>JACGCL010000007.1:719984-1439969 GCA_014925845.1 Crassisporium funariophilum
GTCATGCAACACAAAGTGGTTGGATCTTCCAATCCAAGAACCCTCTTTGTTGTTTCAAGAACCTGGACCTGCAGCTTCTCTGCCTTCTGCAAGTGTCCCTGGCTTCTGTATGTATCTGCCAGATGTGTCATGCTTCTCAAAGTTTTCTCATTTTCTAATCCAAATGTCTCTTTTCTTTTGCAAACTAGTTCAAGCTCTAGTGCTTCTGCCATCTTCCAATCTCCACTCTCACTAAACACTATGCTGAATTTTTCATATTCATCATCTCTAAATGTCTGTTCCAGGCCAATCTGAGTCCCATACTGGTGGATGGCTTTGACATGTGGCACCAACTGTTGCCTTTGTGCATAATGTTCTGTGTTGTTCCCAAAAGAAATTGCATATGACAAGAATGTTCTTCCCATCTGGCAACTCTGCTGCTTTTCTGACTTTGACATTCTGTCTTGACTCCAACAATGCACCAGTGGATGCATGGAAAAAACACTAGAAGAGAGGTCTCTCTTGATCAAAGAAAATGAAAGCAACACTTGGAGTCCTTGATTGAAGAAAAGTTCATCCCAGTAGCCATCATCATCAACAGGCAGCAGGCTGTAGTCAAAAGATGTAATTGCAAGTGGGAGGCCTAATTTTATTTCTTCCTCTACATCTTGCAGTCTAGACTGCTCAGCAGCATGTTTGAATATATCTTTTGATATATTATCATAGTGATAAAAGGCACAGGTTTGCAGAATCAAGATAGCAGTCTGAGCTGCTTTGGCAAGATGAGGATTAGGCCTGGTGGCTCTGGCTTCAATTTCACCATAGGATAATTCAAAAGTTCCATACACTGTCCTGTCATACTGGGATGCACCTCTGAACAATGAGTTTGACATAAGTCTCTGGCGTTGCTTGGAAAGATGTTCAAGGTATTTATGCACATCACATAGTCCAGAATGAATAGCAGCACCAGCCTGGTCTATTGCCAGAGGAAGGCAACACAGTTCAGATACAATCTTCTCAGCAAGCTCTGGCTGATCATTAACTAGAGACACTAGACAACTAGATTTCTGGAGCAGTATAACAGCATCCTCTTTGGCCATTTCAGGCAGGCTCAGTGAGTTCTCAGCTGATGTTATCCTCTGCAGAGCAAGATTCCGACTAGTGATCAGAATGTTACCCTTGGACCCTGGTGGAAGAAACTTCTCAACCACCTCAGGACCACCATCAGCATTGTCAAATACAAGGAGCCACTCATCCTGTAGAGCAGCTATTTGCTGGAGAGTAAACAGTGTATCTGCATTACCAGATATACCCTTGAGGCTCAAGGCAATGGTGTCAGTAGAGGAGGCATCAATCCAGAAGACTTTAGAAATGCTGAGGATCAAATTAGAGTGCTGTGGTCACAAGAAAATCACAGACTCACAGTTCAGACATTTCCTCTGCAAATTTGAGACAGATTTGGGTCTTGCCAATGCCCCCCATTCCATACAAAAGGAACATCTGCCTTTTCTTGTCAACATGGGGTGCAAAGTGACACTTCAACTGTTCAAGTATCTCCCTGCGACCTGTGAAGAGGGTACTTGAATTTGGTTTCTGTGATACGAGATTGCAAGGATTTTGTCCCATCTACATCCAGTTAGCATGAAGCTGACATGTTACTAGGAAACAGAGAACAAAAGCAACTCACCAACACAGTGTTGGCTACAGTGAATGTTGAGTTGATGACCATCACATTCTGGCTTCCTGCAAAGGGCCCCAGATTTACTGGCCCAAATGCATGTGGTGCATGCTGGTGAACATTAATCATGATTTGAAAGGGGCATTATGTATCAAACACATACCAACGAGGCAGCCTGCTCACATGCCATTACAAACTCAGCACCTGAAACAACCACAGAGTCTGTCAAGGGACTAGACGTGGCTGCCAGTGGGGCTAGTTCAACTGCTCTGGGAGCTGCCTCTGGACTGAATCCGTCCACAATCATAGGAGCTGCCTCTGGACTAAATTCGTCCACAATCATAGGCATGGTCTAGGTTTTCAACAATGTGAATTGTGAGAACCACTTTTTTTATAGTACGAAATGGTGTATACACTCACAGATGGTCCTTCCGCTACGTTCGTGAACGATTCGGCCGCCCCGAATCCCCGAGTAACAACCGCACCAGTGTTATCATCCACGATCATGAGTGATTCCATATGTCCTGATTGCAAAGGATCAACCTAACCAACACAAGTTTATAGGTCAGTCAATGGTAAAAGTCATTGGATCAATCACACAGAAACACTCACGGATTTATCGATAACAGCGGAGCTCATTCTTGGATTGGGATAAGCAAGATCTATGCTGAGGCTCGCAGCAACCTCAGATGACGGTTTCGGTGAGAAAAAGCGCCGAATTCTGGTTGTGAGAAGGGCAGCCTTCTCTTTTCCTTTCTTGAGAAAAGTCTTGACACGGTGGAAAGTCGACATAGCGGTGTAATGTGTTTTGAGCAATGGATTCAGGAGGAGACAGGTGTGAGCGGCAGTATGCATGCAGGCCGGATTTGGGTTGCGTTTAGAGTTGCGTTGACTGATCCTGGTCGGTTCACTCCTCTGTACTCACAAACCACACATTCTCAATTACTTGCTGGGGCAGTATGGTCGGATCTGTGTCTGTCACTCATGATCCATCGACACGATGGGTATTCCCTTCCGTTTTTCTTTCTCCGAATAAACTCACTCCAGCCATCTACTTCAACCCTCCACCTCGTTCGCATTACCGAAGGTTCCGCAGGGACATTATCCGCAAACTCAACCAACAAGCCTTCCAGCGCTCCTCGCCTTTGACTTCGGTTTCTTCATCGGGGCACTTGGGGATCCACCGACATATTGGGTCCTTCGTCAAACGAGCCGACTTAACCATGGTGAGCACCGTCGCCGTCTAGATAGTGGGGTGGCGGGGCAGCATCACACGCCAGGAAGACGACGCAGCGTGGACGATTTGTCCGCAGGTTCAATCTCTGCAAGCGCGTGGTAATGGTGTCGAATCGTCGCGCATGCGAATGAAGGTGATGGTCAGGAAAACCAACATACTGCATCTAAGGCAGCTTTGAGACCCCTATCATCTCTATTCGCCTGCTGCTGTCTACGCCTCGCGCTAAATCCGAGCCCCACCAGACTCACCCCAGCATTCCGAGGCAGGCGAAACTCGAGAAACGCACAGCGCAGTACGCAATCGCGTCGCACCGTAGTGGCAAGAGGGAATCAAGCTATGCTTCATCTGCGAACACGGAAGGATGATGACACTGCCGGTATCGACCCATTGGTCCCAAAGTGCATCGTTGGGAAAACGTGACAACTCCTGCAACGGTGCGTTGGTATAACTGTGGATCGCTTGGTTGCGTGCATACTTAATGCGGAAGCAGAGGAAGAGAACAACTTTAAGCTCGAAGCGGGACCCCCACTTTGAATCTGCGTGATGTGATGTTCATGACGCCAAATCTCCCTTCCCATCTTCGCTTTGTGCTTCATCCACGCCCCATGCGCCAAAATCGCTCCAATACCAGGCGTGCCGAAATACATCACCAAGTCCTCCCGGACGGGCCGACCTCGACCCCGATGGCGCCTTTGCGAACATGTCAGAAGAGGCCATTCGTGGGCTGCAATGCAGGTATTTGAATACGAAGCCGACGCTTGAGAAAGTGGGATGGCGCCAAAGCAAAAGCGATTGCCAGTGTAACCAGAAAAGGGCTCAGGAAGCCCATTCGAATGAGCGTCTCGCTCGGTGCCTATCTTAAACTTCTCGAGTTCAGTATTAACCGGCAGGTGATCAAGGCACAAAATCAATTGAAGGCGAGCTGCTGTTTGCGGCACAAGATGAAGATGGTTGGCGAGGTTCAGACAGTTGGTCAAACGGGACAGAGTCGAATTAGGACACATCTTTCATAATTGACATACATAACATTATATCAAACTACAAGCGAAGAACCTAGGCAATCTGTTAGAAACGACGTTAGCAACAAGAGTCAACGAAGCTGATAGAGATGAGAAAATATAGAGAAGCCGTGATTTTCATGCTCCTCTCCTTTATTCGAGTCTCCGAGTCGTCATGTCTACCCCAGAGCGGTGTAAACACGCACGACTCCCACCGAAGTAGGAGCGACCCTAGGAAGCCGACAAGGAAGGGTTGTTCAGAGAATGGATGACCTTGTTTTCATCCTTGGGAATGTATGAAGAGTGTGCGACCAATTTAGACAACTCGCGCCAGCTTACGTGCGTAATGCCGGCCAACCTGCAAGCCAAGTGTGACCCAAAGAAACCAAGGCTAGCCAGAACCAACCAAAGCAAGTCGAACTCAACCTCAATCGACGATTAGCTGACCCCATCTCAAATTGAATGCCGTCGAATATGATGAATGTAAGACTTGACGCCAACAACTACCGCAATCACTTTGCAATCTTACCTGTCCCGCTCGCACTCGGTCCCCCACCCTCAGCTTTCGAGAGGCTGCTGCTCATCCTTTCGACGCCAATGAGAACGCCTTGGGACATTCGGTATCAAGTCCCATTGACTCACTTCCATCTGACCTGCATTCGACTCAGGACCTCGACTTACACCGGTACCCAGACCCGTCGCACCCCGCCATTAAATCGCGAGAATCCCGCCTCTTCACTCTTCATCGACCGCCACTGGCGATAACTTCGTACGTCCGAATCACGCTTCGCCCTCGCGTTTGATTGCCTAACCCTTCCACCCGCCAGCCAGCGCTTCTCCCTCTCCTCCGACGGTGGCACTGCGAGGTTGTCGCCTAGTGCTATTATGAGGCCGCCGCCCGTGCTTAAATGCACCTGCGTGTCTTTCCTCGGCCTGAGGAGGAGGGCGGAGGGTTGGCAAATGCGAAGACTCAGGGAAATGCAATGGCAGATGCTGCCTTGGAATTCGGCTGGCCATGGTCAAGAGATGAAGACGTCAATGAAATTGATCAGCCGAACCACGTGAATTCAATTAGACTTGTCCAGCACGAGGCCCTGCTTGTCAAAGTCAGGATTCATTCATGTGAAGCACTCTTCGATTTCATTCCTTTCCCATCGTCGAGTCGAGTGCGGCGTGGCGAGGTCCCAGAAAATTCGCTTTCAATGTAATGTATTCTGGAATGGATATCGTCTTGATACAAAGACACTGGATACATCTATCAACACGCAATGTTCCACGCACAGGTCGGCACCAAGGCGCGAGCGATGGGATAGGGCAAGATACATGCATATACATACTACTACGAATACCATGATTACACTCATCACCCACCATCATCGTGCAGACCCCCGTGCTCGGCAACACCCAACCAACCCGTATCAGCGGCACGCATCTCAATTCGCGACCTCACTCAGTACGACTTGAACCGCGACACTGAATGCAGTGCTTCAAACCTATTCCACTACGACTTAATTGGAGATACCCATAGACATCGACGTCAACTCCTGTCGCCCCCACCTCCCGGGGCCTCTTCCATCTCGTCCGACGCCCCACCCCATCTGGCTCGTCCGACGCCCCGCCACTAATACTCGTGCCCGACACCCCGTGTCACCCTGGAGGACTTGACCACCGCCCCCATTTTAGCGTTTGATGGCTTGTCGCCCACCACCCTCCAAGTTTGGGTTGTACGTTTCTACATTTTGTTCCACTGGCTCCTTGCTGACGAACGTTCTCAGCTTCTTTCTTTGGCCCTTACTTCCATGGCTGAAATTCCTGCTCTGTACACGCTACATCTGATTGTTCTACGGCGTGTGAAGGTTGTGTTCCTTCGTTCTTCTGTCGAAGCTATGGCGTGGACGATGGTTGATGTTCCCATCATGTATGTGACATCTCTTGTATTTCGTCTTAAGCTCGCGCATGGTTACCATTGTGAAAGAACGCGAAAGCTCGATAGTATTGTCAACCCAGCACATCCAGTTTGTTTAACATGCTATCGTGCACGCGTCCTTGTAAAGATCATCATAATAGTTTGGTGGCATCATAGTCACAATCGAATACATTTGCTATCGTATTTTCCGTAAATTAAAAATCAAGCAACAAAGAGCATGAAGCTGAAGATGAGTTACCGAAGCAAAGATTGCTCTCTGGTCATACTCGAGAAATACGTTGGAAATACGCAACTCCTAAATGTCCACAGGATATGTTGCCAAGGATAAGAAAAGGATAAGAAACTGTCTGCTGAGAAGCCAGATATCATTGACACTAATGTTGTTTTGTTGACGCGAGATAGATCGTTCCTCGTGAATACGGGCTCAAAAGAAAAGAAGCGCACCTAAATTTATATTCACCTGACACCTTATGCAACAGCGGTCGCCGGAGTTCCATATGACGTTTCGAGACATATGTACGCAATGGCAAGCAAACCCTCGCTGTCTCCTGGTGACGCCTGGGTTTTTTTCTCTCCAGGTTTCAATGGGTCGTTTCGGGACGTGTGGAGTAGAATCGACTTGTGTGAAATCTATGAACAGGTCGGTAAAGGTAGATCTGCAGGATATGGACTGACAAAGCGGCATACCCTGACATTCACCATTCAAAGCACTCGCATTGCGGTTATTGACACCATTCTGCGTATGGCCGAGCATTGTCAAAAATGAAGGTTTGGTAGCGGCCGACGTCACGGTCGCCTTTGAGTGCAGGAGGCAAACGTCGGGAAGCCGCTAACTGTGTTACGATTCTTGTGAGATCAACTTGAAGTTGCCTCTAGAGCAATTTTTGCACAAGTGTTTACTGCCCGTGTTCACCAGTCTCTCTCGGCATGCCGGTGGTACTTGAGCTTGGTCCGACAGCGTGCCTCTTGTTAGCGAGGCACGCCTCCAAGATGCAACGAACGACATTGGGTGTGGCCGGCCTGACCACGCGGCTCCCGCTGACTTCCCCAGACGCCAATGTTGACGACGACCTGGAGAGCAAGGGAGAAACGGTAAGCAGCGTATTTATCGAATGTATGTGGGTTCAAAGCGAAAGTTGGGTGGGTTAATCCATAGATGTTCTCAGATGGAGGCACAAGCCGCTCCGAATCACCGTCCATGCTCAATATCTCGCGAATCCTGGGTAAAGTTAAGGCGTGAGATAGGCGAGGATGCGTAAGCGACTTGAACAGTGGCAAAGGCGAGGTCAGGTCCGGCACTTTGAAATCAGATAAATAGACTAGGAGAGGAAATACTTACCTCGGCGGTGGTGGTAGAGCTGAGACGTTATGCACAGAATTGAGGCCAGCTGTGATCGAGTGCAAGTATCCTACCGACCCCTCACCTGCCATAGGCAACTTGAGCAGTGCCTGTCCACAGGATCCAGTAATTGTAATCGACTGACCGTACCTCGCGACCTGCCGACCGCTCTCACCTGCCATTGGCAATGTGGTCAGTGCCAGTGCACAGGATCCGTGGGCCAGCGGTGATCGGCTGCCCCGGTGTTGTAACGAGGCATCCAGGAGCCTCATAGTTGTGATCTTGCCCCCAGGTACGACACAAACGGGCATGAGTAGGACGATGTCCTCGTCAGATCCTACGCCCAGGAAGACGGTGGTCTTCCCCGTTCGACTGGGGCAAGCCATGGTGTCATCGACCCGGTCGGACCGGCGTCAGTCCACACTCACTTGGCCGTGATCATGGTAGTGGTCAACAGGAACAAACACAAAAGTTTTATAAAGACGGTCTCTTTGAACGATTGGGATTCTTCACGACGCTTTGCCCCCCTTCCATCCGCCAATGTGAGCGAGGACGGGTCTTCCTTTTATCGACGTCGGAGACTGTATCCCAAGCTTCGCTTTCGCTAGCAACACTAGCCTTGTTTCAAGGCGATGATGGATTTCTAGATAGTAGTGTCAGCTACATCCTCGATTGAGCAATACAACGATTGTTTCTTTTCCCTGCAAAACGTGTGTCTGTTTGTAAGAGAAGGCTGGTGACACAGATGTCGTCCATCTTCTGTTCTTGAAAAATGGATCAGGCGTCTTCCATTGCGTACGCTTGTCCATGGAAAGGACTAACTAATGAAAATGAGTCCACTATTCATGCCTTACAATGACAATCTTAGTCTCCAGACCGATCTTGAGTCGAGCACTCGATGAGCACAGAAATACCAAGCAAGATTCATGTTCTCAAGATTTACGAATGAGAGATTGAAAGCTGGTGTATTGCATGCAATGTGAAAGTACGAAGAAAAATATCTGAAGATTTAGGCCTTCGCAGCGGCAGCAGTCTTCGCATCCTCAGCAGCAGCAACGGCAGGGTTGACCTTCTTTCCATCCTTCCATCGGACACGAGGAGGGGTGCACGGTTGCGACGACCCTCACGCGAACGCACACGGACGACTGAAAACATAGCATTAGATACATTTCCGGAAATTTCATCTAGGATGAATGAAAACGCACCATGGGAGTGGATGGCGCATGAAACGCAGTATGCGATTTTGATGTACAGTTTGGGGATGACATATTCTGCAGAAGCAAGAGCAAAAGCCAATCGTTAGTACCTTATCACACGACAGATGATTGGCGCAATTGAACGCACCAGGGTAGACCGAAGCTTCGCTGATATCCCGAACGGCGGCACTCTCCACCATGTTCCTCACTGTGAACCTCTTGATGGCCTTGTCCTTTCCAACGCAGCGAGAGCAGTTGGAGCAACGCATGAACGTAACATGGCCACGTCCCTTCTTGTTACGTCCGCCATTTCTTCTTTTCTTGGTCTGTTATCCATAAGCGAATCAATCAGCATTCATTCTAGCACAGCTCCCAGAACGACATCCATCCATCCAAAGGTGCATCCAGCCTATCTCGACCGCAAATCGTCGAAACGGTCACACGAATGACATGCAGCACATCTCCACGCAGATTCTGGGCGGTGAAATAACTCACCATTTTGAGTGTCGAGGTCGAGGCGATGTGTTGGACAGCGACGAGCTGATTCGTCGGTATCGCAAGCCTCTGCCTCGGCTGCTCCCGTTCCTATTCTCACGGCCTGCCGGGTAACCGGGGTGATCAGTGCCGCTGTGCCGAAGCCGGTCCGCCTGACCCGTCTAGCTTGCTTCTATTTTAGGCACAAGGAGAACAATGCATTCAACTCAACTGTCATTGTTCCCTGCCGGCGACGCGGTGAGCAACGGAAAATTCACCGCAAACCTTTTGTTCTCCTAGTATATAAAGAGGTGAACCATGACTCAAACGGGTATCGTGCTTTTGGACCCTGATCCGTCTTCTCTTTCTCGTTCAACATCTTCCTCTCTTTTTTTGCTTTCCTTTAGACTTCTCTTCTTTGGAGCCAGGAGCTCAATTGCTGTAGACTGAACTTGTTCGCCTTCATTGCCTTCAACGTCGCACGTAGCCATACCCCCAACGCCCACATATCCAACCAGCACCCAGGAACGTCACTCTTTGTAGATCTTCAACATGCATTTCCTCGCTTTCGCCGTCTTCGCTGCATCGATCTTTACTTTCGTTTATTCTGCACCGACCGCTGCACTGGATGCCGCAACCCTTCTCAAGAACGGACAGGACGCCCAGAAACTCAACGTTCAATTCAAAACCTTGAAGGCGACGGATGCTTGTACTAGTGAGCGCAAGCAAATTTCTATTTATGACAATCATGGTTCTGATCGGGACCTTGCGTGCCTTTTCCTTAGCTGGCCAGATTGCATGTGTTGAGAACTCCATTGCGACCTGTGTTGCTGGAAAATTCGACACCTCGACCGGTGTGTGCTCTAAGACTCAGCAATGCTTCGCACTTCCTTCGGTTAGATCAGAGGGAACGGTATGTCAATTATCTCCTCTAATTTTTGTCCAATAGTTGACTCAATTGGTCGGCATCAAGAACTTAGTATGCACAAGCGAGAAAAGTGCTTTGTCGCTCATCAACGCTTCTGGAGCCACAGGAGACGTTACAGGCGCTGGTACTGGTACTGGCGCATCCGCATCTTCCACGGCTGTTGGAGCACCAAGCTCTACAGGCCTACCCGATGTGAACTCCAGCTCAACCATTGTATCGGACCAAGGCACTGCTACCACCGTCGCCTCACCGCTATCGACATCTGACCCAGCCACAGCTGCGAAGCCCAACGCAAGTAATGCTCCTGTCGTCACTGTCACCGTCACCCTTCAAGGCCCCACCATAACACTCCCACCCACAACGACGACCATATCTCCAGACCAAGCATCCAGCGTTATTTCAAGCATTATTGCTGCTGGCGTTTCGACAACGGCATCCGTTTCCTCCGTATCGTCCGCCATCACTATTGTACCGACCTCGACCGCGGTGTCTTCAGTCGCTGGATCGTCGTCTGTTTTGTCTTCCTCTTCTGCGTCAGTCCCACCAGCGACAGTCATTTTATTGACGGCTGCGCAGATCACGCAGTCCGCTACAGCCACTGTGGCACCTTCAGCGTCCTCGGTGACGCCTGTTAGCGCCGCGGCGACTACCACTGCTCCTTCTGGTAGTGATTCGGCGGGTGATTCTGGGTACGGAGGTGGAGGCTACGGAGGATATTAGGCATCATATTCGCAACGACCTTGAATGAACGAACCCGCTTAGAAACGACAAGTCCAGATTTACGAGAATGTAGCACCCACTCGCATCACACTCCATTGTTGTACTATCATGTATGTAACAACATATTTCACAGCGGCCTTGGCTGCTTTTTCTCGACTATGGAAGCTGGATGTGGAACTTCCAGACCTAGCTAAGTCTTTTGATTTCATGGCAAATCGACCACTACGAGTATCCCGTTCCTCAACATCGCAATGAAGTCATCGCATTCCATCTCATGCGTCCCTTCCTTCGCCTCAAACTCCATCAACAGTGTCCACCCTTTCTTCGAGTATCTAGCTTCAGTGACATCCCACACATCCTGTGCGTCCGGCGGGGAGAACTTCCGTCCAACAAGCATGTGTGGATGATTTTGGAAACGTTCGAGCTCGTTGGACGAGGTTGGATGTGTACATGGAACGGTTTCGGTGTGGTAGAGTTCGGGAGAGGCACCTCCGACTACTGGCATGGATTTTAACGTTTTGGGTGGCATTAAGCCGTAGGAGTTGTCACTACAGACGAGTTCAATTGTCGAATGCCCATGCATCCCTAGATTAATGAAGAATTTACCTGAAACTCGATGGTTGGCGTTTTTGCATTGGAACAGACAGGGTTGCAATTCATACATAAGCTTCAGCCAGTCTCCCGAGGAGGTGGGTTTCGGAGAGTCCAGCATTACCGTTAATAACGTCGAGTGCTATAAATAGCACTGTTCCTTGGCTTCGGAATGTCTGTGTTTCATTCTGACCTGTATTTAATTCTTAACATTCTTGGTGGAGCACTCGAAAACAAAACTGAAAACAATGATATTACTTAAATACGGTAATGGTACAACAACGAGGTGACGCAGAAAAACTACCAAAGCAACCAGGAGAGAACGGAATAGCAAGAGGCATGAGCGATCGTTAAAGGCGTCACTTGTCTGACCAGTTGATCCGTAATGTTTGAACCAAAAGATAGAGGTCGGAGAGAGTAACGGGTAAAGAGAATACGGAAAAAATCATGATTGTGACCACAATTATTTGGTGGGGAGAGAGAGAGATAACCAGTATTGGGGTCCCAGCGGAACAACTGAGAGATTACTCCTCGTCGTCATCGTCGTCTTCGATAACCTCCTTGCTCTTCTTCGCTTTGGAAACTGGTTTAGCCTTCTTCGAGGGAGGCTTCGCTGCAGGAACGGCGGCCTTGGGAGCTGCACGCTATGATTCAATGTCAGATGTGAGCTATCGAACCAGAAAATTCTAGGAAGTAAATTTACCTTGCGCTTTTTGCTGCTCCCTTCCTCCGCGTCACCCTCTGCAGTGGCGTCAGCCATCTCCGCATCCTCATCCTATAAAAGGATGAAACAAGTCAGACAGGACTACCTTTGAGAAAACTGCAGGATAACCTACCACCTTCTTCTTGGGAGCAGCTTTCTTCTTGGGCTCAGCCTTGGCCTTCTCTTTCTTCTCGGCAGCAGGTTTCTTTGCCGGCGCTTTCTTTTTTGGCTTCTCCTCTTCAGTCTGTTCGTCCTCATCGGAGCCTACAGGTACATCTGCAAGCTCCTTGGTGAAGTCTTCCCCAGAATCGTCATCAGATTCCTGAACACAACAAAGCGGTCAGAAGTGGATCAAGGTAATGCACAATTGATAACTAACCTCCTTCTTCTTTTTCGGCGCTCGTTTCTTTGGTGCTGCTTTCTCTTTGGGCTCGGCGGCGGCTTTCTTTGCGGGAGCCTTCTTCTTGGGCTTTTCCACCTCCTCCTCATCCTCACTATCCTTTGCAGCCTTCTGTGAATGAATCGAGGACTTAGTAGCTGCAACATTGTTAATTTAGAATCAGAGATAAACAAACCTTAGAGGAGCTGGCCTTCGCCCTTTTGGGCTTCTCAGCAGCTTCACCTTCAGACTCGTCAGCTTTCTTCTTAGCAGGCGCCTTCTTAGGTTTCTTGGCCTTCTCTTCGCCTTCCTCCTCAGCAGGTTTCCTAGCGCTATCCGGAATATCCTCATCAGCAACATGGCCATCTTGCCATGCCTTGATGATTTTGGCCTTGTCTTCGGCGGTCAAGTCGTCATAGCCATCGAGATCGGAGGCCTCATCCAGACTCTTCTTCATGTTTTCAAAAATCTTTTTGGTTATGCATCCCCAGTGCCTCCAAGTGCTACGGAGAAGGAAGGTGTCAGTGCACTGTACTCGTGCATGGTAGAGAAAGATTTCTCACAAGCTGGTCACGCCACGCATGTCGACCAGAGTACCGACACGAAGTTCGCCTTTGCCAATGGGAGTGCCTGATGATTATATTTCATAAAAATCCATCAAAGGTTCGAGAGATGGCATTGACTTACCAGCGCAGGGTTTAGGGCCTAAAGGTCAACCAAGGATGAGATAGCAAGAGAGGATCGACATTCATCGTTGGTGAGATTTATAGAACAATGGAGGGAGAATTAAATCAGCGAACCTTTGCATTTTGCTCTAGCGGACGGAGAGTACTCTACACGATATCCCGAGGGTTTTTCAGCCATAGTTGCGGGGAGGACGACGTGAGAGGAAGGAAAGGAGGGAAAGAATTTGGACGCGACTTTCACTAAACTTGAACTAATCAACCTTGTTCGCCTTTGAAAGTCCGCTGGCACAACGCATTGACCACCATCATGGATGCCACACACCAGCCACATCTGACCCAGCGCCCAGGCTGTGCATCTCTAGCTGATAAGATTATATCGCTTGTTTCCTCCAGATTATCTTTCGGCTGGGATCATTGACTTGGGTGTTCTCAGCCCGGCTTATTATAACTCTTGTCATCAACCAATGTGAGTTTTGCAGATCTGCCCTGATTCGAGATGATGTAGCTGATTTGCGGAGTTCCAGTTGCGCCACGGCATACCCAGCATCGTCTTACCCAACTTATCGAGCTGTCTGGATGCTCAGGCTACATTGACGAAGCTTAACTGAATGATCTTGGTTGCTCTCTCCTGGTCTTTATTACCCCGAACTCCTGCATTAGGGTTAAGGTTCAGGACACCCCTTTTAACCACCCACTCGGGCTATAAACGTTTATTGCGTCAACGTAGCAAGCAATGTTAAGCCCAGATAAGCGCCTTTCTCCTCTGGCCGAAGTGTGTTGGAACCCGAGATGAGAAAGACCTTGTACCGAAGCACTGTTAATTTCCAGACATCTCATTACATGCCTTCGTTGTCTCTTCCAACGACATTTGACATGCGGAATCCAACATAGCATCTACCAGCATGATATCGCCGGAGGCAGCGAGAATCGCACAAGTTCCACCTTTGAAGGCTATCAGCTAACTTTGAAGCAGTCATGATTTCTACTTGGGAGGTGATAGGCATTGGGCTCGCTCACTTACACGTCCTTCGAGCCGTGGAACCAATAAGCATAATGAAAACATAAGAACACGCGTATAGATTCCAATGAAGGCAAGGATGTTCCTTGGTTGAGATGTTATACATTGATAATGAGAAAAACATGGTAGAACAATTTAGCCCTGCTTTAAAGTGCAATCAAGGCGTACTGTTGGTCTTGAAATCGTATCTCTGATGTGACTCTAATGGGCGAATCTGAAATCAAGACGCCTGTTTCCAACGTCCTTCGTCGTGGCCAGGTATTCACTCTTCTCCCCAGAAGTCATCGCGTCCCAGATCTTCGCCCTTTGCTTATTACGCCAGAGATAGTAAGCTTTGGTTCCAGGGTATAAAATGATAACATTGAATGTGCAGATGGCAATGAGGTAGCTGTTCCCTCGGCGGTCTATCGGCGACATGTGAGTCTGATTGAGTTCGTGTTAAGTTGAAGAAACTGACAAAGAGGTGCATCGTCCTTCCTGTAGATGTTGGCAGCGACAACAGATGAAGCTTGGACGAACCTGGCAGTGCCGTTGAGTTTTGTAGGATTTGCAGCTGGTGCACCACTTACATGTTATAGATTGATGCGCTGACCGTACGACTGGCGACAGCCCCAGCGTTACGCGAGCACCACCCAACTTGAATCGGGTGAGTGTACGGGTACATCAACAGGACTGAAGACAGCCCCTGAAAATTTATTAGCATGATGAGCAGCAAAACAGCGAATGGGATCTCACATATTGCAACCAAGGATTACGTTTGTCCGGCAGGGTCCGCAGTGCAATGAGGAAGGGCAATAACCAGACATCCTCGAACATTGATACAAAGGAACGGTCGTTAAAGTTCTCGGAGGCGAGGGTGATGACGACCATAGTGATCATGGCTCCAACTGTGGACGGTATGGTGAGTAAGTTGCTGTGGATGGTGCTGAAGCTGTTTATGGGGTGTTTTGTGAGTGTTGAGCAAAGTAGAGCGGTAGATGACTGGAAATACCGACCCGAGATTGCGAAAAGAGAGCGTGAGGTAGGTGGCTGGAGGGCTCGCGGGAATGCCGAACAGAAGACCGCTATAGTGTAACAAGGGTAAGCAAGTAGTATTTGTACACTGTTCGATATGCTAGTGGAAAGCTGCCCACACAATGTACAGAGGCCACAAGTCATAATCCCACAAGGCTTTCCACAGCCGCTTAATGGACAGTGCTTCGCGATTGTGCATATCACCCTGAAAAATCACGCTTTGAGATTTGATATCCTTATATCATGAGAGACACATACCTTGGTGGGGTCATCACGGAGAATACGAGATGTAGCGATATATTCCTCGCGTTCCGTAAACCATCCGTTGGGCCGGAACCAGGACTTGGTTTGTGTAGGGGAAGGAGGCATCTTGAAAAATGTGGCGATACCAACAAGGAGGGTAATCAGTCCCCTGGAAAAGCTGTTAGAACGCACGACCCTAGGTCAGCGAGGCATTGAGAAGCACGGACTCGACAAGGAATAGCCATCTGTGCGTAACGACACATGTAAATCAGACTGTCATTGTCGAAGGGAATGCTGACGTACCGCCATCCCGCTTTGCCTTGAACACCGCGCATGCGAAGGACACCTACAGCAAGGAAACTGCCGAATATACTGCAGACATTGGAGGATAACCAGAAGAGGGCCAGGCGGAATGGAAGCTCGTGTTTAGTGTAGAAGTCTGCCGTACATGAGCATAAGCAATCGATGAATACATTCAATCTTACAGGAGAGGTACAAGATAAGGTCTGGTATAAAGCCGCCTTGAATGAAACTGAATCGTTAGAAAACTTGATTAGAAGGGTCTTTATGAGAAACGATTTCGCATACCCAAGGAGAGCTCTGCATAGCAAAAATGAGGGGCGTCCTGTGATCCAAAATTGACCCATCGTCACGATAGACCAACAACACATTTGCATCGGGATCCAGCGATCAGGACCGAGCTATAGGCAGTATTCAATAAGCAGATCCCACAAGAATTGGAGAAAGGTAATGACGAACACGTTTCGAAATCAATTGCGATGGTAATTCGGCAGACAAGAAGGCTAGACGAAATACAGTGTTACCCAAGTTGAAATCTACTCGATTGTTGAGTAATGGTCAAACATTAGTGATGCATTAAAACATGCCATCCGTGGTCATTTTCAAGTCTGGCAGCAGGTTGTCCGTATTTGCTTGAGAGAGATTGTTACGATCCAGGTTGAGAGCCGAGAAACTGATGGCGGCTGATGGAATTGAAATGAGATTTGTACACGAACATGAATACAGAGATATACGAGAGACCGACCCCAGAGCATGACTTTCCAGTCAATCTTCCTCACCAAAGCCTACGAAAGCGGTGTCAGCGATGAAGCCGCGAAGGACAAGGCAAGACAACGCTCACCCGCTCCTCCCTTAGCGTCCAACGAGCGTCCACATCAAAGCGGTGTATGTTTTCATATTCAGGTTTGGGCCAGTAGTGAGATGCTATGTCGGGATCATCGTACACAGAGCGTCGAGTAGCGATGGCATCCATGTCTTGGGCTCTGTACAAATGACGACGAAAGAGCCAGTTGTATAACTTGAAAGGCACGGGTTCAGAGTCTACGAGATCATCTTTGACAGATTTGTAGTCGACTCCCGCAGTAGCATTTTTGTCTATTGAGTTAAGCGAAGAGATGGACGAATTGACTGTCTTCGATTTCGCTGGAGGAACAACAGACATGGCATATGAGGGGGGAAAAGGCATTGGAAGTCGTTATAAGCATGAGAAGAAAGGCACCCGCGCCGGAGTCGTGCATAGCACACCATTCTCGGTCTTGGTGGCACAACTTCAGTTTGATAGCCTGAATCTGTCCACATGAACAGAGGTCGATTCAAGACTTGAGTTCCTGGAATGGTGAGAATTCATTATGGTGCAGTCGAACCTCTGGATGGCGCAAGACTCCCGATCAGCATTGTCTAAAATACTTTGCTCCAGCAAGGTGTCTAGTGTGTTCCCAGGCGGATTCAACCTTGTGTCCAAACAACTAGCAGAGCTGAAGTGGGTTTCGAAAAGGCGACGTGAGGAGTCAGGTTAAGATGACCCTAAGTCATGATTGGTGATGTTGCTCTCATTTGTAGTCGACCGTATCGTCCCAAAAACATGCAATGTGCCTTAGAATAGTCGTATGGGAGCAATGGGATTAACGCCTTGAAGAACATTGTGCGTCATTTCAGATCAAATGGCGAGCGACAACATATGACCAATGTCAGAAATCCAGAAGCTGATAAGGGTTGGACATAAGATTGTGCCCGGTTGCAAGGACGTCTTGCGTGCTCGACAACCTGTTTGCCTCGAGAGTTTTGCGACGAGCATTCGACGTTGTGGATCTCAATTCGGGAGTAGCATCGGGAAGGTGGAGGTTTGTGTTCAAGATTGCCCAAAGCGGTGACTGCAAATATGTAACCCTTTTTGAGATTTAATGCTTTTGTTACTCAATCCGCTACACCGTGGTCGCGACGCGAATCTCAACAATCTACACGCATTAAGGCGCTTGTCTACGCTAATATCTTCCTTTGCTTGATTAGCTGACCTGAGGCCATCATTACCCTGGAACTCTGCTCGCAAACGTCTCCGAAATGCACTTCACCAAACCATCATGGGTTATCCATAAGGACTCAGCAAAATCAGACCAAAACCCGAAAAGACTGTCAATATTCTCTGTACACGTACACCCTGATGGATCAAGGATTGCCACTGGAGGTCTTGATGCGAAGATTCGCATATGGAGTACCAAACCTATACTCAGCACCGCGGCCGAGGAGTCGGGCAAGCCACCGAAGTCGTTATGCACGTTGACAATGCACACGGGCCCTGTTCTCACAGTGCGCTGGGCTCATTCCGGCAGATGGTTGGCGAGCGGAAGTGATGACGAGACTGTGATGGTGTGGGATCATGACCCGTGAGTGCCAATGAGATCGCCCCTTGTCAAGTCTGTGGCTCAAATTTACGCGTAGGAATGCACGGGGGAAGGTTTGGGGCACGGACGAGATCAACATTGAGGGATGGAAGCCATTGAAACGACTTCAAGGCCACAGTAGTGGTATGTGCACGCCATTTCGGCGAATTTAAGATCTCACCTTTCTCTAGATGTCACGGACGTTGCCTGGTCACCTGGGGACAGATACCTTGCCTCAGTTGGACTGGATTCAGCCGTAATGATATGGTGTGGATTTACGCTAGGTAAGATCATATTATTCCTGCACCGTGAGGTCTGCTAACATTTTCTCAAGAACGCCTGAGAAAACTCAACCAGCACCAAGGATTCGTCAAGGGTGTGTGTTGGGACCCCGTCGGAGAGTTCCTTGCCACTCAGTCGGATGACAGGACTGTAAAGATTTGGAAAACAACGGACTGGTCTCTAGAGGCGGAAGTGAAGAAGCCATTCGAGGATTCGCCGGGCAGCACTTTCTTCCGAAGATTAAGGTGCGCCCAACTCGTCCACTGAGTATCATTGTTGGTTGACGTGTCCTGGACTCAGTTGGTCGCCTGATGGTGCTCACATAACGGCATCCAATGCAACAAACAACAAAGGATATGTGTTCATCGCGGCAGTCATTACGCGGAATTCATGGACATCGGAAATCAGTCTCGTCGGACATGAAAATACTGTAGAAGTTGCCGTGAGTCACTGCATTTTACAGCCATACTTCAATTTGATATCCAGCATAGTCCTACAACCCTCACATCTTTCTCCGTAATCCCGCAGTGCCGGTTTCAACGTCCAATATATGCTCGGTGGTAGCTCTCGGCGCGGATGATAGATCGGTATCTGTTTGGCAAACAAAGTCCGCACGTCCGCTGGTTGTCGCGAAGGAAGTCTTCGAAAGACAAATCATGGATCTCAGCTGGTGACTCTTAGCCAAATTCTGTCCGACGCTCGACTAACAATGTTGGTTCTAGGTCTTGGGATGGCTTGACTCTGTACGCTGCGTCTTCTGATGGTACTTTGGGCGTATTCAATTTTGAAGCGGCAGAACTCGAGGGGATCGCTACGCATGCTGATCAGGAACAATACTTGGCTAAGTTTGGATTCACGCTTCCACCACTACCTGAAGGATATTCGCATGTGCCTAAGCATGATACGGCTATTCCTATCCAGTCACAATCACAGCAGATGAATGGATTTGATGGGCGCAATGGGAGTCATGGCGTGGAGAAAGTCAACATTCTTGTGGCAAAGCGAGCCCCAAAAGACAAGAAACGATTAAATCTTATTCCAACCTCCTCAGCGGCAGTGCCTTCAAGCAAATCGATACCCACCGCTGGCGCCTCTGTATCCGCCTCCGCTCCACCGAAGTCCACACTCAATGGCGCAGTACGCGAGCAACATATCAAAGCATCTCAATCTCAATCACCCAATCTGAGCTACTCTGGCTCTTTCCCCCATCCAAATGAGCAACCGTTTGTTGATAGCCGTGATACCTGGAATAGGAACGATGTGGGACAACCTATGGATTTGGACGTACCCATTGATGCCCTGGATACGTCTGTGAGCGTTGCGAAGGGCAAGCGGAAGATGTCGTCTATTATCGACTTAACGACAGAGGAAAGTAACTTGAATGCAAAAGCGATCAAGGCACGCACGCTGGGTGGCGATCGACCGGTCGAGGTGCATGTGCCGAAGGAGATTTCGAGTTGGGCGAAGGTCCCCCAGGGCCAGCCGAAGGGATTGGTGGATTGGTTTGCTAGGGCTGGGTCGGAGACTGAGAATTCGCCGAGCGCGCTCATCCCTCCACCACTTTTGACCTATCTGTGTTCGGAGCTGGAGGGTTCAGGCGATGTGTTCGAAGCGAGGAATGTAGAAGAGGATGGTGCGTACCGTTTTCCTCCTGACTTCTGTAGTGTGCTGTTGATTGAATGGGGGTACGATGTACAGGAACTACGGATGTGGCATTCGTTAGTGGAAAGCAGACGCAGTGGCTTGATTATCTGCCGTCGCCTGCGTTAGCTGT
Organism: Crassisporium funariophilum; assembly: GCA_014925845.1. Taxonomy (NCBI): domain Eukaryota; kingdom Fungi; phylum Basidiomycota; class Agaricomycetes; order Agaricales; family Crassisporiaceae; genus Crassisporium; species Crassisporium funariophilum. The sequence goes on from JACGCL010000007.1 coordinate 739,829, forward strand.
GAAAGTTACGAGTTTCTTCTGTGCTGTAGCAATGAATGATGGGTCTGTGAATGTATATTCACATACTGGACGGAGGTATGGTCCTTTTCCGTTCTCCGTGGAGAAATAAGTTGATGATTTGTTCCATAGGTTGATGCCCACTCTGAGCCTTGGATTACCATGTTCCATCATGGAAGGCAGCAAAACTTCGCTCATGGTCATCACTGTCAATGGACAGTTGCATTCATGGTGAATAAACCACCTGCATTTCCTTATTCATTTCTGTCACATTGAACATCACTCGGCGAATAGGAATATCAAGAAGCAAACTGCCAATTTCCCACCTGTGTCCGTCAAAACTGTTTCTGGCTCTCCTCCCAACGCTTTCCTGGTCTCTGCCGCTGTCCGAGAAAACGGTGTACCCATCGTAAACTGTTCAAACGGGGTTGTGTACTCTTACGACCCGATGCTCGCGTCCTGGGTCAAACTCGCGGACCGATGGTGGGCGGAAGGCTCCGACTTCTGGCAGGGCAGGCAACGGGGGAACTCAACCACCGCCAGCCGTGGGATCATGGCCTCGATCGAAGGTAGCATGGCTGGAACGCCAAATGAGGGCGCCGCGGAGAAACACAGACCGAAGTGGTGGAGCACGGCGTTGACATTGGGACATTTGGAAACGAGGCTGCATTCGACGAAGCTGTTGGATAGCCCGCAGGAGTATAGGCAGGCTATGTTGATGTATGCGAAGAAGATTGCAGATGAAGGGTTTAGAGGCAAGGGAGAGGAGCTGGTTAAAGAGCTCTTTGGGCCGGTGTATTGGTTTGTCAGTTCCTTTCATGAGTTTGACAAATTGTTCATTCTTTTGGTTGTAGGCGGCCTGGAAGAGAGGACGGTTGGAACCCTAGTGTTTCAGGTCTGTCCAAGCGTGACTTGCTCAAAGATGTGCTCTCTGTCTTCGGTAGCTATCCATCTGCAATTTCACTGACATGGACGCCTTGCTGATCATCCGCTTCCTGGTTGCGCAGCTCGAAGCAAGACATTGACATCCCTTGCTACGCATTGGCAAGATATACTCAAAAGGGCGACGAGTGACGAGGCATTTATTTAAGTTATCCTGTTTATCTATTTTGTTCCCTACTTGCTTTCGCTGTTGTTATTGTAACACACGTCCTGTCTTTCTTTCACCATCACTGGGACTGCTGCGGCTATTTCTTCTAGGAGTTTGGGAACGACAGGCTTTCATCGGGACTATCAATTACACCAAATACATGCGAGATAGACTTGAACTTTGGAGGTAATGAACTGCCAGGCTGCTAAGCTTTTATTCTAGAAATGTCCGTCCTAATCATCATATACAAAGACCGATGTATTCGTATATGTATCTACGCTGCTATTGGCGAAGCCAGAAGCCCAGTTTTTGATCTTTATTCTCCCGCACCATCGTGCAACACAGTTGTTGCAGTACATATATCCTATACAGATATTTGTGTTATCTATCGCGTTCCCACGGCCGCGACAAATCACATGAGCGCGTTAAGCCGATGACGTTTGTCAGTGGTCACGATCGGAGCGCTTGATTCCTCGCAGTGGGAAAGTGACATGAGACCGCCAACATTACTCCAGAGCTCATCATGACAATCTCCTTCAACCGCATTCCGTTCACCAAATCAAACTTCCTCTATAAGAGTTACTCAATAACAATAACCGTCCAGCTACCATGTCGGAAACCGTGATTCGAGAGGTGCGTAAAGCGTGATGTAGTTCAAAACTACTTATGTTTAAATAGTCTCCAGGTTACGAAAGGAGTATGGACTTTCTCTCGGTACGTTAGCCACGCTATGTTGTTCGCTTGTGTTATGCTTGAGCTCTAATTGACCGCGAACACCGTCTTCTTTCTCAGACCTTTTGCACGATTTGGGATCTTTCCTGTCGGTGGCAGGTCTACAGCGGTGAAACTCCAAAACGGGGGCCTGTGGATCTTGGCTTCGACGCCTTTAGATGCTGAGACCAAGTCGCAACTCGATACCCTCGGTCCTGTACAGTAAGTTCATCTATAGTTCTTTCCAACGGCTGTTGATGAGATACATTACCCTCAGGTATATCGTTGGCGCAGATGCTGCACATCACCTATACCTTGGTGAGTAAAGCAAGATATCTGGATACCCAAGAAATGCATTCAAGCAGTCACAAAGACTAGTGGTAATGTATCTGAAAGCATAATGGCTCCCTTGAGCATACCTGGTTTACTTAAAACCACTTAGTTCCTCTTTCAACTCATGGCTGTCTTCCACGATTGGTGCTAATCAATATACACAGGTGACTACAAGAAGGCCTATCCAACAGCGACACTCATTGCACCAGAAGGTGCTATTACAGCGCACGGGGATAAGAACCTGACTTTTGACGGAGGTAGGTGATCTTCACTTCCTTCACACTGTGGTAAATAAACGATTTCAGTCTGGGGACGTGATCCGCCAGATACACGCTATGGATTTGAGGATGAAGTACGTTTACATTTTAAGTTATCTATCTATGAGGCTGATCGGCTTTCTTAGGTGGATCATTGGTAAATATTATGATTAAGATTTATCTCGGGAGCTAACCTTTAGGGCCAAGTTATTTCTCAGGCTTCAAGAACAAGGACGTCGCTTTCCTGCACCGAACCTCAAAGACATTGATTGAAGCCGATTTGTTGATGAACCTGCCGGCCAAGGAGCAGGTCAGCCAATCCTTCTGACGAAGCATTTTCAGAACCCTTATTTCATGGTCTTGAAGTATTCAAAAAGTTCATCCACCCCCTCAAGTATTCTAGGAATGGCTAAGTTTGGGCCGTCGTCCTGGCTTCACCCTAGAGTGACATGGAATCTCGGTGTTGACAAGAAGTCTGTACTTCGTGCTACTTGATCATCATGCGTCCACCTAATCTTGACTCAAACCCAGAGCTATGACGAAAGATGCAAAGACCGTTGCAGGGTGGGATTTTGACAGGATTATCCCTTGTCATGGAGCAAGTTCTATTCTTATTGGTATCACTTCATACTGATCTTCTGTTTGTTAGGATGTCATTGAAACAAATGGGAAACAGGCATGGAACGAAACTTTCAGGTTCTACCTTGATTGAACGTCGGTTGTCTCTCTTTGTTGTTGTCCATGCTCTCCATCACACCTTATCGAAAATCAACATGTACTTCCCTATATTGTATTTTGGACAATGACAGAACAAATGACTTTTCATTAGATGAGTAAGTCTGACTAAATTCATGAGAATTCAAGCACGGATAGTACCCATGGCGAAGTCGTCATTAGGCTGCAGCTCGACACCCACCCCATCTCCCACTCCTCCAGCCTCGTTAATAAGGAGATGTGCATCGGTATTTAGACCAACTTGCAATGTCTGTGTACCGTCATCGGGGTCATCGAATCACCTCCTGATGCCCGTCTGCCGTGGTTGAGTCGTCCGAGAATCCGCGGTCGTCGTTCAGGAGATGGTGATGCAGACGCTGATGCCACCTATCGTTCGTACGATCCATGTCGATATCGCCATAGCCAATCTCCTCTGTCTCTGTATCTGGCCTCGAAGCGTCCGTTGAACGTGAGGGCGACTCTTGCGGTAGTTCTCGATAACGCAGCCTCCTGCCTCGAGAAGGAAAACCCGGCGGTTTTGTTGCGGGTTATTCCCATACGCGCCGTGCAATGGTCGTACCACTGCGATACCTGCTGGGAATCAAAACGCCTTCCGGGGGAGTTCCGGATTCCACTGACGTTGCTACAATAGAAGTGTCAATGGAGACATCAGTGTCACTGTTGGAGTTGGATGGTCGGGATATAGAGTTGTAATTTGTGGCTCGTTGACCTTTTGCCAGGAGAATGATCCATATAATCCTCCTATACAAATAATGAGCGCCACTTCGAGGATAGGCACAAGTACTCACTTTAAACGCCATTGCGAGCAGCGAGCAGCGTTCTGCAGCGCTATTCTCTCGGCAAGGCGGTAGTACTTGATCTGGGTCTGAACGGCGAGCCCCTTGTTAGCGAGCCACGCCTCCAAGATGCAACCAGCGACATCGAGGAATGAGCAGTAATCACTGAATAGACTAGAGAAAAAATCCTCGCACCTCGCACCTCGGCGGCAGTAGAGCTGAGACGTCATACAGAACACATGGTTTGTTTTGTGCGGGGAACGCAAAATTAAATTAAACTCCCTCATTGCTTATCGATAAATCGACTGCCAGGGTTGCTTTCGGGTGGTTGCGATCACCAGTATCGCTCGGGTGAGCTATCCTGCGATTCTCGAGGTAGCAGGACTAAGGATTCGTGATGAAGATGTATTAGGGTTTTGTGGCCGTAATGGGAGGAGATGTTGGTTTTGCCAGAGGGTAGAAAACATACTGGCCCAGCAGCAGCTGACAATTGGCCAGCCGGCCTCTCACCTGCCATAGGCACTTTAGTTAGCGCCCGTGCACAGGGATCCGAGGCCAGCGGTAATCGGCTGCCCCCCAGTGTGGTGTCGATTCATCCAGGAGCTCCGCAGGCATATTCTTATTCGCAGCCTCGAGTGCTGAATGTGGAGCTGAGTGAGAGCGAGACAGGTAAGGTTGCAAGCGATTGTCGTCGAGTACGGTTGAGTCAAACCTGTAGTACTCGATGTGACGATTACTTGACGTATACTCGTACAAAGATTCTCTCGCTCCCGCATTTTGTATCGTCCCTGAACGTGGCAAATGTCGGACACTCACAATGTGTCATTTTGACTTCAACTTCTGGCAGTATGTCAAATGATTCTCCCTGGCAGCCGCCACACATTTGAGCAATTCATGGGTACTTGTCGCGATCTGGGCAATAGACGTCGCTTGGCTAGAATTTAGTCCCTAGTAAAATTATAAGTCTCGTCTTCGCCATTGCCCTTGCATCCGAGAATAACTGTAGAACTGCTGGGTAGAGGGCACTAGCAAGGCTCTAGAGGGCCAATCAGTACTAACAGATGAGTTTGAAAGACGGCATCAGCGGACAAAAGGGGAAATCGGACCGGTGCCTGAACGGCGAAACACAGTGCTGTCGGTTGTTTTCAATCCTCGAGGCGAACCACCATCGGTTTTCGCAGCCCAAGATATCGAATATAAGCTCATCTTTAACTCATGCTATGTCCATACGGATTCACAGTCGTTGAATTGTTGCCAATGTTGAACGACCGCGATCTCGTCAGGATCTTGAGGATCGGATCCACTATGACAACGACACAGAGAAAGTAAAAAACATGGCATCTCTTGAACATGATGAGGCCATGAGGCTGCAAGCCCGCACCTTCTTTAAGGAAAGCTCATCGTTGTCCCATCGCCCCCACCCTTCGTCATAACACTCAATCAACTTCTGTATTCCGGTCACTCCGAAATATCTTGAAGAATGCCAGTCTGTCCGCAGTGCGACAATCGGCCATTCTCAAACAAGGAAGCTCTGCTACAACACATGAAAAGCTCGAGCTCGTGGCATCCCTTCTGCTCTATCTGTGACAGGCGCTTCGTTAGTGAAACTGCTTACGACGCGGTGAGTCCCTATTTTCTCCCCCTGGTTTCCTTTGGTGCACCAATTTAATTTTTTGTTCATGTTTGTAGCACATGGCGGCAAAACACCCGCCTACGTACGATTGCACGATGTGCAATCGCAGCTACCATGCGCCGTTCGCATTAGAGGACCACTATCGTGGGTCCCCTGCGCACCCGAATTGTGGGCGATGTGGGAGAGGTTTCCTGGACGCTGCTGCATGCGAAGAAGTAAGGAACTCGTTTTCGTGGCCCGTCTATCATTGATCGTATAACTTCAGCACCACCGGACATCACATCCCAAGGCGCCTTGCCTCCCTTGTGGAGGGAAGGTGTTCTACGACGACGCCCTGGATCAACATTTCTGGGACTCACAGAATCATCCGTCTTGCATTCCATGCAATACTGGATTTAAGGACGACGCTGCGTACGCTGAGGTGCGTCATTTGCTTTTATCCGCTAGAAAAAATATTCACTTCTTCGTAGCATGTGTCCGAAATACACCCAGAACTGCGCTGCGGCATATGCTCGCGCCAATTCGAAACGGTTGACGCCGTTCAGGCACATTTCTTGGTGTCTCCGGCCCATCCCAGATGCAATGAGTGCAACCTAGGATTCCAGGATCTTGCGGCCTATAGTTCTGTAAGTCTCTCCCCCATCCCAGAAACCGGGAATTCAGGACTGAGGTACTTTTGTAGCATGAGGCCGCCCACGCCCCTCCTCCTTCCCAGACCGTAGAACAAATTGACGTCCAAACTTCTGTGACGCCGATTGTGCAATTAGAACCACAAACTGACCCACTGCCAGCGATGCAACCATTCAAGGCACAGCAACTCGACTCGACCCTGTATAGCACAGGATTTACGCCTTTGAGTCCAAGAAACCGAATACAGGTTCGTGTTCCTTCTTCACGAATTGATTTCCGTTGCTCAGAATATTTCAGGACCTTATTGTTGGAGAGCGAAGAATAAATTCCCCAGATCTGCGCTTAGAAACAAACTTTGGATCACCAATCAAGGACGTGCAGCCACTATTCAGTCCGACAAGTCTGCCACGCCCCGGTGGCATAATCGAGGAACTCTGGAGCTCACGGGAGGTAAATCAAACCGAATGACCTTCTGAAGATCTCCATCTAATGTTGGACGTTGCCACAGAATGTACAGATCCCAGCGGCTCGAAATCTTCCTCAAGCCACGGAAAAGGCCCTTCGGGTCCCTATTTCGAGGTCTCCCATATGGACTACGCCCCCTGCTGCTCCCCCGCCACAAGTCCCAAACCAAGGAGTAAGTCGATGACACCTACAATTTATTTTTACTTGTTGATAATAAGATCGATTTACCCAGTTCACAATGAATCGTGGGAGGCCGTCTCCTGGGCCAATCGCGCGCAGCTTTCCTGAAACTATGCCTCGTCTACACACATTCTCTCCACCGTTCTCGCCACCCGCTGCACTGTATCACGAAGGGTCTACAGGAAGTCTTTATTCTCCTCCCAAACCCAGCTTTGATTCTTCGAGGTCGCTTGATACGTCCCGTTTTAGCGCTAGGCGGGAAACACGACATATTTCACCACCTCATGTCTCCCCTCCACGGGCCGATTTCCACCCTCGTCTGTACCCAGGAAGCGTGCGTCACGCAGCTCGGACAACGTTTCGTAGACAAAGTCCGCCACGAGCAACATCGGTTTTCGGAAGCTCGGAGTATGGTGTTTCCTCTGGCAACAACCCATTCACATCAGGATCGCATTCGTTGGCGGGTTTCAGCGAAGCTGGCGGGCACTACTCGCATCATTCGATTGGACGCAGCAGCGGTGGTTCCGTTTCGGAGCTGAATTGGCGGGACCTTATGGGGAACGATCAAGAGGCTGATCTGAGGAACGTACAAGATCTTACGTTCTCTGCCAGCGAAATCTCGACGCCAACGGTAGAAACACCAATTGAGATGACCCAGTTGCAGTCCAACCACTTCCACTCTCATAACATAGACGCATCACCTTCCCTTGCGACGGTTTCGTCACCGGCATCGAGCGCGCTAGGCCATTCACCTGTCTCCAACTTGCATGAGGCAAGCTTCTGGCAATCTTCTTCATAGTGACTTCATGCTGATTGACACTTCCAGACTGACACAAGACCAACCACGGCTTCATCAAACCATACGCCCCCGTTCCAAGGTCTTGCTTACACAATCACTCCTAGCAGGTAAGATTGTTTTGTTTGATTGCAATCGGGGTTTTTATCTGATGTTCGGTCTCAATCAGTGAGTGCGAAAGCCCACAATCACCCTCGGTGGCCTCCCCTGTCGGCCTCGAGATTCTACCAGGAATCTCACCCTTAATTTCTACCCCAGTTGATCTTGCGATCTTCGATATACCAGAAGCGAGAAAGCCACTTCCAGCCTCACCTGAACCATTGTCCCCGGTGACTGTGGTACTTGATATAAAATCTCGGGAGCTTTCTGCTCCTGTCCCTTCGATATCCCCCATGTCCACAAGCTCGTCGCAGAGCTTCATCACGTCACCGCAAGAGCCTCTCGAGGAGGCCACGTCGTTCGCACAGCCGCCCATCGTCGAGACATTGGCAGTCTCGCCTACGACGCCTGTCGCAGCTTCCCCCAAGCCAAATCCACATCCGCTTCACTGTCGAGTTTGTTTGGCGGATTCCTGTGACGATATCACGGCGAGCATGTGTGGACATGTTTTCTGTAATAGGTATGTTGACTCTCAGTCCTTCTGTGAACTCTTGTTAATTGTGTTTTGGTCTGCCAGATGTATTACGGATGTGGTTATCAAAACCTCGCGATGTCCAGTTTGTATGACACCGACTCTATTGTACTGCCTCTTCCGTCTAGATTTAGCGGCTTAATTTCTTCTAGTTTTGCAACACGACATGCTTAAACTTGGCTTATACGACCATTTTCTTCATGAGATCAGCTTCTTGGACTTTTGATATATCATGTAGAAATCTTGTACAATTGAGTAGATTGTGGACCATAATTCATGTTTTTGGAAGGATCCCATTGGCCTTCTAGGGTACTTAGTATGGTGATTGGCACTTGCCTTAACAAGATCGTGATACTTGTCCCTTGTTTGTCCCTGATGAGCAACGCAGATTGACTAGCTACAGCTACTTAGCTACTAACGCACTCTTGATTGCACTCAACTGCACTTGCACATCCTTTGACAGTTCCTTACAAGATACCAAACCATTCTACCTTGCGACGCATGACTCATCCACAATCCATGATTGAAACGCTCCCTTACGATATTCTGCAGACCATCATACAGGAGTTGGCGGAAGAAAGTGCAAAGGAAAGAAAGAAAAAGGAAACCCTTTCCGCCTGCTCTCTGACTTGTCGAGCCTTTGTCCATCCTTGCCGCACTCATCTCTTTTCGACCATCGACTTCAGTCGGTATCCCACCGGAAGGCTAGACAAACCTCCACATTTGGTACTCCAGAATACCCTTTTGGCTGCTTATTGCCAAACGCTGGTATATGAATTAGGACCACCCCATGAAACTGATGGCATGGCTGAAGCGTTGTTGCACCTCAAGAACATTCGTTCCTTCACCTTGCTCGGCCATCGCCTACGCGGGTGGAGCGCATTAAGTCCACGCACGCAGCAAGCATTTATCCACCTGTTCAGCTTGCCCTCGCTCACCAAGATTGTGATCATGTTTCAACACAACGAAGGGTTACCGGCCATTCTACTTGCCTCTTGTAGGAACTTGGTGAATTTGTTCCTTATTGGTTGTATCAATTTGACTTCCACGAGTTGTCTTGCTGATCTCAGCCCCCCGCCTCGTTTACTCTCGCTTCACTTGCGATGTTTGGACCCCGCAATGAACAGTTTGCTTGATATCAGGCGTAGTGAAACAGTTCCAATCATCGATATTTCACACCTTCAGAGATTGACCGTTGAATCTTGTTTTTCCGATGATGGTTATAAAATAGTGGAAAAAATTCTACTCGTGGCCCGGAAACTTGAATGGCTCGACTGTCAAGGTGTGTCTGTTTTTCTGTGCAACATTCTGCATATTCATGTACGTCAACCAGTTTCACCGCGCCTTGCCTACCACAATCTAGCTCGAATGCTAGATCTCAAGTCTTTGACAACCCTGAGATCGTTGCATCTTCGCTTCTCGGTTGAGGACGAGATGCAAGATCCTTTCTCTGGTCTGATCGAGGAACTGGAAGAGATGAGTCGCCACAAGAACACTGGTCTTCAAGAACTCCTTCTCCATCTTACCATTGAGCATGACGTCAAATGCCGATTCATTGACCGAGAATGGAAGAAACTGGACGACGTTCTCGGCAACCCCTCAGCCTTCCTATGTCTATATTCTCTCACCTTCAAGATCACCATGATGCATTTTCAAAAAAGAGCTCAATGCGAGGAGCAGCAGAAGAAATTCGAAGATATGAAGACGAGGCATCTCACTCGATTGTCAAGTCGGGACTTTCGTTTTGAATTCTCGGTTGAGATAGATTCCATTTGATTATACAGAGAATTTGTATGTTTTCTAGAATGCAAGCAACACCAAGGACGCCCAGTTCGAGAACCAGCTTGAACACCAAGGTTTGACCAACCTGGGTAGGTTGAATCCCGATTGATGAGACGTCAGCTTACCCAAAAGGCTCTTCATAGTCTTTCCCGCATTCAAGTCCCACCTCTGCTTGAACCGCAATTCATTTCTAGAAATGCAAACAAACAAAGCTCACCTCGAAGAGTAATCAAGATAATCCGGGATGCAATGCTACCGACACTGCTCAGTTGTGTGCTCCAGTATGATTTTGATACACCCGCTGCGGCCGAGGCTCTAGCATGATACAACCTGTAGGCGAATATGATTTTCGAGATGGTAGACGTGGGCAGAAGTGACTCGTGCTTACCTCAGCCTTCATCCGAGCCGTATCTCCCTTATCTGTGGTTTTTGCAAGGCCATGAATGTACAATCAAGCGGGCGACGGAGGAGAAACTCCTGTACCACGCCTTTTCATTGCGCACGCGCATCTTGCCCTTGACCTCTTCCTCAATGTATTCGATTGTCTCGGATGGGCCATTCTCTATTGCGGCTAGGATTAGCTCGAAATCTTCTTTCAAATAACGATGGATCATACTATTGGGCTAACTTGGAGCCCAAATGAATGCTCTTCAGCCGGCTTCCCATCTGTTGGGAATATTCAGCTACCTGAACTTTCTGCATGCTAACCTCTATTGCAGGACCTGTAAATCCATGCAGTAGTTTCATGCGAAGCTCTGATACGGCCAATAACAATGTGCCTGGTCCCCATTTCGATGAACCAATTCCATTCCTAACGGCAGACCAAGTGTGCGTTGCCGAGTGGGTTGGGATGGTCTAGTATTTTTACTTTTGGCCCGAAGCTCGGAAACTGTCATCGTCTCGTTTCACGACTCTATGACAATGCGTGCACTACTACCCCGCTCCGTTTTGGAAAACCCACCTTCTGACCATGAAGAAATCCAATCTCCCAATGTTTCGGCGAGTTTCCATTTCATCTTTAGCTGTGTATCTATGCCGGTAAGCGACCCTTTCGGAACCTCTGGTGTGGTACCGCTAAGTATATCCTGCATCGTGACACGGCACCTACTGGCTCCTACCGAAGCGGCTGCAATGCTTTTTCGCTGATCGTGGATGCTTCCATGTTATCTGATAAACCATATACGCAAACTATGTCCCATTATCCTCGGACCGCTGGAAATATCATGTGGACCCATTCATCCTCAGACGCCAATGTATACAACTTCTATGAGTGTTGTGGTTCTAGAACCTCGTATGCAATTCGGCAAGGAGCATACGATGCATTACTCGTGTCAGTGAAGAACTTGGCACAAGCAGCCACAATGAGTTCTATTTATTTCGGAACACAAAGCATGGGTGAACTCTTGATATTTTAATGCAGGAAAACAACTGTCTATCTGAGGATTACAAATTATGCACGTCATCATTCTGTGGTTAGATGTCAACGAGGGAGAACTCCGACGTTGTTCTCTTCAGAGGTAGCTTCTTTACTGGTCTCTTCCATATGCTTGGCCTCCTTATCCTCCTGGATGTTCCTCCGACGGACTCCCGCAGCGGACTCGCGACCGAGCAGTTTTGTACGGCCCTAAGTTAACAAAATAAATAAAGTTCCACGAGGATGACACATCGGCTAAACAATCCTTTACCTCTGTATGTTTCATGTAGATTAACACCACAATAACCGCAAGCCAATAGAACACGTAAGACAGGATGGTACCAACTATTTTCAAATTGTCTTGTCAAACCAACCACAGGAAATATTCAAATACTTCCTTCACTCACTAGTTGCGTTATTCGTCCAACCGAATATTGCATTGAAGATTGACCATCCCTGACCGTCTAGTTTGCTATCGGGGTTGCAACAATTGATGTGCCACACGTTCCCGGCGACTGGGAAGGATCCGGGACCGTCTCCTCCAGCATCATCTGCATCTGCGCCCAAAAGCCTGTTGAAAGCGTTTTCTTGGAATGCACCGACAGCTTTGCTGAAGAGGCCAGCGCCAATCAATAGAAGGAAATTAGTCATTACGACGAGAAAGATCGTCAAAGCTTCGGGGTTTGTATGTTAAGCTTTGCGAACATGAAGTAGAGCCATGACTCACTGGAGCGGCTGGCAAATTCATATATTATGAAGCCGCAAACCAATCCACAGACAAGACCCACAATGGCGGCGATTGGAATTGAGGTTGCGGGTTGGCCAAGGGACACACCTCCAACAAAGATGACTGCTTCCATGCCTAAGATCGCGAGAGGAGTTATTTATTTCAGTTGATTATGCACGGACGAGCGGGGTGCACCTTCGCGCAGTACAGTGATGAGAGGCAAAATGAAGAGAACCCATTTGCCGGTCTCTGTTTTACCATCGACACCTATGTATAAAAGATGTTAGCGATATACAGAAAACTACTGGCTGCACAATTTGTTACGTTTCCCTTCAAATGCGCGTGTCAGTTTGATTCGCCATTTGGCCTTGGCTACAGGGATTGTCAGTACAAGAGCCATTTGCCAGCGCTTGAAACGTACCTCGATCCATTCGTAGCATAGTGATACCCATGACAAATATCATGAGACACGCAATGAGCTCGAATATCCCTGAGCAGATGATGTGAGGTTCTAGAATATTGCTCAGGTGATGTACGAATTACCTTCCCATAGTTCCTCGGATTTGGCCCACAGGTCAGACGCCTTGGTAAACCAAACTGCAATGAATCTACAAAGGTCCAGAGTGAGTAAACACCATGACTTAGAAACGGTGAGTTATGTAACTGACGCAGCGCCTATGGCTAGTGCTATAAACAGGCCCAAACCTGCTCCAAGGAAGATCTAGAGGGAAGGGATTGTTACGTGAGTGTCACTGCAGACTAAGTGAACGTTCGTTGAGTTGCTTTGTAAGTACCTGGATGCGTAACTTCCTGATAAGACGTCGACGCTGTATTGTGTCATCCACTGGAGCAATCTGGTCAGAAACGTTCGAGCTTTCCTTCTCGCTGGAAGTTTCTCCATCGGTTGCTTGGGTTGTAGTCGCAGATTGGCCTGAGTCGTCATGAACGATTTGTTCTGCAAGACCGAGGAGGACAGAGACGATGATGGCTGCTTCGAGTGTTTCTCGAAAGACAATGAAGAAGATGGGGACGGAAAACAGATTTTTCGGCATCCTTGCCACTTGCGTATTTTCACGGTTTCAGTGAACTGTGGGGATCAAACAGCAGGACTCTAGAGAGTTTTAGTAGCTCGACCATGCCCTATATGAGAATAGGTGATAGAAGTTTTTTGTACGGCTTATTCGGCAAATGGTGTGGTCCTCGGAGGAGTTTGTGTCGTTCCGAATCATGGGGCGTTACTCGTGGTCAATCTGATAAGCATTCTTCGTTATCTGTTGACATTTCTGGGGTCCAATCTGATAAGATCTCTCATGCCATGTCATCTGATAAGATGTCCGTCGTCTCTCACGACTTCGTCTTCCTAAGTCTTCCTCTCCAATCTTCTTCCAAACTAGTTTTCATTCCCGATGGTTGAAACGTTGTGCGGAACAATTTACCCACCTCTGTAATACTGAACTTCATTTCTGCATACGGCCATATGTTATAAATCTTGCAGGCATCAGGCACAAGGAATAGCTCGGATAGAGCCTCGAATTTAGCGTTTGGCATATGTGGCGTTGCAGGAACAAGTCCATGGAGGACTAGCAATTTCTGGATACATTCACACTCGCTCCGAATGTTACCCACGAGCAAGAACGTTCCCAAATCCACTCGCAAAGCGAGGCAGAAACCTTCACACAATTACTCGTTTTCTGGCAAATGAAACCTCTTCCTCGCCTTTCGCCATGCTCAATTCGCTTCTTTTCTTTACCCAACCTGAAGTAGACCGTGGGTGAATTACACGACTCATGATCTTTTCGTTATCAGATTTGATTGATTCCTGGCAGCTCCATAAGCCCAAGTGCTATTAATATACCTTCTTCTCCTTCAAACCGGACCCTTGCATTTTCCCTTTCGTCGTTAGCTCTCCGGGTCCATTACAAAAGGAAATGGGTCAAGTCCAACAGAGATTCCTCCCTATCATTAAACCTGCCAGCCTCGCAAAATGTGGCCTTCATGCCACCATCGATGCCTGGTACCAATACTACTTGGTGCCTTCGCCTCTCCTGTGCTCGCCGGTGTTCAAGAGATATGGTGGAACATCACCTATGTCCAGGATGCCAACCCAGACGGTCTGTTCGCTCGACGAGTGATAGGCGTGAATAATACATGGCCGTAAGTTCCACTTCACTGTGGTTTCAGCGCGAAGAAAATTACTAAGTGAAGTTATAGTCCTCCGCCAATTGACATAAGCACGGAGGACTCCCTCGTAGTACATGTAACAAACTCCTTGGACCAACCTTCCACTCTGCATCATCACGGCATGTTTTTCAATTCTACTTCCTGGATGGATGGTGCTCAAGGAGTCTCTGAATGGTGAACGACATTCCCATTTACCTTCTATGTGGTGCTAATGCCGAACAAGTGGTATTCCTCCTGGCGGACAATTCGACTACATTGTGCCCATCAACTCTTCCAATCAATGGGGTACTTATTGGGTGCATGCTCACGCTTCTGTAAGTCCTGATTGAGTAAGGGAGGCTTATATCCTCACACGTCTTGATACATTGCAGGGACAATATGTCGACGGCCTACGTGCCCCCGTCGTTCTTCATCCGCCGAAGGAAGTTCACTCTTATGATGACGAATTCACAGTGGTGTTAGGAGACTGGTATCACGACGAACACCCGGTGCTCATCAAGCAATTTATCAGCATCGCTAACCCAGGAGGCGCAGAACCAGTTCCAGGTAACTACAATTCCCCCCCCAATACATGACGAGAGCTTACTTCACTTCTCAGATTCTGCACTCATATATTTTGCTCAAAATGCAACATATCGAGGTCCAATTTCCGGATCGACTCCTTCTTCGGTTACCTCGGCAGTGGGCTTCAATGATAATTCCACCCTCCCATTTGAACCAGGAAAAACATACCGCCTTAGGATTGTAAATACCTCCGCCTTTGCAGCCTTCTTCTTCTGGATTGATGGCCACGATATGCGTATCATCGAGGTCGACGGGGTAAGCTTGCACTCAGTCTTCAAGCTTGCAGCAAAACTCAAAATTATGACGTTTCTCGCAGACCGATGTTGAAGAGTCGCCTATCGATCTGATCAGTGTCACTGTGGCGCAAAGGTATTCGATCCTTGTCACAGCTCGCAATGATACGTCCAGCAACTGGGCTATACATGCGAACATGGACACAGATATGTTTGATACTGTCCCTGATACCTTGAATCCAAGTATGCCGTGGCCCCATCTGTGCTTGTGTGATCCTGATACTTAGTTTTTCACAGACGTTACCTCGTCCATAACTTACAGCCCTTCCGCTAGTTTGACAGACCTTGGCTTCGTTGATGCGTACCACGACGTGAACGATACTGCACTCGTCCCAATCATCCAGATTGCTCAGCCCCGGGCGACAAAAACAATTGAACTCGAAGTGACTTTCGACACGATGGACGATGGGACAAACCACGCCATGTTCAATCAAGTCACATATAACTCGCCCCTCGTCCCAGCCATTTTTTCTGCACTTAGCCTAGGATCGAATGCGACCGTTGCGAACGCCTATGGACCGCAGAGTTTCGTCGTCGAGTATATGGACGTGATTGATATCGTTATCAAGAACGGCGACGCAGGCAAACATCCATTGTAGGCTTGTTTTCAAAATTGAAATATGTTCGTATTGACTGACGCGGATCTTACAGCCATTTGCACGGTCATAAACCAATGATTGTTGGTCGTTCGCAAGATTATACGTCTGACGATCCAATCCTGAACCCTCCAATCGTCGAAGGACAGCTGAATCCAGTCCGCCGAGACACGGTCCAAATCCCCTCGATGAATTCAGCAACTATGAGGGTCGTCGCCGATAATCCTGGAGTTTGGTTTTTACATTGTACGCTGTATTTCAATTCCGCGGGCAAGTGCCTCAATAGACTGAAAATGAATTACCCTTTCAGGTCACATCGAATGGCATCTAGAAGTCGGACTGGCCATCCAATTAATAGAAGCCCCTATTGAGGCCCAGCAGCGCAGCGCAGTTCCCCAAGTGATGTATGACCACTGCCAGACCTTGGGCAAACCAACCTCGGGTAACGCGGCAGGTTTTGCATCCACCACTGACCTAGACGGTCTTCCCCTTGGCCCATTCCCGCAGAATAATGGCTGGCACTCGAAAGGTATCGGCGCAATGGCAGGGTAAGACTTTCTGAAAATCATTGGTTAAGAGCGCAGCTAACTAATGTTTGCAAATCCAGTTGCGTGTTAGCTGCGGTACTGGGCATGATTGCCGTCGTGTGGTATGCTCTTGGCGGTCATATTTCGGATGAAGAGATCGAGCGTGAGGTGCGCGCTGAGATCGAGGCGAAGGAAAAACGAAGGAGATTTTTTGGACTTCTGCCCAGTCGCTCCTAGGTATTCAGAGTCTTCTGATAGCAAGAATGTACAAAACAACAGTTCTTCAGACCGCTCTGTAATGAAATAAAGGATTTAATCCCGTTTCCATGATGCATTCAGATTCTTGATGACTGGACGGATGATTAAATCCTAGCTACGTTTCTACGATGAGGTCTACTGCTCTTCAATCATATCTTACGTATCTATGTCCGCGAACATGATGGTAATCATTTAAACGGTCCCCTCTATTGGGCGAAGTCGCCCTGGTTAATCGCACACTGACAAAGAGCTTGGAAGTCCGTAAAAATAAACAAATCAAAACCGGATGGTCAGGACAATCCCAACGACCTGCCCATCATGACGCCAACGACGAAACTGAGTGCAAGAAATACAATCCCCAGGAAATGCGAGTCGGCATCATTGAGAAACCCCTCAACATAAACGCGGAACACCGGACAGAAAAGATAATGCACCTTCACAGCTTGTTTTCGGTAAAATCAATTGATCATTGTAAAACCTGGCAAGATATTTGCAACTACACAATTCGTAACCGACTGTCCAGAGTTCAGGTTCCTTTAAGACCGTCGTGAGTGGTATTTAGCCGAAAGAGAAAAAGAAAAAGATTAACGTGGATTTTCTACAGTCTCGGAATAATCATCCTATTCAATGAGTATTTACCGGCGAAGCCTTGTGATCGCTCGACTTTGTTTCATGATAGTACATTAGGCGCACGGTTGGTATGAAATAACACTATAGATACAGCATCTGAATATCACGGACGATGTTGAATGTCCGCTCGTCTAACATATCCATTATATACGGTGACCGTTGAATCTTCTTTTGAATCCCGAAAGTCAACACATCGACTTCCATCCTTCTCAACAAAACAAACTAGCCAGAGCACTCACCCAGCCCAGCAAGCGCGAGTCCGGCCAGAGTCATCGAGTAGTAAAACACGTTTACTCGTAGTGGAGCCCAGTGGGCTTTTGGAGTGTCGACACATCGACACCAGGGAGGGGCCATTTGCTCGCAAACGCAGCCACCTCGTCACGGAGCTGTTTCACCTGGGCGAAACCCTCCTTGCCCTCTTCCTGGACGGTCGCGACACGCACGAAGTCCTTGAGGAGCTTCGAGCCAGCCTCCTTCTGGAGAAGCAGAGAGAGCTGGACGGCGCGGTGGAGGAAGTCGGCAACGATCTTGATGTCGGCCTCAACCATGTCACGCGAGGTAAGCGCAGATGTGCCGAGACGAATGCCACCGGGAACCTGTGCGGAGGCGTCACCGGAAACAGCGTTCTCTAACGGAATGACGCGTCAATAGGAAGTTCCATGCGATGTTTGGTGTCAATGAAATACATACTGTTGATGGTAATGCCCATGAGATCGCAGACCTTCTCAACCTTGCTACCAGTCAAGCCAATGGGTCGCAGATCCCAGAGAACCAAGTGGTTGTCGCTTCCACCAGTTTGGAGTCTGTAGCCGTGGTTGACGAGTGATTCACCCAGAGCACGGGAGTTGGCGATGACCTGCTTGGCGTAAGCCTTAAACTCGGGTTGGGCAACTTGTTTGAGGGCAGTGGCAATAGCAGCAATGGTCTGATGCAGCAATTCAATGAAGAGAAGCAATGTGAAGAGGTCAATGAACATACGTTGTTGTGGGGACCACCCTGGCAGGCAGGGAAGACGGCATCGTTGATGCGCTTCTCCAGATCTGGAGCGTGCTGGAGGTCTTTCCTGAAGAAGATGAGACCGGCACGAGGACCGCGGAGAGTCTTGTGGGTGGTGGTGGTGACGACATCGCAGTACTCGAAGGGGTTGTTGAGCTCCTGAGCAGCAATGAGACCACTAGTGTGGGCGATATCAGCCATGAGCCATGCACCCTCCCTTGTCGAGATCTTCTTCAGTTCGGCATAGTCCCAATCACGAGGGTATGCAGAAGCGCCGCAGATGATAAGACGAGGCTTGAAAATCTTGGCTTGCGAAGACAGGCCGGCGTAGTCAATGAGGTTTGTTTCAGGGGTGATGGCGTAAGGGAGAGACTGGAAGTAGATGGACGAGGCAGTCATTTTCTTCTTCGCGGTCTGGATACTGTGTCACCTAGGCTCAATGAAGGGTATTCGCGAGACGTACATAGTATCCGTGGGTAAGATGGCCACCGTCTGGAAGCCCGAGACCCATGAGGCGGTCATTGGGCTGAATCAGCGCGGTGAGAGCAGCAAAGCTGAACGACAATGTTAGTCACGAAGATCCGCCATTTTAGTACGAGGTTCAACATACTTCGCTGTCTGTAATAAAAAATTATTCAGCTTGGAAACACTAGAGGGAGGGTAAGGAGAGGACTTACGCTACCAGAGTAAGGTTGAACGTTGACACCCCACTGTGCAGGGTCCAGGTTGAACGCTTGGAGGGCACGTTTGCGGCAGAGGATTTCGAGTTCATCGATGTACTCGTTACCGCCATAGTAGCGAGCGTTGGGTAGGCCCTCAGAGTACTTGTTAGTCAGGATGGACCCGTTGGCTTCCATTGTGGCCTGACTCGTCAAGTTCTATGGGTAGGTTAGTGTTAGAAGCTCTCGACGTTGAGGTTATTGGTTGATGCATGCCTCTGATGCGATGAGCTCCAGACCAGTGAACTGTCTCCATGTCTCCTTATCGATGATGTTCTTGACCTCGGGGTCAATCTCAGCCAGAGGTTGGTAAAGAACCTTGTTCTGTAGGTATGAGCAGCGGTAAGCGATGGTATAGGGGCTCTGTAATGAACAAATTCATACGAAATCGGGGGTGTTTGATGTTGCCATTTTCCTGGATGAGAATCGATGTACTGTAGGAAGAGAGAGAGAGACGGGAGTGCGGACGAGAGGTTTGGATAGTAATCGCAACATTGCTATTGCATCTAAACCACAAAATTTCGTGCTGAGTCGGCTATAACCGAAATTTCAATACTGATCGTACGATCGGCCGATGCCATTTCTCGATTTCCCCGTTCGTCCGAAATCAAGCCGCCACACTCTTGCCTTCTCCGCTTCAATTCGACCATGACTCGATGCTACGATGGCAGCTTAGGAACATAGTTATGGCGTCTAGGCCGATTTAGTCAGTGAAGTCAGTCTGAGAACGACGCGAGACAAGTTAATAAGGAACATGTCACCACTCTATGGAAGTACACCAGTGCTCTTGATGCCCAGATATTGGCAGTTGAGAACTTCCATCAATCGCTGGTGGTATTCTCTTGTGTGGCGCGTTTGAAGGTCACTCTGATAAAGAACAACAACTGGATTGATTTCAGAGTTACCAGAGCAGCTGCTGTTGCCGATTCTCATCAAATGCTTTGCGGCGATAAGTTGGTACTCGGGATGACAAAATCCAAGAACGAATGGGAGCCGGGGACGTCGAAGTTGTCCTATCAATTTTGTCAAGTAGGCGCCCAGACGCCCCGCGCCTATCGATCAGGACGACGTAATCCATAAAACTCAGCCAAGCTTGATTCCTGGAGACATGACATGACTAATAATCATATGAGAGAAAGAACCTTTAGTAACATGCTCCTAGGGTATTGTAGGAGGCCTGCTCAACCTGACAGCCGGTAAGACCTCTTTATTTCTTTTTGTAGTGATTGACAAGTAAGTACTTGGTGGGCATATCTGTGTAAGCGGTACACACAGGAAAGCACCGGTATGTTCTGCATCTGTCACGACATTTACACAAAAAAACAAGTCATTTCACTTCCGAAGGAGCAAGGTCTTTAGAGCGACGCTTTGAGATCTAGGATCAGCTAGGATCGTTGAAATCTGCTCCAACTGCAAATTATAAGTCGGCACTTGTTGAGCTTCAGAATCCGCAATTGGCAGAGATGATGGAGTCAAGGTTCTCAAATGCGTCAATTGCCACAGTCTAAAGGAACGAAGGTGTGGCCACTAGCAGGACTACGTGACGTAGGTACTTGGTAGGTATTGAACAATTCCAGTACCATGCACGCGGGTTATTGTGTACTATTTGTAATCGACGCCGACATAATTACCGAATATGGCAATTGGTTGTCGGGGTCTCAAACAGAACAATGGGCTGTTGCGATGGGACTTCCGTTGACCTCATAGCGAAAGGCAGAACAATGGCATCTTTTGTATTGTCCT
The DNA here is from genome assembly GCA_014925845.1 of Crassisporium funariophilum. NCBI lineage: Eukaryota > Fungi > Basidiomycota > Agaricomycetes > Agaricales > Crassisporiaceae > Crassisporium > Crassisporium funariophilum. Next base: position 760,493 of record JACGCL010000007.1, read on the forward strand.
GGGCGAACCTATATAAGAAATGGCCGACTCATCCTTATGTTCTCAGTCTTGTTTGCGACACCCATCCAGCGGTCTTCACTTTCTTTCTTCTTCTCTTCTTAGTAGGCCAGGAGCCCCGACGACCAGTCAACGACGATCTCTGACTTCAAATTCTCTTCACGGATAACCTCTTTAAAATAACATGTCTTTCAAGATTACCACCCTTCTTGTTCTTTGTGCAGGGCTTGCGGCACTTGCTCCAGTCAAGTCAGCTCCTACTTCGCACCTTTTGAACGTGCGCCATGACGGCCACGACGACGCTCCGACGAGCACCTCGGCGGTACCTGCTTTCGTCAAGCAGAATGGACTCGATGCCCAGAAGCTTAATGCCCAATTTAAGACGATAAAGCCGACCGATTCATGCCAAGGTTCGTCACATTCTCGAATCTGCCATGCCCGACTCTAACATATATCTTACAGACGGTCAAATGGCCTGCGTAACTTCCGCATTCGCACAATGTGTCTCCGGAAAATGGGCCCTCTCACCGTGTGCTGCCACTCTGAGCTGCTACGCCCTACCTCTCGTGAACAAGCCCGGAACAAGTATCGTCTGCGATACACAAGCAGATACCCTCCTCCGCTTTGAGGCTGCCGGAGTTACAGGTGGTTCTGCTGGAGATGCACCGACCACACCGACATCCCCTGCACCCGCGACAAGCAGCTCTGCTGCCACCGACGCTGCTGGAGGTGCTCAGGATGATGGTGACGACTGCGACGATGGCAGTGCAGACGGCGCCACCGACGGTCAGGCTGGAGACAATGGAGATGATTGCGATGATGACCCCACTGATTCTACATCTACTTCTACACCTACAGCCATCGTTGTGAAATCAGCCACCCCTCCTGCGTCAAGTTCAAGCTCGACTCTAGCACCTGCAGCGCCCACCCTTGCTAATCAGGCAGGTGCACCGGCCGGCACAACAACTATTACCTTGATCGCTGCCAGTGCCACTCCTTCTTCAGTTGGCACTGTTACCCTTGCCCGCCGTCAGGTTATAACCTTGGTCCCAGCCGCCTCGTCGACCGCCGTCATCTCCTCTTCGATTATCGTTGTTCCATCTACCACCCCTGTCATCCCCGCTGTAACCTCTGTGGTTGCGACTTCCTCTCTCCCTGTGATTACTACCGTTCCAGCAACTGTCACCAGTTCTTCTACGAACCCGATTGTTACACCCACCGTTGTAATTGGCACAGATGGCATCGTCACTGTTACTATTGTGTCCACTGTCACCGTTTCCGCCACAGACTGCGCCGCGACGGCCACCCCAGTGCCCGTCACAGTAGCCATCCCAAGCGCCAGTACCATAATTTCATCAATTGGCACTGCTGTCACAGGATTGCCCGTGTCCACCAGCGTTCCCGTCGTCACTTCCACCCCTGTGTCTGCACCCGCGTCAACTGTAACTGGATTTACATTCAGCTTTTCGCAAGTCTCATCTTCCGTCGCCACCGTTGTGCCGACCCCCACTGTTGTTAATGGAGGTGCCGCTGGCGGGTTCTCATTTAGCACTCAACCTGCTGTGACCGCCGCTCCTCAAGGGACTGCTACAGGCTTCGGAAATCTTTCTGAGCTCTTAACTGCCACGATTGGGGCTTAAGCTCATCACGAATGCAACGAATATCACGCTTCCTTTCATTTCTTCACATTCTAATTCATAATTCGACGCTGTAAACATATGTAGCTCTTAGTCGTTCTGTTACATCTTCATTTCATCTAGATCACTGTACATTCAGTTCTGTAACTCTACCCACAATGCAAGGATAATTTTAAGATTCAGTCAGCTTGTGATCGCAATGCCTGAGTTTGGTTGGGTACGTACTGATGACATGCGTATGAGTAAGCATTCTCCCTGCATTCATAACTTAGCTCATGACATAATGTCAGAGTCTATTATGAAGCCATGCTGCGAGGTTCTAAGAGCTCACTCACAACTATGTCTCGTCTTTCCTATAACCTGACGAGAAAAGGACAACTAAATCTTCCCGGCAGCACGTATGCCTCAAAGAAAGCAACCGAAGAGCTTCTCAAGAAGGATGCAGAAACTCACCATTGCTTCTTCCGCTCCGCAGGTCTGCACAATCACTTGAGCCATCAGTGAGTAACCACTCCCAATATGTCTGAAAAGTTCGCTAACTCTTCTTTGTTGTTGGTTTGTAGTTTGCTGGCGGCATACGATCTGGGAGCGTCAGCGGGTCAGCTCCAGAAAATCTATGACGATGAAGCACGCACACAGCGGCCCATTTTCTTGGAAGAGAAAGACAAGGACATTGTCGTTTCGGTGGATAATTGGATCCAATACCTTGGGAACCAAAGGTGCCTTCGTCGGCTTTACACGCTGCACAACTCTAATTTGGAGTATTGGTGATTGAAGTGCATATGGAGCCTTTGTAAAGTTCTTTTCTGGTGAAGTCCAGAACTTAGGAGCTAGTGGTGCAGTTGAGAGGTATATCTTCAGTGAGGATGCGAACAAAGAACCAGCTGAGATGTTGATACGGCTCGTGAGCGGCGCGTAAGTTATCTTGCCTTCAATCATCTCATGCCTTCATGCTGACATCTTGAGATACAGAGTCCATCCATTCATACTGCTTGGTGTAAGTTGAATGAGTTCGACATATGCAATATTGGGGTAGGCTAACATCTTTCTAGTATGGCGCAGAGTTCGGCGACGACACTCTCATTGCAACGGGTATGTCCTTCACATGACGAACCGTATATCCTGGCTGACGAGTGTACAGGTCTTTCACAGGCTGCCATGCACTCGCCTCAGCTCATACGTTCCATCTATCCTATCGACACGTCCCCTCCTTCCCAAAGCTTAACTCTCCTGGAACTCCTGCATCAGGTCTACGAATCTGAGGTCCTTACTCCTCCTTTGCCTTACGATCCAGACGCCTTAATCAATGCGCGCTACAGAAACGCTTTATCTAACGGAGGCGCCGAAGAGATCAAGCGCCTTTGCTCCCAATATCATATTAGTGACTCACCAAGTGAAGCTGACCTTGCGTCCAAGATTCAAGAAATTATGTGGGTTTCCACCCTTCTTATGGCCTCCACGGGAAAGAAAGGCAGGAAACCGCGACTCGACTTCTTCCTCATGCACCTCGTCAACTCTTCTATCTTCCTCCGGCCGCTTTGCAATATGCTAAAAGAGCCAGCTCACAAGGCCGCTCTTTTGCGGACCTATATTCCGTTAATCGTCGTGATTACCCTGTCGAGAGGTCGGCCAAGGATCAATCCCGAGCTATTGATGACCTTCACAGCAGCTCCCCGCCCCCCAATTGCATCCACCGCCTTCCCGAAGCCCAGCGACACAGTTGTCGGGAACCCGCTGGACGATGCCGACTACAATCCTTGGCCAGTCATGATTGAAGCCGTGCAGTACCACCAAGACTCGCACGTCCCAAAAGCGTTGCGTACTCTTATTTATGCGGCACAGCACTATGGCGATACCCCACCCGGGGGAGCGATCGGGTCTTTACAGGCTGGATCAGATGGGGAAGAGCGCGAAACACATATCGGCAGCAGTAAAATGGATGGGACAATCTTCGTGCGGGCTGCTGGGATGGTGATGGAAAATCTGGGATGGGTGAGATATGGCCAAAAGGAGGGTGAGTGGGACAGGAGCGCCCTTGGATGGGATGCTGCTTGGGAAGGTGGTGATTAAGTCTTGAAAGCAAGCAAATGGACATAAACTTCAACTATCTTGTATGTACAGTATTGTTTTCGTTCTTTTCTCCGCAATCTTGTTAGTCCGAAAATTACTTGTACATTGTAGTCTTCAAAGCAGTTCATCACAGATATCTATTCTCAAAGGCTAGCTTAATTCATGGCACGGTCTCGGTGGACTCAATACTATTCCCGCTTATGCAACGACTGTGTGGGTGTTCGGACGGTGTGCCGCAATGCGAATTTTATGGGCTACGCAAACAAGGACCTATCATGACATTCTGACAAAGTTAAATGTCTTCAAATAGTGGCTGGCAGTCCTAGACCCTTTCTTGCTAGACCGACCATCAAGTCCTTCGATTTCACCGTTTTGGAGAGAAAATCACCAAAGCGAAGGCCCCATAAGATACCCAAATAGCTTGCGCCTCCGTTCTAGAAATAGTGCAACGGTTCATCACAACAGGTTCAATACATATAGCAAACATATAGAGGGACTCACTCGGCCGTTCGAGACAATGATTATCTCCTTCCCAGCCTGACACTTCTCTTTGGGCTGTTCCCCTTTGAGGAAAGTCAAGATGTTGGTAACAACCACTGTTGCGTGGCCGGCTGTTTTAGCAAATTGCTTTGCTTCGGGCAGGTCGACAATATCACCCAAGGCAAATATTGACGGATGTGATTGGACTTGGAGGGTTGGCAATACTTTGACGTATCCTCGGTCAGTCAGAGGAGATGATGGTAGGAGCCTGAGCAAGGAGGTGTTGGGCCCTGCTCCCCGCGCGGTGACCTGAACCAATTCTGGGTAAGTAAAGGGTGCGCGGGACAAGATCATCCATCTGGATCATGATACCGAACACATCTCCGAATGTGAGAGAATTCGTAGGAAGCCTAGAACTAACCAATAAATCGCACTCTATAGGCGTTCCTTTACGTGTTTTCAAAGGCGCATCAGCGCCAACTCTCGGTTGCCCTTCGATAACATCGTCAAAGATGATGTTGATGCCGCGAAGACGGAGCCGTCGCTCGAGATCAACTCGGAATTTCTGGGGATATATGTCGTTGAGCAGGTATTTGCTACCCTGAACGATTGTCACCGGCTTATTCTGTTGTAAGGCAATTTATTTAGTGTACGAGACGACGTCTTTTGATTGTTACTCACAGGGTATACGTCTTTGATTTCTCCTGCGGTTTCTTCGGTGATGCAAAGTGGTGACTTTTAGTGAAATTTGAAAATAGAAACGAAAGAAAGCATGCGAACCTATGCCCACAGCCCCACCTCCGACAATAACTATATTTTCGGCCTTTTGAAACTTGTTGCGCCACAGTTCGACGTGCTCTTTGTACAATGATTCTTCATCCGGAAACGCAACCAAGCCTTCCCACGATGATCCTGTCGCGACCACCAAGACATCGTACACGACCTGCTCGCCACCGTCAAGCACTGCGATTCCACCTCCACCTCCACCACGTTTATTTTCCTCGACAGATATTACGGTTCCTATCTTCAACTGGCCTGGAAATTTGTCGAACACCTTGTCATATGGCATGAACACGGTTTCTATTGGTGTATCCCTGGAGACTAGCAATCTCAAAGAGGCTGGGAGGTATGCGAAACGGTTTCGCGAGGTTATCAGGACGAGATTATGCCTTTGCGGGTCTAGCTTCTTCGATAACCGGCGTACAACTATGGGTCAGAGAATTGTCAGCCTGGGCATTGCTCGTCAAGATTTCGATGCACACAAAAGTTCCCTCACCGGTTGCCCCTGCTCCGCCTCCTCCAACGACGACAATGGTCGACTTCTGACGGTTTGACATGGCTAAATGTTTGCGAGTTCTAACCGTCCACTAGCGTAAATGCCGAGTCAATGGACAGGAATACAAAGTCGAAAGGTAAAGCGGAGGAAGGCAGGTGTTTGTGGGAATAGCTGCTCATGAAGTTCATGCTAAATGTGCTGCGCAGACTCAGTTCTTCTTGTTCACATGCACAATAATGGTTGCTTGAGACTGTGGCTATTTCTAGACTTTGACCATGGAAGATATGCCATGCTCTTTTTAGAGTGCTTGACTGTGGTGACCTGTAATTACACCACAGCCAAGCGAAGCCTGTAGTATTGCTTGAGCATTGCGCCATCATTCTCTTACATAGTGTCACTTCACAGGAGCCGCGTTCGATGTTTTCGAACGTTAGAAAGGGACCGGAAGGCAATTGAAGACGTCGCTTTGAAGGCGACAACTCTTGTCTTGTTTACGTCTTGTGTACATCAATCAGCTTCACGTCTTCAGGTCTCTCAAACCTATACGCTAAGATATTATAACGGAGCTTAACGAGAGTATTTACCTATTACCATACTTTAAAACTGATCCAATACTCAACAACTTCAGACGATGATGATGGTCACTGGGTGCAGAAACCACATTCAACTGCTCGGTTCTGGATTATTCAGTGCAGAGAACGTGGACAATGTGAGGAGAGACTCCTGATTCGCTTTGCCTGCTTGACGTGTATCCAACACGAGCCGAGAAGTCAATATGGTATGCAGGACGCGTTCTGGCCTGGACAATTATGTGTGGATTGAGACACTGCCTTGTGAGGATACGATTGTACGAACATTAAGATGAGAGGCATATATGCCGTCTAGTGAGCTTGTCAGCGAGCTGTTCTGCGGCGCCTGGATTGATAAAACTCACAGGAAGCACAAAGATGACAATGACATTGAGGAGCGATGCAACTTCATTCCGAGAATGAATGCTGTAGTATCAGTGATGATTTTGACGTCAAGGAGAAAGAATATTACCACAAAGGAAGAAATAATAGATAATCCCTGAGAAACGTCAACTCAGCGCACCCAATGATAGCGTTACTTGGTCCTCACCGTCTCGGTAAACGACTGTTGTCAATTTCATACGCCAAAGGTGCTTTATATGTCCTTGTTGCACTAAAGGTTTGGTATCAATTATGAATGATTGATAGCATAGTGATACAAATTTGCGGGGAACTCACCGAGGGTGTAAGCCGGTATCATCATCAACAACAGTGTTACTGTACAGTAAACATCAGCGACGATACTATTGGGTATGCGAGGAGCACATACAAGCATCATAAGCCATCATAAATATCCATGTCAACGAAATGATGCGACTCCCACTGGCCATAAAGCAACCAATACCATCAACTGCGGGTTCATCTGTTACAGAGGCAGTGAGAAAAGACCAACGAGGGATCGTAACCTCTGTTACATGGATTGCTACTCACATTGGACCGTATGCAGGAAAACACTGACAATAATGAATACGCCAATCATGAACATTGCGAAGAATGTTCCAATCATGACATTGAAAGTCCGGTTCATGCCCCACACAGCACATAAGCGGACAGTGAGGATCACTATAAACGTAGAGAGGATGAGTAACAGCGAGATGACCATGAACCTCATTCATTACTTTCTGTTATCCCAAAGCCAAATGTCAACATCCCTGTATACAAAGCATGAGAAACTCTGAAAGGGCCTAGAGATGAACGCGACGGACATGCATTAAAGGTGAAAAGACGGTTGCAGGCTTCAGCCCCGCTGAAGGTTGTGCCGAAGGTCTCTGCAACGAGGTTACTCGTCGGTTGAAGTGATGAAAGAGGGGAGTGACGTTGGACTCACGCCATATGTAGAGTAGCGAGATAAAAATCGAGTATCGCGACAAGAAATAGAGAACTTTGAAAGCAGATATTGGGGCAAACCAGACGTAATCGACCTCAAGGTCGAACGTTAGGCAGGTATCATAGATCTTGGAGAATGAGTCGTCAACGGCGCGGACTTTGGATTCAGAACATCTTGGCTCACGAGCAGTACGAGGCTGGCAACTGATCTTAAGTGATCAGAAAGGAACATTTCCAAAAGAATAAGTCCGACTCACTGTCGAAATACTGGAAATCAGACAAGTTTTAGTCAATAGGAAGGTAGAGAATCCATTCGGCTGCGTACCCTAGCACTTTGAACACTACTTGAGAGCACTAGGTTTATCATGGGGGTTCGAAAGGGGCCGGAATCCAGAGCCTCTGCTGCCCTGGCATAATAAGTGGCGGATTAAGGGCGAAGTTTGGTATTGAAAACATATTAGTACAACTTCGCTCCCGCCAGTGCAACGGACGTTCCCAACACCCGCGCCCCTGACATTTAAGATCATTTTGGATTGGCAGAAGGCCGGCTTCTAGCTGCCAATTGGCAGTCAGGAGTTGGTAGGCTTCATCAGCCCTAGGCCTGATCGGCGTACTCCTTCCTTAACATATCTCCAGCATATCTATTGCCACTAGTTTAACTGGAGTGTCGCTGAACGTTGAATTGATATATGAAGAGCAAGACTTGCGGATCGTAGTCGACGCTTGATTCAATCTGTCTAGGATGAAGATCATTGATTGAAGCCGCATATTCATACAAAGTCCGTCTGCCGTTTTTGTTACATGGCGGATTTTTTTCTGAAGTGCACCATTGTCCCTCACACCGTACACGGAACCCAATGGTCGACCCATATATCATGCCGTTCATTTGCTCGATTGTCACAGTGAATGAAAAGACCACTCCCCATTGATATCAGTGAATGCGCGTCCGCAGAATACACACTCTTCAATTGGAGTGCTGATGCAGGGTTGAACGCCAGAATGTGGGATGTAAAAAGAGGGCGCTTTCGGGTTGTTAGGGAAGATGACTTGTGCGTCGATTTAAAATCCAACCGTCGAGTTTACAGCCGCCGATGATCCTAACAGGAAACATATCGCTCGACGCCTAGAAAGTCCGTTCCAATATATATTGACATCATCAATGCCTCCATAATGTTGAGTTCTGAGAATGGGGAGAAACAAGGGAGAAAGCTCACAATAATATGTGCAAGCCTTTGATTTCAAGAAGCGAGGACATTCATGGGGCAAACAAGCATCAACATCTGGTTTGACTAACTGCCCCTGCGGTCCCGACCTCAAAATCGGTCAAATAACGATATGTCTACCTCTACAGACCCACCAAAAAGCTCCAAGCGGAAATGGGACCAACCTGCACCAGGAGAGGATCCCACCGTGTCGAAAGTGGCCAAAACCGACGAAGCAAAGTCCGCGTCAGAAGCTGCCGCTGCAGCAGCGGCCATTGCTGCCAAAATCGCAGCACAATTCGCCAGCGGGGCCCTTGGAGGCGATATGGGCGGGCAGAAGGACATGCATGATGCCGACTTTACGCACGACATTGATATTAATGACGTGCGGAATAGATATTTGCTGACGAGGGGATCGACACAGGACCAGGTGCGCCATACATTCAACTTTCTTTACCTGTGGAGGGGAAGTGCTGACAACGTGTTCTTTTCCCACTGCGTCAGATTCACGAAGAAACGGGGGCTTCAGTGGGCACAAGAGGTGTATGGTACCCGGATCGATCGAGGGCGACGGAGAAAGATCCTCCACTATACATCCACATATCGGCACAGACCAAAGATATGTTGGACAAAGCTATTGAGAAGGTCAACGAGCTGATAGCTCTGGATATGGGGTCCTTGGTGGATAAGGGCGACCGCACAAAAGAACGGGTATGTCGCCTGACATGAGCCTTTGCTTTCGATCACTGAACCAAACTAATGTTTCCACAGCGTAAATGGCCAGAAGAAAAACTTCCGGTTGGTTTGGAATCAATACGAAACTTCAATATCAGGGCAAAAGTCGTTGGACCTTCGGTACGCTTCCTTCAGATGGGTGGTACGAATGAGGTCTAATGGTGATTTTCAGGGATCTTTTGTAAAGTACATTCAAGCGGAAACAAGTACTCGAGTTCAAATCAAAGGACTAGGCTCTGGGTTCATCGATCAAGAGGTATGGGAAGATGAATTTTTGCCCCGTCATTTCAACTTACTTTCTGTCCGCCAGACTGGCCAAGAAGAACCGGTACCGTTATACATCCACATCACGTCCGTATCTTCTCACCAACACTTTGACTGCATTTAACAATTTCTTCTCTAGTGGACCTGAAGAACCCCAAGTTGCGCGAGCGAAGGTCCTGACAGAGGACCTACTAATAATCGTTCGACAAGAGCATGCTAAAGTCGCCGTCTTGGTGCAACAGCAACAAATGGAGCTTCATCAAGCCCAGGCCCAATACGCGGCCTACAGTGCTATGGGTGTGCGTAGTGATTGACTCCAAATTATATTTTTGACTGACAGTCACTTGTATTTAGAGCTATGTCCCTCCTCCTCCGTCTGCTCCTGCTCCACCACCACCGCCTGGAGAAGGTCCGCCACCACCACCCTCTGGAACACCTGCCGGAGATGCTGCTGCCCAATATGCCGCTGCAGGCCCACCTGCACCTTCAGATACGGAAGCTTACGCTGCTTACTGGTCAGTTATTGCACTCTTCCTTTCTCGTTCATCGACCAACCTTGCAAATTCAGGGCTGCCTATGGTTACGACGTCAATTCAGCGGAATTCAAAGAATGGCAAGCAAGTCAGCAACAGCAGTACGCGCAGTACTATGCCGCATACGCTGGGGCTGCTCAACCAGGCGATGCACCGCCCCCTCCGCCGCCTTCATGACCGACTGTACATTCAAAAGTTAGTGGTGTAGTCTGAGTGTAGGACCCTTGATCGTGTTGCTTTTGTTCTGGCGAGCTGCTCGAATATATGTAATGATATATCCCCATACTTTGCAGTGTTCTGGATGTTCGATAGCCTGAAAACTGAAACTGTGTTCCAAGTCCTAACTCGCTTTCTCCCTTGCTAGACCAAGCAAGACGCCCGAACGGTTCGGCTTCCGGTTGCAGCTTTGTGTGCGTGATCACTGTTTACAAAGTGGTCGGAAGCTTGAGTATTCGAGGCGTAATGCGCCTCAGCAAAGACTCCATCTCAAGTATATTTTCATAATGATATTTCTGCGATTGTCGGCTCGAGTCTGAGCCTGGAGGTGCTTGTATCTTGCTTGTATCAAAGTTTACACGACTCATTGGCGACAAATGTTAGAAAACGTGGCTCCATGTTCATGCGTTTTAAATTCTGCAGCTGCGTTGCAGCTTCGTTGCAGCCATCGATCTCCATAACTTCCTACGTGTTCGCTATCAAGAAGTTCCTTGCTTGCTAAAGATCAAGTAACCAACTGGCTCAAGGTGAGAAATAGCCTTTCAGGGGGTTTCGTGAGCTCAGGTACGCGTTATCGCTAGCCAACCCCTGCCATCCCCCTTGAGAACAATCTGACTAATAAGAGATCGCGCTAGACCAGCGCCAGGCCGCATCTCTTTGTGCACCATGGATCCTGTTCTGCTCGCAAAGTACATCGGCTTCGCGTTGAGCCCTCTAATCCTGCTCGCAATCTATATATATTGGAATGATTCGCGCCTAACCAGGATTCCTTCACTGGCGCTTTACTTTTCCGCCAAACGGTGTACGCCGGACAGTGTTCGCGCATTGGCCAGTAAGCTGGAGAAGGAAGCTCCTCTGGACGAGAAGGAGGTTATACCACCAAAGACTGGCAGGAGATACATCGTGGTGGGAGGGGTGCGTTGCGTTCTTGATCTTTCAATCGTATTGCTCAACTCACTATTCACGCGTGACCTTTTGTAGGGCGGCTTCCTTGGAGGCTGGATAGTTACCAAACTGCTTGAGCGCGGTGAAGACTTCCAGCGTATTCGACTATTAGATCTGAACCCACCTACCGCCCATCCCATTGTGAAAGACGCCCTATCCAAAGGTATCCAATTCATCAAAGTTGATATCACGGATGCTCTAGCGTTGGAGGCTGCGTTCAAGGCGCCTTGGCCTGGTTCAAACTCAAGTACCACTACCATTTCAGACAAGCTAGTCGAGGAGCCAGAAATTACGGTATTTCACACTGCCGCCAACATCCGATTCTACGAACGTCATTTGCCCTTTGTGGATCGCTCTGCGCGCGTCAATGTCTTGGGAACGAAGAATGTCGTCGCGGCGGCACGCGCTGCTGGGGCTACTGTATTGCTGTACACGTCGTCAGGGTCGGTCGGGGTTCATAGCACGCGTTTCTTCCTGTGGCCTTGGGAGAAGGAGCCGAAGAAATTCGTGCAGGTCATCAACGATGATGAGGCGAGCCTACCCAAAAGGCACGAGGATTTTTTCTCCAACTACGCGGTGACCAAGATCCAGGCAGATAGGTATGTACGGGACTCTGACCGAACACCCACGGGTCCATCGGCTTCAAGCGGCAAGATTTTAAGGACGGGTTGCATCCGTCCTGGCAATGGGGTCTTCGGTCCTCGCGGCGATATCCTGTGTGGCGCGTACTTGGTCCGGGTGGTCAACCCGTCCTGGGTGGCTACGACTGTGCAATCATTCTCCTACGTCGAGAATTGTGCCATAGCGCATTTGTGCTATGAGCAGCGCTTGGTTGAGCTCCTTGCGGGGGGCACCAACCCTGACATTGGTGGACAGGCGTTTTGCATCACCGATCCGGGACCGACACCTACCTATGGGGATGTGTATACCACATTGGAGACTTTATCCGAAGGGGAATGTTATTTCCCGCTGTTGTCGCCAACGACGATGCTGCTTATAGCGCACGTTATCGAGACGTATTATAGAGCGCACCATGCTATGATCACGGCTGGCTGGCGGTGGGCGCAGATATTACCGAGGATTCAGGGTGATATCGTCAACCTCCAACCTTCGCTCTTCTCTTTGACTTCTGTGCATCTGATATTCGATGATTCGCGGGCGCGGTTGTCGCCGGAGAAGGGAGGCTTGGGGTATTCAGGTGTGTGGACAACGTTGGAGGGTCTGCATAAGACTTTCGAGGAACATAAGAGTGGGAGGGGGCGGTCGGAGTCGAGGTCGGATAGAGCGGGTGTTAGCTTTGATTTTGGGTTCAAATTTGGGAAGGCAAAGAAGGGGATGGGGAAGGTGGTGTTGGCCGCGGATACGGTGGTGACGGAGGGTATTGTGGCTGCTCCGGTGGAGGTGCTCACGTCGCAATGATGACCTATCTGTTCAGTATCTTCGTTGTAATATGTGTGCTTAGACTCTAAGTGCGTACGCAGCATCAACTATGTAGTTGTATGATATCTTCCAAGGTTTTGCTTTAGGTTTGTAATCTCATAAGCTTCAGTAAAGTTCCACAAGCAGACTCGACGACAGCCAGAGCCGAGGCTACTCCAGAGGTCAAGAAAGCCATTCGATCAGAATAACGACCCATCGGGCCCCAACACTTATAGCGTACTTAAATACCAGAAAGAAGGTCCGAACTTGACTGGGTTTCGAAGATCGTCCGGTAGAAAGGTATACACATTGGGAGAGTGTGTGATTGATGATAGAGATCGCCCGACATACGCTGATAGTGTGCACCGCTGCCCCGATGGAAACGAGAAGCCCATACTCGAGAAGACTCGACATCCCCGTACGAGCCTGCATTCTCTTCTCTAGCGAAGCCATGCGTGCAACCATCGATACGGACATCGGTGACACTCACCGTCACCTCTAAATCTCTCATAAAGTCCGAGCAAAGTCCGACTCTTTTCGAAACGTAACCGGAAGACCTGGAGCTCAGGGCTAAAGTGCCTCAATCGCAGAGACTTTCAAATGTGAGAATGCTGGCCGATGTATTCGAATTTGTCTCGAATAGTAGGCTTCGAATGTTCCCTCACACAGATAGTGTCATGTGGTGTGTGGTGTGTATAGATGTTGAGATTACGATGAGCAGGGGAAGGCGAGATCCGTTGTTGGATGTCGCGAGAGGTTATATGGAAGGAGTGCAGGGAAAAGAAGGGGACGAGCATGCGGAGGACTTGAGGCTGTCGTGGAGAACGAGTCAGGAGAAGTCAAATAAAAGAGCTAAGGTCACGGTCACAAATATTTTTGTTATAGCACCCCCATGTCCCCCGACCGAGCACCCGACCCGTCCTCGTCCCATGCATCAGGCTCATCCTGGCAGTCAATACGGCCATGGGCACCCTCTCTGACCCTCTCTGTCCACGAAATCACCTCGGTCTCTGCTACTTTTATCCTTTCGTCTACTTTTTCGGATCGGAACAGTGAAGACGATCCTTCGCTAGCTACCCTGGGTCTGGACGCCGCGGAAGAGGACTCATCTGAAGGCAGCGAGCAGTCAAATGGAGATGGTGGTGAGGCTGAACCGTCTTCGTCCTCGTCGGTGGTTAAGAAACGACATTCCGTGATCGCCGATGCACTTGCGAAGGGCCTCAGTGTCAATGTCAACGGTTCGGCATGGCCGAGGGCATTCATACGCATAGACGACCAGGTCGATGAGGCCGTCATCATCATTTACGCCCTCATGCCTGGCCGTCAATATGATATCGAGCTGGGACTGGCCCCTGCTGGTCAGACAAACCAAGTAGTTCGCCGGCAAGTCACAACGGACCTGGGTCAGTAACCTTTTTTTTTCCATCATGCACGTCATGATAATAATATCATCATCGATTGCTCAAAATACATATTTGCACACGTATAGTCGACTCTGACCAGGATACGGCTGAGATCCACACGGATCCAGAGTCACCTAGCCCTGATAACTCTACTTCATCTTCCGACCCGAACTCCACTCCGTCGACCTCTCCGAGTCGTACAGTGCCGGGCACACCGCCCACAAACGCTGCTCCTCAGATAACTTTAGAGGAACGACTCACCCAGGTACAGCACACGCTCTCGTTGGTCAACGCAGAGCGGGAGACACTACTTGCTTCGCTGAAATCAGCACGGAGGGACGCACAGAAGGCAGACGCGGCATTGCGGTCCGAGATTGATACACTGAAGAGGACAAGTGAGAAGCACACGGCGAATGAGGTGAGGGGGAAGCAGAAGGTGCTTGCGCTGCAGGAGGCGGCGAAGAGAGCGCAGAATGCGACGAAGGAGACGGAGGAGTCGGTCAAGGAGCTGGAGGAGGATCTTCCGGAGTTGAACAAAAGGAAGGAGGAGAAGGAAGAGGAGTATAGGAGGATCAAACTTGAGGCAGAGGGTGTGAGGAGGGAGAGGGAAAGTGTGGAGGAGAAGGAACGGAAGAAGGTGGAGGCGATGAGAACTGAGTTGGCGGGGTTGTGTAATAAGTTGGAAAAGTTGAATGGGAGGAAGGAGAAATTGGAGGGGACTGTCATGCCCGAGCTAGAGGGGAAGTTGAAAGAAGTGGAGAGAGAGATCGAGGAGGAAGAGCAGAATGTGCTAATGCTGGAGATGGAGAGTGATATGAGGAGGAATGCAAAGTTGCAGCTTCAGCAACAACAACTTCAATTGCGCCAACAGCAGCAGCAGCAGCAGCAGCAACACCAACATCAACAGTACCACTTCCAACACCACAGCATCGACGACAGAACCCATCCTTCTGCTCAGTATGTCCCAACACAGCGCATGCGCCATCATAGCCACCCTACAGACAAGCCGGCACCTATTGGTAGGCCCACACCTGCACCTATACAGCGCCCTCCGCCTGTCGATTTCTCGTCGCAGCAGGATGGCCACAATCATGCATCGCTATGGGGCCAACCTCTTCCACAATCTCAGTCTCAATCACAGTCGCATCCCTTACCTCACTCGCAGGCGGCGGTTCAGCGCCCGCAGCAGCATTACATCTCACAATCACACTCACAATCGCCGCCACATTCGCAAAGCGCGACTAACAGTCACAACCCGCGCTCGTTGTCGTTCCACAACTCACCTCCTGCCTTGTTGACGAATCCGCAGAGGAGGGCGTCGCTCAAGTCGAGCACGACGTACAACACCACCGCCAACATCACGAGCAACCCACATAACTCGTCGCCTACCTCGTTGACGTCCTCGCCTACATGGACCAATGCCAGTGTTGTGGCCTCTTCATCCACCTTGAGCAGTCGGGCGCCGGCATTCGAGCCTACCCGGTCGATGTCAACGGCCATGAAGCATGGAACGAGAGCCGCAACCTCTGGTTTCTCGGTGTCGCCTACCCCTATCCATAGACCCAGGGGCAACGTCGGGATGGGTGGTGGGTTTAAACCAGCCGGTGCGGCTTTCAAACCGTTGAACGATTCGCATGGGTCTGGTTACGATCAGCAGTGGGGGTATGATGGGAGCCACTGATTTCTGGGTCTTTCGATATTTATTCGAGGGTTCGGGGTGCTTTCTTGTACGAGTAGGATATCGTATTTGCTTCGTTGAAGCTCATTCATGACCGACACGACATATTTATCTACCGAGAAGCTTGTAGCCTCATCATATTTACAGACTGAGTCTTCCGTTGTTGTGTAACATGTAGCAATTCAAAAATTGAAATCATTACAATTTTACGTCTTGATGGCCGAAAGGAAGACATTAAATGATCGCTCATTGATTCATGAAGGCAATATTTATATTCAACTTGAAGTACAGGGAAAATATCTACTTCACTTACTGACCAATGAGGAAACTGAAAAGAGCGAGGTTAGCATACAGCAGAAACAGGATGCGCGAAAGAACATGAAGAACCCTCAGACAGGTAAAATTGTGTCCTTCATGAAGGTCGGACATATGCTTGTTTATTGTTATATTCATCGTAGGGCAGAAAAAAAGGGAGCGAAAATATATCAAAGTGGGATAACTCACACTGCCGCTAGGTCTCGAATGTAAACATGACCGCACCCAACGTATAGAAATGAGTGGTGTTAGCTGAGTGTCTCTGGGTGTTGACGTTGTTGCACACTGATGAGATATTGTCGCGACCTCAGAGCAAGGCGGAGTTTTCGCTCATGTTTAAACATACAACAATAATAATACACCTGAGAGACTATCAGCATGAAGTTTGAGTGAATACGCGGGAAAATGGAGAATGGAAAGGCTCAGTTGGTGATGCATGTTACGAGAGAGGATCATCGAGTAATCGTCACCGACTCGAAGATGGAAAAATATCATCATAGCCAAGATTGCAACTTGAACTCACCGTTGTGTTATTCCATTGCGGACACAGAGAGAGGGTGAGCGTGGAGACTCGGAGGATGGACTTAAAGAGAGTCGAAAATTCTGCTTTGAGCTCCGCTAAATTCTGTGCCAGCGGAGTTTGAACTGAACTGTACAGTTCTAGTTATAAGTCGCCGCCCTTCTTTTCTGGCTCCTCCTGCTTCCCTCCAGTGTCGGCGACTGTGTTCTCCGTAAGTTTACTTTTTGTGTTTGCCTCGCGAGACCATCCATCCCAGTCCATCCTTCTTGTGATGATATTTATTTCAGTTCTGCTTCCGAACGAGAGAAATCAACCTCTTGTGGACAACCTGATACCAAAAAACTTTTATCTGACCCTTCTTTTCCGTTCTTTGCCTGAATTGTGATCTTCATTCCGAAGCTAACACGATTACCTCTCTAGGTCTACCACCACGCCCAGCACTTCTGGTACCGTCAATGATGGTGAGCACACTCTTTTCATACATTCCCACAAGGACGAAAACAAGTTCATCCATTCTTTGAACTACTCTTCCTTGTCGGGCTTCCTAGAGTCGCTCCTACTTCGGTGGGAGTCGTGCGTGTTTACACCGTTCTGGGGTAGACATGACGACTCGGAGACTCGAATAATGGAGAGGAGCATGAAAACCACGGCTTCTCTGATTTTTCTTACCTCTTTCAGCTTCGTTAGTCCTTGTTGCTAACATCGTTTCTTTCTGACAGATACTTCGCTTGTACTTTAATATTATGTGTACGTATATCGAATATGATAAATCTATTAAACACCGTATCGTTTGACCGACTGTGCCAACCTCGCCAACCATCTCCCATCTTGCAAGTGTTCTTTCTATCTTGTGCTGCGAACAGCAGCTTGCCTTCAATTGATCTTGGGCCTTTAATCTTGAGATGTGCACACTGGAACACAAACATGATATCATGTGTATCCAACTTCCTTCGCTCTTTGCATTCAATACATGATGCGATTACTGTCCTCTCGTCCCACTCCCGTCTCTCTCTCTTCCTACAGTACATCGTTCCTCATCTAGGAAAATGGCAACATTGAACACCCCCGATTTCGGATGAATAATATATTAATTATAGGGACTTATACATACAGAACAAGGTTCTTTACCAACCGCTGGCTGTGATTGACCCCGAAATATGGAAATGTTTATGTCGGATAGCCGTTTCGAAACTGAATTACTTGCCACACCACTCCGGTGTCAACCTACTTTCTTAAGCTTTGGCTTCGTATTTCAGATACCTGAAGCCCACGACTAGCCTCTCCTAACATGTTCGCCACGGCGCCATCGGGATCGAGTTCGGCCCGTCCTCCATGTCTCGGGGAGAACTCGTCGATGCATTTCGCCACGCCTGGTAATTGAGCGATTTGGGCATGCGGCGTGAATGAAGAGGCAAAGCGGGGATGCGACGAAAAACATGACGGGATCTAGCGTCGTAAATATCACATATTCACGCAGAAGTCAAAGGCCACTTCGAGCTTGATCTTATTCTCTTCCTCTGCTTCCACAATATATTCACAACCAAACCATTCAAGGTTGTATCAACGCACCGTTGCAGAAATTACCACGTTTTCCCAACGATGCTCTTTGGAACCCATGGATAGATACCTAGACACTAGTGTCGTCCTCCTTCCGTGTTCGCAGATGAAGCATAGCTTGATTCCCTCTTGCCACTACGGTGCGACGCGATTGCGTACTGCGCTGTGCGTTTCTCGAGTTTCGCCGGCCTCGGGGTGAGGCTGATGGGGTTCGGATTTAGCGCAGGCGTGGACAGCAGCAGGCGAATAGAGATGATACGGGTCTCAAAGCTGCCTTAGATGCTGTATGTTGGTTGTCCTGACCATCACCTTCATTCGCATGCGCGACGATTCGACACCATTACCACGCGCTTGCAGAGATTGTACCTGCGGACAAATCGTCCACGCTGCGTCATCTTCCTGACGTGTGATGCTGCCCCGCTACCCCACTATCCAGACGACGGTGCTCACCATGGTTAAGTCGGCTCGTTTGACGAAGGACCCAATATGTCGGTGGAGCCCCAAGTGCCCCGATGAAGGAACCGAAGTCAAAGGCGAGGAGCGCTGGAAGGCTTGTTGGTTGAGTTTGCGGATAATGTGCCTGCGGAACCTTCGGTAATGCGAACGAGGTGGAGGGTTGAAGTAGATGGCTGGAGTGAGTTTATTCGGAGAAAGAAAAACGGAAGGGAATACCCATTGTGTCGACGGATCATGAGTGACAGACACAGATCCGACCATACTGCCCCAGCAAGTAATTGAGAATGTGTGGTTTGTGAGTACAGAGGAGTCATAGCGGTATTGGGTGAACCGACCAGGATCAGTCAACGCAAACTCTAAACGCAACCCAAATCCGGCCTGCATGCATACTGCCGCTCCCACCTGTCTCCTCCTGACTCCATTGCTCAAATCACATTACACCGCTATGTCGAGTTTCCACCGTGTCAAGACTTTTCTCAAGAAAGGAAAAGAGAAGGCCGCCCTTCTCACAACCAGAATTCGGCGCTTTTTCTCACCGAAACCGTCATCTGAGGTTGCTGAGAGCCTCAGCATAGATCTTGCTTATCCCAATCCAAGAATGAGCTCCGCTGTTATCGAGAAATCCGTGAGTGTTTCTGTGTGATTGATCCAATGACTTTTACCGTTGACTGACCTATAAACTTGTGTTGGTTAGGTTCATCCTTTGCAATCAGGACATATGGAATCACTCATGATCGTGGATGATAACACTGGTGCGGTTGTTACTCGGGGATTCGGGGCGGCCGAATCGTTCGCGAACGTAGCGGAAGGACCGTCTGTGAGTGTATACACCATTTCGTACTATAAAAAAAGTGGTTCTCACAATTCACATTGTTGAAAACCTAGACCATGCCTATGATTGTGGACAGATTTAGTCCAGAGGCAGCTCCTATGATTGTGGACGAATTCAGTCCAGAGGCAACTCCCAGAGCAGTTGCACAAGCTTCACTGGCAGCCACGTCTAGTCCCTTGATAGACTCTGTGGTTGTTTCAGGTGCTGAGTTTGTAATGGCATGTGAGCAGGCTGCCTCGTTGGTATGTGTTTGATACATTATGCCCCTTTCAAATCATGATTAATGTTCACCAGCATGCACCACATGCATTTGGGCCAGTAAATCTGGGGCCCTTTGCAGGAAGCCAGAATGTGATGGTCATCAACTCAACATTCACCGTAGCCAACACTGTGTTGGTGAGTTGCTTTTGTTCTCTGTTTCCTAGTAACATGTCAGCTTCATGCTAACTGGATGTAGATGGGACAAAATCCTTGCAATCTCGTATCACAGAAACCAAATTCAAGTACCCTCTTCACAGGTCGCAGGGAGATACTTGAACAGTTGAAGTGTCACTTTGCACCCCATGTTGACAAGAAAAGGCAGATGTTCCTTTTGTATGGAATGGGGGGCATTGGCAAGACCCAAATCTGTCTCAAATTTGCAGAGGAAATGTCTGAACTGTGAGTCTGTGATTTTCTTGTGACCACAGCACTCTAATTTGATCCTCAGCATTTCTAAAGTCTTCTGGATTGATGCCTCCTCTACTGACACCATTGCCTTGAGCCTCAAGGGTATATCTGGTAATGCAGATACACTGTTTACTCTCCAGCAAATAGCTGCTCTACAGGATGAGTGGCTCCTTGTATTTGACAATGCTGATGGTGGTCCTGAGGTGGTTGAGAAGTTTCTTCCACCAGGGTCCAAGGGTAACATTCTGATCACTAGTCGGAATCTTGCTCTGCAGAGGATAACATCAGCTGAGAACTCACTGAGCCTGCCTGAAATGGCCAAAGAGGATGCTGTTATACTGCTCCAGAAATCTAGTTGTCTAGTGTCTCTAGTTAAGGATCAGCCAGAGCTTGCTGAGAAGATTGTATCTGAACTGTGTTGCCTTCCTCTGGCAATAGACCAGGCTGGTGCTGCTATTCATTCTGGACTATGTGATGTGCATAAATACCTTGAACATCTTTCCAAGCAACGCCAGAGACTTATGTCAAACTCAATGTTCAGAGGTGCATCCCAGTATGACAGGACAGTGTATGGAACTTTTGAATTATCCTATGGTGAAATTGAAGCCAGAGCCACCAGGCCTAATCCTCATCTTGCCAAAGCAGCTCAGACTGCTATCTTGATTCTGCAAACCTGTGCCTTTTATCACTATGATAATATATCAAAAGATATATTCAAACATGCTGCTGAGCAGTCTAGACTGCAAGATGTAGAGGAAGAAATAAAATTAGGCCTCCCACTTGCAATTACATCTTTTGACTACAGCCTGCTGCCTGTTGATGATGATGGCTACTGGGATGAACTTTTCTTCAATCAAGGACTCCAAGTGTTGCTTTCATTTTCTTTGATCAAGAGAGACCTCTCTTCTAGTGTTTTTTCCATGCATCCACTGGTGCATTGTTGGAGTCAAGACAGAATGTCAAAGTCAGAAAAGCAGCAGAGTTGCCAGATGGGAAGAACATTCTTGTCATATGCAATTTCTTTTGGGAACAACACAGAACATTATGCACAAAGGCAACAGTTGGTGCCACATGTCAAAGCCATTCACCAGTATGGGACTCAGATTGGCCTGGAACAGACATTTAGAGATGATGAATATGAAAAATTCAGCATAGTGTTTGGTGAGAGTGGAGATTGGAAGATGGCAGAAGCACTAGAGCTTGAACTAGTTTGCAAAAGAAAAGAGACATTTGGATTAGAAAACGAGAAAACTTTGAGAAGCATGGCTTATCTGGCAGATACATACAGAAGACAGGGACACTTGCAGAAGGCAGAGAAGCTGCAGGTCCAGGTTCTTGAAACAACAAAGAGGGTTCTTGGATTGGAAGATCCAACCACTTTGTATTGCATGACTAGTATGGCATCAATATATTCATATTTCGGTCACTTTCAGAAGGCAGAGGAGCTGGATTTCCAGGTTGTTGAAGCAAGAAAGAAGGTCCTTGGATTGGAACATCCAGCCACTTTGGCAAGCATGGGTTTTCTAGCAGAAACATACCAGCAGCAGGGACACCTGCAGAAGGCAGAAGAGCTGCTTGTCCAGGTCTTTGAAACAATAAAGAAGATCATTGGATTAGAGCATCCATACACTTTAGCAAGCATGGGATCTCTAGCAACAACATAC
This sequence comes from Crassisporium funariophilum, assembly GCA_014925845.1. NCBI lineage: Eukaryota > Fungi > Basidiomycota > Agaricomycetes > Agaricales > Crassisporiaceae > Crassisporium > Crassisporium funariophilum. The sequence continues at coordinate 782,256 of JACGCL010000007.1, forward strand.
TTGAGTCAGGGTCACTTTCAGAAGGCAGAGGAGCTGCACTTCCAGGTTTTTGAAACAAGGAAGAAAACTCTTGGATTAGAACATCCATTCACTTTGAGAAGTATGGCTAATCTGGCAGTAGCATTCAGAGACAAGGGATGCTTGCAGAAGGCAGAAAAGCTCCAGATTGAGGTCTACAAAACAAGAAAGAATATTCTTGGAGTGGAACATCAAGACACTTTGGCAAGCATAGATTCTCTAGCACTTACATATTTGAGTCAGGGACACTTGCAGAAGGCAGAAGAGCTGCAGGTCCAGGTTACTGAAACAGCAAAGAAGGTTTTTGGATTGGAGTTTCCAGACACTTTGAGAAGCATGGAATTTCTAGCATCAACATACTCAAGTCAGGGACACTATTTGAAGGCAGAGGAGCTGCACTTCCAGGTTTTTGAAACAAGAAAGAAGATCTTTGGATTGGAACATGTAGACACTTTGACAAGCATGGCTGATCTGGCAGAAGCATTCAGAGACCAGGGAAACTTGCAGCAGGCAGAGCAGCTGCAGGTCCAAGTCTTTGAAACAAGGAAGAAAATCTTTGGATTGGAACATCGAAACACTTTGACAAGCCTAGGTTTTCTAGCATCAATATACTTGAATCAGGGACACTCTCAGAAGGCAGAGCAGTTGCATGTCCAAGTCTTTGAAACAAGAAAGAAAATCTTTGGATTGGAACATCCAGACACCTTGAGAAGCATGGAATCTTTAGCATCAATATACTCAAGTCAGGGACACTATCTGAAGGCAGAGGAGCTGCTATTACAGGTTTTTGAAACAAGAAAGAAGGTCTTTGGATTAGAACATCTAATCACTTTGAGAATCATGGCTCATCTGGCAGAAGCAATCAGAAACCAGGGACACTTTCAGAAGGCAGAGCAGTTGCATGTCCAAGTCTTTGAAACAAGGAAGGAAATCTTTGGATTGGAACATCGAAACACTTTGACAAGCCTAGGTTTTCTAGCATCAATATACTTGAATCAGGGACACTTTCAGAAGGCAGAGCAGTTGCATGTCCAAGTCTTTGAAACAAGAAAGAAAATCTTTGGATTGGAACATCCAGACACCTTGAGAAGCATGGAATTTTTAGCATCAATATACTCAAGTCAGGGACACTATCTGAAGGCAGAGGAGCTGCTATTCCAGGTTTTTGAAACAAGAAAGAAGGTCTTTGGATTAGAACATCTAATCACTTTGAGAATCATGGCTCATCTGGCAGAAGCAATCAGAAACCAGGGACATTTTCAGAAGGCAGAGCAGTTGCATGTCCAAGTCTTTGAAACAAGGAAGAAAATCTTTGGATTGGAACATCAAAGCACTTTGACCAGCCTAGGTTTTCTAGCATCAATATACTTGAATCAGAGACACTATCTGAAGGCAGAAAAGCTGCGAATACAAGTCTTTGAAGCCAGAAAGAAGGTCTTTGGATTGGAACATGTAGACACTTTGACAAGCATGGCTGATCTGGCAGAAGCATTCAGAGACCAGGGAAACTCGCAGCAGGCAGAGCAGCTGCAGGTCCAAGTCTTTGAAACAAGGAAGAAAATCTTTGGATTGGAACATCGAAACACTTTGACAAGCCTAGGTTTTCTAGCAACAATATACTTGAATCAGGGACACTTTCAAAAGGCAGAGCAGCTGCAGGTCCAAGTCTTTGAAACAAGAAAGAAAATCCTTGGATTGGAACATCTGCACACTTTGATAAGCATGGATGCTCTATCATCAACATACAGGAGTCAGGGCCACTTGCAGAAGGCAGAAGAGCTGCAGGTCCAGGTCTTTGAAACAAGAAAGAAGGCCTTTGGATTGGAGCATCCAGATACTTTGCAAAGCATAAGTTCTCTGGCAATGACATACTGGAGACAAGGACACTTGAATAAGGCAGAGCAGCTGCAGGTCCAAGTCTCTGAAACAAGAAAGAAGGCCTTTGGATTGGAGCATCCAGATACTTTGCAGTGCATAAATTCTCTGGCAATGACATACTGGAAACAAGGACACTTGAATAAGGCAGAGCAGCTGCAGGTCCAAGTCTTTGAAACAACAAAGAAGGTGTTTGGATTAGAACATCCAGAGACTCTGAAAAACATGAATAATCTGGCCATAATATACAAACATCAGGGACACTTGAGGAAGGCAGAAGAGCTGTATATCCAGGTCTTTGAAGCATACAAGAAGGTCCTGGGATTAGAACATCCAGACACTTTGATAAGCATGAGTAATCTGGCATTAACATTTCTAGATCAGGGACACTTGCAGAAGGCAGAAGAGTTGCATGTCCAGGTCTTTGAAACAAGAAAGAAGATCCTTGGATTAGACAGTCCAAACACCTTGAAAAGCATGAATAATCTGGCAAAAATATATAAAAATCAGGAACACTTGCAGAAGGCAGAAGAGCTGCAGGTCCAGGTCTTTGAAACAACAAAGAAGATTCTTGGATTTGAACATCCAGACACTTTGACCATTTTGAATAACCTAGCGTACACTCTTAAGTCACAATCATGTAACACAGAAGCAATACACCTCTTGAAGGAAGTTATAGTGCTCTGGAGAAATACATTAGGACCTGAGCATCCTAGTACAAAATGTTCAGAAGACACACTGAATAAATGGGTAGCACAATGCAATAGATGAAACATTTTTATAGTTGGTATTTACATTGGTTGATAGAAGGCACTATACAGATGTTCTGTCATCGTTTGATCTATGGAAATCTAAATATAGTGTTTTGTAGCCAGAGTATGTACAGTATGCAATGTCTCAAGAAAACTCAAAATTAAGGGCTCTTTTTCTAAAATGATGCATGCAATTTAAACATTGCACACAATAGAGCCCATAAACAAGACTCCCCATGAGTGTAGTCCTTCAGCAATATTGCCTAGCAGCTTCCATGTTGATGTGTCCAAATTAAGGTCAATTCAACACAAGGAAGGCAAAGTATTAGCATGTAGCATAGAGACTGACACAGTGGCCACAGGTAATGCAGCACATGAACCAGAAGTATACAGAGACAATTGAACAAACTGAAGATGCAGAAATACAAGACACTTGAGAACAGTAGCAGTAAACAGAATCTAGGCAGACAATGGTGATCAGATGGAAACAAAAGTTGTTAAACAAGCACCTTGCCCAGGATAAAGGAGATTGTCATGCCACATTGTACCACAGGCCCAACCAATAACAAGTTGATTAGAGCACCAGGTGCATAAACACAGCCCTTGAGTGTACAGGTAACATGTTGAGATCTACAAGGTGCCCAAAACATCACATTGCCAGAGCCAAAAGGCCTGAAGAGAACCATGATTGGCTGTCCCACTAGAGACAGACAAATCATGATAAATCTTAAAAAAAGAGTGATTGTGTATGATGTAATGAGTACAGCCAGAGTCAAGCAATGAGTTAAAAGACTGAGTAATGGTCAAGAATGCCATGGCATCAAAACCCAATAAGCCGGTAAATGCTGTTGGCAAAAACTTAGAAAAGCACCAGTGCTAAAGATCTGTATGAATTTGACATATGTATGTTAGCAACATGTTGGCTATTAGGGGAGCTCACAATTTAACCACATACAAGGCATATCCACATATTGTGCACACTGTAACAATGTGGCATTGGCATCAGTTGGCCCAATGTCATGCACCAATATTGATTGGTTGTGAGATTCATTAAATCAACATGTCCTTTCCACCATCCAATTAAGTCAACATTGTACATTATGCCTTGTGGATCTTGAAGTTGGTCCGCAGCCCATATCAAGTATCTGATATACTGCTTTTGGAATGACACTTGACTGTGCCTGAACGTGGAACTCACAAGGATACTGTGCAACCAGCTTCAATTTTTTTGAATTGTCAGCTCAAGCAGTTGTTTCTGGGCTTTCTCCTTGAACTCAAACCACTGTTATTGTCATCATGCACTCAATAATCTTTCATGTTATCCATTTCTTTTCCATGATTCATCGTCTTCTTTGGAGCAGGCTCTTTCCTCAATCCCGGATCCCAGTTGTCATTGCATATGCTCCTGCCACCCTCACCTTCCATTACATTGCCCAGGAGACATGGGTCATCATTTGACAAGATAATTTTGAGTCCATACAAGTTGGTTCTCTACTGGAAATATCACTTACATACCCACATTCTAAAGAGTGCATCCTAGCACATGGACAAGTCTGAAGAATCTCTTATTTTCTTCAAGGATTTATTATGTTTGAAGTCACCACCAACACTACCTTCACTGGACAGAATATTTGATTGGCTATCCCTCAAGCATGGGTGCCATTAAATAAAGAATTGGCACACTCCTATCAAGAATGCCTTCAGAAACATCCCCCCCATCCCTTTGATGATCTGCTTGATCCAAAGCATCTGACCTATATGCATGTGATCACAGGCCAGACCACGTCTAGATGGATCCATAGGCCAAGGACATGATTATTCATGGGATATGACAACAAGGCAGCGCAAATTTATCATTCATCATGATTCATCCGCCATAATATGTGTCATTCAGCATTACACTGCGTTGGAAGATTGCGCATTTTGGGCAAATGACTTGGAGGATGACTGAGCATTTACAAGCTCTCTTTATGCCATTGGACAGTCCTGTTTCACATGTCAATGGATGGGTAGTCACATTGTTAGCAAGGCTATGTAGGAGGCAGCGTTCTTGATGTTCTGACTCATTCTTGACACATTACTCTTACTTTTGGATGACTCTTTTTGATTATCACATGGGATTCCTGGTAGTATAGATACTGTAGCTAGTTAGAAAAAAATAACAAGCAAGTTTTAGCCCAGTTCTCTAGTCCAAGTCCAAGGTTCAAGTCTCAGAATCTCCTCTCTCTCTATATTCTTCCACCTCTCTCAAACCTTTGTGTCACCACAGAGGCTCATATATAACCAACCAAGATAACCAACAAACCACTCTCCCAATAACTCAACAGGGATAGCTTCAACTTAAAGTCTAGTCCAAGCATCTCTGGATAAGAATTTGTGTTTGGTGTTTTGGATAGACCAAAAACACTAGGTTCAAATTGCATTTATTGTCTTTCACCGTGGTACAACCATGGTGCCATGATGTAATGAGCAAGACAAGCTTTACATGAGTATTGCCTTTCCAGTGCAATGGAGACAGGTGATCCAATGCCACTGGAATTTCTGTACCATTGAGTTTGAGTCCAGGAAGATGTAAACATCTTGGGCTGCAATCCCATTCAGGATATAGAGCAAGTATCTTTGCAATGTCCAGTGTACCTCCAAGGCGGCCTCCGAGTTGTAAAATGTCGAGGTTGACATTGTTGCCAACCATGGTTCAAAACACAATTTCAATTCAATCCGTTCCAAGAAGAATGATGTAGAACTTGCCTTAAGGTGTGTCAAACTTTGTCTTTGCAACACAGAAGAAGACATTTTTGATCATTATCATGATGTCAGTATAGAGGAGGGTGGGAATAAAGTCCTTTCCTTCTTGAGCATACAAGCAAAGCCCACCAATAAAATTGGTCACTTAGAAAGCGTCCAAAAGTTGTCGGAAATGGTAGTTACGCCATAGATGAGCATCCTAACCAAAAATCAGCAAGATCTATCAAGCTGTTCTTCCATTAATTACCTCTTTATGTTGAGGTGTCACAAGATATTGGCCAAACCTTGAATAAAATAGGGAAAATTTGGGAAAATGCGGAATTGATAGCTTTTGTAAATTGCATCTTGTCCACAAAATCTTGTCCACTTTCCACGAGCCATTCTCCCACTATAAAATCATTACTCTTATATATCCACCACTCCAGATCTGATTGACATGGAAAAGAAGCAGAAGAGGAACATCACAGGGCTGAGATATCAGTCCAGTTCTCATGCCAGTCAGCCTGAGAACACCATCAATAACATCACAATCAAAGATCAAGCTCAAGATGATCCCAAGACGGAAGCAGGATGGGAGCCGCCAATCCAACTTGATAGTGCAAAGACAAGTTGGGAAGAGGAGGATTTGGTGGAAGATGAAGAGGGTGTGGATGACGAGATGCTTGCAGACAAAGGTAGTGGTATGATGAATAAAGGCCTGCATGTATCAATGATGATCATGGCAATATGAGATGGAGATGACCCCCGAGATGAAGATTGGATTCCTGATAAGCAGCGCCAAAAGCAAAGAAAACAGAAAATACAAAAATGTATGTCACAAAAATTGTGTTTGACCATGAGAACAATGACCTGACCAAAATTCCGAAGCTTGCCCATCTGAGTACAAAAAAGGGCCAGATGTTGGGAGCAAAACGGAGCAGACGCAGCGCCGGTATAAGAAGCTTCTCAGCAGCCAGCAGACATTGGAAAACCTCGGATTCTGGGTGTCAGTTGCACCACAGGGGATGCAGCCCAGTTCCAAGCCTTCGAGTTTGGATTCAGAGTCAGAATCATCCAGCAGCAATGCTTGGAGTCCGTCAAATCGGAGCATTCATCAAGCCTAATGTTAGTGGATCCACCAAGTCTGATAACACATTGCCTAGCGCCCAATGCAAATATTCAAGTGTGCCAGGAATCAGCAACTCCAGCGCCACTTCTTTTTGACAATGAGATGGAGGTCCCAATTTGGCAAGAGTCACTAACACCCCCGCCGCTTGCATTTGACGACTCGGAACATGAGGCTCAAGGGGCATGGCCAAAGCAAAAAGCTGGAGAGATAGATCAGTCAGATGGGAGCGACATTGAGGAGCCTGAGGGAGATAAGGCAGTTCACAAAGGGATTGCAAATGAAGAACTGTGGGAAGAAGAGCTTGATGAAAATCTTGCACCAAATGGGTTGGCCAATATTTGTGACTGGGAGACTTTGCAAAAGCAGATAATAGACAATCTCAAAAAGAAGGCAAAGTCCTTCTCTTTGTCTCAGATTGATCAACTATGATTCTGCGCAATTTTTCAACTCTCTGTATCAAAGGAAATGGCTGTATTGCTGCAAGCATGAAGATTGCCAAACAATGGCACAAGAAGGGAACAGGCTCAAGTATTCATTTGCAAGACGAGTTCAAGCACTTGCTTGCCATTATCAGATCTTTGAGAAACTTCCCCAAGAGTGCCACGGAGGATATCATAATTCCCATCTCTGCTCCAAAACAAACTTGTACAAAATGCATCACACAACTGGTTGTCTGCTCTTAAAATGGGCTTTGTGACCCCCAGGAAATTCATGCATGGATTGAACAACACCATTCCTCCCCTATCTCGGAATTGTCCCCTCAAAGCCTCTCTGCAAGCAAACAGCGCGTCATTGGCTTGTCAAATTGTGCTGGACTCGCACAATCATTCAAAAGGGCGTCTATTTGGATGGCCATGAACTGCCCAACATTATTGATTTTTTTTTTTTGTGTCAGGTTTTGTGTCCGGCAGGGCGGAGCCCTATGATAGACTTTACATTTCGTGCACTACTCCTTTTCTGGCCCTGCCAGGTTCCGCCCTGCCTCCCCAGCTGCCCCTTGCATCCCCAGAGGCGCACCCAGTGCACATTCCCCCTGCCGGGATCTGACAAGGGGACACCTCGTCATTTGGCGCCCGCTGTTCCAGGATTGGTCATGTTTGTAGTGTAGCTTGTTTGCCTGTTATGTTGTTTGTCAATATATTTTGTGTTCTCCTGTTCATACCCGTTTGCTTTCGCAAAATGGCACGATGTGTGTGGGGGTTTGCTGGCTTGTTGCGTCTGGCTCCGTCTGGTTGGGTCTGTGGTATTGTTGTGTCTGTGTGTCATTGTGTAGCGGGCGGTTTTGTGTTTTTGGTTGGCCTCTTGCCTCTCCGTTGTGTTTTGGCCTCATATCTGTATTGTCTGTGACTTGTCATCGTTTCTCGTCTTGGTCTGGGGGGTAACATCACCTAGCGTCTTTTTGAGTCTACCTGTCTGTCCTATGAATTGTAGTAGTGCCTTTGTCTTCTTTTTGTTGGCTAGTATGTATTTGAGGCTTCTGTTGCTTCTTCCTAGTCCTATGTCCATGCTGCGTTGCTCTTCTTCGTAGCCTGGGCATTCAAATATGAGGTGGTTCACCGTCTCTGTTGCCCGGGCCCTTCTTGGGCCTGTGCATTTCTGGCACTTGTCCGTTTCTGAGCATCCTATCCTGTATAGGTGTGCATTGGGAATTAGGACTCACGCCGCCCAATGTGCAGGTCAACAAGCCACAACAAACGCGTCGCGTCAATTTTGTTCGCTGCCAATAATGTAAATTACACCAATAGTAGAATAAAATGACTTCCGCTACCAACCTTCCATTCGGAATCAATTCAGTTGTTCCAGAACTCCGAGATGCGCCCCAACTGGGTGCACAGACCGTGAAACCGACTGTCCCGACCTGTTTGCGACTAGCTGAAGATTCGCACATAGCAATGACCCTGCACCTCGAAAATGTCGGAATGGATTACCGTCAATTTGCCTATTCCGTTAAGGAGCAGCGTAAGCTGCGCGTGGACATCACCTTTATCATACTGACTTGCCAAAACAATGCACATTGCAGAGTATGGTCTTGAACTTTATTCGAGCCTCCAGCTCTACATCCCTTCCCAAGAAGAAAGAGATGTCCAATCAAAATATTCGATACAGAAAACACACACCAAGGCCATTGGTAAAAAAGATGGACCGTGGAAACGACAGACCCGATTCTTTCAGTGCCAATGTGGCGTCGACAATGAAGACGGAAGATTTGCATCGAAAAAACGTCAGATTCCGTGGAAGAATATCGGGTGCCTGAGCTGGATAAAACTAATCACAACCCACAGTGAATCTGAGGGTATTTTTTAATGTTCTTACTCGCAAAAATTGGAATTAAATGCGCATATATTCACCTTTATAGATGGCTATGTTATGGCTATTGACGAAATCTCAGGAATATTTGATCATACTGATGCATGTGAATCACAGATTGAGATGGAACGAGACCCAAGAGTTCAATTGAACTCTGATCTCCGGGAATATGCACTCTCCCTCCTTCGAAAAAATGTGCCGCTCAGCTTGCTGCGCTCAGAATGTTCCATATGGGCAGAAACGAAATGGCCTGGACAGACTGGCAATATATATTCTTGTTATAAGCTTACAATCCACGACACATCCTCTCTTTATAGGACAATAGCAAGAGAACGAGGCATTCAGCGGCGCACAGCAGCAGAGGATAATATTGACAAATGGTTCCGTTCCGAGCGTGCGCAACCACCATCGCCCCTACTTTCAGAATCCTGTCTTCACTACCAGGCACATCAGAAGCCCCAAACAGACCATTTTGAAATTATAATTGTAACGCCACAAATGCGTAAAGCGGCTTGGAAATATGGCCACAAGAAACAGGTTCTTATGGATCTAACCTTTGGCGTCTGCTCTGCTCGAGCTTTGCTGTTGATCCTTATGGCTCTTGACGATACTGGAAAAGGGATTCCGATCTGCTTTATTCTTTTTACTGCTCGGGACTCAGCTAAAGCAACGCACGCAGACTACAACACTACGCTTCTCACACGGCTCCTTAATCTATTCAAGGCCGGAATGGGAAAGAACAATCTTGGAGAACAGTCTGATATCCGCATTGGGAGTACCAATAACAACACACGGGAGCGTTCTGCACTGTCAACAAACTGGGACTCGATTTTTCTTCTGCTGTGTATCTTCCATGTCTGGCAAGCTTGGCGGAATGGCCTTAATCGATATCTACGCTCTGTTCCCAAGGGCAAAAACCGACAACTCGTCCGAAAACGAATTGGACATCTTCTCATGAAGCTTCTCAAGGAAATCACTGATCATAACGAAGCAATGGAAGTCTTCGCGGAAGAAATAACCTACTGGGAACGGATTCAAAAAAAGCGTGACCGCGTCTCTAAGTGTCAATCAAAAGGAGCCCTTGATTTTCTGGAATATCTGAGGGGCTATGTTGAACCGAATGCATACTGGCTCTCGTGGTCTCCGGCTGGTGCAATAGAGGCAGTGCGTCGACTTGGAATTTCTGTTTCACAGGTTGCTCGTACAACTAACCCACTCGAATCGTTCAATGGTCGAATCAAAGGTAAGTACTACAAGCCTTATCAACATTCTGGCCGCCTCCCGCGGATCGATGTGTGGATCCTCCTCCTTGTGACAGCTGTGATGCCGGACTTTTTTACGGAGCGCCGCGAGAGACAAGAAATGCACGATTATTACCAGGGGTTGCGTATAATCAAGCCACAAATCACCAATCATTTAGACTTGGATTCAACCTCATCCCTTTCTTCAGAATCAACATCCGAAGCAACAAATACCACATCATGTCAGGAATCCGACGAAACATTCCAGAAATGGTTGAATGATTTGGAAGAAGATACTACCGATTCTGAAGATGAGGAAGGTGACACAGAATTCACCTCTGAAGAATCAGAACCCAAAAGCTCTGGAAGTTTGAGCATTCCAAGCAGTCCTAGGTGTGTTAACAGTTGAAAATCTATATTCTAATTCACATCTAATATCTACGTATCCAAAGTTCACCGTTGATCAACAATAATTTTAATGACCTCGATGTCGATCATGATCATGATCGAGAACCTCACGAGGCCGATCAAGATCGCCAAAGCAAGTCGCAAATGTCATTCGTATCTGATAGTGTTGGGAGTTTTGACGGAGCGTTCGGGATCCATTGGGGAAAGCAGCAGCATGAATAGTTGAAGCCCAAGGTGAGTCGTTTTAAAATTGTGTTTGGATTATACGAGCTCAGTTCCCCCTCATCCACGCCGCGTAGATTGAGCATCGGACTCGCCGAATTTTGTTGGCAACAAGTGACATCGTCCCCAATTCATTGCTACTTATAGACGAAGAAATCCCCTTTAACGAGGAATCTGATGAATCCTTTGAAGACGGCATTGCGATTACAAACGAAGTTAACGTCGACATCAGCATCAATAGTGGATCTCCCGCCTGCCTAAATCACTCTGGCATGAAAACACTCCTCACCCTTCCAGCGTCAAGAACACTGCCTAGCAATGACAAATATGCCCGCATCAACAAAATCGGAACAGCAATGATGAACATACAGGCCGCAGAAGACCAAATGTTGCACGAAATAAAAACTGTGCTCGATTTGTCACCGGAATCTGCACCCCAGTTAGAGAGATATATCAGCCCGAGTATTCGCAAGCGACTCAAGAATTCTCGCAGTAAGTGCAATCGCTTTTGTGGCCTATAAAGACTTACAAGTAGATTTGCTGTAATTTCTCAGATGACTTATCTTTTACCCTAGAAGAAAGCGAGAGCGCACAGATATCGCAACAACCAGAACAAATTCAAAATGCGAATGGCAGACTGGTTCCCTTTGTACAGGGAAAAAAAGAGGCCCGAAAAGAATCACATCGCATACGGTGAATATGATATGAAGTAGTTGTATTGTATATGTGCTGCTTATCAATACACTATAGATATCGTTTCAGAAGATCCTGTCTCGTGGGGAAAACCCAGCTGTCTTCCGCCGTAGGCGGGCGCCGGGAGGCGCGATCGCGAAGCTTTTAAAGGTAGGAACTCGCATTATCCCCCTTCCGGGGATAGTGCAGTTCTCCCCAACATTAACAGAGACTGCACACTTATCACCAACCCCGTGAATATTATCAACACATCCTCATTCATTGATTTTGCTTTTCAAAATATTACTACAACTCACGAGATGGAGGCCAGCGCAGCGAAAAGGCGCCGCAGGCAAAGGAGGGGCGTCCGGGGGGATGCCAATCCCCCGGGTGAACGCCGTAGGCGGAAGCGGAGGGGTTTGGGGGGGATGCAATTCCCCCCAAGAGGGGTCTGGGGTGTCCCCAGCCGTCGCGGCCGGCGCCGCAAACGCCACGTAAAATTCTATATGTACATTGAACGTAGGATTATTTACATTTACATATTACGGATGTACAAAAAAGGCCAGCGCAGCGAAAAGGCCAGCGCCAGCGAAAGGGCCAGCGCCAGCGGAAGGGCCAGTGCCAACGGAAGGGCCAGTGCCAACGGAAAGGTAGCAGCGACGAGAGCAGGGCGAGCAGAAGAGGTAGAGGGTGTGCTTACATCATGTGATTTAAACTCCGCTTCGGCGGCGTGTGTTCAACCTCCTGTGCATTGAGGGGGATGTGCCTGCCTTGTATCTCCATTAGTAAACTCCCCTGCGCTCACATTAGCTGGTTTCTCATTTTCCTGAATTTGTTGAATGGGAAGTCCGGGTCTATCTCCTTGAACCTTTGTCTTCTTGGTGACTCCTGCCATATGTGGTCCCACATCCCCTTGATCTCTGCCAGGTATGTCTGTTTCTCTGCTGATGCGCTTATTGGTAGTGGCCTCCTCAGTATTGGCAGTAGCACTCTTTGGCCGCTTGTTTTGCCTAAGGCCGCCTCATTGGCCACTTCGTCTGCCTTCTTGTTGCCTTTGACATCGCTGTGTGCTGAGATCCATTGGATGCTGATGTTCCCTTTGACTTTTGCTATTGCCGCAAGGAATGCCTCCATGAGGTATTGTCCCGGTTTTGCTCTGTGTTGGTTTGCCGCCATGATGAAAGCCTGGCTGTCGGTGAAGATGCTGATTGTGCGGTTGTTGGTGTCTGGTTTGTCTTTGAGCATCCATGCCGCTAGCAGTCCTCCAGTTATCTCTGCCTTGTATGATGTGTGCTCTGCTGCCGGTCCTAGGTGGTGCTGTAGTGTTGCTTGCGGTTGTCTGTGGCCTTTCCTGTACAGCACTGCAGCTGCTCCCACTTTGTCCTTTGTAGCCTGATCCGTTGCTGTATATCCTTATGTCCGCATCATCCTGGCCTTCTGCTGCCATCGATTCTTCCCTTGTTTCTGCTATGGTGGATTGGAACGGCGTCCTGCTTGTTGGGGCCATGGTATCCGGGGTTATAGTCTTGTACTTCTTTGGGCTTAGTTTGAAGATGTGTATCAGGTTGTTGAGTGGGCTCTTGTGTTTCTCTGGCGGAGCTCTTGCTGCTGCTCTGATCATCTGGTGGATTGGGTTGCTCTTTGGCAAGGTGCACATTCTTATTGCTGATCTGTGACAGATCTTCAGTAGTGTTAGTTCCATCAGAAAGACACCTGCATGGGCGTCAAGTAGGTCGTTTGGTGTTGACTTCATCCCTCCTGTTAGCATTGCCATCCTTTGCATTACCTTGAATTGTTGCAGGATGCCCACTGAACCCACATTTTGTCTCCTTCCCATTGGCATTGTTGGTGGCGTGTACCATATGTCTATGCTGTAGGTCATCTTGGGTATTGTGACCGCTATGTAGAGTTGTTGCATCAGTTTTGGGCCTATGCCTGTTTGCGCTCTTGCCAGTTGTCTATATTGCAGAATCCATTTTGTTGCGTTAGTGATTCCCTTCTGGGCCTGTATTGTCCATCTGAGCTGTGAGTCGATGTGGACACCTAGGTATTTGTAGCTGTCGACCTCCTTCACTACTTGGCCTTTGAGTATCAGTTGTTGTTTGTCGAGTGGGATTCTTCTGGTGATGTCCTCCTGGTCTTCTTGTGTTCTCAGGCTGGCATGGAGTATGACCAACTTCACTACCTCGAATGGTGAGTTGTGGTCCTGGCTCCATTGCATCCCTCCTGTCTGCTATGAGGTCAAGTAACTCAGTGTTATATAGGATGTATAAGATCATGGAGAGTGGGTCTCCCTGTCCAATGCCGTTGCATATTTCTATTATTTCCAATATGAAGTCGTCAAACTTCAGACGTGTCTTCCTGTTTTCTAACAGTCGTCTCACGAACTTGATGTAGGCCTCCGGGATCTTTCTTTCCCTGAGATTGTGTAGTAGGCGGGTGGTGACTGCATTTGGAAATGCCCCTTCGACATCCAGGAAGAGTATCAAGGCTACTTTTCCCTGTTGCCATGCTCCCTTGATTCTGTGTACTAGGTAGTGTATTGCGTCAGTAGTTGTTTGTCCTGGTTGGCCTCCAAAATGTGTCTTGGGGACCAACTGGTGTAGTTCTACTAGCCTCCCCATGTCTTCCGCCATGATTGCCGTCAGAGCTTTGGCCATGGTGCACAGTAGTGCTATTGGTCGGTACGCCTTGGGTAACTCGTAGCTTGGCTTGCCTGGTTTTTGGAGTACAACCATTGTGAACTCCTTCCTGTTACAATCTCTCTTTACCTTTTTGCTTTTCACCTTAGTCATCATTCCTCTTCATTCTATTACATTCCATCCATGATGACGCGTACACCTCATTGACGCTGACGCATCCATTCCACCATCTTCCATTAGATTCTATTCCTCACCTTAGCCTCATGAACACTGCCTTGCGCAGCTCTACACTGCCCCTCTGACTTACTATATAAACCTACCTGTATCTCATGTAAACCTTAGCTAGTTCTTTATAGAACCAAGTTGAACACAACCTTGAAACTCTAAGACTCTGACAGTCCGCCCAGACTGTTACTCTTTGAGAACTTTGAACCTCAAAACTTAGACGCCTGTAGAACGTTTAAGCCTAGCTTGAACCTCAAGGCGTAACACTTCCAGGCCGGGTGGTACATTTGTAGCTCAAAATATAGCAGGTGGTGTTCTATCAGGTTGATCAATTTCTGTAGTACCACATTTGGTATGTCGTCTGGGCCGCTCGCCTTGTAGGGGGCCAGTCGCTTGATGTGTCTTCGGATCTGTGTTCTTGTGATTGGTGTTGGGTCCGGTAGTAGTGCTGGGTAGTTGCAGTTGTTGGGTACACTTGTTGTCGCTGGGGGCTTGGGGCAAGAAGGCATTTGCAAAGGTTTGGGCCTTTTCTTCATTGGTATTGATTTCCCTCTGTTGGCCTCCTGTTGTGCCTATCTTCAAGGTCGGGATTCTTGGCCTCCCTCCGTCACCTACCGGTTCTTTCAAGTACTTGTTTGCTGTCCACATGTCCTTTGCTGATGCATCCTCCAGGAAATCCTGCCAGTGGTCTCTCTTGGCCTTGATTATTGCCTCTCTATGCTTGTTCTGAGGTGTTTTAGTTCTCTGTGGGCTGGGTGATCTGGCATGGCTCTAGTGCTTGAAAGTCTGGTTAGTTAACCGGAAATTGACCGAGACCTAACCGGACCCCTAACCAATCAGGACCGCAAAAATATCATAACCAATTGTAAACGTAACCGCGGTCCGGTTAGCGGTTAGTCATGATTTTGAAAATTTGAAGACTGAGCATAACTGGTTAAGGACCGGTTATGACCGGTTCTATACTGTCCAAAAGAGGAATTTCTATCACGTAGTACAGTACTCATTCCTGGAAATTAAGTAAGCGTGATTTCGGAATTTGAAACCCATCAACGACGATAAACATCATTGATGTTATGTTCTACAACCAACATATTCTACCTTGTTGTTGCCGCGCTCATCTGCGCTTGCCGCCACCTGCTCTTCGTGCTTGCCCTTGTCGCCTGTTTGCCATGTCACCGCCCGTCAAGCCCTAACAAAGCAGTCCCTGGCCAGCGACCCGGGGCAGGACAATGAGGAAGTAGCATACAAGGGAGAAGCATACAAGGGGGAAAGGCATACAAGGGGAGACCCAGGAGGGGAGACCCACACAGTACGCCACAGCTAACCACCATGCATGACCTGCTCACTCACACCCTCCTGCAGATGCCCACCCGTTTCTTGCACTTCTCGAGTCGGCCGTTGTGCATGGCCTCGCAGTTTTGCCAGTCCACCTCTTGCACCTTTGGATGGCACGGAACCGTGCCACCACCCCTCGTTTTGCCAACGGGGGGTGGATCTCCACCTCCTGCTCCCTTGGATGGCGCAAAACCAGCACTACCACCCCTTGTTGTGAAACAAGGGGTGCATTTCCACCTCCTGCACCCTTGGATGGCTTGAAACCAGCACCACCACCCCTTGTTGTGAAACAAGGGGTGGATTTCCACCTCTCACAGCTTTGGATGGCGCGGAAACAGAGCCTCCACCCCTTGTTTTGCCAACAAGGGGTGGAATTTCCACCTCCTGCACCTTTGGATGGTGCGAAACCGTTGGAAACCAGCACCACCACCCCTCGTTTTGCAACAGGGGTGGACTTTGACATCCTGCACCTTCAGATGGTGCGAAACAAACTGTCGCCGTCACCCTTTGTCTCCACCTCCTGCACACTCGGATGGCAAAAACCGGCGCTCCCACCCCTGCCCTCCTTTGCTGCCACCCTCCTTTGCTGCTGCCTTCTTTTGCTGCCGCCCCTCCTTCACTGCTTGTTTGCTGCCACCCCCGTTCCCAGCCACCCCTTGTTCCCAGCCACCCTTTGTTCACTCAGCCAGCCACCCCTCGTTCCCTGTCCTCCTTGTTCCCTGTCCCCCTCATATCCCGTGCCCCACATCTACCTCGCAATGTGCGGGCCACATCAATTGATGTGCGCACTGTGCTTGCAAGGTTGTACTGGGGCACCTAACCAGGACCGGTTACAAACCGGTCCTGTAACTGATGCATAACTGCACTAACCGACCTCTAACCGGTTGGTATCAGTCCAGTCCGGTCTTTTTGGTTTTCCCAGCAGATACTAACCGGTCTTGGTCTTGGTTAGCGCCCATGGGGGTCCAATAACCGGACCGGACCGGACTTTCAAGCACTACATGGCTCTGTATGTGTAGGATTTTGCGCTCATCTTGTTTATTCTCTTTCTTGACTCTTTTAGGTCGCTCGTCCACCACCTTTTGGATTTGGGGCATTGTCGCTGGAGCGGGACCCTGGTTCTGATGGTGTCCTGTAGCGTTGCCGTCAGGTTGTCTACCACTCTTATTAGGGTGTCTTCTGTGGGTAGTGCCTTTGGTTTTGGGATGTCTTGGAGTTGTATTTCTAGGTTCTGGTAGAAGTCCTCCCAGTCCGTCGCCCTGAAGTTGTATGCTGGTGGTGGTGTTGTGCATTTGTGTGGTAGGTCAATGATGGTTATTATTGTGAAGTGGTTGGTCTTGATTGGCCTTGCTCCTGGGTTGACTTTGCAGCGGGTTATCGATTCCATGATGCCGCTCATGCTAAAGACATTATCTGGGTGTGAGTATCTTTTGGATCGCATGTGTTGTAGGGTGGGTACTCCCTTTGGCAGGGCCATTTCGAATCCCAAACTCCCCTAGTATGTCTATTAGTCCCGCTGCTGCTTCCATTGCCGCTGTGGTGAAGAGGTGGGTATTGGTTTTGTTGTCCCACATTGGGTGGTGTCTGTTGAAGTCCCCGGCCCAGATCATGTGGTCCGTTCTTTGTCCGTGTATTTTGCCTGTGTTGTCTTGTAGGTATTGCTGTAGTAGGTTTTCTGTATCCAAGTGAGTGCATGAGTTATATATGTTGATTATGGTCAGGCAACCATATTGTCCTGTGAGCTGTATAGCTGCGATGTCATTAGTGCCTGGTATGTTGATGATCTTCCAGGATTTGGTGTCAATCTCCTTGTTGACCCAGATTGCTGATTGTACCGGTGCTTTGTCTGTCCAGCGGTCGGCTGGGTATACCTGCCGGAATTGCATTGGCGTTCTGATTGTCTTGAACTTTGTGACATGTGGTTCTTGTATCAGTACTATGTCCCATTTGGTTCCTAGTAGTCCGTTTAGTAGGTCTAGGTGCGCCTTCTCTGATTTGTTGAGGTTGATTTGGAGTATCCGTAGTCAATTATTAGTTGTGTCCGGGTTTTCAGGCATAAGAGTCTTGCGTTCCGGGTTGTGCGCCGTCAAAGTAATTCCTGTCGGTGGCGCCTTTGCTCTGCTGTGTTGACAACGGGACAACTTGTGTGTTGGTTGCTTCTGCTGTTGCGGTTTGAGGTTCCACTCTGTTCCATGAGGCTTGTTCTAGCGGCCTTCCTTGTGGGGTCTTGCAGGTCTCCTCTCTTGCTGGCTCCTGGCGGCCGGTTTGAGTATTACTGGTGGTGTTTCCCATGGTGTTGCGCTGGTTCTGATTGTTGCGTTGTTCTCTGGGGTTCAGGTCCACGGGTCATTGGACCGAATGAAGGGTAGGGAGTTCTCGGGGTTGGCTTTGTTGCAGTCCTGTTGTTTCCGCTTGAACGTTGGGCATTCCCTGCTCCAGCTTGCATGCGAGTCCACTTTGCAGGATACGCACCAGTGGATCCCTTTGCCTGTGTCTGGGCATGTGCTTGTCCTGTGTCCCTGTACTGCGCAGGTACCGCATATGTCTGTTGCCGCCGTGCATTCTTTTGCAAAGTGGTTCCAGCCCTGGCATTTTAGGCATCTTATTGGCTCCTTTTTGCATTTCAGCTTCTGGTGGCATACTGCCAGCCCTCTTACCACTGTCCTGTTGGCTACGTCCACGTCGGTGAATGTGAGTATGAGGTGGGCCGTCTTCTGTGTGTCGGATCTCCTGGCAATCGGTTTTGCCCATTGTACCATTGTTAGTTGACCTTCTTCTATGCCGTTGATCTTGCAAATCTCCTGTAGGTGGTCTGGGTTCCCTGGGTCTATATCTAATGGTGAGTTGTAAGCAATTAAGTTGTGTGATCTGGCCTTGAAGTAGATTCCCTGTCCTAACGCTTTGCATAGCGCTTTTCCGTTGCCCTCTGCGTGTATCCATTCCGCTCCTGCGTCTGTCTCCATCTCCAGCAGTAGGCCCCCGTTTCTCTGCCTTGTCACGGATCTTGCTTTCCTTCCTCCTGCTCCCATTGTGACCATTTTGGCGTTCACCTCTGCCTTCATCCCCATATTGTTCATCTTCCCCAGCCTGGTCTCCTTCTCGCATCCCTCCATCATGAATTGTCGCTGTCTGATTCCTTGTCTTGCTGCTAGTCTTGTGTTGGCGTTGGTGGGGGGTGGGATGCGGCCTCACTGTAGCTATGTGCTCCCATTATTGTCCCTTGTGTTGTAGTTGTTGACGCTTTGGCGATGGCGTCTATTGCCATCTGTGCTGTGTTGGTTAGGCTACCCGTTGCCGTGTCCAGTTCCTTGAGCCTGCTTTCCAGGTGTCCGTCTATCTTCTCTTTGGAGTCCTCTACAAATGTCTTGAGGTTGGCTGCCAGTTCTCCCAGTTGGCTGTTCACCGCATCTTGTACTGCCTTGTGCAGTGTGTTGTCTTTCAGTTTGTCCACGAGGAACGCCACTGATTGCACCGTGTTCTTGACCTGTTTTGGCAGTTTGGTCATGGCCGCTATCTGATGCAGGCAGGTTGACAGGGCTCCATGGGACAGTGGTTCTCCAGGTGGCATCAGTAGCATTCCCTTTTTGAGGAACTTCCTTGCTGTATGCGCATCTTTGACGTCCTTGAGGTCTTCTATTATTGTACTTAGTCCCGTGGACCTGGTCTTTAATCACCCTGTATGGCCGCAGCCCGCTGTCAAGATCGAGCTTGCGGAGATTTGCCGGGGGTCAAAGTTGGGTGTACTTTCCCTTGATGACATTATTGCTCTACTAGGTACATATATTAGGTTTTATTTTGGAGCGGATTTGTGTGTTTAACAGTATACTTGAAACATCTGGTGTCATCCCAGTACCCACTATGACAACCCCCTTGTTGCAAGGAAGGAGATTGCAAAGCTGTTTGAAAACATGCTTCCAATCTTTATCACCTGTCAAGTTGTTGTTTCCAATGTGGTGATTCATGAGGGAAAGTGGACCCAGTAAAGAATAGAGGGGAGACATTGCTGACAAAGATTTTTTCATTGTGAGGGTGACCAAAGAGGATCCTTGACAACTTTCACCATTGGAAGCTAAGGAGACCATGCAAAGGCCAGAGGCCATGGGAGATTTGCTGAGCCCATTGAGAACAGTCTGGAGCACCCCAGCATGCTCTCAACCAGTCTCCCGTTTGCAATCACCAGACACCAGTACAGGACAAGCAGGATACAGTTGATGGTTACCGCAGAGAATTCCCATAGCACCAACAGTTGCCTACAAATAGAACACACATGAGCGGCACTGTTAACTGGTCAAGCCACGGAATCAAAAATTGTGGGAAGTACCTCAGCAGTGTGATGCAGCTCCCCTTTATCTATCATCTTAAACATTTTCTCTATGTCCACCTCATTGTTAAACTCCAGCTCCAGACACATGCCCAACAATTTATTTGATGACTGATCCCAACAAGTGCGCTTTTCTGTAGCAATCTTGTCAAACATCAGGACCATGTGCCTGATGTTGGGGTCTTTGTCTATTATCTCCTCAATTCCATCCAACACCGCCTCAACATTCCTCTTCACCTCATCAACTCTTGGCCAGCCTGGGAATGGAACAATTGCGGGGGCCGTGGTGCTTCCTGAAGTGTGCTGATGTCTGGTAGGCCAAGTGCATGGTGTAGAACTCCCGCAACTTGATTCCCGCCCAACCGCCACAGAAGAGTAGAGAGAAATTGTTCCCGGTTGGTAAAGCTCTTCACCTTATATACTCCATCTGCCACTAATCTGATCTTGTTCAGGATTGCACCAATACCACGCTTCTGCTTAAGCCCAAAGTGCATGATTATGCTCAATGTGTTGCACTGAACCACTAGCAACTGCAGTCATAAGTCAATTGTGGTTGGTAATTGCAACCGCCTGGGTAAGCAGCTTGCGGGCACTGTTCAGTCCTTGTAGGCGGTGGAACTCAATGTTTGCTTTCTTCTGCTTGAGGAGCTGAATAAGCCCAATGATACTGTGGTATGTGTATGGGGAGTTTTTGTAAATTCCCTTCTCAATTCTATCCTCAATGCCCTTTAAAGTGTTACTTTTCTGCAGCTCCCAGCAGTAGACACACTGCTCCAAGTCCTGGGGGCTCTGTCCGGTGCACATGCGGGACCACAGGGTTATTCAATCCCCCCGGATGGTGTAGTCCCACAGAAGGTTCTGTGCTTGGTGCAGCATAAGTGGATACATGTGGGGCAAGGTTCCTGCCAGAAACAAGAGGTAATACCCCAGGCACAACCCCACTGCCGGGCGTCCTTTGGGCACAACTTGGTGAGTGACTACTTCAACTCTGGGGTTGTCAACATCAATAACAGTTGGTAGATCCACTGTGGGTACAGGTGAGCGGTGCATTGGAGATGTGGGGGTTATACAAGCATTGTTATGCAAAGGTACAGGTGCGGTAACAGGTTGCAAACTCAATCTAGAGGTTAGGTGAGTTCCAATACATTGTAGACTCATAATTTACCCATCTCTAGCATGAGTAGCTTGAGCTTTCCCTCAAAAAGGCAAGGATTGACTCCTCTGTTGATGTAGTACTTGAAAAAACTCAGTAATGCACCAACACCTTTGTCTTCCCGTTGTATCACGGCTGCCAAATTTTGCTCACCCCCCCAACCAAGTGCGTCCTTTATTTGCTGATTCAACATTTCCTCCCACAGGTCAATAGCTTGGATACTGGGGTTATTGCCAATTGCTGCAAACACTGCAAGAGGTTCACTGTTGCGTCTGAGGGGCACAGTTTCAGGTAGAGTTTCAACAAGTTCTTGGAACTTCCTTGTCATCTCTACCTCCACACAACCATTCAAGCCAAAAGAAGATGGCTGTCAAGCTGAGTGCCATATGGTGGCTTGGGGACATGCCCAGGTACTAGTACAGTGTAGGGTGCCAATTGGATTGTGCTTGCTGGAGGTGCAAGTGAGGGAAGAGGCACAGGCTTCGGACACAGGAAGCCTGTGATTGATCTATCCTTCAATTTCTTGCTAGGGTTATCAAGGTTAAGAGCAGTCCGCTTCTTCTTACAGATAGGGGATAAATAGTGGTGGACCTCAAAGTTTTGTATGCCTCCTTTACCAAGGAGTTTCCATTGTTTGCAGTGTGGGCAGATTACAGACAGTTCTGTAGCACTATACTGTAAATCCTGTACCAAAATCAATATTATTATTTGATTTTCTCTTCCCTATCTACTCACCTCTAGTGTATAACCCTCCATACCAGATAGACTACAGATAGACTACAGATTACACCCACATACCAAACCAACAATGATAATTTTGAATTGATCAGTGCTCTGCCACCTACCAAATTGGGCATTGGGTCCCTGTCAATGGTCCAAAAATGTGCCTAGGTGATCTACAGGCTATATATGGGTGTCTATTGGGTGCCTGAGTAGTCGGTACAATAGCCAGACATTCATAGTATTAAATTGCACCGCTACAATCTACAAAATCAGCTAAAATAAAACTATTTACTGGGGGGGTGTAAAAAAATTCTAGCCTCCAGCAGGGGGGGGGTTACCTACCTAACCCCTGGTCAGGAATTTGAAGCCCAAGACCCCTTGGTTGTCAGCCTCCATTCAAAGGGTCCATTGGGTGTTTCTATTGACAGAGCAACAAAGGCCCTTGTTGCCCAAATCACCAAATGCCTCAGGGGGTATGGCATACATGATAAGGTATCCAACTGCTACTTTAGTATGTGACTGACGGTTAACACTATAGATCCTTGGTTTTGCAGCCATCAATGCCTCCAATAATGAAACAATGATTGAGGAGGCCTCCCGGCTTTGAGGGTGCAAAGAGCCGTGTGCAATGCTTTGCACACATCCCCAATCTTGTTGTCAAAGTGAGTTTTAATTGAGTGTAAACTCATTATCATCTAATATATGGTACTATTCAACAGGCAATATATTGCAGTTTAGCTGCAAGCTGAAGTCTAAAGAAACAACATCTGATGCCAAAAGTGATGATGGGGAGTTGGAGACTGATGAGGAGCTTGAAATGCTCAAGCAAGAGCTGGCTCATGTCTCAAAGGCTAGTTGGGAACAAGAGTGGATTGACAAGGCCAAAAGCCTTACACATGCCAAATGGGAGAGGAACTACAAGCCAGCATCATCAAGCTTAGCACCACCGCCACCACAGACTGAAGGTGCAAACAACCAAGTAAGTCATAAATATCAAGACAAGGCCTTGATTCATGATTTTTCCAACGCTTTTTGGGGGGGAGAAGTATTTCAATGTTCTAAGTGACAGGCTATTTCAATCAATTTTTTAGTTGTTGATGCCCTTGAGTAATGGCTTGCTGATCCCATTGTCAAGGTGACATATGAACTAACTTGAGTGCTCCCAAGGGTAAAATATTGCCTGAATTATGTTCTACAATACAACTATTCATCATCACTATTGACACTATGAAGATGAGTTGGGTACAAGACATTCACACGACATGCACACTTTGGCCAGCCCAAAAATGCTGTACTAACATCCATCACCAATCCATCACACACAAATTCAACAAGATTCTCATATGTACTTTGATTCAAAAGAAGGACCAAAAAGTAAAAGTCAAGCTTTACCGCCTGTTGCACATTGAAAAATAAATTCCACAGGTGCGCACAGATGTGCAGGAGGAGAAGACATTTCTTTGATGTCACACATCCCAGGCAATTGTGTAGCGGTGCTCCACCAACCATTCAAAACTCTTTTGATCATTCACATATTTTTAAACAAATAGGAATAGGTATATTGTTGACTATAGGTATGATTATACTATTTAGTGTGCAAAGGGGCTCTACCACCAGGAATGCAGATCTTAAGTGTTGGCATTGTGGTTGTAATAATGCACTGTGTTCAAGCTGGATGAAATATTCTCCATCAAGACGCCGCCAGGCAGATAGTGTGGGCAACATCCTATAACTGGTCTAGCGGCAGCCCAATACCCCACACGGCACAAGGGCAGATGAGCACAATTGGCTCAAATCCACACATTTTTGGACAAAGTTTGGCCTGCAGCACTTAGAGTTTGTCTGAAATCCACACATTCCGGACAAGGATTTGGCCAATCTTGCCTCTAAAATCCGCAAATCTTTTGACAAGCTTTGTGTGGAGCTTCTGGGGGCCTACTGTCATATCCAGATTGTAAATATAACAGCATGGCTTAAAATTCTGATAAAATAGATAATTAGCCAGAACAAAACCAGACATACTTTGTTGAAAGGGTTTTTCTGTGAAGATGTGTGCTGGACATGGCTGGGCATTTGGCATTGGCAAAAGCAAAATAAACAATGTGAGTGCAGCTGGTTTGCTCAGTCAGGAGAGGAGATGGTGGTTCTGAAAGACGACGAGGGGATCAAGACAATTCTCAGTTGTAGAAAAGACACTGAAGGAAAGTGCAGATTTGCATTGGGGATCTAGGCACGTGACCCAAACACTGCTGCGAACCTGCCAGAATGCAGTGCCTGCCATTATTCTCATCCAGCACACATCGCCCCTTCCGCAACACCTCTTTTTTTTTATTCCTCCGTTCCTTTCGCTGGCTGGCTTCCCCCTTCTCTCACCTGTAAACGAATCCATCATTCACGGTCATACATCTCACTGGTCATCGACATGGAGGATAAATACATTGGACTGCTACTAGCAGTTTCGAGCTCTATCGCCATCGGAACCAGTTTCATCATCACGAAAAAGGTCCTCTTCTGCTTTTCGAAGTCTTTCCGGGTTTTAATGTTCTCTGTCACTGTTTTCTTCCATTTCTTTAGGGCCTGAATGACGCTGCATTGAACTCGGCGTATGGCGCACAGGCGACGGATAACATGGCGTATATGAAGAATCCAATCTGGTGGGCTGGCATATCGACTCGTGCGTCAATTCCTTTCTTCCATAAGTTCTGTGTCTAACAAACATCTTGCTATCGCGCATGTGGAATTCAGTGGTACTCGGCGAAAGTAAGCTTGCATCTTGTCCGCTTTCACTGGTAACGACTAACGAACAACCATGTTACGCTGCGCCCATAGTCGCTAATTTCGCCGCGTATACCTTCGCTCCCCCAATACTAGTGACCCCATTGGGTGCTCTCAGTGTGTTGATCGGGTAAGTGCACCAGACCGGTCGTTCAGCCTTTGTCCAATTCGTTGCTAAATATCTGCTTATCGTTTTCTTGCAGAGCTGTGCTAGCATCCTTCCTGCTCAACGAAGAATTGGGACATCTGGGACGACTAGGATGCGCGTTGTGTCTATTGGGCTCTCTTATCATTGTCTTGCACGCCCCAGAGGACAAGCCGATCGTGAATGTGGACGAGATTCTGCACTTTGCTATGCAACCAGGTTCGATTACCCACATATTCCATGTGTTTCCCTTTGCTTACCTCGCACATCACCAGGTTTCCTGATGTACTGCTTGACGGTCCTCGTTTTCACACTTTTCATGATCTACTCCGTTGTACCCAAACATGGGCGCTCAAACCCGCTCGTTTACATCTCCATTTGCTCTCTCGTTGGATCTGTATCCGTCATGGCTATCAAAGGTTTCGGCGTCGCCGTAAAACTGACAATCGAGGGCAACAACCAATTCACATATCCGAGCACATACGTGTTTGGTATCATAGTGGCATTGTGTATTCTGGTGCAGATGAACTACTTCAATAAGGCGTTGGACACCTTCTCGACCAATGTGTACGTTTCGCCTTTCCGCATAATCGCGTTACTTTGGACTGTACTAAGTGTCATCTTTGCATCATCTAGCGTCAATCCGATGTACTATGTCGGGTTCTCCACGGCAACTATCGTAGCCTCTTTAATCCTCTTCCAAGGGTTCAACACACAAGACTACACGAACATCCTCTCCCTCCTCGCTGGCTTCGTCGTTACGTTCCTTGGCGTACACCTTCTTAACCTCTCTCGCCAACCCGATCCGCCCCTAGACCACCCCAACGGACAAGCCCACTCCCACTCAACGCTCGCCGGCGGCCTAATGAACCCACGCCTAAGCCTCCAAGGACGCATGTCACTGGACGGTTGGAACGGTTCAGGAGACCGAGGTGGAATGGACGTGCATATGGGCAGCGTTAATGGTCGCACTGGGAGACATGGCAGACAAAGCTCGATATACCGTTCGCAGACCACAACGCTGTTCAACGCTTTCGAAGAGCCGGAAGGAGAGAATGGTGGGATGCCGCCGTCTGTGGCGTCCAATCTCAGCCAGCATCGGAAGCAGCAGAGCGTGACAGACTTGCATCAGGTGAGGGAGGTGGATGAATGGGCAGAGGATGCGGAAGATGGGGAGGATGCGGATAGGAGGACGCTGTTGAAGAAGGGCAAGACAAGGACGCATCCGACACCACCGTCGCTGGGGTCATCGCGCAGCCATAGCCATTCCCCAGTGCCTAATTCGTCGTTGACCGACGTGCGGATAACGCCGAGGTCGTAGGGGATATGAGGGTTGCATTTTCTGCCATTTGTGGGATATCGTCCGCTGTGGATTTGCCCGTCCCTTCCCGACTGACTCCCTTCCTGCCTTGATTATTCTTCTACTCTCTTTCTTGTCTTTCATGGACTTTGGATGTCGTTACTCGTGTAACGCTTTAGGCTGTACAACAAACAACTACTATAGACCATGTAAGTGAGTATGTGGGAAGGGGTGCCTTCGCTCGGTGCCGTGTGGTGGTGGATCGTCTCAAAAACTCTTTCTCATCTCATTTCCTCTTTTCTTACGTTACCTCCCTCCCATCGATCCATACCGTACAGAGAGGCACACATACGATACTTATGACGATGCAGTATATAGTACATACGTATACCCCAGAAACTCCATACGTACTAATATGGCAGCATCGGTCTGCCGTTATAGTACTTGTGGTATTCATTAATCTAATCAAACGAAGATTGATCTCCAATGTCGTAGGGAGAAAAAATAACCAACCCGAGTCTGCAAGCAATCTTGATTAGTGTAATTTCACGGAGACAAACAACCCTTGCGATGCAACAAAAATTGGTTCAATCCAGGATCGAACTGGAGACCTTCTGTGCACCGAAGACAAGCTTCAGCAGAGTCTCAATGTGAGACAGAAATCATAACCACTAGACCATTGAACCGTGTGAAGGGTGGATGCCGGAGGATTCCTTGTGCGTAGAGTTGTAATTCCAATGGCCAGTGCTTGACAAACTTGAAGCCGTAACATCAGACCAATAAACCTTATGCCCAACTTTCGTTCGAATACCACAAAGACACAGATGCCTGGAGCCGCGTAAAATTTGTGCTGATAGAATACTATGATTCAAGTCAGTGTCTCAATCTGTCTACTGAGGCAATCGTAAATGCTCGTGCAAGCATGATGGCTGTTCATCCGGTTCATGCGGTTTTCTCAGACGAAAGCGGAGGGGCCTTAGCAATCCTTCATTGAAGCGAGATGTATGAGTGGAAGTACCAAGTAAGTACCTTCGTACACGAACCATGGAATCCACTGACTTTGAGAAGTGTATGCAACGACCCCTCTTGTCGCACTGATGCTGCCGGGGACAAAGCTTGCACCTTCTGACTATTTCCATTTTTTTTCGCCGAAATCGTCCGCAAGATGTGTGTGCGTGGTCAAGCTTTCGATTGCGCCACTCTCTGAACGACTAACACGGGCGCAAGACTGCGCGAGAGCCTTATCACGATCAAGCCCCCTCTGATAGCATGCTTTGATACCACAACAAACAAACAACCAAGCTGTTATTAATAACATGTTATTCCCAAACTGAGGCAGCGGGCAGATTATCATTAGCGCTGTTCGAGTGACTAGCTAACTCCGCACTCATCCAACACAATCCATGATTGAAACGCTCCCTTACGATATTCTGGAGACCATCATACAGGAGTTGGCGGAAGACAGTGGATATAGAAGAATAAATAAGGAAACCCTTTCCGCGTGCTCTCTGACTTGTCGAGCTTTTCTCCATCATTGCCGCACTCATCTCTTTTCGACCATCGACTTCAGTCGGTATCACGCCGGATGGAGATACCATTCTCCACAACTGATACTCCAGAATACCAGTTTGGCTGCTCATTGCCGAACGCTGGTCTATGAATTAGGAACAACCCATGAAACTGATGACATTGCTGAAGCGTTGTTGCAGCTCAAGAAAATTCGTTCTTTCAAATTGTCTGGTCGTCCCCCCCACGGCTGGAATGCATCAAGCCCACGCATGCAGCAAACGGTTATCTACCTGTTTGGCTTGCCCTCGCTCACCAAAGTTGAAATCAACCTTTACGGAGAAGCAAGGTTGCCAGCCATTCTACTTTCATCTTGTAGGAACTTGGTGGATTTAAAGATTGATTCGCCCAACATTGTCTTTACTTCCGCGGGTTGTCTTACTGATTTCGGCCCCCCGCCTCGTCTACTCTCGCTTCACTTGGACGGTGACTTGGGTGCCTCTTTCGCACCCACCATGGAAAGTTTGCTCGATTCAAGGCATAGCGAAACAGTCGCAATCATCGAATTACACACCTTCGGAGACTAACCGTCTTCACTTGTACAACCGAACACGATTACAAAACATTGGAAAGAATCCTACTCTTGGTCCGGAAACTTGAATGGTTTGATTGTGAAGGTGTTTCTGTTTTGCTGTGCAAAATTCTACACGTTCATGAACATCAACCAGTTTTTCTGCCCGCTACCTTCCGCAATGTAGCTCGAATGCTAGATCTTAGGTCTTTAACAACCCTGAGATCGATGCGTTTTCGCTTCTGGATTGAAAACGAGGAGCAAGATCCTTTCTCTGGTCTGATCGAGGAACTGGAAGAGATGAGTCACCATAATAACACCGGTCTTCAAGAACTCCTTCTCGATCTTACCATTGATTGTGAAACCAATTGCCGACTCATTGCCAGAGAATGGAAGAAATTGGATGACATTCTCGGCGACCCATCAGCTTTCCCATGTCTTCGTTCTCTTGCCTTCAGGGTCACCTTGGGGGTAATCTACGAGTTGAACGCTCAATGCGAGGAGCATTTGGAGAAATTCAAAGAAATGACGACGAGACAGCTCACTCGGCTGTCAGGTCGGGAAAATCGGGAATTCCATTTTGAGTATTCGATCATGCGACTTTGGTAGTCCATTTCGCCTTTACGAACTTGAAGTCAGTTCTTCTCAGTTCTTATTATTTAGCGATGGTCGCGCCATTGATGTATTTATTTCCTGATCAAAAGCTTAGATGGTCAAATCTCTCCGTCAAAAAGAGATGTCCAAGGAGGGCTCTAGTCGGTAGACTAAACACCTCACTTGTATTTGGCGACCATTGTCCACAGAAAAGAAAGATCTGAGGCTGATTGAACCAAACCGGGCTCACTCTGTTGATGAACCTTCACAGAAAGCTACGTGTACAGTGCTTGTTTTCCGACCATTCACTGAGGCGCAGAACATCATGGACGCGAGGTCAATATTGACGCCATCATACTGCCGGCTTCTGAGGGATGGCGACTGTCGAGTTCCAGTGGTATCCGTTGCACAAAAAGAGGTTGACGAACACATTCCACAATCGTGGCTCAAGATCTAGACCCAAGTCCTGACGATACAAACATGGTGCATAAGTAGGCATTGAGGGCAGGACATTTGATTGATGCTGATGCGCCACACAAGGATTCGTAATAACGATCTGGGGACTTGCCTTGTTGATGTAATCGAGCCAAGGGTTGTAAGTCTCCCTGTCAGAACCTAGATTCACTTTTGGCTGAGTACTTTGTATGCATGCATTTCAAAGATGTGGTCTGTTTTTTCGGAGGACTAAATAGAATGCTCGCTTAGTATGGTAGACAGCATGTACTCTGCAGTAGCGCTTTTCAATCCCATGTAGTCCAGGCATTTCAGACCTCCAGGTATCGGAAACCCCGTTGAGTCTATACCAGCCGAGATAGCTGCATTTGTGCGCCACACAACTCCTGGAGGGAAGTACGACTGAGTCGTATGTCGTGAGGCGGATTTTTAGATTGCGAGTAACTGAAGGGATCCTCCATTATGAAATTATCGCTCCGCAACTTGAATGGGGCAGGGAACGTCAAGTCTGACAACGTATGAGTTCAGGATAACAGGGTTATTTCTGTTGAAAGAAAGGCCGTGTTACCTTGCGTTTGATTCAACTATGAGGACGGATTGCAAGCCCAAGATCCTGCCGGGCCAAGTAGTCCAAAGGGGGTGAAAGCGCTCGACCAGACCTGGTGAGATTATAAGGAGGCGGTAATTCAATTCAGACCGCCGATAAGATGTCTTCTATGTTGATGGCCTACACTGAATGTCTCGAACGCATGTTAGTACTGGGTACCCAGGCGTGTATGGGAACTTTTGAACCCATCGGTCCGGTGTCGTCGAAGGTTCAGGTTTGATTGAGCACCTGGAATCATGCTAATTGTGTCAAGGCGGCTGATATTCCGTCTTGAGGTCAGAGTCAAGCATACACCACCGGAATTGGTATAGAGCCTTGCATGCGATGAGAAGATGTCCGGCCTATTGTGAGCAATCTTATAGGCATTGTCGCGGAACAAGAATGAAGATACCAGAACACGAATGAAGTATTCTTTGATAGGAAAACATGAGGTGTTGAATAAATCGCTTTTGAGTTTAGTGTAATTTCAATCGAAGTTCAGGGAAACCGGCGATGTCATGGCTGGGGAGTTCAAGATGACAGGCTCATGGTTATACGGTTACTCAGTCGGTTGTCAGTCGGATATCGGGCAGGAATTGCCATACAAGGCCAATGGGATGATTCTGATCAAATGGCACACAAGGTTGGGCCACCTCTCGACGCTTGCATGCTCCTGACTCTCGCCACCACCCCTTTCATTCACGCATTCTCCATACCTTGTCTCTCAAGCGGTATATTTGGCGTTTCGTAGACCGTGCGTTATCTCGATAACCCAACAAGGGTTGATACATACTGTCAAGTTCTTGCCAAACACCTGCCCTCCACAAAGCATCTGACTCGATATCAATATCCCAAGGAGCAAGACTTCCTGCGAATCAATTTACGTGCTTAACACCCCAAACCGACGCTTGCCATGTCGTTCTCGCCTCCCATACATCGCTTATCCCATGGGAGCTCTGGTTACAGTCTGAGCAATAACTCATCACTTCCGATTCCGAACTTTAGCGCAGCTCGGCATCAGGAGGAGTTGATCAATGCTTATGAGGCGGAGGAAGAGAGGATTATCAATGTGCTTTCGAGGAAATTGGAGAAGGTAAGCAAGTCTTCTGGTTTTGCTTTGGTTTCAGCTGGATGCACAAGGCGCCTTCACGACCATGTACATCGTGCTTTTGTCTCGTGCAGCAAAACGTTTTCCTGGTCGCTTTCACTTATGCTTATGACAGCTTTGATTCAATAATCTTATTGACTTCTGTTTCCCGGTTTCTTTCATTCTTCCGTTCTCCACATTAGCTTCGAGAGGACAAAATCGAATTGGAAAACACCCATGAAGCCGAGTCGGAAGCCCATGTGAACAGGCTATCAAGAGAACTCTCAGCGCTTAGGTCGGCCCATCAACAGCTCCAAGCCCAACAGCAGTCCCAAGCACAGTCGCAATCGCAGCAACCAATGCATGTGCCCGGGCCATCCACTTCCAACGGCGCGAGTCCCAGCGTATCTCCCGACACCCGCCTAGGGTTCAGAGCATTCATGTCGCCTGCACAGTCGAGGTTGGATCCCCGAGAACCCACTGCTGAGATCATGCTCGAGGCCATGAGGAGAGAAAACGAGCAATTGCGGAATAGGCTCGTTGACACCGAGCGGGATTACATCAGAATATCAAGGTTGAATGAGATTTATAGGGAAGAACTGATTGACCACCGGAGAAGGGTCAGTGAACGTCCCTTGTTTCATAAGCTCGTACTGACTTAAACCCTTGATTTATGCAGTTGGGTCTATCGGTGGATAATCTGATAGGCATGAGTTCATCAGACCCTTATTCGCAACCCACACACCGACGCTCGTCGTCTGCATCCTCGGGGCAATCCTTCTACTCCAACACCTCGTCACCCAATACAAATACATCCGTATTCCATATCCCGTCTTCTTCCTATGTTCCGCGACATCATATCCCGACGTTCTCGCATGCAAATCACGCCTCACATAATACGCACAACACACACTCGCAAACCCATGGTGTTCCTATCCCTCGTCCTCCTTCCCAAATCCACCGGCCAAAGAATAACATCTCGTCAGAATCTAATACGCCGCTCTCGCATTCGCCCTCGTCCGCATCCGCCGACTCGTTGTACCCCTTCTCGCCTGTGGCTTCGTCATCCACCTCGCCGTCCTTCGCTAATCCAGCTAGCTTCGTAAGCGTATCAACGAATATAACTAGCCCGCCATCTTCCGGGTCCTTCAACAACAATGGGGGCATGGGGATGGGGTATTCATTTTCCACGTCTTCAAGAGGTCTTTCATACCCTAGTGTACCTCCTCCTTCGCTTTCATCCTCATTTGGCAGTCCAACTGTGGGAATGTTTCAAGGGAGGGACCATTCAATGTCGCCGGTAGAACCTTTGAGCCGGAGGAACTCGAATGCCGCCGCTAATGGGAACGTCGGTATCACGAGGAGGGGAAGCATTGATCGCAGCAGGGTCGCAGAAACTGGGAGCTTGAGGAACATTGGTGGAGCAGGGAGTCGGAGGGCGAGCTTTGACCGTGGTGTCGGTGGCAGGGTGGCAGAAACGGGGACCTTGTTAGGACGGCGGAGTCGCGCCGGGAGTCATAGCCATACCAGCCATGGGCAAATGCCGGAGACCGTTGATGAGGCGGAGGATTCAGTGGTCGGGATGGAGCTGGAGGAGGTGTCAACAGTGGGGACCCTTGACTCGGAAACAGCGCCCGCCAAGTCACGGTGAACCTGCACCGCAATTGCGTCGCGTCGGGTGGAGGTCAAGTCAATACAAATCAAATAAAGTCATTTTTCTTGCTCTTCTTGTTAATCTTTAAATGCTTATGCCTCTCGTTGCTTGTATCTAGCTAGCACTTGTTACTCTATAATCCAGTCCGTACTCAATATAATCCCTTCTTATCTTCGGAAAGGAAGCCCGCCCTCACACACATGCTCCGTCTCCAGGCCATCATACGGAGTTGCCCAAATCCGGCTAATTAGTCTCACGTGATACCGACTGTGGCTGTGCGGCGTCACCGGACCCCGGAATGGGCGGGGTGATGGCGGGTTGTGATTGGCGGCATCAAAGAGTGGCTCGGGTCCCATCAGCCTCATGCCCATTGTTTGCCCCCGCCATTGTTCAGGTGACGGCAGCGGTCGAGTACGCGTGAGTCAGATATTGATGCCGTTACCCCGCGCGTATATAAACTGTGAATCGGACTGACGTGTTTTTTTCCCTTCTCTTCTCGACAAGATGAATGCTCGCCTTCATGTCTTTTCCCTATAATCAGCCACCGTTTTCGACCAGCACTGACAGTGAGATGTTCACCGGACCCTCTGATGACTCGGGTTTCCCGCAGTGGGAAACGCTTGAACAGCCTGAACAGCAGCAACAGCAGCAGCAGCAACAGCAAGATATGCACTCTCCGCTGGAGACAACGCCCACACCCTCGTCGTTTCACTCTGTCCATCTGGAGCTTGACGATCCGCCTCACATCGTGCCTAGTCATGTTTCTCCCGTGGATGATACCCCGATTACACTCCATCACCCTCACGCGCTTCATCAACCGCATCAACATCAACAGCAACAACATCAACAGCATCATCAACAGCAACAGCAACGACATGCCTCAGTAGATAGTTATGGCCACATTAGCCGCCCCGGCTCAGTTTCTCATCTCCCGCTCAGCCCTCTTGACGAGCTACTCTTTCGTCCACAAAGTACAGCACCTCCTACACCTAACCCAGCTGCGGGTCCGAGCAAGTCTACCGGAGCTATCCGCTCGGCCTCGCGCAGTGAGCGCGCTCAGCTGCACGCACCCTACTACAGACCATCTGTCACAAACACAGCAACGTCCTACATGGGCCTCGAGGTTCCCGGTCCCTCATCAGCTGCTCCTTTGACTAGACAACAACCTCCCAAAAAGCCTGCCGTAAGATTCGCTGGTAAACCGACAACCAGAGCAACGTCCAAACCGGCAATGCCATCGCCTGCTATTCCTTCTCCTGCTTCAAGGTTCCCCACTTTCGGTGGTACCGGTACTGGGTGCGTACCTTCTTCATCCCATGGTGCTACCATTTATCGAAGTTCTTCGAATATAGTTTGCCTGGAACTTCTGGCTTTTCCAATCTCAACTCTCCGTTCAAGACATCCCCTCAACAGGCACCTCCACCACCTCAAACATATACATATGACAACCCTCAAGCCCACACTGAGCCAGCCGAATCGTCATCCCAAGCTCCCAAAAGAGAGGCTCGCATACCTCGGCGGCCCCTTCCCATCCTCTCGGACATGCACTACTCTGAAGACTCTCACACCCTCTTCGCTTCCCTCGAGCTCCCCGGTGTCAAGAAACACAACGTCCACGTCAAGCTCGCGACATGCTACTTCAACCACATCAAATTCGTGTCGGTTGAAGCGGAGAACGCCCCGGTGTTCGAACCGCCAGTGGTCATGTATCCTGCCCGAGCGGGCGGGGTCGGAGGAGATCAAAGCAGCACAGCCAGCAGGATCGTCAATCCAGTTCTTCGGGAACGACATTTCGGAATGATGAGGAGGGTTATCCAGGTACCTTCGCATACTAAGGTGCGTCCCGTTCCTTCCATCATCCCCCACCCCCTCCCATACACAAAAGAGATAAAATCAAATCGACGTCGTTTTCTCTTCCTTCCTCTCTCTTTCTCTCTCTCTCTCTTTGTGAAAATCGTGAGTTTTTGATTGTCGTGCTTTTTTTTTTCTTCCCCCATCCTTCCTTCCCTCAACGCACTGCGCGCATGCGAATTCGGTGGTGTTGCTTGCTCCATTGGCACGCTTTGCGATTGACTATTGGGCAATTGGTGTTCTTGTGTTCTTGTTTTTTGCTATCAAATTGCCTACTTTGTTCTTGATGCGACGGTGCAATGCTATCCCCCCTTGTACCTCCACCTCGGACGAATGTAAACGCAACTGCAAAAAAATCCAACACACTCGCCATATACAATGACGCATCGCATCGCAAACCGCAACTGCCACTGCACTCGCGATGACTATATGGTATTCGCCCTTGCTGCCATATCATCTGCCTCTGCACCTCCATCGCACCTCCAACATCCTACAGATCGAAGACGTAGACGCTTCCATGGAAGACGGCGTTCTCAGTTTGAGAATATATTGCGGGAAGCCATTTAACATGGACGATGAGCAGGTGGTGCCCGTGCGAGGATGAGGCTTTCCAGTGTGTGTGATGAGGTGTGCTTGTTGTGAGGTGTGATCAGTTCGCTCGACGCTTGAGAGTTGGCATTCAAGACTTCTTCAAGATTGTGTCCCTCAAGATTATATTCAAGATCTTCATTCGACCTTTTTGTCGGATCCTCAAGAATCAAGACTTCAAGAATCACAAACCGTCCCAACTCACTCATCCTCTGTGTGATCAGCTTTCTTAATTTGACTCGGTATCGTTACAAGGTTCTCTGATCTCCAAATCATACTCACTTTACCTCGTCACCCCACCGGCTGTTCACTGTTATCAAAATGTCGGATATTATTTCTTGGCCGACCTTATTCTCCCTCCCTCAATTGATGACAATCGCTTCTCTTGCGCCATTCTACATCCTTGATCTTATCCCAAATCTTTCTACATCTTCGACCTTCTACCGCCTTCTTTTGGCCCATCTTGTTCTTGGTTTCTAGGGAGTCTTCAACCGTTCTGGCTTCTTCCACCACCATCTTAATACATCCATTCCAAACCCAGACTCATCTCCCAATCATCTCCAGCATCCTCATTCCCCGGACTCGTTCTTGCATATCCACCCATCCCCATCTCAACCTCATTCTTGGCATGTCTATTTACCATCCTCAATTCTTCACCATGACTCTTATACACCACACCAACCCCACCGTTACATATTGTTATCGAACCTACTCTCTGCGTTCTAGTCTACCCTAACAATCTGCCCTTTCGAGTTCATATTTACGCGTACATAATCCACTCGCCATCTTCTCATTCTTCATGTATATCTAATCTCCTCGGTGCTGCGTGCTCTCTTGTCTATTTCTGTAACATTTGAATGTACATAGATAGATATGCGGGTTTGTTCAAACCATGGTCTGTAACTCATTGCTTGCGCCACTCTATCTATTATCGATGAACATTGAAGGACGATAAGGCCAAGATATGGCTCTCAAGCGGTCGATCATTTGTCGGCGGTCGTAACGATTTTCCGTTAGCATGAATCGACCAGAATGCCAGTCAATTTAACGCGCAAAGGTGGTATATACATTGCATTAAGCCCAATACTCATGGCCTTATGGTCTAGTAGCATGATTCTTCCTTTGGGTATTCCTTAGTGTCCACAATTGGAAGAGGTCCTGGGTTCAATTCCCAGTGAGGCCCTTTTTGATCACTTTTTTCATTAAGTACTCGCACAAATAGTTGTTATTATTTTTCGTCGCCGTGGTTTGCTTGCAACAAACCTAACTAACTATTTCGGGGGAGTAAAATAGGTGCGGTGACAATGTACCTCTTGGAATGTACACCTAAACTATCATTTAAGTGTGTGCAAAATTCATAGTGCTACACATGTCTGTTCTCATATTTTGTTCTCGATAAGCCTGTCAAATAGAGTCTGTGTTTTTTCCATACAACTCTGTGCGTTGAGTAAAATGTGTAAGTCTTGATGCGCTTTGACCGCTATCCATTGAACATTCTACAACTTCTAAAAGGTCTAGGTCACTGTTCAGCCGGAACATTAATTATCTAAATCCAGAGCGAGTGCATGCCTAAGAAATTCCACATCCAGTGAGTCGCGCTCACTGAAGCCCCTCCACAAGCCCCCCTTCAGGTTCTCCTCAATGCACATCCTTTCTATATCCCTATCCTTCGCGGCTATCTTTCCGCAGATCTTTATCCCTACATGCATGCGCTCCGGGCCTCCAGGCAAGCTCTGCAACGTCTCCTCGAGGACACGGGGTAGGGAGCACCAACTGAAGGCCTGGAGAGCGACGTAATCCGGGATGCCAAAGAACGAGTAAGCGTTATGTTTGAAATCCAGATCAAGTGAAATGGTGATTTTCCGGAGTAGCGGATGAGGCGGTGAAAAGAGTTGGAGAAATAAAGTCTGGAAGAATACATCTACGTTTCCCACCCCGAGGGTGCTGGTTTGGTGAGTTATGTTCAGCCCTTCGATGTGTACAGCCCGCAGGTTAATGCAGGAGCTGAAGTCAATTGTAGTATCCATGTTTCGAAGGGCTGATTGAAGATAATGTAAGAAAACAGATTTAGTATACAGCATTGAAACCACGCTCACCAACAAATGAAGTTGGCAAAACAATATGCAATTCCTGTATCATGTCACCAGCAATCTCAAGGTACCTTTTGATTGAGTCTAGCATACATGGGCCACAGTCAAGCGCTACTCGGAGGGTGCGCACAAGAGGAACCGGGCATTGTGTCAACATCCACTTGAAAACCATGCTCATGTCCGTAAAGTCCTGCACATCGTAAGCCATCCCAGCATCGAGGATTGGGAAGTAGACTGTGGGTAGGTCAGCATCCCGCCTTGGGAGCAGTAGTTTAGAAACACCGTCCGCCTCTATTGAGGGAGAGTTGGGTGCTTGATCCCACGGACACTGCAATATAGACAAAGTTTCGAGCATAGGCAATCGACACACAAAACCGAAGAAGTGCGCATTGAACATCATTTGACTTGCTTCTACTGCCCTGATACTCTTCATTGTATTCAGCAACGACCAGAAGTGAGCCGGGATGCCTGCGAAAGACAGGTTGACGAAGCGGATTGTGAAAACACCGCTGAGCTTCGCGACGAGGGACGTAGGGTCGCGGATAGTGTAAGTTTTGGTCGACAACGGCGATGGTGAAGGTGTTGAACATCGCGATCTGTTGGCATTTCCGTTCTTGATGATCAGCCGGGAAATGAATACCGCAACAGTACCCCACTCCACATCGAGGAGCTGTAGCAAAGAATCCATGTCCTCTGGTGACTTCAAGGCGACTTCAGAGAAGAGATGATAACGGCAAGCGGCGATGAGTTTTGAGGAGGCAAAACTACAGGCTAGCAAGGAGAGGCGGTCGTCGTGTAGGTGATCAATGATCTCTTCAAGAGTTTCCGCTGGAAGCTGAGGGATGGTGGCCATGATTGTGAACTAAATTCACTGTGAATAAAGCAACCCAATAGAAAAAGCAAAGTATGGTACTCACCACGCTGGAGTGGTAGGATAAACGTCCCGAAATGGCTCCTGCTGCGTGGCTGCTATCAAGCACTCCCGAGAATAGGGAAACGACAACGGAAGATTGATTCGTTGGCGCGACAGAGGCTACAGTCATATAACCCCTCCAAAACGTGCCATGACTTGAAGCCCAGGGAGAGACGTCAGGGTCATTGAAAGGCCGGATCGAGATTATTGGCAGGCGGTTAGGTCAAGTTAACCGTCGATTTACGATAAAAGCCATACATCGAACTCGTTATCGTTGTCAGGAGTCAGAAGAACCTGGTGTCCGATCGCAAGTACATAAAGTATGGTGACAGAAAAGAGTGCTCATCGCAAAGGATACATCTAGCGCGCCGTTCAGAGAGGGTACTTACATCGGTCGGGTTGCAAAAAATGGTTCAATCCAGGATCGAACTGGAGACCTTCTGTGCACCGAAGACAAGCTTCAGCTGAGTCTCAATGTGAGACAGAAATCATAACCACTAGACCATTGAACCGGGTGAAGGGTCGTCGCAAGAGGACGTGATATCGTTGGGGGAAGAAATCACAAGATACAGGGAATTTCTCCATGAAGGTACAATAACTCGAACTTCTTCTCAGATCATGCGAGTCGCGCGATTGATGTAATTCTTATCAGAACAAATACTCAACGGGACGTCCGAGGAGGAGTTACAAGCTTCATCAGAATCTCAAGGTGAGATAGATATCATGACCAATTGAACCTCATGCTCAACTTCTGCTCAACGGAATACCACAAAACTTGATTGCCTGGAGCCGCCTTGACGGGATATAATGATTCAAATCTGCGTCTTAATCTGAGGCAACAATAAATGCTCGTACAAGTGTTCATCCGATTTACACGGTTTTCTCAGACGACAGCGGAGAGACTTTAGCAATCATTCGTTGAAGCGAGATGTATGAGCGGAAGTACCAAGGAAGTACCTTCGTACAACCATGGAATTCCCTGACTTTGAGTCGGAAATTCAAGTGTATGCAACAACCCCTCCTTGTCGCACTGATGCTGCAGGGTACAAATATTTCCAGTTTTTTCGCCGTGCATTTGTGGAATTGGAAAGCTTGTGGAAAGCGAGATGCCAGAAGGAGAGGAAGTAGCGAATGTCGAGGACATGTGGGTGATGACAACGCGAGTTGGAATGCCACTCCTTGCCAGCTTTCGGCTGATAGTCATTTGTCGGTCGAACCTAATTGGTAGCAAGACGTGCCAAAGACGTGCAACAATCCGGACTGAAAACCTTTGATTTACAAACGGGATGGCCTGTCAGCAGAATAATTGGCCAACAATCCTTGTCTGTGTGAATGTCATTGATCTATATCAACTACAAAGGGAGGCTTGGCCGATCTTACCTAGCCGAACTCGGAGATTAGCCGGCCCGAGGTCGGCCGGCCTGCTAAAAAAAGGAGTGTCGGTTCCAAGTCAATTCCAAGTCCGTGCACAGCCATGCCTTGATACACACAACTAGGCAAAGCTTTTCAATCTCAGCATTGTCAGCAGACAAAATATCTTGAGAACATCACCAGCGCTGTTGAGTGACTAGCTAATAACGCACTCATACTGTCGACCAACTTGTCTTGCGACCAACTGTTGACCTTGCAGGTTGTTTCACGGCTTGTTCGGGCGATAGATGCACAGCATGCGTCCTTTCCAAACTGAGCATTGCCAGTAGACAGATATAACTAGCGCTGTTTGAACTGACCACACGCTCGAATTGCACTTGCACATCCCCTGACGCTTAATTCCAAGATACCAAACCATTCAATCTTTCAAAACGCGACGCATGACTGATCCCACACTATCCATGATTGAAACGCTCCCTTACGATATTCTGGAGACCATCATAGAAGAGGTGGCGAAAGACAGTGGATATAAAAGAATAAACAAGGAAACCCTTTCCGCGTGCTCTCTGACTTGTCGAGCTTTTGTCCATCCTTGCCGCACTCATCTCTTTTCGACCATCGACTTCAGTCAGTATCGCGCCGGATGGAAAAACCATTCTCCACAACTAGTACTCCAGAACACCAGTTTGGCTGCGCATTGCCGGACACTGGTCTTTGAATTAGGAACGCCCCATGAAACTGATGACATTGCTGAAGCGTTGTTGCAGCTCAAGAAAATCTGTTGTTTCAGATTCATCGATAAATCCCAACGCGGCTGGAAAGCAGTAAGCCCACGCATGCAGCAAGCGCTTATCCACCTGTTCGGCTTGCCCTCGCTCACCATGGTTAAACTCAGCCTTGACGGAAAAGCAAGATTGCCAGCCATTCTACTTTCATCTTGTAGGAACTTGGTGGATTTGAAGATTGGTGATCTAGACATCGCCTCTACTTCTGCGGGTAGTCTTACTGAACTTGGCCCCCCGCCTCGTCTACTCTCGCTGTCCTTGTTGACTTCGGCGCACGCCATGCAAAGTTTGCTCGATATCAACTGTAGTGAAACAGTTCCAATCATCGATATTTCACACCTTAAGAGACTACGCGTTGGCTCTGTTAGAACCGAAGACGATTACAAAACATTGGAGAATATCTTACTCTTGGTCCGGAAACTGGAATGGTTTTATTGTCGAGGTGTGTTTGTTCTTCTGTGCAAATTTCTACATGTTCATGATCATCAACCAGCTTCTTCGCCCGCTACCTACCGCAATCTAGCTCGAATGCTAGATCTCAAGTCGTTGGCAACCCTGAGATCGATGCATCTTTGCTTCTATGTTAGTAACGAAATGCAAGATCCTTTTTTTGGTCTGATCGAGGAACTGGAAGAGATGAGTTACCAGAAGAATACCGGTCTTCAAGAACTCTTTCTCGATGTTACCGTTTCCGTTTACGCTAAATTCCGACTCATTGACAGAGAATGGAAGAAATTTGACAACGTTCTCGGCAACCCCTCAACCTTCCCATGTCTTCAGTCTCTCACCTTCAAGATCACCCTTAATCAAATGCGATTTGCTCAATGCGAGGAGCGGCTGAAGAAATTCGAAGATATGAAGACGAGACACCTCACTCGGCTGTCAAGTCGGGAAAATCGAGAATTCCGTTTTGAATTCTTGGTTGAGATAGACGGCGATCACTGTTGATTATAGAGAGACTTTGTATAATTATGGGATATGGGTTTACGGCAAGATCAACAATGTCCAGTTCGGGTACCGGCTTGAACACCAAGATTGACCGAACAGGGTGTGATAAGCCTGAAGGATGAACTTGAATCCCGATTGCTGAGACGTCAGTAGACCCAAGAGGGATCTTCATCTTCTTTCCCGCATTTAAGTACCTCTCTGCTTGAACCGCAATCCATTCCTACTTATGCAAATGAACAAGGCGCCCTCACAAAGTCATCAAGGATGTCTACATCTGGGATCCAGTGCTATCGTCTACCAGAAAAATCAACTTGGCCACCAACATCGTCTTCCGCATACTCTGAAAATTGCCTAGCATTGTTGGACTGCATTGGTACGCGAGAGATGCAATCACGGCCTGTGGGTATGCTGGGAGGCTCACGAGATATCAAAGAATTCAGCTTGAGCACGCATCCTACAAACCAATCCTGAGACGGGATCTTGGGGGTTGTCCCGCCGTAAGTGTGTACTCACGCACGCAACTCCCTACTTGATAGCAGAGAAGTGAGCCTTGTTGGAAATCGGAGATGCAACCAAACTTGACGTACTGGAAATGTAGGCGCCGGAAGGCTGAAAGTACACAGAGTATGAGTAGTTTCGTAAGAATAGCAGGTCAAAGGGCGCATCCCCAGACACGCCGTTCGTAATTGGTTCCCTGCTTGCGTCTGTGAAATGGTCAGGAAACCTTCGCAGGAGACGGAAGCAATCCCGAAGAGAGCAAAGATGAACCAGAACCCAACGATGCCATACCTTTTGGTAACACTTTTTGAAATAACCCTAGGGTCACCCACTTGCCCTGGAACCTTCAATCAGAGTCGAGGCAGGGCGATGGCTTCCTAGAGGACAAGACTAAGGCATTAAAGATGACAAATGATGTCATTCATCACCGGCAGGAAAGAGGGTAGTCATAGTGTAAGTGCTTTGCCTTTATCAGCCTGCTACTCCTTGCGGTCGACAGAACAGCCCACGGCCATGCGAGCCGTGTGCTGATTTATTTCCTGGAAGCAACGTCTCGGTCCCTGTTAATCAAGTCCATCTAATCCCGTTCCCCGACGATAATTCAATGTGACCAGAATAAATCTGATCTAAATATATAGCGACGTGGGCGTGTCCTTATGGAGTGCACGGAAGAGCGTTTGGGTTGTACATGCCAATGCTCTCTTATCTGAAATTGGGAGACAGTCTGGGATTCGCGATCAAAGAGCAGCAAGGTAACTGCCAACTTGATAGCTATAACATAGTGCGGCATTACTTCCTGGGGAAGCTAGAGTAACATCACTCATTTCCTGGAAAACGCAAGGAAACTACCCGGCATGGAGATGGTCGTAAACCAAGCACTGCATCACGACGATAAGTGGCTTCGAATTCAATTAAGCACTTCGAACCCTTGATCTCTACGCACTTGCTTCTCAAACATACCAGGACCCACAGACGGCCACGTAAAGGCGCCGAGTCGGTTCGAGTCGTCGCGGGCTGGAGCAAACGGCAGCAATCAAGCGAGCCGGGTTCTGCCATACGCTGTTTGTTGCTCCGAGTCAACAGCTCCCCGAGTGACCCCAAATATCCCATGCTGTCGAGTGATTGCAGTCCCAGGGAAGAAGCGGCGTGATCCATGTCCGGATATGTCGATAAGGGGGGGTAAAATCCTCACAGATGAGAGACGAAGAGGAACGAACGTTCCGTGCTGCTATTTTTGCATTGCAAAAGCAATTACGCCACTAAGTGCAGCATTGTG
Source organism: Crassisporium funariophilum (assembly GCA_014925845.1). Classification (NCBI taxonomy): domain Eukaryota; kingdom Fungi; phylum Basidiomycota; class Agaricomycetes; order Agaricales; family Crassisporiaceae; genus Crassisporium; species Crassisporium funariophilum. The sequence continues at coordinate 824,994 of JACGCL010000007.1, forward strand.
ACTCCTGCAGACGTAAGTATCTAATTGGCAGACCACGGGGTGTTGCCAGGTACTAGGATATTGACGTGTGCTAGTCTGGGCTAGTGCCATGATCGCGGTGTATTTTTGGACCGGAACGCATGCTCGAGTAAATGTGTACTGGGGTTCTGGGGCAAGAATAACAGGCTGATCTGATGTGGTGCTCTTGTCGAAGCATCTGGAAAACAGCTGACGGGAGCAAAGAATATCGACTAAACACGAGTTGGTATCAGAACAGCAGCGCCACGTTCTGTTTCTTTCCTGAGGTACACAAGCAGCAAACCAAGGCGATACCGCACTATGCAAGCGGCCCGCATGGGCTTGCCTAGCATATAGACATAGGCTCACATAGGCCATTGAGTCCAATTCCCAAGGCAATTCCCCTGCCACGCGCACCTGTTAACGAACCAACATCATGAACCGCGCGGGCATGATCGGCGAGCGCGTCAACGAAACGTCTCAAAACATATACGGATCCTGGTAACTCAGGACGGTAAAGTTATTGATCGCGTGGAAAAGCTCAAAACTCTCACATGCATGTGTCCAATGCACGCGGTCGGGGGGGTGTGCACTGCCAACCAATAGAATGCATCCAGTAAAATGCCGTGTTGATGCCGAATGGAGAAACATGGAGGAGAGCGCTACGGCGTAATGTTTTAGAGAGAACAGTTCGATTTAAAGAGCAAGGAGGTGGAGTTGAAGACGCACGCACGAAGCACCACGCATCAGAGAGCGACAGGATCGGCCGGGAGCACTGATTCAATTTGACTCGACCTGCAATTGGTGAGAAAAGAAAGAAACGCCTGTGATTTGTGGGATTTATTGATTATCGTTGGTATGTATAGCCGAGTGAGTGCGGTGTGTTTCCGTTTCCAGGAACAATATCCGAAACGCAGGCACGAACTCGCGAACTCGGATGAGAAACCCTAGGGAACCCTGACTGAAATGGGCTGGCGTTTCGCGAGGATAATGACGGGGGGAAAACAAGAGATGTCTATTTGCATAATTTTAACAGTTCATAAATGAGATGAAATGAGAGCCAGAAGGGAAGGCGGCCCGAAGGAAGTCTGACGGGAAAGAAAGAAGACGGGAAGAATTTTGAGATGAGAAGAGAAGGTGAAAGCAGCGTAGCCGTAACGAAAGTAAAACCTGGGGACGGATCAGATGCGAGCCATGAGATGAGGTCGGTGCAAAGGAAAAGAAAAGAAGAAGGAAGGAAAAGGAAAGATAAAGGTACAGACATGAAAGCAAACCCAGCAACAACAACCCAAAAGCGTGAGATGGACTTGCGCGAAGGAATCTCGCATAGAGGTCGACGGAAGAAATTGGCAGCGCGGTTTTGTTGCATGCATGCATCCTACCAACCAAGCGCGGAGTTTTGTGACGGGGATGGCAAGCGAGAAACCTTGAATTGTATGTCAATTCTCGCTGCAAAAGACAAGCAACGAGGCATGCGATGCGATGCGATGATAATGGTGATTCCACAACATGTGTATTGTTTGTTTGTCGATAGCAAAAGGTATGTGTGCATGCGTGCGTGTTGAGGTTGAGGAAATCGTAGAGCGGTCTTGTCTTGGGTGGTCGTAGGGATAATGGCTTGGCAGGGCAATCGGTGCAGGGAAGCAAGCAGGTAAGTATCGGAGTTGGTGCAAACTCCACGAACTGCTTTCCCATGCGTAGCAGTGCGTCGCATGAGCGGCCATTCCATTATCGTCGTCAGATTCATCGTCAGGAATGGATGGAAGGGAATGTGGCTGTAGATGTAGATGATACAAGATGGTGTCGGGAAAGATAGGTTACAAAGATGGATGTCGTGTTGATGTGGTGGACGCAGATGATTACTGTAGATCTTCCAAGATAATGTTGGTCGGCGCTGTCTGGTCTGTCGTCTGTCGTCTGTCGTCTGTCGTTCAGGCGAGAAGGAGCACCAGTGTGTTCGGATGGGTGTGGTTGGTGCAAGGTCATTGTTATAGCAGTTTACTCTGTTTCAAATGCTGTCGTATAACCATATCGCGCACTACCCCAAGCAAACATCATATCAGCGTCAAAACTCCAATAGAAACCATACCACCACTGGGTACCGTAAGTAACAAGAACTCACCGCTGGCGATAATCCCGGCCGTAGTAGCCGTATCCGTCACACTCGTGCAGAACGCATAGAACTTGCGTGGGTTGGGCGAGTATTCGCGGTGGATGGCGCTGAATTTGCCGCGCAGGTCTGTTCGTCCCAAACGCGTATTGAGAGTAGTAAGTCAGTAGAGAGAAAGAGAAAGAGGACGGAATAGGGAGATGGGATGGGGCGTACATTTGGACACACTATCGAGGTCGTTTTCCCGATCGCCGTAACTCCGGACATATTTCGCCAGCCTGTATGTGCATGGTCAGTTTGGAGTACGTGCAAATGCAAACGGAGAAGGGTAACAAGTAAAGTGAGAGTGGGGGATAGGGCGGCACAAGAAAGAAAGAAACTATTGAAGACATAACCAACGCAGACACGAAGAACTGGCAAGTGACCGGGTCCGAGAGTAGGAGCGCATGGAAGGGGTCGTAGAGAGGTAATAACACCTATCCAAAGCAAAACGGTCTGCGCTGCCAGCGCGCGGTTCGGTTTGGCCAACGCCACCAGCACTCCATCACGCTTCTCTTATCTTCTTCTCCGTCCAGAGACGAAACAGAAACCGAAAGGGTTGAATAATATGAAAGAAAGCAAAAAACCCACCGAATCCCCGACTTCAACTTCCTTTCCAACAAATCACACTTATTCAGAAACAGCACCAAGTCGACGCTCGCGAGGAGTTTGGAGGAGCAGACGGCTTTCCAGAGGAGGACGGAGTCTTCCTGTTTATTGGGGTTATTGTGTTAGTTGTATTGTTATGAGAGGGAATGAGAGGAAATGAGAAGAGTTGGAGTGAGATGAGTTGTAGGGAATGAGTGTGGTGAAAATGAGAGATGAGAATGAGATGTGATGTGATAAGTTGAAGTGGCAGTGAGAGTGGAGGGGAAGAAGGGGAAGTGGAGGGGAAGGGGGGCAAGTTGATGGGACGGAGGGCGGGGAGGGCGGGGAGGGAGGGGAAGGGGATCGGCGGAGAGGGAGGGAAGGGGAAAGCCGGGAGGGGAAGTGGAGGGGGAGGGCGGAAAGTGGGTGGGAAGGGAGGGCAGGGCAAGGAGCGGGGGGAGGAGAGGGAAGGGGAGGGAGGGAAGAAAAGGAGAGGAGGACTTACGAGCCGGTTTATAGTTCGGTCCTCTGCTAGGACTTGGTCGAACCCGGATATGGGGGCCAGGAAGATGATGGCGTCCACTGAGTTTTGGGATTGGGGGATGTATTTGGTAGGTGTATGCGAGATGTCAGAGGAACAGGTGGGAGAGAGAGGGAGACAAGGGCGGGGATCAGTACTTTATCCAAGGAAACGGTGTACCACTCACCGTCGTCAAAAAACGGCGCCCAAGTCGCTATTCCAACGATCCAACAGTCAAAAAAAAAGTAGCACGAAAGCACAATCCACTACTCACGTCTCTGACTCCGACTCCCCCCCACATCAACAATCCTCCACTCCGTCCCACTATCCCGCCCCGCACTGACCTCCATCTCGAACTTGTACTCGGACACGCCGACGGTCTTGAGCCGCGCCTTGAGGACGTCGTCGTCGGAGGGGAGGTATTTGAGGGCGGTGACGCGGTCGAGGTCGTTTAGGAAGCTGGGTAGGGGTTAGCGTCAGCCGTTGGGACTCCAGAAAAAGGAACGCAGACACAGAAGCAGACGCAGACGCAGAGAAGAAGAAAGAAGACTCACAACCCACTCCCCTCCTCCAACCTAATCTTCCGCCTCCTCAGCACCTCCCTAACACCCTCATCCTGCCACAGCTGCACCATATCCCTCCTACACGAATACAACACCTCCTGCGGCTCATCCGGCGTCTCCAGCCCCGTATTCCCCGCGCTCATCGGTCTTTGGTGCTGCCCACTCCCATTTCCCTGCCCCCTCCCATTACCGTTCCCAGTGCCGTTCCCAGTGCCGTTACCGTTACCGTTACCATGAAGGCTCCCCGACGACGACGACGAGGAGCTAGAATTTGAGTTCACCGAGCTCGAATACCCCGTGAAGTTCACCCGTGCCCGCGCCAACCCCCCCTTCCACCCCGGCCCAGGACGCACGAACACCTCCTGATTACGATACGACTGGCTCTGACTCCTCTGGTGCCCATACCCCGCATACCCACCATGCTGCGTCGACCGCGAAAAATGCGACTGCGTAGGCGAATGGTGTCCGCCATTGCTCCCACTCCCACCCCCACCCCCATAGCCGCCGCTGCCGTTGGAGTTGCTGCCGTACCCACTCGGCCCGGCGAGGTGGGTGGCCTCCTCCTCGTTGGGCGGGACGAGTTTCGCGATGAGCAGGGCTTCGATGTGGCGTAGGGGGAGGAGGCGGGCTTTGAGTGCGTCGAGGGGGGTGGTGGCGAGTGTGGCGGAGGAGGAGAGGGGGTCGGAGCGGGGGCTGTTGTTGGTGGTGTTGTAGTTGTTGTTGTGGTAGTGGGCAACGGTGAAGTCGGTGTCGGAGTCTGGATCCATGTCGGGGTCTGGGGGCTCCGAGTAGTGGTTATGATTCTGGTTATGGCTCTGGCTCTGGCTCTGGGTGTGCGGCGGCATTGCGGGGGGATAGCGTGGAGGAGAGCCATAGGAGAATTGCATGTCGACGCCGTGGCCGTTGCTGGGGGTGTGGTAGTTGTTGGCCATATCCACATGGTGGTTGTGAGGGTGCGGCGGTAGAGGGGGCGAGCTGGTCGCTGCAGCCGCTGTAGGCAGCGACGGCCGAGAACGAGACACACTGCGTGTGCGTAATCGCGGCGACGAGTAGGGCGAGGCGGGTGTGGGATACGACAGCGCTTCGAGGATCGTCCGTATCGAGCGCACAATGTTGAGTTGGATGACGGCCCGCCATAGGATCCTCTCCTCCCGAAACGCAGTGGGCGTATACAGTCTTTGGAATTCTACTTATCGGTTAGATATCTCCAAAGCTCGTGCTTCGCAACGTAAAGCAAAGTGAAAGAGAACGCACGTCTGAGAGTCGTCGATTTGCCTGGTGTGAGTGATCGGATGAGCCCACACAGCGGGGTGCGGAGGGAGGGGGGGACTGACCTGACTCGCTCTGCCCGAGCAGCAAGAGCCTAACGATGCGTTTCTTCCTGCGCGCCTGTCTCTCCGCCTTGATACTCGCATCGATCGCCGCACTCACGCGCTTCGCCTCCGCCTCCCGCTCCAGCCTCACCACCCTCTGCTCGTGCGTCTCGTCTGCGGGCGGCCGCAGAACCTCGTCGAGCGGATCGTCCGACACCAGCATTCTTGGTTTTGGATGGAGTGAGTGTGTTGAGGAGAGTAGAGTGTTGGGGGGAGAGGAGGAATTCTCAGGCACGCAGGGCGATTAGACTTTGAACTCGTGCAAGGAGTATATCTGCCCACTACAGCCGAACGAAGACGAACCGGCTCGCCGTTCCTGGCATCACAGGCACCGAGGGGCCCCTCATTGGCAATTGGCTCGCGTTGCTCGCGTTCGTCCCGACCCGGCTCCTGATCACCATCTTTGCCCACCCTTGTCACTCGTTTACTCCCTTGCCAACTACCGGCTCTCGCTGACCTATCCCGGTCCATCCCCCTCGGACTTTATCACGCATCTCCTTCCGTCCCCCACTCCTGCTTTCTTTCTTTCCCGTGCCTGCCGATCTCTTCGCTCTTCTCAATCACAGAATATCATCCCCCTTCGATGGCCTTGGCATCACCAGCTGCAGGAGCCATTGCTATTCACTCACTTCATTTACCACAGTGAAGGAGACATAAGGCAACTGATGGATTAAGACATGGCGACCATCTAGGCCCTTTATCTTGCACGCATCGCAGCAACACCGACGCGACGTGATCCATGCGAGTCTATCAAAAGCTTCATTTGCATCTATCCACCCGAACGTTAGATTTGACGCGCTTGTCTTGCTCGCCTTGTAATTCCACCCCAACGAATTACTCATGTAGTACGTCCACACCACTTAATTACCCTTCTTATCCCCACGCTGGCAACGCCTCATGCCTGCAATCGCAACGCAACTGACAACTGTACCCGACTGCCTGTCCTACGCAATCTAACCCACGGATAATCTCCCAACCTACAATCTCCCAATCTCCCCATTCCAAGCCAACCAAACGTGGCGGAAGCAAGGCGGCGCCAAAACGAAATGCACCAACTCGACTCAGCGTCAATCGTCAAGCGTGAAGAAGCAGGCACCCAACTGTGTGTGTGGCGCACTCGAATGTACAATTGAGAACCACGGAGGCAAATTCGATCTTGGCGAATATCAACGATCGACTGTCAAAGTCAGCACGATGATACATAGCTCATGGGCCTCTCCAGACCTCTTGCCTGCATCGTGCTCATCCAAGGCCTAAACCACACCTACGCACACTCATGATCCTTCCTTTTCCTATCAGGTCCCAGGCCCAGGTCCCAAACCTAACCCAACTTAACCCAACCTAACCTACCCACCGTAGGCCCCCGCATGAAAGGTCCGAGGCAATCCGGACATCCGGACACATTTTTGGGCTTTTGGCCGTCTATGCCGTCTAGGCCAGTGGTGAGTCCGGAGGTGAGTCCGGACAAAAATGGGGCAAAAGAGCCATGTTCGATCTCTTTTCCGGACATTTGGTGAGTATTTACGACAGGGATTGATTCAATTTCCCGACATATACTTGAACCCTAGATATCAATCAACAGAGCCAACCATCGTAAGCGCTATGCCATAGAGTAATTCAGAGAGAGAGAGAGAGAGAGAGCTATCTGTGTTCCTTTTGAGATGTCAAATTCGGCCCAACATATTTCGGATGTCGTGTTATAGTATGCAAAATTGCATGATAGTAGATGATGCGATACCGCAAAACCAACTCCCAGTCCCGACCTATGTTGTGCGCCGATAACCTCACTTACTTAGTATATGGATAGCAACCTATGTGTAGTGTTTGCTTTCGGTAAACTGGCAGTTCTCGACATCAGTATGATAAACTCCTCCTCCTCCTCCTGCTTTCAATATGATTGACGCCATCGACGCAAACTCCAATAGCGCCATTCGACGAGCAACAATGGATCTATCAATTTATCACTTTATCGAGCTTTCTTTCAGCAGCAGATATTTTTGCAACACTACACCACCAAGATTCGAAACAAGGTGAAAGTGGGGACCGGCATTCCCTGATGCACGAGTGGACCGTTTGTCCATGTTTGCTCCCCGCCAAATCACGAAAACGGGTGGTTCCTCCAACTAAATGTGAACTGGACATGGCTACAGATCACCCCCCACTAAACGTAGTAGACAGAATTTACTACATACATCCCTAGACTACTTCCATAAAATTTATTCAATGAAATATCCGCGGAATTTGACTCAACGTCCCTATTTGTTTGACCCTTGTGGTCGGCGAGAACCACGAACCTTGAAAGCTGTCTAGACCCACAGCGAAAAATCGAAAAATCACCAAAGTTGGGTATATCATGCAGGGGTATCTAATAAACATATCTACGAATTATGTTCTGTGCTGGGAACTGGGTAACAATGCAAGTTAGGTATTGGGATCACAGTCCATGCCATCCTCGTCATCCTCAGGTTCCTCCTCAAAATCGTTGTCGTCATCGTCGTCTCCTACTATGCTAGACTCATCGGGAGCAGGTAGAAGAAATCCTCCCTGTCCGTCATGCAGTTTTCTGTGGAGCACCCTTATTAGAACATGAGAAATGAATTGAATTATGACATACCCTTGACACCGTGTAAGCCCTGCAAGAACAGCTGACTGAATCAGGGCCTTCTTTTGCACCTCGGTCAGGGTAACGCCGGCCAGAGCCTCGTCCTTCACAAGCTGCTTGAGGATTTTGAATTGGTCCTTGAGCTCGCCAACCGTCATCTTGCAAATACGTGACCGGTCAACCACGAGCCCAACTGCCGTCAATCGAAGGAACTCTTCCCGGCGCTTGGCCTCGAGATCAGCCTGCTTCTTGCGTGTATCGATGGCTTTCTTTTGCTGTGTTTCGAAGAGGTCTTTCCGGAACTTGCCATGCTCGCCACTAGCGCCCTGTCGTCGAACCTCCCGCATTACATATTGCTGGTCATCAGGTGTGCACGCACTGAGAATAAAGTTCTCTGTATTGTTCCTCTCGCAACGAGCCTTGTTTGAGAAACCTGCTGCTGTTCCGTTTGGGTGAGAGCGGGTGTATATCCGTGTAGAGCCCAAGCCGCCTTCGTTGTGATCATTTGTGGCAGGGATGAACATGCGGCGACGCTGCTCAGGTGTGAGGGAATCAATAGGGCCGCCTGGTGCGAATTCCTTCGTGAATTGCTGCCAGCCCTTAGCGCATCCAGCAAACATGGCCGAGATTGACATCTCAAGATCAGGGAGCTCGCATTGAAGGGTTCGAACAGCCATGACAAGTGCACGGTCGTGCCAGGGTCTGCCGTTCAAAGTCCTTGTCGAAAAATCTGGAAACAACTTGTCAGGGTCCAAGAGAAGACGAGGGTTTGCAGCGATGTGCTCGCAGAATACGGGCAGCTTGCGGTGAAGCTCGATGGGGTCATTGTCAAGGAGATTTCGGATTGTAGTGCCTTTGCCTCGGACAATCTCTAGGTAGAGCCACGAGACAGCGTTACCGTACAGGGCATGAGCACAGAGTTCAGCAATTGTTGAAGTGTCGTTGAGGCCTTTCGCAACGTTCTGTTCAAGGTGATTATAGGCTGCCTTCTGTTTTGCATCGCGAGCCACTTCGAGAAGTTCGCGATAGAGATCCAAGTAGACGACAAGCTCCCGCGCTGCGTAAGAGTGTGACTGGTACCGAGTATTCGACGTGTCCGGGAATCGCGTGTACGTCTTTATGCCATGAAGTTCATGCTTCTTCTCGGACATAAAGATGCGGTGGAACTCCTGGTAACCTTGATCATCGCTTTTGTGATGGAATAAGGCTCCGGCCAAGCTGGCAAGTTTGACAGCACCACGACCGCTTGTCGCAATCGCATTCTGGACAGTGGCGCCATCAGGGTTGTCTGAGAGTCGAATCGCAGCGTCGTTGGCCTTGTTCGCAAGGAGGACAGGACGTGGTCGACCAAGTGCACCCCACCTGGCCTGGAGCTCGACATCGCCATACTTGTATGCATTGAGATCTTTATGGCCGCAACATCCCGCAAAGAGAATGCGGATCAAGAAGTTGCGATCCGCTTCCTTTAAGCGCCCAAGAGCATCAGCGCCCAGCTTCCTCTCCAGAATTTCGATGGCAGTTGCATGGCGCTTCTCCCTGAAATGTATTGTCAATGATGTTATGAGGTAAATGTGTAAGAATACACATACGGTGACTCTGACATGACTGCCTGGAAGGCGTCAATCTCCTCCTCGGTAACAGACATCGTCTTCTGAAGAATCTCATCTGTTTCCAGCTCGTCCATCTCCTGATCGCCGAGATCCTTCACCGCCACTGCTTCTTTCCACTCCTCTGAATGCTTGAGCTGTTTCTTCCCGTCTGCGGCGTGATCCATGTTCTGGAACTCCTGCTTCCGTATCCAGTCATCCTGTTCCATTTTCATGCCCCCCTCTTGTGCCATCGGACTGTTGGAGTAAATTGAAGCAACCCTTGCAGCGAACTCCTTCTGACCCTCGAATTGGGTCTTCCCTTTGTGGTCAAGGGCCGGTGAGACGTCGCCAAACCGGATTTGATGCTTCCAAGTTGATTTGTCCTCAAGATCAACATCTGGACCCCACTCCGGTGCCAGTACAGTGACATGTCAAGATTCGTGTGTGATCTTCCCAATTGAGGTCCCATCACTGCTCGTCCCAAAACCTGTTATAGGTTAGAAGGCTGCCCGTGTCAAATTATCATGTACGTACCTTCAGAGTGCATGATTTCCCATCCCAATTGCATGAGCCCATACACACCACCCTCATCCCGAGCACGGAGAACTGTTCGGGCACTCATCTCGTCACTGACTTCGATCCCAAAAGCATTGCCGCAGGCGATGATTGCACGGCCCACATTTTCCGAAGAGCATCCACAGTGAAGGAGTGTTCGAGCAAGCTTTCGAGCTTCAACGGTGTAAGTCCCATGCGCTTTGGCATTCCAGAAGCGGAGCGAAGTGAGTTCTTCTCGGGCGCTTGACAGGGCAACCTTTGTGCGACGTTCTCGAAGGTCGAGGGCGTGTACCCGTGCACAAAGTTCTCTGTTTTTGCGCCGCTCGGAGGCAAAACGGTCCTCGGATTGACAGAGTGATCGTGTAAGTGTGTTGACAGTTGCTCTGAGCTGCTGGATCGTCCCCGAGAGCGCGGCAGTTTGGACAAAGGAAGCGTTAGACTGTGTTGCAAGCCGATCCTCATACATTGTACGTTGTTGCCGTCTCTCCCGAGCAAGACGAGTGCACCGCTTCGAAGCCTTGTGGAGTTGCCCGTCCTGCAATGCCAAGTTGTTTCGGAGCCTTTCACATTGTCCCAGGAGACCATGGACCTGAGATTGCAGGTGAGAGTTGTCGGCATCTTTGCTGATGTTACCATCACGATAAGTCAACATAAGACTGTGTGTTGATGAAAGTTTGGACTGCAACTCGGTGTTCTCGATCTCCAGATCCGAAATTCGAGCCTCGAGGGTGCCAGAATGAGCCTGTCGTCTCGTCGTCGGGTGCCTTGGAGGGTTTGGAGCTGGAGTAGCCATCTCCAGGGCCCTACCGCGTTTAGCCTCTGCCAAGCGCCGGATGTGTGCTTTCCTGTTTAACGAAGCCATACTAGCCTATGAATAGTTGGAATTGCAAGGATCCGAGGCCGCAATAGCGCAATGTCGCGAAAACGATGGACGCGATCGAAAGCGGAAGACGCGCGACGCGCGACGCGTTCAGGGTCCATGATCACGCGCTGTGCGTTTGACCGCGTGCACCGTCAATAGGGTTTTGGAACATCCACACACAAATGGTACCCAATTTTTTAGCGTATTGCAATAATGCTTATGCTCTCAAGAGTTCTATGATTGCAAAATTTTAATATCTCTCCAAATGGCCTTGCGGTGGTGTGCCATACAGCCACATTTTCGTTTCCCCATCAGAAAATTTCAAATTAGAGATCATATATCTGTTATTTATCATCATTAGGACTACCACAAATATTTTCATGACTTTTAAATGAGAGGATGAACCTACACAGCCCTACGAAGTTGCTCAAAATGAGGGAACCGCTGTGTATCAGGGACAAACAAAGGACAAACAGTCCACTCGTGCATCAGGGAATGCCGGTCCCCAGTGAAAGAGCGCTGAAACCTCGAACAAGGAACAGGTGGATGATTGGCAAAGTGATACATTTTGTTCTCTAGTACATCTTTATTGTATTACTATTACTTGCAACTGTACTGATTTCTGTAATGTAATGTTGTCGCGCGCTTTGAGGGACTGTACTGAGCTGTACTGAGGTCAGATTCAAAAGAGAAATACAGAGAAAAGTCGGCCGTCAGGACAAATTTGGGCCTTCTTGGGGTTGGTCGTCTCTTTTGTTGGGATTGGGCCTTTCCTGGTATCGTCCGGGGGCTTTCTTCCATGATCCTTCCTTATCAGGTCCCAGGCCCAGGTCCCGAACGTTACCTAACCCAACTTAACTTAACCTACCCACCGTCCACAGCCACACGCACGAAATCAACCACAGGTGACCACACAAAGGTACCGCCGGGCACGTCGGTTATCAAAGATGACTTCTTCCTGCGATAAAGTTTTTTGACGCTGGGACCCTAGATTTGGGTGGGTAATGCTTGGCTGGGCTGGGTCGTTGGGTGCGAAGGCAATGCGAAGGTGAGATAGAGCGCTACAAGCAAATTAATTACACGCGGAAATAAGTGAAGTGCGTGTGCAAACTGGTGCGTGCCTTACGCCAGATGACGAAAGCGGTTTCTTCGAGGTTCTTCGTATGTATAAAGTTTTTTGACGCTGGGACCCTAGATTTGTGAATCTTCTCGGTGCTTGGGTGTTGAGCGCGAAAGTGAGATATGATAAAGCGTTACAGTTACAATGCGCGACCTTACTTACGCGCGGAAATGAGTAAGTAAGTGAAGGCGTGCGTGTGCGAGCTGGTGCGTGCCTTACGCCTTACTTACCGTGTGCCGTTCGAGCTCTTGATTTTCTCCATCGAAGCGGTATACCGCAGATGAACAAAATCCCGTCACCCTTCCACGCTCGCCTCAAGGCTTCCAGCTCGGGGCTACCGTACCTCTGCCTGCTGAGAACCACTGGGAACCACTGGGGCTAACTACTTCCAACCAGTCAAGTAAGGCACAGGCACGACGCGGCCTTTCACTTTCTTTCACAGAGGTCGTAATCGTCTTCTCATCTCCTCATCTGGGCAACATCTGGGAAATACTCGGGCAAATTCTCTGCACTGTCTCTCTTGAATAATGCTCACACCGAAACGTGCGTCGGCCGCTGACAAGGCGCTGATTGCACGTACTTACGAGCGTGGCGAGTCGCGAATACTCTAGGAAAACTCTAGGCAGACCTAGGTTCAGCTTTCAGCGTGGCCGCCTCCAGGACAAAACAAGCGGCTCCATCTAAATGTCTGAGATACGTCCGAGATACGTCCTAACGCCTCTGTATTGATGTTTTGATGTTCAAAAGGCAGAGGGGGAGAACCCGCCAAAGAGGGTAGTTCGACGATCATCAGGATTTTCTCCGGACGCACAGGCCGATTCCACAAACCAAACCAAGCTCTGCCGCTTCAGCGCTTTGATCTACTACTGTCGAGTCAGACACTCTAGTGCGCGCACATAACAATATCAGCGCTGGAAACGGTGAGGGACGGGCACTGTGGCACTCAAAACCGAGTGGCCATGCTGGTGTTGATTGTATTTTGACAGCGGTTTGCCTTTTCTTGGGATGTGCGCGCACTTGCGTGCGGGGAATGCGGACCAGTTGTCCTGTCGTCTCGAACGGCCATGTGTACCTACCTATCTGGAGTTCTGGAGATCTACTTTTAGCGGTATGACGCCAGTGTGTGCCTTCTCTGTTCAAAATTAGACTGTCTGGAGAGGATCAAGGTTTTAGGGGACAGATATGGGATCAGATTGGGGATCAGAGACCTGAGCATTAATTAGCTGCATGGTGAGTCATGACAGTACTTACCATCAGGATCATGATTGAGTTAAGCGGCTCCGTAAGTTCTGTTTCTGTGGCGTTGGCGTTGGCGTTGTAAAAGTGGGGATTTACCTACATGTTTCGTACAGTCTCAAGCTTATGTAGAATCAACATGAAGAGCAACTGACCTCCATTGATGCGAGCCCCCAAGAATAGGAATAGTCACCTTTGTGTGTAATCTGACATGGAACGTATGAGAAACCCGCACACATTTTTTTTACATTCAATATTCGATACCCAGGCTGTCTGTCCAATACTGATCAACAGCAATTCACTCAAGAATATATTTCTGGCCCTCCGCTATCTTAAATAATTCCTTGCAGCCAGAATTACCCGCGCTCCCATCGCCCTACGCAGCACTTGCTTCTCTGCCTGGCGAATGAGTCAGAACGAGTGCAGCAATAAGGCAAACATTCTCGCAGAATGTCAGGATCTATTTATAGCACCTATTTATCAAGGTACAGTACTTTTGACGCTGGGGACGGAAGATTGGATGGACCGAGATCGTTCAGTCGGGAAGTGGGTAATGGGACGTTGTAACATTCAGACAGTTGCGTTGATGGACTCTACGGTCTTGGGTCTTTTTTATCGTTCCATGTTGTGTTTGTAAGACACTGATATGTTTATCACAGCCTCTGCGTATCTGAAATGCAGACTATATGATGCAAAGCAATGATAGCGTGGAAACTCGGTACTGGTGCGCGGTGTATTGAAGCAATGGTTCTACAGCTCCACCGGAACGGACCAGGCCCTCCTTGTGCGTGCCGTGGCGCACCACACCGACTCCAAGTTCATCGGGGTCAGTGGCAGTGCGTCGGTGCAGAAGTATGTTGGCGAGGGCATTCGGATGCAGAGGGAGCGTGTTCGTGATGGCTGTTTATTCCAAGCATTCGCATTCTCAACCAAGTATCTAAAATGGACGACGAGGGTGGCAAGGAGCTTCATTTCTTTCTTTCTAGGTGTGTTCTTTATTTATCAATCTGAAGAATCATCAGAGGGGGGGTTCAGGTCTTGAGTGGTGAGGTGCGCACATGGTGAAAGGAAGAAGTGGGGATATTTAATTCTCCCTTGTGCGCCTTTCGACCACTTTATAGTCTTGTCATACAGTGCGCAGCTCCATGAGGTTGAGCAGGGTAAGCCCACCGGTACCTGAACTGTTTGTCCTTGATTTTGGTTGAATTCCACAAAATATACAAAGTCTCTGTGTAATGAAAGGCCATCTATCTTATCCTAACCGCGAATTTAAAATTGAACTTTCGACTTTGCCGACTTGACAGCTGGGTGAGCTGTCTCGTCTTCATACCGAAGAATTTCCCCTGTTGATCCTTGCGTCGAGCGCCATTTATATCTCGCCTCACGTCGATCTTCAAGTAGAGAGAATGAAGAGAAGGGAAGGCTGAGGGGTTGCCGAGAACATCGTCTAATCTCTTCCATTCTCGGTCATTGAATCGGCTTTTGGCCCGAAAACCAATTGTGAGATGGAGAACGAGTGTTTCGAGACAAGTGTTGTTCTGACGAATCATCTCTTCTAGTTCCTCGATCAGACCAGAGAAAAGATCTTGCATCTCGTCCTCGACCGAGCAGCGAAGCTGCATTGATCTCAGGGTTGTCAAAGACTTAAAGTCTAGCATTCGAGCCAGATTGCGGAAGGTAGCGGGCGGTGAAACTGAATGATGTTCATGAATATGCAGAATGTTGCACAGAAAACCAAAGAAAAATAGACACACCGCCAAAGTCAAGACATTCAAGTTTCCGGACCACGAGTATTATTTTTTCCAATATTTTACAATCTTTATTGGTATCACACTGTTTGACGTTTAGCCTCCGAAGGTGTGAAATATCGATGATTGGAACTGTTTCACTACGCTTGATATCGAGCAAACTTGTCACGGTGGGGTCCAAAGATCGCACTGAAAGAAAAAGTAGACGAGGCGGGGGGCCGAGGTCGGCAAGACAACTTGCAGAAGTAAAGATGGTACCAAAAGAATCCAGGTACAAATACTCCAAGTTCCTACAAGATGAAAGTAGATTGGCTGGTAACCCGTCGTTCCGTGGTATTCCTCTGTAGTAGAGCACAACATTGGTGAGCGAGGGCAAGCCAAACAAGTGGACAAATGCTTGCTGCATGCGTGGGCCGAAGGTATTCCAGCCGTGCAAGGGATGGCCACACAAGGTGAAAGAGCGAAGTCTCTTGAGCTGCAACAACACTTCAGCCATGTCACCAGTTTCGAGGCGTGGGTCTAAATGAAGGACCAGTGATTGGCAATGAGCAGCCAAGCTAGGATTTTGGAGTAGAGCATGTGAATTGTCTCCGATTCCGGCGCCAAACCGAGCGAAGACGATCTCCGAAAAGAGGTGAGCGCGGCAAAGATGAAGAAAAGCTCGACAAGTCAGGGAGCACGCGGAAAGGCCTTCCTTGTTTATTCTTTTATCATCTCCAATGTCTTCTGCCAACTGCTGTATGATGATCTCTAGGATGTCGGAATGGAGCGTTTCAACCATGGATTGGGTTGGATGAGCCGTGCGTCGCGTGTTGAAAAATAGAATGGTTTGTTATCTTGGAAGTAACTGTCAGGGGATGTGCAAGTGCAGTTCGAGTGCGTTGTTAACTAACCGCCAGTTATATCTGTCCGCTGGCTTTGAAAAGCACAGCCTTTGATTGACTCTACAGTATTTTCGTTTATCGGGCCGTGTAGTGTTCGATTATATATATCATAGCCTTCAGGCTGACAAAAAGAGTATATGATGCATAGCGCGGAGACTCGGTAGTGTGTGGTATATTAAAGCAATGGATAGCAGCTTGACAAAGCAACAAAATCACTCAACGTCCCTCCAAGGCCGATCAACATTCGCATCCAACTCGTCATCGACTTCAGCCATGGTCAGAATCTCCATTCGACGAGCAAAATCATTCATGTCAAGCTGAGCTGCATCGCGGATGGCTTTGTCGTATCCACCAGCCTCCTCGACAGGGACCCGAGGATCCCAGGTGATATCAGGGCCAGTCCACCCGCCGTTCAGATAGACGTAGTTCAAGAACGACCTCCAGAGAGGATCGAGAGATAGGACTTGTGGGTCGCCGACTATGATGAGAAGTGCTTGGGCTCTCGTTACAGCAACTGTGGGAAGTGTTAGAAGACCTAACCAAGATCTGAAAGAGTCAATTACACGCACCATTGAATCGACGTGGGTTGGCAACGAAACCTAGGGTGTGCCGGAGGTCATACTCGACGAATTCCTTGCTGCTACGAACCGTCGAGATGATGATGACCTTCCGTTCCTAAAGTTGAGACAAATGAGATCTTCGAAGATAGTTCATAGAGACCGAATGTCATACTTGTCCTTGGAACTCTTCAACAGATCCAACCTTGACTCCATCCGCTACGCCCCGCAAAGTGTTTCGGAGCTTCAGGCACTGAGCATGGTAAGGCGCAATAACACCGATGTCGCTATCAACTGAGGGGGAGGCAACGGAATTGTTGGTTAAAGGGCATAGATACACAGTGAATGACACATACCGGTTCGGAACTTTCGATCTTCCTTCAGCTTTTGAACGTAGGTCTTCACCTGCAACACCTCGTCAATATTGAAGAAAGAGGGCGAAGAAGCCTCGCGGTCATCTTTTCCAGAAACTGAATGGAAGACGATGGGAAATTTCTTTGAGGGCAGGTACGACGACTTGAGGTAAAAATTGATGGTGGCAGGATCACCACACTGTACAAGGTCGCCGTCGTAAAACCGTTCATTCGGGAAACGGAGGATGGCGTTGTGAGACCGGAAGTTTTTAACGAGCTTTACAACACTTTACGGAAACGTAAGCCACCATCTTCATAACGGCATTGATTTACGCACCTTAAACCGTGCCCTGTGCGATGGTCATAGACTTCTCGCTCCATTAGTCTCTCCAGGTAGCTCTTTTCAAGGCCCAATTCTCTCGCGACGCCCGAACGGATGATGGGACCTAGTTGCTTCGGATCACCGGAAAGCACGACGTTGGTTTTATTATCGGCCAGCATCTTAATAGAGACAAAGGCCTCAGGCTCTGTAGCTTGCCCAGCTTCATCAATGAAGATATGGGTGAAATGTCCGCGAGCCATCCCAACGCCTGCAGCGAAGGAAGCCGAGACACATGTGGAGACAATGACCCGGAATCTCTTCACTCGGGTAAGCAAAGGGCCAGGGACGGAGAAATGGCCGTTGCTGTCAGTATATGTGTAGGGGAGCAGGTCGTCCGGGACCTGGTTCTTGTATCGAGACGGGGCGTAGAAGCGGAAAAGTTCTTCGGTGGTGAGCCCTACACGGAGCCGGGATGCAATGAGATCCGCAGCTGAGTTGCTCGGAGCACATGCCAGGATTCTTGCGTTTGGATTGGCCACCAGAACTTGACGGATGGCCTCCACGATTGTGATAGTCTTCCCCGTGCCAGGTCTGAAGAGACGTTCAGCTATGTAGATGAAACAGGGAGTCAGAAGTATCTTACGGTCCAAATACTACGAATGGCAAGGAGCCAGGGCGCTGAGTAACAATTGATACGACAGCTTGACGTTGAGGTGCATTAGTAGATATCAAGGTGTTGAATAGCTTGATAGGCGTTTGAGAGGTCGGTATTGCGTCACCAGTAAGGTGAGTGACAAAAGGGAAAAGAACGCGATCTTCGGTGAAGACGGTGTCCATGGCTTGGTGCTGGCGTCGCACAGGGATCCGATTGAGTTTGAACCGAACGTGGAACCGTTTCGCCGGAGTGTATGCAGGGAAAGACCCATGGAAACAAAGACCAACTTCCGTTTGACGAAGAACATGGACATGCCCTTCAAACCAGCGGCCGTTGGTCGCCCCCTGGTCCTGTACAAAGATCTTGTCACCTGTTTCAAGCTATGTCAGTATCGTCAAATGGCAAGCAGAAAGTTGTTCGTCTATCATACCAACTAGCACACTCGGCCGTTTTTCTGCCAGGCCGGGGACTTCAAGGCTATACTCGAGTATACACGTTAAAAGTCGGTCGATCGATGTAATTCAGATCTCACTAATGATATTGGTTGTGTTTGTTCAGTGTCGCACTGATGATGTCGTACCGTTCGAGATCTTGTCTAGACAAAATTATGTTAAATTGGGCTGATGGCGTAACGGGTCCAAAATGGGAACTCACTCCATCTTGAACTCTTCTACCCATAGCAGATGCTTGAAGTGCCGACTGTAAGAGGTGCTGTCAAGGTTAGCAGGCATGAATAGCTTCTTGATCCGCGCCGTAATCTTCGAAGTCGACTCCGAGCTTGAGAGGTTGGTCTGCAAATTCGTTGGGATGTTCGCCCGAGGAAGAGGACTGATATATCGAATAGCATTCAACGAAGGGGGTTTGACACCTTCCACGATCTCCAGGATTGCTTTCCGGGTAGACCGCGATCGCGGTACATAGGGAGCCCTGGGTTGCAACGCCTCATGCTCCGCCTTATTCCCTACGATTGCTTTCAGTGTTCGGACGATGACGAAGCGCTTCTTCAGCTGAGTGTCTTCGAACACAAACTCGAGACGATCCTCGTAGCGGCCAACATAAGCTTGCTTGAAAATCAGAGCAAAGTTCGGCGGACGAGAGGTGACCTTGTGAGGAAGCTGCAGGGCACCAACCGCAAACCTTCAGAAGCGAGATGAGATCACGAACAAATATTTCCAGAGTAGAAAGTATTTGCTCACGGGGACACTGTTGGGCGTATTCCTTGGGTCGAGGCAAGTTTGATTTCCACCAACACAGACTTCGACGAGTAAAGCGACGTTTTAATGATAACGCTAATCTCCATGCCCGTGTGAGCGATGGCTGGGTTGACAAAGCCCACATCAAAGAGGCCCTCAATGATAACTCCATTTTTATCGGTCTGGGCTTCGTCAAGGGCGCTCTTGTACTTTGTGAATACCTCACGCGTGAGATGTCGTCTCTGTGTGATATGTTTCTGCCATGCACTGTTCATCACAGAGATTTGGCATAGATGGCAGAAGGTTTCCGTAACGGTGTTTTGGGCCGCCTGAGGTTCAATTTGCGATGACAATACTCCTTGAATACGTGCTTTCTTCTGATGGGAGCGCCCTTGAAAATGCTGCTCCCATGATTTCTGACCCCCGCCGACGTTGATTGCACATATCGAACAATAGACGAAATCTGAGCGTCCAGCGACCTTGCTTTTGTGCTTCTTAGATTGATAATGCCACTTCTCCTCTACCATCGAATGAAAGACGAGCTGACATGTCTCGCAGTTCAGAATGGTATGGTCAAGTTGGCAATCCCCGTCTGAGCAGCTTCCGTGAAGGAGGACATTTGTGCAACCCGGCATGGCGATGTCCAGGCAGGGATGGCAGCTTGATTTTGTGGGAAGGAGACAGGGGGCGAGGAAAGAAAAAACGGAATGGATAAAAAGGGACCTACTAAATAAGCCACGCCACCTTCCTATCAATGCCAGCATGCCCCTTTTCAACATGGGCTGCCGTAATAATGACCAAATGTAGCCAAGCTTCTAATTCAAAACCCTGCATATGGGCGCCTAATGTGCCAGGTTCTCCGTCAAATTTACGTACGTGGTCTCTTCGCACTCCCCCTAGACTTTGTTCCACGCTTTGATGCAGCAAGGCCGTTCGACGGATAGAGAAGATAGAAGAATAATTGACAGACCGCAGTAGCAGGTGCGTGTTACCAGAAGGTTCGTGGCCAGATTCCGGGGACAAATGTGAGTGCCCACAAAGGCGTGCTGCAAACTCGATGCATTTCCGTAAATTTTGGAAGCAAAGTCCCAGCAAAGTCTAGATGTGATTCTCGACTGTTATGCCCCACCATGCTCCGAATCACAGGTGAGAAATGTCTGACTCGAAAGAAAGGCGAAAGCTGCAGTATCACCAGATAACAGCTCGATGCAGCAACAAGATCATTCGACATTCCTCCAAGGCCGATCAACATTCGCATCCAACTCGTCATCGACTTCGGCCATGGTCAAAGTCTCCATACGACGAGCAAAGTCATTCATGTCAAGCTTAGCTGCATTGCGGATGGCTTTGTCATATCCGCCAGCTTCCTCTACAGAGACTCTGGGATCCCAGGTAATGTCAGGGCCAGTCCACCCGCCGTTCATATAGACGTAGTTCAAGAAGGACCTCCAGAGAGGGTCGAGGGACAAGACTTGCGGATCACCAACGACGATAAGGAGTGCCTGCGCTCTCGTGACAGCAACTGTGGAAAGTGTCAGAAGACATTACCAAGACATTAAAACTTGACTGCGAACCATTGAATCGACGAGGGTTGGCAACAAAACCTAGGGTGTGGCGGAGGTCGTACTCGATGAATTCCTTGCTACTACGGACCGTCGAGATGATGATAACTTTGCGTTCCTACAATTAGAGTTTAGATTTATGTAGAAGAGGCAGGAGGAGCCATAGCGACTAACCTGACCCTGAAATTCCTCTACAGATCCCACCTTAACGCCATCTGCCACGGCACGCAATGTATTTCGGAGCTTCTGGCACTGAGCATGGTACGGTGCAATCACCCCAATATCCTTGTCGGCTGCAAAGCGTTAGTCATGACAGAGTCAAGCAGCAGGAGAACTGCCCACCTGTTCGGAACTTCCGATCCTCCTTCAGCCGTTGAACATATGATTTGACTTGCAACACCTCATCGATGTTGAAGAAGGAGGGTGAAGAGGCCTCACGATCATCTTCGCCTGAAAGCGAGTGGAATACGATCGGGAAATTCTTGGATGGAAGGTAGGAAGATCCCAAGTAGGCATTGATGACAGTTGGGTGAGCGCATGGAACCAAGTCGCCTTCGTAAAACCGATTGTTGGGGAATTGAAGGATGGAGTTATGCGATCGGAAATTCTTGACGAGCTTTACAACGCTGGAAAAAGGCGTAAGTTGTTGCGTCCGATGCGCATAAGTATGCCCCACCTCAAGCCGTGTCTAGTGCGATGGTCATAAACATCCCTCTCCATCAGTCTCTCCAGGTAACTTTTCTCTAAGCCCAGCTGCCTCGCAACACCTGAACGAATGATGGGTCCAAGTTGCTTCGGGTCACCAGAAAGAATGATATTAGTTTTGTTGTCGGCCATCATCTTGATCGAGACAAATGCCTCTGGCTCAGTCGCCTGGCCTGCTTCGTCAATGAATATGTGGCTGAAATGACCACGGGGCATCCCGATCCCTGAAGCGAATGACGCGGAGACACAGGTGGCCACGATGACTCTGAACGCCTTCACGCGAGAGATCAAAGGGACTGAAAAGTGCCCATCGGCCTGAGCATAGGTGCAGGGGAGAAGATCATCTGGAACTTGATTTTTGGGTCGAGAGGGGGCATAGAAGCGGAATAGTTCATCCGTATTGAGACCTACGCGGAGCCTTGACGCGAGGAGATCGGCGGCTGAGTTGCTTGGAGCACATGCAAGAATTTTTGCATGTGGATTTGCTGCTAAAACCTGACGAATGGCTTCGACAATCGTCATCGTCTTCCCAGTCCCAGGTCTACGCGAAGGAAGATTCAGCAATCCAAGCTAGACTAACCTAGAGGAAGCGAAAACAGCTTACGGTCCAAATACCACGAAGGGAAGCGAGCCTGGACGTTGACTGACGATGAAAAGCACAGCTTGACGCTGAGGTCCATTGCCAGATATCAAGGTGTTGTAAGGTCTGAAGGGTGCTTCTGTGGTCGACGGAATTGTTTGACCAGACAAGTGATTCACGAAGGGAAAAAGAATCCGTTCTTCAGTAAAGACGGCGTCCATCGCCTGGTGCTGACGTCGCACAGGGATCCGATTGAGCTTGAAACGAACATGGAAACGTTTCGCCGGAGGGTATGCAGGGAAAGACCCATGGAAACAAAGACCAACTTCTGTTTGACGAAGAACATGCACATGCCCTTCGAACCAGCGGCCGTTGATCGACCCCTGTTCCTGTACATAGATCTGATCACCTATTGCAAGATTTATGAGCGTCGTCGAATGGAAAGCAGAAAGTCGTTCGTCTATCATACCAACTAGCACACTTGGCCGTTTTTCTGCCAGGCCGGGGACTCTAAGGCTACATACACGTTAAAACTCGGTCGATAGATGCAACTTAGGACTTACTAATGATATTGGTTGTGTTTGTCCAGTGTCGCACCCATGATGTCGTACCGCTCGAGGTCTTGTCTAAAGAGATCATGTCACAATGGGCTCATGGTGTAAAAGGTCCACGATGAGGGAACTCACTCCATCTTGAACTCTTCTATCCATAGCAGATGCTTGAAATATCGACTGTAAGAGGTACTGTCAAGGTTTACGGGCATGAAATACTTCTTGATTCGCGCCGCAGTCTTCGAAGTCGGCTCTGAGCTCAAGAGGTTGATCTGCAAATTCGCTGGGATGGTCGCCCTAGGAAGAGGAGCAATATATCGAACAGCGTTCAAGGCAGGGGGTTTGACACCTTCCACCACTTCGAGGATAGCTTTCCGGGTAGACCGCGGTCGCGGTACATAGGGGGCCCTCGGTTGCAACGCTTCATGCTCCACCTTGTTCCCAACAATCGCTTTCAGCGTTCGGACAATGACATAGCGCTGCTTCAGTTGAGTGTCTTCGAACACAAACTCGATATGGTCCTCGTAGCGGCCAGCGTAAGCTTGCTTGAAACTCAGAGCGAAGCTCGGCGGACGAGAGGTGACCTTGTGAGGAAGTTGCAGGGCACCGATGGCAAAACTTTTGTATCCGAGAATATTATCATCAGGGACCCCGCTTTCCAGAGTAAAAAATGTTCGCTTACGGGGACACTGTTGGAGGTATTCCTCGGGCGGAGGCAATTTTGATTTCCACCAACACAGATTTCGACATGTATACTGACGTCTTGATGATCACGCCAATATCCATGCCCGCTTGAGCGATGTCTGGTTCGACAAAGCCCACATCGAACGCGCCTTCAATGATAACTCCATTTTTGTCGGTTTGTGCTTCGTCAAGGGCGCTCTTGTACTTCGTGAACGCTTCGCGTGTGAGATGTTGTTTGGTTCTGATATGTCTTTTCCAGCCCCAGTTCATCACCATCATCTGGCATAGCTCGCAATGAGTTTCCCTATCAGTACTCTGCGCCGCCTGAGGTTCGACCTGCAATGTCGACAATCCTTTATCTTCAGCGATTGCCTTATGTCGGCGCCCTGAGAAATGCAGCTCCCATGCTTTCTGACCCCCGCCGACGTTAATTGCACATATCGAACAATAAGCGAAAGCAGGGATGCCAGCGGCCTTGGCTTTATGCTTCTCGGATCGTAAATGCGCCTTGTGTTCTGTCGCTGTGGAAAAGATGAGTTGACAGGTGTCGCAATTTAGAACGGTATGGTCATGTTGGCATGCGCCGTCGGAGCAGCTTCCGTGAAGGAGGACATTTGGGCAACCCGGCATGGCAATGTCCAAACAGAGGGAATGAACAGCTTAAATTTGTGGGAAGGAGGCAGGGGCCGAGGAAAGAAAAAGTCAAGGGATAAAAAGGGTCCTACTAAAGCAGCCACGCCATCCTTTCTCAATACAGCCCTTTTCAGCGATAAGTGTAACCAGTTGTAGCCAGCTCCTAATTCAAAGGCCTGCCTATGGGCGCCTAATGTGCCGGGTTCCCCTGGTTTCTTCGCACTCCCCAAAAGTTTGTTCCATACTTTGACAAGAGAATAATTAACAGACACAGTAGCAGGTGCGCGTTGCCAAGGAGCTTCCTTGGCCAGATTCTCGGGACGTAGGTAAGTCCCTACAAAGACGTGCTGCAGACCCGATGCATTCTTCGTTTTTTGGACACAAAGTCCCAGCAACGTTCTAGGTATGATTCTCGACTGCTATGCCCACCAGGTGCGAATCACAAGTGAGAAAAATCTGACTCGAAAGAAACGCAGTACAACCAGCAGGCACTGCATGACGCCACAACAAACTGAATGAGTACATGCCGAAAAAAATGATCATAACAGAGAAAAAATACACAAAAGCCGCCGAGCCTACAAAACCGTCTACGAGAATAGCTTGTTGACGGAAGTATTTCCCTCCTGGTTCTTTTTCAACACCTACACAATCCAAACAAGTCAGCCAAACCCAAACCCAAGTCACAAGCGAGCAAAGCGCAATTGCAAAACGCACCTTCGCCACTGCAAATTCGAAGTCCTCCTGCGTCACATGTTGTCTGCGTTCGCGCAGGGCGTACATACCCGCCTCTGTACAGATACCGCGGACTTCGGCACCGGAACATTGGCCCATCTTCTCTGCGAGGGCGCGGAGGTTTATACCTCGTTGAAGGGACATCTTGTTACATTACATGAGAAGTCAGCAAAATTGAGTTCTATGATCCTGATATGACATACTTTGCGAGAGTGGATGCGGAGGATGGAGACACGCGCTTCGGGACCCGGAGGTGGGAATTCGATCTTACGGTCGATTCGCCCTGGTCGTAAAAGTGCAGAGTCCAGGATATCTATGAAAACCATTAACCTCGAATAAGCACTTGGAAGAGCGAGGGGTTAATAGTCACCGATTCGATTCGTAGCCATGATAACCTTGATATTCTTCGTTGGCTCGAACCCATCCAACTGATTCAGCAATTCCAACATCGTCCTCTGCACCTCTGAATCACCCCCACCACTCCCACTGTCCCCTCTTGAGCTCCCAATCGAATCAATCTCATCCATGAAAATGATACTCGGCGCGTGCTCTCTCGCCATCACGAACAGCTCCCTCACCATCCGACTACCCTCGCCAATATACTTCTGCACCAACTCACTGCCACTAACCCTGATGAACTTGCAGTCGGTGTGATGCGCCACGGCACGCGCCAGGAGGGTCTTCCCTGTTCCGGGGGGACCGTAGAGGAGGACACCTTTAGGTTGAGCGATACCCAAGGCTTCGAATAGTTCGGGATGTTTCACGGGGAGCTCGATGACTTCTTTGATTTCCTTGATTTGTTTGTCGAGACCGCCGACCATTTCGTACGTGCTGTCTGGTACTTTCTCGACCATCATGAGAGAAACGAGCGGGTCAACCTTGTTGGGCAAGATCTTGTGTAGTGTGTAGGAGTCGGAACGGAGGGCAACGCGCAGAGTTGGTTTCAGGGCGTTGACGTCAATCTCTCCATCGACATCGACAACTGTTGACAGAAATATTTAATACGGCATTGAGGATATTTGTGTGCTTCACGTACTGTATTTGCCCTCTGGTTGCACTTTCACCAGCACTTTGGTCTTTCCCATTACTTTGATGACTTCGCCAACGTAACTCCCAGGTTCATGGAGCAGTTGGAGTTCCTCTCGTAGCAGACGCACTATAGTTCACAATTAGTCCACGCATCGCAACTTCACTCACACAACGAAACTCACCTCGCGCATTTAGTGCATTCCGCTGAGCTTCCAGCCGCCGTAGGTTCTGCGTTTTCTGGTTGATCAGAATTTCCGCGGCTTCAATCTTGGCCTGGTAGTATGACTTGATGCCACCAGGGGCGATGGGTAATGTGGTGGCTGTCGGCATTGTATGAGCTCGATGTGGTTTACTTTGACCAGGCCGCGTACGCGTCCATCAGTGTCACGCTCATCGCTGTTTGATTTAGCTAGTTTTGCCAATCACACTTGTGCGGTTTTCCGGGCCGGCAAACCTACTGTTGTTCCTGACTTTTTGGTTGTTTTTAACCTCCTTCCAACCTCTTAACGCTCATGCAATGGTTCAACTACAATATGCCTACGACATTCAAATCTGAGCGCAACAATTATCTGCGGGTATAATCCTGAAAAGTCAATGGGAAATGTAACTGTTGCCTGAGTCCGACGTCATGTTTCGGTAAATACTATAAATATCACCACACGCCCCAAGCTGGCCTTCCTCCACCAAGGGCCTGTAATGACTTCTGATTCCAACACCGCGTGGCAGAAATCTCCCACAGACAATCCTTCCCACCTGGAGCGCGGTCTCGAGCACGCCAAAACAAGATGGCACCTCAATCTGCACCCAGACGTCGTCAGAGAAAGCGCAGGCGATCCCTTTCCCAAGTTCTTCGGCCATTTCTTCCACCCAACCTACGCTACGCTCACCCACAAAGCCCGGGGTCAGCAGCAGATGTGGACATCTAGAGACCACCGTAAACACCGTCATATAGATGTGTCGCCGCACAACAACACGCCGCGGTTCGGTGATTCGTTTTGGAAGAGGTTGGCTCATATGGGACGTCTTGAGTATTGGAACGTCAGTTGGTGGGTGGCACAAGTACGTGAACATAACATAGTGCTGTACATATAAATCTAATTTTTATTTACTAGGCTTTTACATGGGGCAGCGTCGTATGGGTCGTCAACGGCTTCGCGTCTTTCCTTCCCTTCTGCAACTCTCACTTCCAAACCGCCTCCACCAGCACAGGCTGGACCGCCTTCCTTGGCGCCACCATATTCGAGATTGGCTCCATCTTCGGCATCCTCGAAGCATGGAACAGAGACGATACCGAGAACTTTGGCTGGAACGTCGAGCACGCGTTCCACCACGATCCGAAGAAAGTTATCATCGGAAAACACGGTCCGATAGGAACACCCACCGATGATAATCTCGAGGTGCAACCTCTTGAGGTGAAGCACACAAAACCGGAGAAGACGTGGATATGGTTCTCGGCCGACCCTAGATATTGGCGCGAGTTGGGATTTTTGGCTGCGTTTTGGCAATTATTTGGGGCTACCGTTTTCTGGATTAGCGGGTTCGTTTCATTGACATCCAAATTTGTCTATGTGTAAACTCATAATGTATGTACAGGTTCACCGCCATTCCGACGATCCAGAAAGCAATAGAAAATAATATACCTCTCCTCAACGGTGTCTTCTGGGCCCCACAAGTTATCGGCGGCTCTGGATTTATCATCAGCTCGTAAGCTTACTTCCGTGTAATCACAGTGTACCACTACTGATTCTCATCCTTACACAGAACGTTCATCATGCTCGAATCACAGAAAAGATGGTACAAACCCCAACCCCTCTCCCTCGGGTGGCAAGTAGGCGGTACGCCACACTCCCTCGTCTCTATCTTCTAATCCTGAGGTCTTGAATCCTCAGTCTGGAATTTTATCGGCGGCATCGGCTTTACGCTTTGCGGCGCCCTCGGATTCGCGCAATCCAGTAGCGGCGCCAAGTATGAAAGTGCATTGGCGACCTTCTGGGGAAGCTGGGGATTCTTGATTGGGAGTGTGGTACAGTGGTATGAGAGCGTAAATAGTGTTTGAGCTGTGCGATCCGGATTCGGTGGGGAGCTTTCTTGAAAACATGGTTAGTAGCATCCTGGTAGCATCTATGTGTTCTGTTGATTTAGGTATACTTTTGGAAGGTATTATGCTATTCCCCTCACGTCTTAGAGATATCCATCCAATAGCACTTCGGACTACAAGAATACTAGCTACCCAGAAACTCGCTCCAAGACAGACGTCTTGAAACATGGATAGCTCGTCGAGGGATGGACTATGGGTCCGAGAAGATGGAGTATACCGCAACGCCGGGGATAATCACGGGCACCGGTGTTCAGCAATGGACCATACCAGTCAATTCTCACCTCACCTCACCGTTATGAAATTGAAGTCTTGCTGGCGGGGAGGAAAAAAGCGCAGAAAAATTATTGTCCTTGTATCCAACTTGTATGATTTCCAAATCATTTCTACATAGTAAGTACCCTAATTGATGTGAGGAGCCGGGGTCAATCTTGCAGGTTGTTTCACGGCTTGTTCGGACGATAGCCCCATGCACATCATGCTTCGATGCACACAACTAGGCTATGCTTTTCAAACTGAGTATTGCCAGCGACAGATATAATCAGCGCTGTTTGGGTGACTCGTTAACAACGCACTCGAACTTGCACTTGCACATCCCCTGACAGTTTCCCAAGATACCAAACCATTCTATTTTCCAACACGCGACGCATGTCTCCTCCGACACAATCCATGATTGAAATGCTTCCTTACGATATCCTGGAGACCATCATACAGAAGTTGGCGGAAGACAGTGAAGATAAAAGAATAAACAATAAAGCCCTTTCCGTGGCCTCCCTGACTTGTCGAGCTTTTCTCCATCATTGCCGCACCCATCTCTTTTCGAGCATCAAGACCATTAAGCGTCGATTCTACATACCGGAAAGGAATGATTATGATCCACATGCTCTGATCCAAAATCCCAGTCTGGCTGCTTATTGCCAAACGCTGGTCCTTCATTTAGACCCACGCCTCGAAACTGGTGACATGGCTGAAGCGTTGTTGCAGCTCAAGAAAATTCATTCTTTCGACTTGTGCGGTCATTCCTCACGCGGCTGGAATACATTCAGCCCACGCATGCAACAAGCATTTATCCACCTGTTCGGCCTGCCCTCGCTCACCAAGGTTGTGATCTCCTTGGCCGGAATGCCAGGGTTACCGGTTATTCTGCTGTCATCTTGTAGGAACTTGGTGGATTTGTCCCTTACTGATCCCTCTACCGCCTTAACTTCTGCAAGTTGGTTTGCTGATCTCGGCCCCCCACCTCGTCTAATCTCGCTCAAGTTGTGGGGTTTGGGACCCGCCATGACAAGTTTGCTCGATATCAGGCGCAGTGAAACAGTTCCAATCATCGATATATCACACATTCGGAGCCTATTAGTTGATTTCGATGAAGACGGTCATAAAACATTGGAAAGAATCCTACTCTTGGCCCGGAGACTTGAATCTCTTAATTGTGAAGGTGTGTCTGTTTTTCTGTGCAACATTCTACACGTTCATAAACATCAACCAGTTTTTCCGCCTGCTACCTTCAGCAATCTAGCTCGAATGCTAGATCTTGGGTCTTTAACAACCCTGAGATCGATGCGTCTTATCTTTTGGGTTCTAAACGAGATGCAGGATCCGTTCTCTGGTCTGATCGAGGAACTGGAAGAAATGAGTCAGCAGAAGAACACCGGTCTTCAAGAACTGGTCCTCGAGCTTAACGTTGGGTGTGACGCCAAATGCCGTTTCATTGACCAAGAATGGAAGAAACTGGACGATGTTCTCGGCAATCCCTCAGCCTTCCCATGTCTTTTTTCTCTCACCTTCCATATCACCGTGTTGCGAAACCTCGAGGAACTTGAAGCCGAGGAGCAGGTGAAGAAATTCGAAGAGATGAGGATGACACAGCTCACTCGGCTGTCAAGTCGGGAAAATCGGGAATTCCATTTCGAATTCTTGGTCGGCACCGGCATTTAATTATACAGAGAGATTGTATGTGCAAGCAACATCGAAGACTCCCAGTTTAGGTACCATCTTGAACACCAAGATTGACAACGAGGGTGTGATAAGTCTGGGGATGAAGTTGATACATAGCACCTAATTGATGTGAGGATGAGCCGGGGTCAATCTTGCAGGTTGTTTCACGGCTTGTTCGGACGATAGCCCCATGCACATCATGCTTCGATGCACACAACTAGGCTATGGTTTTCAAACTGAGTATTGCCAGCGACAGATATAATCAGCGCTGCTTGGGTGACTCGTTAACAACGCACTCGAACTGCACTTGCACATCCACCGACAGTTCCCCAAGATACCAAACCATTCTAATTTCCAACGCGCGACGCATGTCTCCTCCGACACAATCCATGATTGAAGTGCTCCCTTACGAAATTCTGGAGACCATCATACAAGATTTGGCGGAAGACAGTGGAGATAAAAAAATAAACAATGAAGCCCTTTCCGTGGCCTCCCTGACTTGTCGAGCTTTTCTCCATCATTGCCGCAATCATCTCTTTTCGAGCATCAACACCGATAGGTATCGCATCGTTGGCAAACAGCAAGGGAATGTTCCACATCCTCTGGTCCAAAATCCCAGTCTGGCTGCTCATTGCCAAGATCTGGTCCTTTATTTAGACCCACACGATGAAACTGGTGACATGGCTGAAGCGTTGTTGCAGCTCAAGAAAATTCGTTCTTTCCACTTGTGCGGTCATTCCTCACGCGGCTGGAATACATTCGGCCCACGCATGCAACAAGCATTTATCCACCTGTTCGGCCTGCCCTCGCTCACCAAGGTTGTGATCTCCTTTAGAAGAAGGAAAGAGTTACCAGCCATTCCACCTTCATCTTGTAGGAACTTGGTGGATTTGTCCCTTGTGAATCCCTATACCGCCTTAACCTCTGCAAGTTGTCTTGCTGATCTCAGCCCCCCACCTCGTCTACTCACGCTTCACTTGTGCGGTTTGAATAACGCCATGACAAGTTTGCTCGAAATCAGGCGCAGTGAAACAGTTCCAATCATCGATTTTTCACACCTTCGGCGCCTATTTGTTGATGTTGAAAATGATGACGAGCGTAAAATGTTGGAAAGAATCCTACTCGAGGCCCGGAAACTTGAATCTCTTATTTGTGAAGGTGTGTCTGTTTTTCTGTGCAACATTCTACACGTTCATAAACATCAACCAGTTTTTCCGCCTGCTACCTACAGCAATCTAGCTCGAATGCTAGATCTTGGGTCTTTAGCAACCCTGAGATCGATGTGTCTTCGCTTTTGGGTTGAGGACGAGATGCAGGATCCTTTCTCTGGTCTGATCGAGGAACTGGAAGAAATGAGTCAGCAGAAGAACACCGGTCTTCAAGAACTGGTCCTCGAGCTTAAAGTTGCGCGTGACTCCAAATGCCGTTTCATTGACCGAGAATGGAAGAAACTGGACGATGCTCTCGGCAATCCCTCAGCCTTCCCATGTCTTTATTCTCTCACCTTCAACATCACCGTGCTGTTCTACGATTTACACGCTGAGGCCGAGGAGATGGTGAAGAGATTCAACGACATGAGGATGACACAGCTCACTCGGTTGTCAAGTCGGGAAAATCGGGAATTCCATTTTGAATTCTCGGTCGAGGCCGAGATTTAATTATGCAGAGAGATTGTATGTGCAAGAAACATCGAAGACTCCCAGTTCAGGTACCACCTTGAACACCAAGATTGACAACGAGGGTGTGATAAGTCTGGGGATGAAGTTGAATCCCAATTGATGAGATGTCAGTAGACCCTAGACAAGTATTCAAATTTGGAGCCAGTGGTTCTCTTAGCTCGGTATCCTGGTGTATACAAAGTGACATGGCTAGGCTTAGTTGAATCCGCAACGGGATTTCCGAGAACGGAGTGACGCAAAGGGCTCTGTCTCGCGAGTGTGCTAGTGCTCAATCCTGGTTTTGAAATCGCAGGACTACACGTGATTGTTCTCTATCCTATCGACCGTGGCCATGGTTGTCTATCGCCAGGTAGCCCCACAAGAATATTGCTTCAGATATTAGTAGGCAAGAGTAATCACGTAGAATACCAGATGAACCAGGTGTGGCCGGCCATTCTGAAGTCGATTATTCATGCAGATTCACTGACACTATTATTCAAGGTTCTTTTGGTCAGTTGAGGGAGACTACTTCGTCCGCTGTACTCAAGGTAGACATTTGCAATATTGCATGTAAGTATGAGGCGGCGCTTTTGGGGCCATGGCTTCCCAGGTAAGCGCGCGCCGCGCAACGTATTTATTGCCAAGGTCAGTTTAGGCCTACAGGAACTCTTCCGTTATTGAAGTGGTGGCAAAAGTGGAGATGATTAAGCGGTAATGGGCAAAGGGAGAAAGGGAGAAGCGATTCAGCAGTGACGGATACAAAATCGGGCATTCGTAGCCCGTCAGACCCACATTCATGTCTGCTCTGTGAAGTAAGCACACAGGAAATCTTGAATGAGAGGCTAGCCTGCAACACCGATCCTTCCTTCACGGGCCGCTGACTCAAGGGCGCCTGGAATCATCTGCTGAGCGCTGAAGTTTCACTGTTGACCCTTCACCTACACCTCACGGCGCAAAATGACAACGATCTCCTTCCTCCTTCCATTCCATTCCCCAATCAACGCGCTCCACGCAGGGTTACGCAAAGAACAGAAAAGAACGGGAACAGTCGACCTTACGCACCGATAACATGCTATACCCCGCATGAT
Source organism: Crassisporium funariophilum (assembly GCA_014925845.1). Classification (NCBI taxonomy): domain Eukaryota; kingdom Fungi; phylum Basidiomycota; class Agaricomycetes; order Agaricales; family Crassisporiaceae; genus Crassisporium; species Crassisporium funariophilum. Next base: position 857,115 of record JACGCL010000007.1, read on the forward strand.
GCATCCCCGCAAAGAAAGCAGAGATTCATATCCTGCAATATCGGAACAAAATGGGCTTACCCTGCTCAACCTCATGGAGCTGCGCATTGTATGAAAAGACTATAAATTCCTCGACACGCTAACGAGCGAGAACAGTATCCCGCGTTTCCTTCAAACCCATGTGCGTACCTAACACTCAAAACCCGCAACACCCCTGATGATTCCTCGATATTAATGAAAAAAAAACAGATTGATCACGCACAACCTGAAAGATTGAAATGAACTTCTTCACCACCATCGTCGTCACCGCCATGCTCCTCATGGCGCAGAAGGCCGAAGGCGCCCCTTCTGCGGCGCAAATCTGCAATAAGACGTGTTTCCCCGAACCGCCAGTGTGTCCTGTTGGACAAGTAGTGGGTGGGACTCCGGGGTGTTATGCGTGCTGCCGGGATTAAATTGGGGAAGAATACTGGGCGATTAGTGGAGCTGGATAAGGGGAAGCGCTTCAGTGAAGATCGATGCTGAGTTCCTACATTGAGGATTGGGTAATGCAGGCAAAAGCATGAAGAATGTTATTTGATGAGATGCGGATATGATGTCGTTAGTGTAAATCTAGCATGTGGTGGATTCGTAAGTTCGTCAAATAATCCCTCTGAAAAGGATGCCTGCTCCGGTCCAAACCCCAAGAAAAGTTCAAGATCCCACATGACCAGGCGAGACACCGAACCACCATCTATACGGCTTGAACACCTCTCCGTCTTTCGTGAAATCGGCTCTTGCAACGAACTTTCGTTCGGAGATCAGGAGAGGGAGCCAGATATAATCCTGGTCCCACATCTTCTCGAACGGAATTGGCGCCGCATCGCTGTCCTCGTCCTCGTCCTGTCTGAAAGCTTCTGCAGGCTCGTTCGGGGCGGGTGGCGGGGGTAGAGAGAACCATTCTGGTTTCATCTCGTCTGTTCTGCACAATAAAACAAAGTCAAATAAATTCAGTTGTGTCTGGTCAAAGGGGGATGCTGTGTGGGGTAATTACTCGGTGACGGCGCCTTCGTAAGACTCCGCACGGTATATCTCAATCTGGAAGGCCCATTCTGCGCCTTCGGTCATGAAGAGGAGACTTCCTGCATGTTCGAGTGGCGCAGTGATGCCGGCCTCTTCCTTTTATTCATTGACAATTCAAGTCCATCAGTTACGGATTGGATTATTTGAGGCAGGAGTGAGGTCACCTCTAGTTCACGTTTGGCTGCCTGTAGAGACGTTTCTCCTGGGTCTACCTTCCCACCTGGGATGTAATATATTTATCGGGTATAGTCCTTTGAGTAGAGTCTGATATTGTGCTTACCAAATCCGTTATATCTTTAGTGAATGGAGAAGTCAAACACGCGGTAAAAAGAATATTGCAGGCCCTCACTTGCCCTTTCCAAACCCTCTTTTCTTCATCCCTAATAACAGCTTCAATGTCCGTACGTGGTAAGTTCAAGGCGTCAACGGGATAAGAAAACGGCCGATGCTCACTCTGCCATTTTGTACTATGAATGCGTTGGTATAGTATTTCGTCTTCGTATACGAGAGCCATGGGTTTTCGTTTCCACCACTTGCGTAGTGTTCTAGAGGCTTTTCCTTCGAAATGCCTGGAGGTACGGGGTCGGGGTCGGTGTAGATCATCAGATAGTCCGGGGAATGTGAACAAGAGCTCGGGCCAAAGAATTGGTCAATATACGGTCTATCCACGGATGGAAGTTACGCAAATGTTCCGCCTTCTAGTGGCTGGATCGGACAACCGTCAAGTCAGTTTGAATCTTGAAAGAAACGTCGCGACTTGAACGCGTTCTAGGGGCTTAAGACGCCTTTGACAAGCAGGTACAAACACTCAAGCTGATCGAGAGCTTCTTCTTGGCTTCTCCTACTCCCGGTTGAACACAGCCTTGTTTTCGTTCACTGACAACCTTTTTGGACTGGTACATGCTTCAGCCGCGTACTTCATCTACCACCTGATACCAACGCAATTCAGTTGGGACCGACAGGTCCAGTGTTAAGCCATGCTCCAGGGTCGGTGTCGACTGGAAGAAACTGTTGACCACCATGGAGTCCAAGGAAGCCTTGCGGAGAAGCCTTGCTCAGCAAGGCTTCGAATCTTCACTTCTTGTTTTATTGTAGATGTGATGAGCTTCTGCAGATGCGGTTTCCAACACCGTGTCCGACATTGACCGAAACATCAGCGCACCTTGATTTACATCCGACCGAGTAGGGGCGCAGCACGGCCTTGTTCATCACTTTATTCGTGCTCACTGTGCACAAAGGGGAACATCTTCGATAACTTACATATTAACTGTGCAGTATATTTTCTCTAATGATGTTCTGAAGCCGCCGTGCAAATTTATTTCACTGAGTCAGCGAGTCGAGCAGAGCGGCAGACTTGCCTGGGTGATGGAAGCTTATGTCAGCAAATTGTTTCTCTGGTTCTTACGACGACAGTCCGTTGCGGCTCTTGTACTGACCACCCCATGGTCTCCACTCCCCGCAAACGACAGGCCTCGAGATCACCGGATGGCGGCAGGTATCCCAAGCGTCAGCTCACCTCGTCGCCAGAGGAAGGTGAGCTCGACGACCCGACGCCACCGACCACAGCACACCCTGTAATTCTGCCCATTTCTCTGCCACAAAAACCACCGCCACCGCAGAGAAAAGTTCCATTTCCATTCAAGAAGAAGATAGAGACTGCTGAAACTGGTGCTGCACCTAAATTGGAAGAGGGGCCAGAAGTGGCACCGAATGTATTCGACAGGTTCGAGGAGGATGCTCGGCGAGTGCGAGAGCGGGAGGAATCGAGGCGGAAACGCGCTCCTCTGCCCGCGAAACATGGCCAAGCGGATCATTGGGAACCGGGCTTTGGTCGTGGTGAATCTTTGCTGTCGAGGTTGGAGCCTTACGGAGCCGCAGGGCGCTATGATTACCCCAGTCGAGACACTAGGGATAGGGACCGTCGTAGATCACCCGGACCACGACACTCTCCTCACCGTTCACGCTCCCCTGGATCGCCCTCGACATCCTATCAGAGAGATAAACATAGATTGCCTGCTCCCAGGTCTCCTGAAGCCGATTTCAGCCCTCCGAGCCAATTTGTGTTGGATAAAATCCGAGACCATTCTCGGGAACGGGGATTTGAGAGAGATAGAGACAGGGATAGAGATCAACGTGGCTACAGGGATGATGAGCCTCGACGATATGCCCGTCGGAACTCGATATCGGATGATACGAACGGGCGCTACTACCGACCGCCACAGAGTGATTACCGCCGAGGCGACGACCGCGAATGGACACGAAGAGATGCCCCATATCAACGGAGCACTCATAGAGGAGACGATAGAGGACACGAACATGATCGCCATCACGACTCTTCTCGTCGGACGGATGTTCGACCTCCTTCACCTAAACCCCCTACTCATTCAAGGCCTGTTTCACCGCTACCACCTCCACCTACTACTCTCCCGGACCGCCCTCCATCACCTCCTCCTCTTCCTCCTCCTCCACCACCGCCGTCCGACCTTGGCCCGCGGCCACCCTCCTCCACACCCCCACCTGCTCCTCCCCCCGATTCGCGTCTCACGAAGGACACCAGACTGCCCATCATCCATGCCCAGGTCAAGATCACCCTGAAACGACCAGAAGCGCCAAAGAATGCGCATTCTCCTCTTGCCTTAGACTTGGCACCAATTTCCACTGCGAAAGCGATGCAGAATGGGGTCGAGACCAAAGAAGAGAAACCTCAGGGTCCTCAAGGTCCTAAGGAACCGTCGAAGAAAGATTCGGAGCCACCTAGAGTAAGGATGGTCAGGAGACGTGAACCGGTGCGAAGGACGAAGAAGGAAGAGGTGCAGGCTTATGGTCGTGGGTTCATTGGGTGTGGACTTCAGTCAGATTACGAGGCTACTACGAAGCTGGGAGAAGGAACATTCGGGTTTGTTGGGATTTTTTTCCTGACGAAATGCTGGCTAAACGCGTGGTTTACTCTGCAGAGAGGTACACAAGGCTATTCACAAGAGCACTGGTGCAACTGTCGCTCTTAAGCGTATCCTCATGCATAACGAGAAGGAGGGTATGCCTGTGACTGCCCTACGAGAGATCAAGATTCTCAAAGCCTTGAAACATCCTTGCATTGTTGACATCTTGGACATGTTCGTAGTACGAAGTAAGCCCCTTTTCACCTTTTTCCAGGAGCGGATCGCTGATATTCGTTGAAGGCACGGAAAGAGACCCCTTGTCGGTGTATATGGTGTTTCCTTACATGGATCATGACTTGGCTGGTCTTTTGGAGAACGAACGTGTGAAGCTACAACCGAGCCATATCAAGTTGTACATGAAGCAACTCCTGGAGGGAACGGAGTACATGCATCGAGTAAGCATTTTTTCAGCTTTCATATTACCACCAACTTGGTCCTGACTGTCCATTGCTCTCATTTAGAATCACATCCTTCACCGTGACATGAAAGCCGCCAACCTGCTCATCTCGAACAACGGGTCTCTGCGGATAGCCGATTTCGGTCTAGCTCGCACGTACGACTCCTCAGTGTCCAATTCACGTGGTGCGGAAGGCGGGGTGCGGGGTAAGGAGCGCAAGTATACCAACTGCGTGGTGACGAGGTGGTATCGTCCACCTGAGCTTTTGTTGGGTGCGAGGCAGTACGGAGGGGAGGTTGATATTTGGGGTATCGGGTTTGTTAATTCTTGTCGTCGTCCATATGATCCCCTCTGATCGAAATATTTTCCAGATGTGTTCTGGGTGAGATGTTCACTCGCCGGCCCATCCTTCCTGGTACCTCGGACCTCGACCAATTGGAGAAGATCTGGCAACTCTGCGGCTCACCAAACCAGCACAACTGGCCGCACTACGACGCCCTGCCGGGATGCGAGGGTGTCACGAGATGGGCGACCGCGTCTTCGAGGAAGATCAAGCAGTCTTATGAGAGGTTGGTATTGATTTCTTCCTGCGTGCTGAGCATATCTTATCAATATGCTTCCTCGTTAGCGTCGGGCCGGAGACTTCTGATTTGCTCGACAAACTGTTGATCCTCAATCCGAAGGAGCGAATCACTGCTTCGCAGGCTTTGGACCATGATTATTTCTGGACTGACCCAATGCCTGCTGATCCGAAGTCGTGAGTGATCCGCACATCATCTTGAGTCCCCATGTGTATTCTTAACACGAACTACCAACAGTTTGCCTTCGTACGAGGCCTCTCATGAATTCGACAAACGCGGACATCGCAACCACCACCACCCTCTTCCAGGCGTACCAAACATAGTGGTGCACCCAGAGACTCATGGTCGCCACTTACAACCCCCGAACCACTTCAACAGGCAGCCCAACGGCGCTGGAGGGCCTCCCTATGGCAATGACCCTCATCGACATGGCGGTCCTGGTGGAGGACCTCCGCACGGGCATCCTCCCGGACTAGCCAATCCACACCAGGCTAACTTCCGCCCCGGACCGCACAACGCACATTCCAATTCTTACCGCAATGGACCCCCACCTCATGGAGGACCCCCACCAATGCCCGGCCTTTCCTTTGCACGTCCTACTGGCTCTTCTGGACCCCTGCCCCTGCCGACGTTGGCGGGCCAGACCTACCCACCGCCCCCGGAATATATGTTCGCCCGCACGCGCAATCAGCCACCGTATCATGATCGAGGGCCGCAAGGCAAGGGACAGCCATACCCGTCGGGCGGTAGAGGTGACCGTGGTGATCATTGGGATTCAGCGAGGAATCAGAGACATAATAGGAATTATGGGAACTCTGCGATTGGGATTAGACCGCCGATGCAGCTGCCGTCCCACCTTCCACCAAGGCCTGTTGCTCCGTTGGGCGCGTCAAGGGAGGGCGATCAGCGTGGAGGCCCCACCGACGGAAGAGGAGAACCCGCTGCTGAAGGGGGAGGAGGAGGAGGGGCGCTCAATTATGGCTAGCCTGGCGTTTTCGTTGTTTCGTTGGTTCCTGGTTCTTGTGAATCATTCGTTCCTTGCTACAGTTCTTGTAATTACCAACTACTACATACTCTATCGTACCATATCAATTGTTTTTGCATAGTACATATCATTTTAGAATCTCAATCACATTGCATTTGTCCAATAAGCAACGATTGTGCATGTCTTTTATTATCAGTCATTGCAAAGTATCCTCGGAGCCAAGGAGATTGCTTGTATAAGGCCCGAAAGCTTAACTCGCCCAATGTCATTTTCGGCGCCTGACCCGTTCACACCTATGAACTGACCTTGACCCAACTGGGTGTTTGAGAAAGGGAGGACAATCTAACCAGATATGAGCCCTCAGTGACCTGTTCTTGCCGCATCCCTAAACATGTCGAGCGATCGCGATCGTGCCGATGAGCAAGCCACACCTGGTTCATCTAGTTCAGGCAGGTATTTTACGTGACTGCTCTTGACCACTATCATTCTAAACACATAATCTGGTAGGGCTATCTGGCGGTAGACAACCATGGTCACGGATAGGACGGAAAGCAACCACGCGTACTCCTGCGATTTCAAGACCAGGATTGAGCGATAGCACACCCGCGAGACAGAGCCCTCTACGGCACTCCCCTCTCGTAAATCCAATTGGCAGACCTGCAGATTCAACTACGCCCAGGCATGAGCATGGCGATTTGCATACACCAGGATCCCGAGCGCATATAGCTAAGAAAACCAAGGGCCCCAGATTTAAAAACACGAACTTCGTCATCAAGACGGCGTCGCCGATAAGTGTACTCAAACCTTTCGAACACATTCCAATCGCGACTTCATTTCGTGGACATGGCCAGGTCAGTCTTAGCTTGAATAAGCTACGCAGTTCCTTTGATTTTTTGACGTATAATAAAGGTGCATGGAAACTCGCAGAATCGCGCTCCGAACTCAAGGGCTTCATTCCCATTGGCGGCTAAAATAACAAGCGCTCTCGGACGAAACACTCATCGACCAGGTAATCCCGTCCAAATATACATCGAGTGAATCAGAGCCTCAGACCTCACTCACACAGTGGCACGGATTTCATCCCAATTCAAAGCGCCCACGCCTCAAGACTTCCGAAGGCATTCTTCTACCAACATGCCGATTCCCGCTTCCACGAAACCACAAGTCATAATGACAACAAAAGCCACAACGCCGATAGCTCCACTATGGCAAGACTTGGACGATGAATTTGAAGCACGAAAATCCAGCAAACGCGGCCGTGACGATGATGGTCTTGGACAAACTTTCGCCAAACGTGTATCGTCCACCACTAACCGCCGAAATGCTATGAACAAGGAAGCCAACGATTTCGACGTAATAGATATGGACCGCCCAAAAGCTGCTGTACATCCCGGACTCAAGCTAAGAGGGGTCGATGAACCGGAAGATTCCAACTCTGATGACGACGAACCGAGATACCGACCCCAACCCAAAGTCCTGGGCCGTAAAACAAGTAGTAGGTTAGTATGCCTACCTCCAAAGCCTGTTGCGGAATCTGATACAAGTTCCAGACCTCAGATCGCTGCCAAGAAGTCTGCTGCCCGCAAGGTCGAATACACCAATGCGACATCCAGTGAAGAGGAAAGCGAAAAGATGCCAACTAGCTCTTCTGATGATGACCAGCTCGACTCAGACCAGTACGATCCAGTTCGAGCAGACCGCAATGTACAGGAAGACGTCAACATGGAGGAGGCAACACAATATCTTCCACCGCCTGCCAACGTGGTGCTCAACAGCCAGCCGACAATAACAATACCTCTTCCACAGATCGATCAATCTCTTGTCGAGAACCGTGAAGCTATACAATCCACGGATCCATCAGCCGATCTTGTTGCTGCTGTAGAGATGCTCACACTGTCGACCTTACGAATGCACAAGACGCGACAACTCCCTTTCATGGTGCGAACCTTGCGTCAAGGCTTCCTCCAACGCTGTCGCGAACTCCAAATTCCTATCTACAGCGACGACAGGCGACCCACTGTCTCTGTGCACTATGATTATGTCGCAGGTATATCCTACGAGACAGAGGTTTCTAAATGGTTGTGCCCGCTATGTGAACTAATGGGTGACTTTACGACGAGGGAAATGCTAGATTGTCATTTGCGTTGGGATCATCAGGAGGTATATACCGAATGGGTACAGACAGACGAAACAGATGTAGGTGTCGTTTTTGTTGAAAAATACCACTTGAAGAACCACGCATGACACATTAAATACCAGGAATCAGAGGAGTGGAGTCTGCAATTGCTTATCCCAGAGATCCTTGAGTCGGAGTACGTATTGTTCTCCTACCATTCCCAGGTGCACCAGCTACATACTGATCGAGGCTCTTCAAACCGATTTAGGCCTGAGTCATCATTTGCCCGCGATCGACAAAGCCTTTCAAAGCATGAAGAAGAAGGTACTTCTGACCACGGCTGGCTCGCACATGGCGAGACAACTTTACAGACCCCTCCATCCCGTGGCCACTTCGATCTATTTCCATCAGTCACTCTTTCCCCGTCATTAAGTCGGCGACGTGAAACTTCACCTTCACCTTTGGCAAAGTTTGAGGTCACTCCAGTTCCCAGGACGGGGAAAGTCGAAAGTTCAGCACCCGCATCTACCACAGCTTCATCAAGTCGCCCATCAGTGACAAATTCGATTTCCAGCCGCTGGCGTTCAACTACTGGGGCATCTATATCAACTGCCACGACACAAAGGCCGGCACATGCTGGGCGATATCCAACGCCACCTCCTCCTGACAATCCCCTAGGACCAGCCGCCCAGCCTCCATACCTGCCTGCTGAGTCGGACTATGGTGGCCCAACCGTTCATTACTCGTGTCGACCAGGCGGCGCATGCTTATTTGATTTGCTCAATACACTTCCCATGGATAAATTTGGAGTCCTCGATTGGGAGATCTTGGATCGTGAAGAAGAGATATACGAGAGTGATGATGTCAAGGAAGAATACAAAGTCATGCACGCCCTGTGGGCAAGGTGGATAATACTGAATCGGTGAGTAAATTTGATTTATCCCATTAGTGGCGTTCGAATCTGATCTTTCAAAGACCCAAATTTATCTCGAATTATCACAAGGGGTTGATAGCATTCGTGAATGAGTATTGGAAGATCATTCATAGAGCAGCAGGATGGGATGCTTTGCGCTATTGGCTCCTTGTGAGTATTTCCAAAACCTACATGCAGGTAGGCTGACGCCTCGGCAAGATGTTGCTCGCCAACCAATTTCTCACAGGGCACGAAGTTGCCCAGGTTCTTGTTCACTATGAGAATCTGACTGGCATGGCCCATTGGTATGACTGACTTCCCCGAATATTAGTCAATGTTATGTAAGGCTATCTATCGAAGATTTTTATGATTAGATGTGAGGTGATGTATTATACTTTCCTATCTGTGAACTTCAATTCATCGAATTCCGCAAACTCCTTGGCAAAAGATTAACAGTTGGTGATCGTTTGACTAAATGCTACGTTGTCAGACTGCTCAGTTTCTGGTCGCCGGGCAACCATCGCGGAAGAAAAGCACACAGTCCAAGATTATAAGCCGGGGTTCACAGGACATCAAAATGTCCCTCTTCTACCACCCACTGTGACGATGGCCTCAATACCTCACAGAATAACCAATCGAGAACGAACAGTTCTTGATCTACATCCCAAGAAAATAGCCGCAGATAGTTTCGAATTGACTACCTTGGATGATACCAGGCGCTGTCCGGGATGCAAACTCCCCGCCGCAGGCAGGAAAGGCGGTCTGGTCATAGCATGCGGGTAAGTAGTTGACACCCTTATCAAATGTGTACTCCCCTAATTATGGACTCTTCCGGCTGTATTCTCTGCTCACTGTAGTGGATCGTTCTTTCATATCGACTGCTATAGCTGCAAGAAGTGTAGAACACCTATTGCACTCGACGACCGTGTCTCCCTTGACCTTGATGGGCTCCTGCTTTGCGAAGACTGCCTCCACAAATGCAATATCTGCAACCTCTCCATCTTAGAATTGATCATATATGGCGGCAATGACTCGTACTACCACCCTGATTGTTTCAGATGCAAGGAATGCAACACCCCTTTGGATGAACGGAGATTTGGGAAGACAAGCCGCTCAATTTACTGCATGGAATGTCACGGGAAGCGCGTGATAAAGATTAAAAAACGTTTACAGAGGAAAACCGAGAGAGAGAAGCGTGCGTACGGAGGAATTACCTCTCCAAAACCCTAACAATGATTCCCGGCTAAAAATAATGGTCTCTCGGTGTGTAACTGTTTATGTATACCCTCAGCGCACTTCCTAATCACAAGTCTATTGTTCGAAAGATGACTCTACATGAGTCTGATCAGTGATTGTATCGACGATACTCAAACTCCGCGCCATATTTATACCCTGGAATTAAAAGCAATGATACCCCAGCTTGCAGCAGCTCAAAGGGATCCCGCCCTCGGGCTCAAATCTGTGCATCCAGAAGAGGTTGACTCGAGGATCCTCAAATCAAACTTCCTCCGGGACACACATGTTCTTGCCACTGTTGCAGGACATACTGATGAGGCGAACAAACAATTCTCGACGTGGCCAACCCCTTCGTCAACTGTGATATTGTTTCACGTGTATCTCTTATTATATTCAGCACACAAATACCATGACAGACTGTATCGACACCAACTTCACTCTGCTTCTCTCAAAACCGGCCGCTCGAACGCTCCGGCATCTTCATCGTCGTCAGAATCAATACTATACCCATCCTCTTGATGCCTCTCCAGTATGAGCGACCGTAATCGATTAATCGTTTCCTCCATCTCGCCTTCAACGTGAGCTCTTCTCGCTCGGCCAAACTCATCAGTCTCTCCGACAATGAGTTCTTCGGGGTCCCAGTCAATTTGCTTGCCTTTCCAACCTCCGCGTGTGTGCACAAAGTTGAGGAAAGTACGCCAGAGTGGATCAAGCGAAAGCACGACAGGGTTTCCGATAACGATGAGGAGGGCTTGAGCTCGTGTAAGAGCCACTGAATTTGACAATCAGTATGGACAACAAACCTACATGATTTACGCACCGTTCATTCTATTCTTGTTCGCTACGAAACCAAGAGACCGTCTGATATCTGCAGTAACAAAATCTTTGTTGCTTCTGACAGTCGAAATTATAATCACGCGTCGTTCCTTCAGAGGAAAATGATAATCTAACGAGTACAAATTCCCCAAACAGCAACTTACCTGACCCTGAAACTCTTCGACGCTACCGACCTTGATATCTCGCAGTTTGTGATCCTTGTACAGAAGGTCGAGAATCTTGCATCGTTGAGCGTGATAGGGTGTAATGACACCAATATGCTCCCCTTCTGAAGTTTATTGTGAATGGTTAACGAAACGAAAAGATAGATTTAAACAATACATACTCGTGTTATTCTTCCGGTTGTTAATGAGCGACAGACAATATTTCTTGACTTGGGTCGCCTCATCGATGTTGAAGAAGGATGGGGATTTTGCTTCACGCTCGTCCCGACCGATGATAGCATGGAAGATTACTGGGAATTTTTTCTTTGGCAACTCCTCATAGTGATCCAAAGAATTAACCAGGGCTCGATCTCCACACGACTGGAGTTCCGAGTTATAGAACGCGTCATTCGAGAACTTGAGGATATCGGGATGAGATCTGAAGTTCTTGACAAGTTTGACGATGCTGTAGGAGCGAGTCAGTGGGTCCTTTGATGAGTAAAGGAACGAGAAAGAGCATACGTTATTCCTCCATGCGTATCCGGGTTATAGATATCAAGCGCCATAATTCTGGCAAGATAGCTCGTCTTCAAACCCAGTACACGAGCCAGCTCCGAGTGGACGACAGGCCCGAGCTGCTGATTATCCCCAGCAATCACCAGATTCGTTTTATCATCAGCAATACTCTTGACAGGCACCATAATCTCTGGCTCCTTTCCCTGCCCAGCCTCATCAATAAAGATGTGACTGTAATGGCCTCTTTTAACTCCAAGATTTGCCGGAACACCTGCAGACAAGCAGGTCGCTACCACCACCCGGTATTTCACCAGTTGTTCCAACAAAGGCATGGCGAAGACCTGGTTATCGTTGATCAATGATAAGTCGCGGAGAGATTTGGGCATGTCATCGATCCGTCGACTCAATGAGTTCAACCGGAAAACCTCAGTTCTACCACGATGCTTCAGTTCCATCGCGATCAGGTCGGCGGCAGAGTTGTTTGGAGCGCATGCCAGGATTCGGATATCTTCGTCGCGATCCAAGAGCTGTTGCATAGCTTCGACAATGGTTTTGGTTTTCCCAGTACCTGGACTAGAAGATGCATTTGAAACATAAGATTGCATGTATATGAATAGATAAGTAATATAACATACGGCCCAAAGACGACAAAAGGGACGCTGCCAGGTTTTTGGTTGATGATAGCTGCAACCGTCTCCATCTGTTCGTCATCCTCACCAAGGGGGCGATAGAACGGAGAGATTTCACGCATTTTTACTGTCGAGATTCGGGCTACCCCTTGGATGTGGGCCAGTGTTGGGAAAAGGAATCGTGTTGGGTTGAATTTATTCATGAGTGCATGATGCATACGCCGGAACGGCAATCGGTTGAGGACAAATCGAACATCGAATTTGCTTCCTTTGTAAATATTGAAATTCTCTCCGAAACGAAGACTGACGTGGTCTTGATGAACCTGATGGACACGACCTTCATACCATGTCCGTGTGTTGAGGGTTTCGAGCACGTCCGGATGGCTAACGAGGATGAAATCGCCAACGAGTACAGAAGGACGATTCTCAGCGAGACCCTCCACTAGAAGACTGGTCATAGTGAGATATTAGAGAGGTAACGGATGTGGAAAAGAAGTACTTGTAACGAGGGTACTTGGCCTCAAGTTCAACGCTGGCAAGGGAGTACGCATCCAAGTCTTGCCTAAAAAGTGTCAAGCCGAGTACAAGAATGTTCTGATAAAATGGTTGAACGCTTACTTTACCCGTTCTTCCTCTAAAAAGAGAAGTATCTGGAACCACGATCCGTATGTTCTCTCATTGAAAGCGGCAGGCATCCATCGTTTCACGTTTTGTAAGGCAGATTTCGGATGTACGCCAGGCCCAAATACAGCTTCTATGAGCCGTGGAGGAGGCGTATACGGCGGCAGCCACTCCGCCCATGCTGTCTTCGTCCACACCGGAGGGCGTAAGCTGGGCACAATCTTGCCAGTAGGACAGAACGGAGCCGTAGGCTCCCTCCTGGTGTAGGGCGTCTTTGCCTTTAGCTGTTCGTGGTCTTCTCTGGACCCAACGGTGGCTGCCACTGTTCGAGTGATGACGAAAGTACGACGTCGATCTAAGTCGTAAAATCCGAGCTCTAACGTGTCCTCGTATAACCCCGCGTAGGAAGGATGGAATATGATAGACAAAATCCGGGAGGATCCCTTCTGGACGACCTTAGACCTCCCGCGCAAATGGGCAGAGAACCTGAATGACAATGATTGATCGGTTAGAATCGAAACTTTGAGAAATCGATCAGCTTCACCGGACACCGTGCTCGTCTTCCCTTCCAGACGATTGCATGCGGCATTTCGCGATAGAGACGGCCGAAATAGAGCTGGATATCGTGACAGTAACTTCAACAGAATTTTCCGTATCCAAAATGCCAAAATCGATGCCCGTCTTTCCAGTCACTGTTACTCCCTCCTTGTCTTCCATTGCTTCGTCCAAAGCGGCGCGAACTTCTTTCATATGCTGCTTTCGCATGTGTTCCTCGACGTGAATGTCGTAGTTGGAGTTAGGCACCATTTTGCGGCAATGTTCACAGACCAAAATCTGCTCTTCTTCGATGGCGCTTGAGCTCACCTGGCTTACAGTAAGTCCTGAGAGAATAGAGCTATCCTTGGACACAAAGAAGCTTACATCGTCTTCATGCTGTGCATTGCCATTCCCATTTCTTTCTGATGTCGATGGACCTCGGATTTGACGAGGGCCACGGTGGTTTTGTTGGATTTGTGGACCACCATTACCTTGCAAGGCAAACAGCAGCCTTTGGTGCCGTTTTCCTCGAGAATGAGGTTTTCGGTCCTGGAAAAGAAGAACTAGGCCACAAGCACACTTGTAGATATCATGTCGGAGTGAACAACTCCGACCAAAAACACACCCCGTCGTGACAAAGAGGTTGCAATATGAAGGATTGATGGACATGATGAACTGGCGAAAACAACTGTAGGGACTGTGGTAGCTTGAAGGCTATCAAAAGTGCAAATTCAACCACTTCCTGCCGATAAGAGTCAGGAAGAAGAGTCTTAAGGTTATGATTGGGCTCACGGAGGCAACGAGGCTTTGATCCCCTTGAGGCAGCCAATCGTGACTATTTGTATTCATTTTTTGACGCGTACCCCAACACAAGTCGTCGAAGACAGTCTGTGGCATTTCATGACAGGGGCCATTCTACACCACCTTAAGTGGGCGGTGGTCAATTTAGCCGAGACTCTAAATCTTTCCCACAATGCCCGCTTAGATTATACTACTGTCAAGATCTATTTAGATTAGTTCACACGACGAGCATTTAGCTGACTGCTTTGGAAATGCTCACCGTTTGCAAATCCAACTTTTTGTTGGAATATTGCCAGCAAACGCGATACAGCCGACGCGCCACAAAGCTATACGCTCACCTGCGCACTCCGGCAATTATTTGTATGTCCTTTATTGTTTCTCATATTTCACTCCATTTCTTCGTAATGTACGCCTATTGCCTATATTGTACATTCACCATTTACTGCTCGGCGTCACCGAGCGTATATCCTTTTATGTTCCGATTGAATTCACATTTGCATGATATATTCTACTTATAGTTGTACACGGCTTTTCTCTCGAGTAGCTATCTTAAATACTGTCCGTATATTCGAGGCTCCCCTCAGTCGTTTGTCTAGCAAACAACTGAGGTGAGCAACTTACCGTCTCTTAGTTTATCTGTACTTACTTTGTATATAGCTTTCGTTCTAGGTAATTAATATATGCCTCAGTCGTTTGTCTAGCAAACAACTGAGCTTTCGTTCTAGTATTCCTATAGGTTATGGGCCCCGCCCCCTGTGCATAAACTCGTCGTTATTACTCTACTCGTGCTTGTGATATCTTCGCTTACCATGTCTGCTGCAACTACTTCTCTCTCCGACTCTTTACCCTCCTCTATTCCTAAGCTTGATGCAAGCGGCGTCAACTGGGTTATCTTCTCTGTCCGTTTCCAGGACGCTGTCGAGGCCAAAGGCTTTTGGGGCCATTTCGACGGCGCGTCCACTCGTCCCGTTAATTCTACTATCCCTGGCATGACGACGCCTGGTGGTTCTGTAACCGCCGCGAAGTTAGCCATGACTCCTGAAGAGCTCGCTGCTGCTCAGAGTCAATGGGATAAGGACGAGCGATCGGCAAAGTCTTTACTTACCCAGAAGATCCCTGATTCGACTGTCATTCGGATTCACTCCAAGAAGTCCGTTAAGGAGCGATGGGACACTATCATTGCGGAATTCACGGAGAAAGGCGCTTACGCGCAAACAGATCTTCGTACCAAGTTCCTGGAGTCGAAGTGCCCTGACAAGGGCAACGTTCGTGAATTTCTGGATGGCCTGCGAGTCAAACGAGAGGAATTAGCTTCGGTTGGGGTGGATATCGACGAAAAGGATTACCGATCGACCATTATCGGCTCCTTACCTGTTCATCTGGCGAATTTTGCATCGGCGCAACTTACTGCGGCCCGGATTGCTTCCATAACCCTCACCCCTGACGCTCTCATTGCTATTCTTGGCGAGGAATACGATCGCCAAATTTTGCAGCGCGCACGGCGGTACGGAACTGGAAAGGCGAAGGACGACAAGGACGAGGCCATGACTGTTAGCTCTAGCTCTTCAAAGTGGAAGGGTGGTAAAGGCGGCAAGAAGCAGCGTGGCGAATGTTGGAACTGCGGTTCGAAGGAGCACTTCAAGGACAAATGTCCTGAACCTCCTAAGTCCTCTGACAGGCCCAAGAAGGAGGCGGCGAAGCCTAACATATCGAAGGCGGCTAGAGGCAGCGCCAACGCGGCGGTGCAGGACATGGATTCCGAGTCTGATGGTGTATGGGTGGCCATAGAAACCGACGGCGAATCAGTCGCGTCGCATGGTTCCATGCCAGACCTCCAGGCGGTAACGGATTCGTCGGCTAGTGATATTTCGTATGTGGAAAGCCTTGTCAAGGACGATAGTGATTGGTTTTCGGAGGTGGCTGAGGATGCGGATGAATTCGACGACGATGAATGGTTTTTCGAGGATTATCCTCTGGAAGCCATTCCCGTTCCCAATTATCCTACGGAGTTATATGAACTCCTCACTCCTGATTTTTCTGGGGAAGCTCTCGTCGCTACCGAACCTGCGAAACCTGGCCAGTATGCATATGTCAAAGCCGAACTTTACGATTCGGGATGTACGCAGCACATCTCACCTTTTCGAGACGATTTCGAGAACCTGAGGGATATTCCCCCCAAGTCTTTCCTCGCTGCTAATAAACAGTCATTCAGCGCGACTGGAAAGGGAGAAATGGTTATCGACGTACCTGACGGCGCCGATATTTCTCAGCTGCGACTCACGGAGGTCCTTTATTCTCCCGAAGTCGGTTACACCCTTATATCCATTGGCAAGCTTGACGAGAAAGGCTTTTCAGCCACATTCTCGGATGGGAAGTGTGTTATCCATGGGCCAGATGGAAAGCGTGTCGGCGAGGTACCGAAGAACGCGAAAGGGCTGTATAGGGTCGAGCATGAGGGGGAGCAGGCAAATTCCGGGGTTGAAACACTCACCTTGGATCAGCTTCATCGCCGAATGGGGCATATTTCCCCTGTAATTGCTCAGAAGCTCGTTAAAGACGGCTTTGTGACGGGCGTGCGATTGGAATCCACGCCGTCAGGCGAATTACACTTTTGCGAGTCTTGCACTTACGCAAAGGCCACACGAAAGTCCGTTCCCAAGGTTAGGGAGGGGGATCGTGCCACAGAATTTGGTGGTGAGGTGCATAGCGACGTGTGGGGACCATCGCCGGTTGAGTCTAAGGGAGGGAAGCGTTATTATATCACGTTTACCGATGACAAAACGCGGCTAACTAACCTCTATCTTCTTGCGAGGAAGAACGAGGCCTTCGAGTCATACAAGGACTACGAAGCCTGGTGCTCCACACAGCTGGGTGCGAAGGTCAAGATCCTTCATTCGGATCGAGGGGGAGAGTATCTGGGACAGGAGTTTATTTTATATCTCAACTCCAAGGGTACGGCACAGAAATTAAACGTACACGATACTCCTCAGCATTCTGGCGTCGCGGAACGACGCAATCGCACCATTGTCGAGCGTATTCGAGCTCTTTTGCACGCTAGCGGTCTTCCGAGGTACCTGTGGGGAGAGGCGGCAAGGCATGTTGTTTGGTTATTAAACCGAACATCGACCAAGGCTGTGGATGGGAAAACGCCGTACGAGGCTGCTTTTGGGAAGAAGCCTGATCTGCGTGGCGTACGCGAATGGGGAGAAAAGGTGTGGGTGCGTGTCGAGGGTGGAAATAAATTGGGAGGGCGTGTACGCGAGGGGCGATGGATGGGAGTTGACGACAAGTCAAAAGGCGTCCGCGTTTATTGGCCTGATAAGAAAACGGTCAGCGTGGAGCGCAACATTTACTACGACAAGACTTGCTCATCGATTTATCGACTCGAGGGGGAGGAATTGGATGGCTTTGTCGAGACGAAAATCGACGAACCTGTTATATCTCCTTCTTCTTCTTCGAATTCTGCATCAAACCCTTCACATGTCCAACCTTCTACTTCACATGCCACCGGAAATCCACCTGTTCCCCCTAGCGAGCCCCATACGGATGCCGAAGATCCTCCATCTGAGGCAGAGACCCGTCCTAAACGAGCCCGCAAACCGACGCAGCGTGTTAGGGACTTGTTAGAAGGTCGCGCCGTCGCTTCCAACCTCCCAAAGGGGCGAAAGGTGGCGAAAGGTGTCCAGTTACCGACTCCTGAGGCCCCAGAGCCTGTCGTCGAAGCTCCGAATGCTGAAGACGAACCTCGGAATCAAACTCTTGAGGGGGAGGGAACCGCGGACTGGATAATGGCGGCAGATTTTGTCGAAGAGTATGCGATGGTGGCGGAAATCAGTGAATCGGAGGCATTGGAACCTCGCAGCGTCGAGGAGGCCAAGCGTCGTCCGGATTGGCCATTATGGGAGAAGGCTATTGAGGAAGAATTAGATGTTTTGAAGGCTGCAGGGACATGGGAATTGGCAGACGCACCTGAAGGAGCCAATATTGTCGGTTCCAAGTGGGTTTTCCGCGCGAAGAAAGACGCCGCGGGTAACGTTGTTCGTTACAAAGCCCGTTTGGTTGCGCAGGGCTTTTCCCAAGTGCCCGGCGTCGACTATTTCGACACATTCGCGCCTGTAGCTCGTTTGGCGTCGATTCGTGCTGTCCTCGCAATAGCGGCTGTCGAAGACTTCGAAATTCATCAGATAGATATCAAGGGTGCTTATCTGAATGGGGTACTCACCTCTGATGAAGTCCTTTTCATGCGACAACCTCCTGGTTATGCCATTCCAGGATCCCAGGGCAAAGTTTGCAGACTTCGCAAAACTTTGTATGGTTTGAAGCAGTCTGGAAGGCGGTGGTACCAGAGATTGGTGGAGATCATGGTGGATGAGCTGGGTTTTGCACGATGTGAGGTGGACCAGGCCGTTTTCTTTCGACGTCGCGGAAAGAGTTTGATCATTGTCTTGGTTCATGTCGACGACTGTACAATTGTGGCAACTGCACAGCCACTGATCGATCGGTTCAAGATCGAGATTGCTAAGCACGTCGGCATCACGGACTTAGGGGAACTCCACTGGATCCTCGGAATAGAGATCCGACGCATCCGGGAGAGGCGCAAAATCTATCTTTCTCAACGTTCGTACATCGAATCGACATTGCGCCGTTATGGTCTCGACGACCTCAAACCTGTCTCTCTGCCTATGGAAACCACTATCCGTCTCACATCTGATCAATCCCCATCGACAACCGAGGAATTCGCAAAAATGCGAAATATTCCATATCATGAAGCTGTCGGATCCCTTATGTACGCATCTCTCGGCACGCGTCCGGACATTACCTATGCTGTCCAAACCGTCTCACGATTTTCGAAAAATCCGGGACTTATTCACTGGGAAGCTGTCAAACGAATCTTTCGTTATCTGAAAGGTACGAAAGAATTGTGGTTGTCTTATGGAGGAGATGGGAAGGAACTCACGGGATATGCTGATGCGGATGGTAATATGGCCGAGGATCGACATGCGATTTCCGGGTATGCATTTTTATTGCACGGCGGCGCCGTTTCTTGGACAACTAAACGGCAGGAAATTATTTCTCTTTCCACCACGGAAAGTGAATATGTAGCCGCTACCTACGCTGCAAAGGAAGCCTTATGGCTTCGCTCCCTTATTTCCCAAATCTTTGACACCACTCTCACGCCGACAACATTATTTTCCGACAATCAATCTGCCATTGCACTCACGAAGGATCATCAATATCACGCGAGAACGAAGCATATCGACATCAGATTCCATTTTATTAGGTGGATCGTCGAAAACGGTACCTTACGACTTATTTATTGCCCTACGAACGATATGGTTGCAGACACCCTCACGAAAGCTCTGCCATCCCCCAAGGTCAAACACTTCGCAGCCGAACTCGGGCTGGTATCGGTTTGAGGGGGAGTGTTGGAATATTGCCAGCAAACGCGATACAGCCGACGCGCCACAAAGCTATACGCTCACCTGCGCACTCCGGCAATTATTTGTATGTCCTTTATTGTTTCTCATATTTCACTCCATTTCTTCGTAATGTACGCCTATTGCCTATATTGTACATTCACCATTTACTGCTCGGCGTCACCGAGCGTATATCCTTTTATGTTCCGATTGAATTCACATTTGCATGATATATTCTACTTATAGTTGTACACGGCTTTTCTCTCGAGTAGCTATCTTAAATACTGTCCGTATATTCGAGGCTCCCCTCAGTCGTTTGTCTAGCAAACAACTGAGGTGAGCAACTTACCGTCTCTTAGTTTATCTGTACTTACTTTGTATATAGCTTTCGTTCTAGGTAATTAATATATGCCTCAGTCGTTTGTCTAGCAAACAACTGAGCTTTCGTTCTAGTATTCCTATACTTTTGACAAGGATTCACTCTCCCACTCCAAATCTTTCAAGGGGGTGTAACTCAGCAAAAGTTACAATGTGCGAGTCCTGCATTGCGCTTCATCACGTTCATATCACTTATTGCCAGTGTGTTATATCTAGTTGGGGCGAAAGCGCAGGTGCTATATCTGTCGGTCTGCATATGGTGTTGGATGAAGGAAACCCTGGTGGCTTGTTTCATGGTGCCTTCATGGTAAGGTGATATTTGCTTTGCCGCGCGGTACTAGTTGGTCTCTGCATAATTAAACCTGAACACAGCTCTTAACCGAGAATTCAAAATGGAATTCCCGATTTTCCCGATTTGACAGCCGAGTGAGCTGTGTCATCTTCATTTCTTTGAATCTCTTCACCTGCTGGTCGGCCTCAGCGTGTAAATCGTAGAACAGCACGGTGATGTTGAAGGTGAGAGAATAAAGACACGGGAAGGCTGAGGGGTTGCTGAGAACGTCGTCCAATTTCTGCCATTGTTGGTCAATGAATCGGCATTGGGAGTCAAGGTCAATGGTAAGATGGAGAAAGAGTTCTTGAAGACCGGCGTTCTTGTGGTGACTCATCTCTTCCAGTTCCTCGATCAGACCAGAGAAAGGATCCTGCATCTCGTCCTCAACCGAGAAGCTAAGACACATCGATCTCAGGGTTGTTAAAGACCCAAGATCTACCATTCGAGCTAGATTGCTGAAGGTAGCAGGCGGAGAAACTGGTTGATGTTTATGAACTTGTAGAATGTTGCACAGAAAAACAGACACACCTTCACAATCAATAGTTTCAAGTTTCCGGGCCAAGAATAGGATTCTTTCCAATGTTTTATAACCGTCTTCGGTTTCAAAATCAACTGATAGGCTCCGAATGTGTGAAATGTCGATGATTGGAACTGTTTCACTGTGCCTGATGTCGAGCAAACTTGTCATGGTGGGGTTCAAACCGCGCAAATGAAGCGAGAGTAGACGAGGTGGGGGGCCGAGTTCAGCAAGACAACTTTCAGAAGTAAGGGCGGTATAGGGATCAATGAGGGACAAATCCACCAAGTTCCTACAAGATGAAAGTAGAATGGCTGGTAACCCTGGCATTCCTTCAAAGAAGATCACAACCTGGGTGATTGAGGGCAAGCCAAACAGGTGGATGAATGCTTGCTGCATGCGTGGGCTGAATGTATTCCAGCCGCGCGAGGGATGACCCCACAAGGTGAAAGAATGAATCTTCTTGAGCTGCAACAACGCTTCAGTCATGTCACCAGTTTCCTGGTGTGGGTCTAGATAAAGGACCAGATCTTGGCAATGAGCAGCCAGACTGGGATTTTGGACCAGAGCATGTGGATCTTTCTCTTGCGGTTTGCCGACGCGATCCCTATAGGTGTTGATGCTCGAAAAGAGGTGAGTGCGGCAATGATGGAGAAAAGCTCGACAAGTCAGGGAGGCCACGGAAAGGGCTTCATTGTTTATTCTTTTATCTTCACTGTCTTCCACCAACTTCTGTATGATGGTCTCCAGAACATCGTAAGGGAGCATTTCAATCGTGGATTGTGTTGGATGAGCCATGCGTCGCGTGTCGGAAAATAAATTGGTTTGGTATCTTGGAAGGAACTGTCAGGGGATGTGCAAGTGCAGTTCGACTGCGTTGCCAACTAGTCACTTACACGGCGCTATTTTATATTATGTCCGCCAACAATGCTTAATTTGCAATGCATAGCCATGATGTGCATGTGGCTATCCTCCGACCAAGCCGTGAAACAACCTGCAAGGATTGACCCTGATTGACCCCGTCTCCTCGCATCACTCTGACATCACTGACGCGTCCTGCACGCAGCAACAAGGCACGCGGCAAGGGAGGGATTAGGATAGAACAAGGATAGAATGAAGACAAGAAGAGGGAAATATAAGTATCAATTACTACATATGTAGAAAATGACACAAGAATAATTGTTTTTCTGCGCTTTGTTCCTCCCCTCCGGGCAGTGGAACTCCCTATCCTGGTGTTCCTGACAAGTTCCTGACCTCTCTCTTTTCTGCCGCTCTATTCAACACTTGTTCAACACTGACGGTCCAATCAAGGTTGAATCAAGGTCAAAAATATATGACCCTACCAAAGTTCTTCCAGGCATTTGCTCAAGCATTGCTTTACAGATGGCAGTATTCATGTTCATTTCAATATAACTCCAGTGTATTGATTGCGAGCTTTTCGTCAGTACTGTTTGAGTACTGGCATTTTAATCGATACCAATATTTAGGCGCGTTTTTGATTGGTTCTTGCTCGCTTGCCTCGGATCCCGGCCCGGCATTCTGGCTACTGAACCACCGAAATACATAGAGAGCCTCCATGTGGAGGTTGGCCCAAGTTTGGCTTCGGATTCCTCAAAAGGCGTCCTGGCCTTCCTCGTCTTTATCTTTACGTCCACGACAACGGCACATAACCACCATGGGTGCAGCAGGGCAACACACCGTCCACACCACCGACCGGCTGGCGAAACTTCGCGAACTTATGAAGAAGAAGGATGTCGATGTACAAGCGTTCGTGGTTCCGAGCGAGGATCAACGTGCGTCGGAAAGCTCAAGATTGAGTTGCTGGGCCTCGGCTGTCTGACCTGTTGAGGAATGTAGATTCGAGCGAATACCTGGCACATTCCGATGAGAGGAGGGCTTTCATCTCGGGGTTCAACGGTTCAGCAGGTCAGCTCCGTGATTGTTTGTCCATTCGGCTACTGGCACTCAAAGAACCTTAGGATGCGCGATTATAACTCTGGAGAAAGCATTTCTCTTCACTGATGGTCGTTACTTTCTCCAAGCTGGGAAACAATTGGACCAGTTAGCTGCAACATCCATCGTTTGTTGTCCACCATGATGTCTGATAATAAATTCTGTGATATAGGAACTGGACTCTCATGAAGCAAGGTCTCCCGGGTGTGTTTTCTCACCAACTCCATCCAATCCAGGGGATTTATCAAGACTCAATTGCGCAGATGTCCCGACATGGCAGGAATTCTTGCACAAGAATTTAGATCCCTCCACCAAGATTGGCATTGACGCTACTCTCATCGCTGCATGTAGGCTATTATACCCACGACCTTGTTATGTCAGGCTTCTCAACCTCACACAGCCGATGCGGAATCTTTGAATAAACAACTCTCGGCCAAAGACTCTCAGCTCGTCTCCTTGAAGCAAAATCTTGTGGATGCCGTTTGGGAGGAACGGCCATCGAGGCCTGCGAATAAGGTATTTCACCTTGACGAAAAGTACTCAGGTATGTACAATCTCTCCATATGATCGCTTCCTGACTTGACGATTTGGTAGGGCAATCACATGTGGACAAGATCAAGAAAGTTCGTGAGGAGCTTGGAAAGCAGAAAGCAAAGGCTATCGTCGTCACAATGCTGGACGAGGTGGCCTGGTTGTTCAATCTGCGAGGGTCTGATATCGATTTCAACCCTGGTGAGCTAGCAAATCCATTATTGCCGGTACAAATCAGTTGAGGTTATCTAGTCTTCTTTGCCTATGCGGTGGTAACCACGGACACCGTGACACTATTCATCAAGAAAGATCAACTGAGCGAAGATGCAGTTACATATCTGGGAGATCACGTCGAAATCAAGCCATACGATGCATTTTTCAGTCACCTCAATGGGCTGGCTGGAACATTAAAACTGACTGACGACTCCGTGAGTTTTATCTTTTCGTGCTCGAATTTATGAAAGACATCTTGACTCAATAATCTTTCGCAGAAAATCTTGCTCGGAGACAGGGCAAGCCTTGCCGTCGCTGAGGCACTAGGCAAGGGGACATACACAATTGTGCGATCGCCTATAACAGACCTCAAAGCTATCAAGAACGCGACAGAGCTTGAGGGGTTCAGACAAAGTCACATACGCGACGGAGCTGCTCTGGCACGGTACTTTTCCTGGCTCGAAGAACAGTTGAACGCGGGAGTGCAGCTCAGCGAGAGTCAGGGGTCTGACCAGCTAGAGAAGTTCAGATCGTAAGTGGATTTTGGCCTCGCATATGTATGGAACTGAATGTGTGTCACCCCAGCGAGCTTGATATGTTCCAAGGGTTGTCGTTCACGACGATCTCGTCCACCGGACCTAATGGTGGTAAGCTGATTTAATAAAAATACATGGTTTTGATTTGAATGTGTTGTTTTGAACAGCCATTATACATTACTCTCCTGACCCAAACGATTGTGATATTATAAAGAAGGATCAGGTGAGATAACGGTATTATGTGACAGGAAACCCCTTGCTTACTTCTATACAGGTCTACCTATGTGATTCTGGAGGTAAATCGTTCTGTTGAAATGTCTACCGTTGACTGACCGATGTTCGTGACCGTCGTTCAGCCCAATTCTTGGACGGAACCACGGACGTTACGAGAACATGGGTACGGCGTTCCGCGTCCGTATTTTGCTGTCGTACTAACAATGAGCTCAGCATTTTGGCACTCCAACAGACGAGGAGAAACGAGCATTTACGCGTGTATTACAAGGCCATATCTCTATTGACACGGCTATCTTCCCCACTGGGACCACCGGTTATATCATGTAGGCTGAGAGGTCGACTCTCAGAGGCCTGCGATTAATTGTCTGTTCTTCAGTGATTCTTTTGCACGCCGGGCGCTGTGGCAGGATGGACTTGGTAAGCACCCTTCCAAATGCGATGAGGTGTGTGACTCAACAATTCTATTGCAGACTATCGGTATCTGCTTCCCTCATGATATCCGCTGACGTTTTGGTGTTAACGGAGACTCAAGGCATGGCACTGGGCATGGTGTAGGTCACTACCTCAATGTTCACGAAGGCCCGCATGGAATCGGCACACGGATATGTATGCCTTCACGATCGCTCCCGAACTCCGTGACATCGTCTAATATCACCCCGTTTACACAGCACTCAATGCATCGCCGTTGAAAGCAGGCATGACAATCTCCAACGAGCCCGGCTACTACGCCGACGGTCGTTTCGGCATCCGCATTGAGAACATCGTACTCGTACGGGAGGCCAAGACGCCGAATAACTTTGGAGATAAAGGATATCTTGGGTTTGAGAATGTTACTATGTAAGTGTGCATGAATTGTGCGTTTTACCATGTCGTCTGACTAGGCGTGGCTCAGGTGTCCGATTCACAAGAAGCTCATCGACACGAAATTGTTGACTGCAGAAGAGAGGATATGGCTGGACAAGTATCATGCGGAGACATGGGAGAAGGTGTCCCCATTGTTGAAAAATGATCAGAGGGCTCTAGAGTGGTTGGAACGCGAATGTTCTCCTCTTTGAGGTAAGTATTCTGCATTACCAACATCTGCATTTGTGGGGTTGCAGTTGATGCTGCCATCTTTGGTCCCGTATGGTCTTGGTCGTTGTACAATAACACCTTTCTATCAATGTAAGGTCCTCCTGAGCGAAGTTGAGAAGCTGGTTTGCATGTTTGTGACATGTATCGACTGAAAGAAAGCACGACAAGGTGACCAGAGCAATCCTAATACAAACATTCTATATTCTCGAAGTATCTATACATCTGTATCATTACGATCCATAGAGTCGTGTATGAAGCAGTCAGAAGACAGAGCGGGAGGTAACGATAATCAGGGTCATAAGTCAACGAACCATGAAGTAATACTTAAGTCAAGGGCTTGAAGGATGAGATATCAATGGATGTTCTGGGCAGGTCCTGTATTCTGCTGGACGAAGCCAAACGATAAAAGATATATAGAACAGATACGTACGAGAAAGCTTGAAGAGAAAGTCTGCATTACAGACAAAAGAGAAAACATCACGACAACACCGAAGGCGACGCCCCCCTCACCCTCCTCTCCACCTCCACGATTTTATCAACCATCCGATCACGCGCATCTTCCAGCCAAAGCCCACACTCACCCTCACCAGCCACATCTGCCTCCATCTCCTCCTCCTCCTGCGCACCACCCGCCTCCTCCAGCTCAAACAAACGACTCCAAAGCACCTTCCTCAGCGTGCGCAAGCTCTCATGCCGCCGTTCCCTGAACTTTGAATTGGCCCTCGGTGTAGGCGTAGGGCTAGGCGGCGGGCTGAGGAGCGTGGAGCACTCCAGGGCCCTATCGGCGGCGCGGCGGATGCGTTTGGGCGAAGACTCTGCGGTACAGGATCAAAGCGGTGAGGAGTGCGTTGATCTCCTCGTCGTCGGCGTCGTCGGCCTCGGATACAATCAGGCTTTCAAAATTATCGGGAGTGCAGATTCAACCGCTTCCTGCAGATAAGAGTCAGGAAGAAAAGTCTTGCGGTTAATGATTGGTCTTACGGGGCCAACGAGGCTTTGATTCCCTCGAGGCAGCCAATCGTGACTATTTGTATTCGTTTCTTGACACGTACCCCAACACAAGCTGTCGAAGACAGTAGTTTTTGGCATTTCATGACAGGGGCCATTCTGGGCCAAAGTGGGCGATGGCTGGTCACTTTCCTACAATGCCCGCTTAGATTAGACTACTGTCTAATCTATTGAGATTGTTCCAAACTCTTCCTCTCACTCTCGGGCTACGGGCACTTACCTCGGAGCTGCTTTGGAACTGCTCACTACCTGCGAATCTAACGTTTGACAAGGATTCACTCTCTCACTTGGAATCTTTCAACGGAGTGTAACTCAGGTGTAACTGTGTTATTTGCTTTGCCGTGAGGCACTAGTTAGTCTCTACATAATCAAGTTTCGAAGCTGCTCTCAACCGAGAATTCAAAATGGAATTCCCGATTTTCCCGACTTGACAGCCGAGTGAGCTGTGTCATCTTCATTTCTTTGAATCTCTTCACCCGCTCCTCGGCATGAGCGTATAAATTGAAGAACAGCACGGTGATATTGAAGGTGAAAGAATAAAGACTTGGGAAGGCTGAGGGGTTACCGATAATGTCGTCCAATTTTTTCCATTCTCGGTCAATGAATCGGCATCCGGTGTCACGCTCAATGGTAAGATCGAGAAGGAGTTCTTGAAGACCGGTGTTCTTGTGGTGCCTCATCTCTTCCAGTTCCTCGATCAGACCAGCGAAAAGATCCTGCATCTCGTCAACAATAAGGAAGCGAAGGTGCATCGATCTCAGGGTTGTTAAAGACCTAAGATCTAGCATCCGAGCTAGATTGCGGAAGGTAGCAGGCGGAAAAACTGGTTGATGTTCATGGACGTGTAGAATGTGGCACAGAAAAACAGACACACCATAACAATGAAAACTTTCAAGTTTCCGGGCCAAGAGTAGGATTCTTTCCAATGCTTTATGACCGTCTTCGGCTTCAAAATAAACTGATAGGCTCCGAATGTGTGAAATGTCGATGATTGGAACTGTTTCACTGCGCCTGATATCGAGCAAACTTGTCATGGCGGGGTATAAACCTTGCAAATGAAGCGAGAGTAGACGAGGTGGGGGGCCGAGATCAGCAGGACAACTTGCAGAAGTAAGGGCGGTATAAGGATTAATAAGGGACAAATCCACCAAGTTCCTACAAGATGAAAGTAAAAAGGCTGGTAAACCTGGCATTCCCTCGCAGACGATCCTAACCTCGGTGAGTGAGGGCAAGCCAAACAGGTGGATGAATGCTTGCTGCATGCGTGGGCTGAATGTATTCCAGCCGCGCGAGGGATGACCACACAAGGTAAAAGAACGAATTTTCTTGAGCTGCAACAACGCTTCAGCCATGTCACCAGTTTCATGGTGTGGGTCTAAATGAAGGACCAGCGTTTGGCAATGAGCAGCCAGACTGGGATTTTGGACCAGAGCATGCGGGACATTCCCTTGCGGTTTGCCGAGATATCTATAGGTGTCGATGCTCGAAAAGAGATGAGTGCGGCAATGATGGAGAAAAGCTTGACAAGTCAGGGAGGCCACGGAAAGGGCTGCATTGTTTATTCTTTTATCTTCACTGTCTTCCGCCAACTTCTGTATGATGGTTTCTAGAATATCGTAAGGGAGTATTTCAATCATGGATTGTGTTGAAAGAGCCATGCGTCTGTCGGGAAAATCGAGATTAGCATACATACAGAGATATGAAGACATCACCGCATATCAGCCCATCAGCTTTTCGGGGGGTGAACATGCTTCAGTAATCAACGAATCAGACTGATTACCCTGAACAGTGTGATGTCATTGACGAGCAAGACCACCAGGATTATTGCTGACATGGATGAGCACACTGGCAAAAGCGGTCAGCATTGACCAGTAGTGATAACTAGTGATCCTCGGCCTGCCAGTCCACCGCTGACCACGCTGCTCAATTATATCTGCACCGATATTTCTGTCTCCACGCCGTGGCAAATTTGTGGTTTATGGGCTTACAATATGCTTGTTGCTTAATTAACGATGACGATAACAACGATAATGTACATCTGGTAAGGATGGTGATGATACATTTATGAAGTCGGCAGGTACAATTAAAAAGGTACAAGACAATTCCCTGTGTGCCACTGGAGAATACAAGGACGACGTCAATCTGAAGCAGATGGAAAACACTTGGGGCTGTTCTTGCATTCTCGGATGGGCGGGAAGTCGGAGTACTCACCCGCGGACGCTGTCTCAATCTGAGTCTCCAACGAAGAGAATGATGTAAAGTGGGAGGGGAAATTGGAAGATTCATGGCAAACTTGAATCACGATTTCTGTGCCCTTTTATGTGTGTTGGGGTTGCTGCGCTGCAGGGTCGATGTTGGAGCCCAACTCCAACAAAGTGGAGTAGGTATTTCTTGCCCATGCACGTGAACTCCACAAGAGCTCAGAGACCAGAGCGACCGGATATTGCAAAGTGCGGGAACATCTAACATTGATAGTGAGAGCTTACCAATGACGAGAGCCACAGAACCACTGTCGCCCGTCTCTGTTTGTTATTACAGGTGTCAATTCCTTCAGGGAAGGTGCTTGATATGGTGTTGGTTCGTACATTCACCCAATGCAACTGGAGACTGCAAACAACGTAGATGCCAATGCATATGAGTACTGAGAATGCTGTGATCTCTAGACTTCAAGTCTACTATACTAGCACTGCAAGGCTGGACAGCACTTGTGAGATTTGCCAGAGGGTGATAACCTTCTGATATGCTCATAAGGAGGATATTTATCATGGGCTGATTGTCTATATTGTCAGTTTACCAGTGGTGACACGACCTGATCACCGGCTGAAATGGCTGCCTGCAAGAGGCCGATCCATGCTTATATGCTCATCAGCTGTCACAACCATTGATATGCCAATCTCGATTTTTCCGACATCGCGTGTCGGAAAATAGATTGGTTTGGTATCTTGGAAGGAACTGTTAGGGGATGTGCAAGTGCAGTTCGAGGTGCGTTGCCAACTAGTCACTTAAACAGCGCTATTTATATTCTGTCCGCAGGCAATACTCAGTTTGAAAAGCATAGCCTAGTTGTTTGTATCGATGTATGATGTTTGCATGATGTGCATGGGGCTATCGTCCGACCAAGCCGTGAAACAACCTGCAAGGATTGACCCCGTCTCCCCACATCCTCTCACATCACTCTGACATCACTAACGAGTCCTGTACACAGCAACAGGGCACGCGGCAAGAGAGGGATTATGATAAATTGAAGACAAGAAGAGGGAAATATATAGGTTACTCAAAGGTTACTATGTAGAAATGATATAAGAATAATTGTTTTTCCTCCCCCAGACAGTGGAGCTCCATGATGTTCCTAGCAAGTTTCTGACCTCTCTCTTTTCTGCCGCTCCATTCAACACTTGTTCAACACTGACGGTCCAATATTAAGGTCAAATATCCATGGGGAGAAGTGACCCTACCAAAGTTCATTCCAGACATTGCTTCACGGATCGCAGTATTCATGTTCATTTCACTAAGACTCTCCAGTGTCTTTATTGCATCAGTATAATCGATGCCAGTATTTGACCAATATTCAGCCGCGTTTCTAATTGGTTCTTGCTGTCTGGAAATACTTACGGTACCATACTCCGGATCCCGGGCCGGCATTCTGGCCACCAGAAACAATATCTACGTTCGTGGTTGCAGTTGCTGCTGTCATCTTTGATTCCGTACCGCGTTGGTCGTTGTACAATAACACCTTTCATTGAATGTAAAGTCCTCCTGAGCGAAGTTGAGAAGCTGGTTTGCATGTTTGTGACGTGTATTGACTGAAAGCAAGCATGACATGGTGACCAGAGCAACCCGAATACAATCATTCTATATTCTGGAAGTATCTATACATCTGCATCATTACTGCATATCCATGAAGTCGTGTATGAAGCAGTCAAAAGACAGAGCGAGAGATAACGAGGATCACGGTAATAGGTCAACGGTAGAGTAATAAGTCAGGGGGTACGAAGGATATAGTTCTAGATTCTGCTGGACGGAGGCAAATGATAAAATATATATATAACAGATACGAGAAAGCGTGAAAGGAGAAGTCAAATTACAGCCGAGAGAGAAAACATCATGACAACACCGAAGGCGACGCCCCTCTCTCCCTCCTCTCCACCTCCACGATCATATCCACCACCCGATCACGCGCATCTTCCAGCCCGAGCACACACTCACCCTCACCAGCCACATCTGCCTCCATCTCCTCCTCCTCCTGCGCACCACCTGCATCCTCCAGTTCAAATACCCGACTCCCAAGCACCTTCCTCAGCGTGCGCAGGCTCTCATGACGCCGTTCCCTGAACTTCGAATTAGCCCTCGGTGTAGGAGTAGGGCTAGGCGGCGGGCTGAGGAGTGTGGAGCACTCCAGGGCCCTATCGGCGGCGGGCGGATGCGTTTGAGCGAAGACTCTACGGTACAATACCAAAGCGGTGAGGAGTGCGTTGATCTCTTCGTCGTCGGCGTCGTTGGCCTGCGGGTACACGGGCACGTCCTCGTCCACTGAGTCGATTTTCCACACGCGCTCGAACACCCTCCCGAGCTCCTCAACCCTGCCGCCCAACTCCCGCGCAGCGTCGATCGTCTGTCGCCGTTCCGTCTCTTCGCGTTTCTCCTTCACCTCCGACTCGACGCGGTGCTCGACGGCGTTAACGAACATCCGTGCAAGGTGTTTCTTCAGTCTCTCCTTCACGAGCAGCGCACCCAGAACCTCGATGGGCGAACGAATTTTTTCACTTTCAGAGTCCTGGCTCCTACCCGATGCCGTGGAGGAGAGGAGCTCAACGGCTTCACTTACGTCCATCGACTCCAGGACTAGTCTCTCGCTCAGCTTGGATTTGGACGCTTTGTCTTTGGCTGTGTCCCAGATTGCACTGGCTTTCATCCGCCCAAGCCTCCCTACGAAGCCCGGAGTATCCCATACGACCATGGCGAGCGTGGTGGAGTCGCCAACCGACGAAGACTGGGAAGAGAGGGCGCGGTAGATCTGGATGCGTTCGTACAGAGACAAAGATGTCATTTTGCCTAAGATAAAAAAAATCAGTATCGACATAACACAAATGCGTAGAGAAAAGTAGAACGAACCTTGAAGAACACTCTTCTCACCCACGCTCACCCAATCCGTCTTTCCTCCTCTCCTAGGCTCCTGCGACTTCACGATCGCAGACATGCTCCTGCCGCTCCTAACCAACTTACTCCCAACCCCAAACCCAAAGCTAAGACCCAGCCAACTCCCAACAAAACTAGCCAACACGAGCAGCGAGACCAACAAATGGAACACCTGCACGTACTCCCCCCACGCCCACCCACCTGTCACCACGCTCGCACTCGGAGGCGCGAACTGCGCCACTATATCGGGCGCGTAGGCAAGTGGAGGATGGAGGGTGTTGAGGACGTGCCCTGTATGTTGGTGGCCACGCGACGAGGAGTACGAGGTAGAAGTGAGAGGCGAGTTGAAGAACGAGAAGAGCGCGAATACGGCGAGGAGGTATTGTTGCGGTTGCGGCTGCTGCTGCGGTTGCCCCCATCGTTGGAGGAGATCGTCATTGGTAGGGTACACAATGGAATGCGGAGGATGCATGACCGCGTCTTGCACCATGGCTTCCGCTGGAGCCTGTTGTAGCACTGCACCAGCCACCGGTAGAACAGTCACGGGCGGGGGCAGCACCTTCCTCGGGCGTCCTCGTTTCCGCTTTTCCGGAGCTGGGTTCCCAGCTTGATCGCTCGAGGTGTGCACAGGACTTGCAGCAGGTTTTTTCTTCTCCTTGTCCGCACCTTTCTTGCCCCCGGATGAGAGAGAAGCCACTTTGGCTCTCTTCCGCTTCCTCCCAGTTTCCTCATCCTCGTCGCCTTCTCCGTCTTCGCCGTCACTATCCTCATCATCACCTTCGTCCTCGCCACCCTCGCCTTCCACCTCGTCCTTCTCCTCTCCGCCAAAATTAGCCCTCCACTCTTTCTCCCATTCCCTTACAAGCGCAGGACCACCTACAAGACCCGCTATGAGGGTCTTCAAGCCCGACTGCTCCCTCTTCAAACGCATTTCGCGCTTTTTCAATACCCGGATATATTCCACAGCTTTACCAAGAACGTTGGCTTTGCTGCACTTCCGTGCAACCTTAACACCATCCACGAAGCCACGCTCGTCGATGACGTCAATGACTGTGCCGTCTTCCGATGTAGTGTCGATACCGACACCAGCACCTTTGACGGGGACTCCGCCTTTGACGTTCTTCTTGATCTTCTTTCCATTGCCACCTTCCCTGTCTTCGAGCACGCGGAGGGCGGGAACGGCCATGCGCAAACTCTGGATACGAGCGTTCAGATTCGTGCGGTACCTCCGCTCGATGGTGGTATGGCTCGTCTTGGGGCGTGGGAGGACGGCCGCAGGTACCGCGCTTGTAGGTGTGGGAACGTTTGATGCATCGGCGGGAACTATGTTCGGGTTGATAAATAATTTGAGAGGGTTGCCTGTGGTCGACGGTGGAGGAGTAGATGGAGGAGGCGTTGAGGCAGCTGAAGAGGAGCTGGACGCGCTTGATTTAGGACCAGAGCCGGAGTCGTGCGTCTGTAGTCTGGGTATGGGAAGCTTTCCCTGGCTGGCTTGGGCTAAAGTGTAGCCGTAAGAGACATGTGGAGGGATAGAGCTGACTACATACCTAAGATAGCAGCTTGTTGCTGTTGATTGAGGACATACCCTTGCGTTGAAGCACCCATGGGTACGGCCAGCAGTACACCAGCCGACTGACGCACACGATGGGCCAGCTCCGCAGCTGGGTCATTGGCATAAGGGTTCATCTCGACAGGTGGGATCGACTCTTCCTTGGGCTGAACGGTATCGCTGGTATACCCAGGCGCTGGACTAGGTATTGACTCGGGAACGGGTGATAGAGAGGCACCGGACGACGAAGAGGACGAAGTTATGCTGAGCCTGCGTTCTCTGTTAGACGACTGTGGTGAGGCCTCCGAAGAGCCAGAGAAATCGCTCCCAACGCTAAGCGCTGATTGGAACGTGTAAGGAAACTGTGTGGACAGCATATCACCTGAGAACGAGCTAAAAGAATCATCGTAGGTGAAATTAAGATTGAGTTTGGTGGGGTCATAGTGCAGCGCGCTTGGTTCGATTGCCATGGATGGGTTAAAATCCATGTCCAGTGGCATAGAGCTCATGTCGGAGAAGTCCATGATATCAGAATACGGCTTCATGCTATCAGCATTGTCTGCCCACAATGCACTGAATTTGGACCAGTCCTCTGTGATTCCCTGTGTGGATTCGTCGGTTGATGAATCGCCATCCTGTGAGTTGTTGTGTAGCAACAAGTTCAAGGGGTCTGACGGATCGAGACCCAAGTCCGTCGACATTTCCAAAGAAACTGGGTATGGTTGTGGTGGTGAAGAAGAAAGAGAGAGAAATGGAGTCTTTCGATTTCGGAGACCACTCGAAATCAGACCACTAATTTATGGTCACGTGAAAGCTCAACGCAATCTGTACATTCAATTTTGCAAGACTTCGCAAGCCATCGTAGCACAATGGTAGTGCGTTGCTTTCCTATCACAAGGGAATCACCAGGCAGAGGCTGTGGGTTCGAGTCCCATCGATGGTTCTTTTATTTTGTTGCTAGGAGGTTGGTGGATCCGATGTAAGCTGAGTGAACAAACCTCTGTCAATAACATTCCGAGATGAGCAAGTGTGAAGTATGAGCGCAAGCTCATTATCGGATAAGATAACGCCTGGCGTCAGAACCAGATCTCGAGGTTTGTACATAAGATGTACAAACAACCGCTAAAGCCTTCGCGAAAAGAAGGGCTTCCCTTGTCGCTCAGGATCTGGTTCTGACACAGGAAAAAAGCTTTCTCAGTCGTCACTGAGTTTTTTCGACCCACCCACCATCCCTTCAGTGTTTGGTACAGCTGGTTGCTTCCGGCACATATTTGCCACAATCGAGCTTTCCAGACGCTCAGGACTTGCCCTGGCGCCTCCTCTTTCAGATCGAATTCTGAAGGTCTTTGGATCACGTGATTGGGCCTAGAACTCAGGCCAATCCCGACGGCAAGATTGGACCGATTTGGCCAATCCGTTTGCGTTTCGGATCCAAATTCCGAGGAGCCCGGGCAAGCCCTAGGCACACTCAAGTTATTCGTACCCACGAATTCCTTGTCATCAGAATATTGGAATCACTTTCAAGTATTTCATATATTCACTTCTTATCTCACGGAAACGCCGTAGTTATCTCATCGTTCTGGTACACATTATTCTCAATTTTAGCAACTCACTGTACTGTATGTAAGTCAGTAGCAAGTAAAAGATTATTCAACAAAAATTCCTGCTAGCCGATTTGAACGACTGACCTCGTCATTTGATCACATTGTGATACTAGTGACGCGCTCTACCAACTGAGCTAAGAAGGACATGTTGATTGCAGAGCATAGCTAATTATAGTGTGAGCGTAAGCAGTTCACCTTGTGTGCAAGCGGTGTCTTCGATCGTCTTCTTTTTGAATCTTCTTGTCATTTTCTTCGCATTTTCCTTCATCTCCGAAACGAAAGGTGGTCATCGGGACTACACAAAAGCTATAAGTGAGCCTGGTTGTATTCCACATGCATAAAAATACAGTTACAACGAGTTTATACCAAGTACATATGACTTCAAAACTGCCTACACACTTCGGTTGCCCGTTGTCTTTACAATGTCCAATTCCATTCAGTACTTCACAGAATCAATGCTTCCGTTTATCATTCGACGACGATCCTCCCCCACCATTCCCTTGGTGGCTGGATGGACCAGGAGCAGCATGATAAGGCTGAGAAGAAGGTCCCGACGTATGCGAATTATGAGGAGCCCCATGACCGTTCTGTGGGCTATGTTGCCTATTCTTCCCGGTCTGCCGGTTATTCTTCAGCTGTTTCCTCCGGTTTCGAGTCCCCGTAGTACTAAAAATCTCTATGGCGTGTGTGGCTATTGACGACCTATTACATCTAGATGAGAGGAAACAGATACCGATCAGCGACGGTCAACGACGGTCAACAGTATCCATAGAAGTTACGCACGGGTCTAGTTTAGTTTTGTCTGAGTCGCCGCGTCTCTTCAAAGCTTCAGGGCAGTTTTTCTCTGCACAGAAGTAAGTATATCACCCTTTGGGAGACAAAGAGACGACACACGGATTGCCGTTTTCAGAGCATTGAAGTGATGATCCGACATCCGGTATATGTGAGAAAGATGTTTCACATGTACGCTGTCGGGGCCAGCAACATTGACTGAACTCTCGCCCTTGACGGGGTGGTCTCGAAGGCCATACAGCCCACCCTTATGGATGTACTTTGCATCTATGAAAGGGTGGTTATGCGACATAGTTGCAACCTTGACAATGCCGTCTTTGTCTGGGTGGGTAAGGACAATGGCAGGATGTTTTCCAACTTCTTTCTGTAAGGTGCAAGTACTTTAGATTATGAAAGGGATCATAGGACCTAGGTACGCACCGCCTGTGGCAATGCATTCTGGAACTTCTTCGGTTTGGCCATCGCGACATCTCCTGGTACAAATGGCGGTGTAGGAGTTGGTCTGGCAAGGGTAATGTTAGCGCCCAGGATAGCCACCGTAATGAGTACTAGGAATTGCATAGCAAAATTCTGTACCAATCCGTGTTACCATCAGTGCAACAACTGCAATCAAGAGAGGACCTTACATGATAGTACAATGCTTTATGGATTGAAGTAGATACCGAGGTCCAGCTCAGGCAGTTGACGAAAACGAAGAGGCCAGCTCTGTTAAGTTATTGCGTCGGATCGTCCGGTATATATACTTACACTTAACTAACGGAAAACCTGCTAAAGCCCATGCACAGCATAATCAAGAACAAGAGGTGCCGAGATCAGAATGTGTTCATCATCACGACAAGAGTGTTGACATGATGAAGAATCCGGACAGCTTCTATCAAACCTCTGTGACATCTGGACCCACTGTTCATCCCAAAAAAGCTCCAAAAGAGGTAGGCGCCAAAGATCATCACGCAGATGCACTGCTTTGAGATAGGTTATATTTATGCGGGCGTTTATCCCTTTGGGTCATGATAACGCCGTGATTATCAGAAGAACAAGCACACAAACTCACGGAAACACTCACTTCCCAAGAATGGATCGCCGGTCTGGCGGTCAATGACATCCAAATTCAACATGAAGCACAGCTTAGGAACTAATTGTGTATTGGCATGAGCTATAAATAGACGCCGAGATTGTCATCGGCTGTGTGTTGTTGCCCCACAATGAGTTTTCTTCAAGTTGGCGATGCTGTGTGAAGGATTCTAGTGTACGCTATATATGTCTTCTGGACCATTCTGGACATCTCTGACAGCTTGCGTGCGTCTTGCATCATATGTTTTAGAAACACTGCTGTGAGTTGATGTATGTTAAAGATTTACAGCTTTGAACTGCCGCTTGATCTCACCACCCCACCTATTTAGCGCCCACAATTTAAGTCGAGCAGGCACTAAAGCCGCGGGACTCAGCCGCTAGTACAATTGTTGGGTTGATGAATGTTAGAGGGATCACAACTGTGAACTGCCGCTTGATCTCACCTGTTGAGCGCCTACGTTTCATAACGAGCAGGCACTAATCCGCGGCATTCAGCCTTCTATACATTTTAGCCTCCTTCCTGTGCACCAGACTAAAGTCTTCCCTCGACTGGAATCAATCATAGTTCCGCATGCATGTGTGGATATCATTTGCCACCAACAACAGCTATAGACCAAAACTACGTCATACCATCAATATCTACTTCTTTCCATTGTGAGCAGCCGCGTGAGGAGGTGCAGGCGCGGCATGAGCAGGCGCTTGAGGGGTGTGTACACTAGCTTTTATTGAACAAGCCGACCTGCGTAAGAATGCGTTATGATCAGCTTCTCGAAACAAGAAGCACAATGCAAAATCACTGACGATCCATCACGTCTTCGTAAAGATCCGCAATTCTTTGCTGCGTGATACATGTCAAAAGTCAATTAATCATCCCCGGAGATCGTACCAATCACTCACCAATTTCAGCCTTGAGCGCCTCCAAATGTTCAGGATGCATTTTCGCGTTCTCAAGGCCTTTAACGGGCTTTAATTTACTCGCATCTATGACCATGGGCTTCCCGACACTGACTGAACCCTCGCCCTTCTTGTGATCGACAGGAAGGCCGTATGTCGAGGCGGGCATAGTGGGTGTGTTGCCGGGATGCGAATGTGCTAGAGGAGCAACTAGGACTTTGTTTTTCGAATCGGGGTTGGATACAGCGACAACTATATGTTCGCCTATCTTGGCCTGGGTGGATTGGAGGTAGAGTATCAGTGATTGGATCTCGATGAGTTCATGACAAATACTTGCCAAACCGGGCTGCTTGGGCTCGAAGAATTTGGGTTTTGCCTTCATGATATCGCCTTCTACGACGGGCATGGGGAGTGGTACCGCAAGCACCATACAGACGGACACCATAGACAGCATTAAGGTGAATGAGCAGTGCATGTTGAGTTCTCTTGGATGTGTGTGAGTTCTATGGAATTTCGATGGGTCCAGTCAAAGGTAGAATTCTGGAAAGTTACTTTTAATGATATAGAGGGCCTGATTGATTTGAAGATGTGGGAATGAGTTTCTGCGATTGTGAATGGGAGACCGGCTCT
This sequence comes from Crassisporium funariophilum, assembly GCA_014925845.1. Classification (NCBI taxonomy): domain Eukaryota; kingdom Fungi; phylum Basidiomycota; class Agaricomycetes; order Agaricales; family Crassisporiaceae; genus Crassisporium; species Crassisporium funariophilum. The sequence goes on from JACGCL010000007.1 coordinate 895,278, forward strand.
AAGGTAGAACAACTTGAGTCGAAGCATTATATAGTTTTGAAAGACGGCGAGGTCAACGCCTAAACATTAGAAGTATAGCCGTTGGGAGGGGTGCTCGTTTCAAGTTGACAGAACCATCGCATTCTCTGGGACACAAAGTCTAGACGATGTCAAGTTAGAACGGAAGTATAGATGTCCAGCATGAAACGTCGAGTCTCCGCAATGGTAGGTAGTGAGGAAACATATTTCACGGAGGTATTCCCATTTGCAATGGATGGCGGGGTGCTCAAATCTCGGAACTCTCATAGAGCGGATAGAAGAGAGAGACGGAAATATACCATTGCCGACATATTTGAGGTGTCGGAGTTAAAGTGTCTGCCAAGTTCGCATGTCCGGCGGGGACGCAGCGGAGGGCTGCTTGGTCACGAGTACTGCATGCTTTGCTGTAGTTCAGTGTGGGCGGGACCCGGTTTCCATTATGAGATGTTCAGGTGGACGCAACATCATGCAACATCGACATGTACAGATAAGTTTACAAGCTCGACAGAATCTGGGAACCCTATCAGTTTCTGTATCTTCCAATAAAATAGACCTACCCCATAAATCCAATCTAATCACTCTCGTCAAGGTAGGCCCCTCCATCCTCCCCCGCGTTATAATCGTATTGTCCCAACATGTGTTCATACGGTGTCTTCAGTCTGCTATGATGGGACTCCGCCGTAAGTGGAACGATGGGAAGAGTGTCAATGTCGTGACATGACATAACGAGTTCACGAAGGATGCGGTTGATGCTACGGACTCAATAAGCCGTGAAATGTCAAAATAGAAGGCCTGGACAAACTGATGTGCACTGGCGACGCAGCCATAATGAGGGCCTGGAATTTGATGGAGCTCAACTTTCAGCCCAGCATCTCGCAGTTGGCCCTCTAGCAATTGTGCGTTTTCCAAACAATAAGCGACGTCTTCAGTGCAATAAATGATGGATGCAGGGATGTGGATCTAGAGAAACCCTTTCAACGGGGTGTTTCAAGTCGAGAGTATTATATCTTTACCTTCTTTAAGGCTCCTTGTGGGGGAAGTTTGCGCTCTAGAGGCCATATGACTGCAGCACGAAAGCCCTCCCTTGTCTTCTCACGTGAACCAGACCAGAGTTTCTTCCCTTGCTCAAGGGATGTTCCTACCATCCTACCAAGTTTTGAGAAGATTCATTTTCATTGAACGACACAATTGCTAGATAGTGAAATCACTTACGCAATAGTTAGTGAGTTCATGTCGTTGTTGAATGCAAGTTGCTTGACTCCTAGCACGGCTTCCGCAAGGATCTGGTCATTAACTTCAAATTCTTCGGACAAATCTCCTCCAGTCATGAATGGTTGGGATATTGGTTCTGAGAAATTAGAGGCTTGCGACCAGTATTCGTGGACTTCCAATCGACCAGAAACAACGGCATCTGGCTGAAATAAATGACAAACACTGCATTAGGTACTTTTGTGCAATGCTTAATGATTTAGAGATAATCACCTCCACAGGGGTCAATGGTGAGCACAGAGTGAGCGAAAGCACATGTTCCGGGTACGCTGTCGCTAAATCCAACGAGACATTACACCCGATAGATAGCCCAAACAGATGGCAGGGAGGAAGGCGAAGAGCTTTCTATGGATATGAAGTATATGAGATGTACTGAGATAGCTTACAAAGTAGTTGATAATCAAGAATAGGTCGCTCGCACCATGAAATGATAAACGTCCGCCGCCGGGTTGTACTCCGCCCCTCCGATTACCCCTTCGGTCTGACCATGGGATCGCATGTCGAATGCTACGAGGTTGAACTGACGAAGATCAAATGCGGAGAACTGTTCTGGAATTCAGACAAATCACGAATAGGTAAGCTTTCAACGCTGTTTGTGCTGTGAATACTAACCTTGAAATATCTGTTGTGCGATGTATACAGGGTGCAGAAAGAGGATGGTTGGGATGCCTGCCACGACAGATTCTGCATCATGAGATGTGGGTGTCGATATAGAGTAGAAAACGTTCAACGGTCCTGTGGGAGGTGCTATCTTGACATATGGCATGTTTGTCTCGAAATCGAAGCAGTGAAACGAGGTGCTCAAACTGCGAGAGTGTTGGTTTATCTTGTTACCTCAAGATGAGAGGATAGACGCCGGTATGTGATTCCTGAGAAGAAGAAGTCGAAGTCGGGGGAGTCCGAAGTGCATGAAGGGCTTATCCCGCAGGATCCGAGGTGTCATAGATTCTTACGAGCAGAGGAGCAAACGCTGAAGTGTTTTAGTACTAGATCAGGCGACCTTTGCAACGTGCAGGGCAGGCGGAAGAAATGTTGGTAATCCAAATAAATACCCCTGACGATAGGTCTAGATCCCGAATTGTAGACACTCTTTGAGGTGAGCGTTTGTGAAGCAAATAAAGTGGGCTCAGTTATGGGCGAGAAGATGAAAATCCACTGTTCATCATGAACAGTGGATGATCCCAGTGGTAATGCCTGACAGCCAAATTGTCAAATCAAACACAAATACAACAGCTTTTATTTGAATCGACGAGCCGGACTTTGTTAGATTGAATAAGTACTCAAGCCCTAGATGAGTACTATCTCAACTGAGAAATCAAAATCGAATTCCTGACTGTCCCGACTTGACAGCCGAGTAAGCTGTCTTGTCTTCATTTCTTCAAAGTTCTTCAGCTGCTCCTCGCTTTGAGCGTACTTGCCAATGTGGCCAAGGTGATCTTGAAGGTGAAAGAATACAGACTTGAGAAGGCTGGGTGGGGGGTTACCGAGAATGTCGTCCAATTTCTTCCATTCTCCAACCATTCTCGGTCAATGAATCGGCATTTGGCGTCACACTCAATTGTAAGATCGAAAAGGAGTTCTTGCAGACCGGTGTTCTTCTGGTGACTCATCTCTTCCAGTTCCTCGATCAGACCAGCGAAAAGATCCTGCATCTCGTCATCAACGCTGAATCTAGATTCATCAATTCGCATTTGAGAGAGATTGTGGTAGGTAACGGGCGCTAACACTGAATAATGTTCATGAACATGCAGAATGTTGCACAGAAAAATAGACACACCTTGACGTCAAGAAATTCAAGTTTCCGGGCCATGAGTAGGATTCTTTTCAAAATTTTATAATTGCCATCGGTGTCACATTCGACAGCTAGTCTCCGAACGTGTGAAAGATCGATGATTGGAAATGTTTCACTACGCCTGATACCGAGCAAACTTTCCAAGACGGGGTCCAAAGAGCGCGCGGAAAGCGAGAGTGGACGAGGCGAGGGGTCGAGATTAGCAAGAATACTCGCAGAAGTAAAGGCGGTATGGACACCATTGAGGTACAAATCCACCAAGAGTAGAAGGGCTGGTAACCCTTGGTCCTAGTGATTCCTAAGTCCCGGCCTGAGCCCTCGAGCCGGGCCCAGCCGGGCCCGCGAAGCCCAAGCCCAGCCGGGACTTTTGTCAAACCACTAATGGGCCCGGCTTGGGCTTGGGCTTGGGCTTGAGAATGCCGAAGCCCTGGGCCCCGGCTTGAGCCCCGGCTTTTCGGCGTGTAACAAGAACTGACCATGACCATTTTTTTTTTGACCGCCGAAACCTGCAATACGCGATCTCCTTCCAATCGCTTTCTAATCGCCTTCCAATCGCCTCACCCAGGCATCCCAACCTGACGACAATCTCGGTAAGGGCAAACGTGTTGGTAAGCCCAGCGTGCGCCTTGCAACATCTGGAACTGAATTTTTGCGTAGAGCTAGTATACACTATTTAGAGCTAACCTGGGGTATTTTCTAAGAAAGTTGGTTGCTGTGGAAAGTGCCATGACATGAATTAGAATGCCCACTTTCCAAAGAATGGTCACATGACCCAAACCTTCGCACTGGATATGCTGCACAGACAACCAGCTAACCCACACACATCAGGAAGAACTGAATTTTTGCATAGAGCTAGTATACACTATTTAGAGCTAACCTGGGGTGTTTTCTAAGAAAGTTGGTTGCTGTGGAAAGTGCCATGACATGAATTAGAGATTGACCATATGTGGCTGTGCTGCACAGCCACAGGCTTGGATACATATAATTACCGTACAGTATAGGTTTCCAACTCATCTGTATACATATACTGATACTGATACATTACCATATATATATGGTATACTATATGGTACAGTTGGAGCTTTAATTGAATCTAATCTTTGCGTGATTTTTAAGCTTCCATTACACTTTGGTACTTGGCTTTATTGAGTATGTAAGCCCGGGCCTGAGCCCAAGCCCGGCCCAGGCCCTAAACTAATCGGGCTTAGGGCTTGGGCTTGACTTTGGCTGAGCCCAGGCCCGTTGAAGCCCGGCCCAAGCCCAGGGCTTGAGCCCAAGCCCGGACTTCTTAATCACTACAATACCACAGGACCAAGTTGGTCCTGTGGTATTCCGTCAAGGTTGATCATAACCTTGGTGAGCGAGGGCAAGCCAAACAGGTGTATAAGTGCTTGCTGCATGCCTGCGCTTAACGCATTCCAGCCGTCCGAGGACCAGCGTGAAAGAACGAATATTCCTGAGCTGCAACAATGCTGCAGCCATGTCCTCACTTTCTTGGCTTGGTCTCAATAAAAAGACCAGTGTTCGGCAATGAGCAGCCAAACTGGGATTTTGGAGTACCACATGTGGAGAGTGCGCTGGGGGGTAATACTTGAAGAAGTTGTTGCTCGAAAAGAGATGGGTGCGACAAGGATGGACAAAAGCTTAGTAATCGTTCGAGCTTTTAGTCTTAGATCCAATCAGTAAAGTTTAAACGAAGTAAGAATTCGAAACACATTTGTTTCCTGTTTTGGGGGAAAATGTGACTCAATCTTTATTCGGAAAGACCGGTCCGTTCGTTCCGTCGAATGTTCCGGTCGAGTCACATTTTGAGCGAAAGCCTTTTCAGTTAGCTCAAAAGCTTATCTCACGATTTGAGAAGTCAAGCTAACCCAACAAGAGCTATAGTGCTCACGACAGCTGACTTCGACCAGCTTACCCAAAACAAGAGCACGGTTCAATATTCAATAATCCTTACTAGTTACTAGAAACATGGTTTCTAAATGAAGACATAGTTTCCACAACTAACGCCGCCCTCGCAGAATTGAAAGAATTTGTAATGAAAAGCGGTAAAATCCCTTCAATGCGCCTCCAATAATCCAAAAATGCTTTAGACTTCCAACGGCCTTGTACTGACACGATATCTGGGGGCGTCCCCCTCAACAATAATTCGGTGGCCCCTCCGATGCGAAACACATGACCCGACATTTTCGGCAGACCCACCGCAATCCAAACTTCTTCACATCTTTGAAGAAACCAAGATTTTGTCAATGGAAGCCATCCTCCTTCTCTCGTCGCGTAAGAAAACAGAGGTACCGATTGATGTAAAGCCCGATTCGTTGTCCAATGATGTTGAAATGCCAAATAAGGATTGGAAGGATCAGTTATGTCGGTGATAACAATGTCGGCCCCCATTTGTCTCGTTGTCTTCGACCATGGAATGTGGAATGATATTGATCTAGATCCCCCTGGATTCACATGAAAGGAAATGTTGGCATCTTGCGTAACATGTTTGGATGAGGTAAACCCGTTTCGAGAAGTGACAAGCAGTTCACCTAATCTGCAACACGACCAAAAGGCAACGCAAGCCGCCGCCCATACCGCCGCATCTAGAGATGATGACAAATCTAAACCCCTCCTCAACGCATGCATGTGAGCGATCGTTACCGGCGGGCGCTTTACACGTCGAGAGGAATCTGGTTCAAGTTTTCCAACAGAAACTTTAACCATACGTAACATACTGCCTCCGTGCCAAGACTGGCCGTTCACAGTATGCCAGAAATGTAAACCTGCCAACCAGTTCTCGAGCGTAGACTTCGCAACACGCCCTGCAGCCATAACCGTTGCGAAGCTTGCCAAAAGAATCTCGGATGCCGGCATCCTATCAAATTCAGAAATGTCTCGAGAATCACAATATTGAGTGAATCTTAAAAGACCTGCGCCATAAACAGACCGTGTAGATTCATCTAGGGAAAACAACATAACTTCTAATAATGCTCGCGCATCCGATGACGGCAATGCCTCAACCAGGAGACGGTGAAAGGAGCTAGTTGAGGGAGAAGACCACACGCGTAACCTCTCGGAGGCTAAAACATGAGGCCGAAATGGGGAATTTACGTATGAGTTCTTGAGATTCGGCTTGCGAGCCTTTTTCGTTCGTCTCGTCGAAGATTGCGGCTGACCTGTCGTTACCTGGGGGGCAAACCGGGCAAAGAACTGGTTCGCTTCGAGAGACACGTCAACACCTGTCAACGCTTGTCGTAAACCTTCCTCAGACATGCAACACAAACGGTTGCAGCTCCCTGGGGATAGTGAAGTCGGTTCGAATCCGGTCTTCTGACCGTCCTAACTCGCCGCGAGAGATAGGATCTGCCAGATTGATAGCCGATTCGACATAAACAAATGAAAGTGATATGGCATATTCGTGGGCGATGAGTTCGGCTCGACGAATCAAAAGGTTAACTTCAAAGTTTTGGCCACGACCCTTCCGCCAAGCTCCAATAACACCGATGTTATCGCTCCGAATGAGGATATGCGAGCGAGAAACACCTTCCGCGATGATGGTGTAAACAGCAAATTCGATTGCTATGCTCTCTAACCACCCGATATCCCTTGATGGGCCTTTCCATCCAGGGAATAATTTCCAAGCATCCCATGAGGTACCTCCTCCCCATATCAAACCTATTCCCCAAGAAGTCGAAGCATCCACCCAAATACCTAAATCCACGACGGGACCTCTTGCTCGCAACGATCGACGCCACGAGGTAACCTCTAAGGTACGAGACCACCATTTCAGATCCGATGTCATTGATTGTGAAGGTAACCTTGTATGAAACTTCGAAGGAAAATCCGTAGAGAATTTGTAGATGTTCGGCAGGAAAGACCGACCCCGAGGATAGACGAACGTAATGTGAGAAAGAGAACCCGCCAGTGTTAGGACATCTTCCAAAGGGGCGCCTTCTTTCCTATCTGGAACACAGTAATGACGTAGGAATTTGTCGACCCTGGCCTTGAACTTTAAACGCTTCTCATCAGTTAAGGAAACTTCGGATAGAGCGATATTCCAATGGAAACCGACATATAGAAATTCGGAGTGAAAATCTTGTCCCTTCGTGGGATGCCAGGGAACACCCAACGACTCAATGCGGGACTTCACGTCACGCAAATCATAATGGAATGTTGGAGTAGACCCCGAAAATGACAGAGTAATTTCCTCTCGTGGAGAACGAAAGATTACAAAATCATCGACCCATTTCTTCACGGGTCCGATGCCCTGGATCTCAAGCGCATCTACCGTAAAATCGGCGATTTCTCCGTGATTTCCTCCCGATGAGGTACAACCGAACGGATGGACATGATCTAACCAGAAACGGTCGTCGAAACTCACAACAATATATTTCTTGTGAGCCGGCCATACCGGAACCGTTCTGAACGCGGCATGAACATCCAGTGTGGCCGCTTGGGTACCCACAGCTGCAGATGCAATCTACGAACCGACAACCCATCAACATTAAATATATGTTTGGCTCAAAGAAAAAGACGTGTGACGTGGGACTTGTGAAATGAAGGAGGAGGGGGTACGGTTGAATATAGTAGACGGGGGACGGGTGACGGGTTAAACAATAAAACTGTCACTCACTATGTTTTCAATCTCAGCGGCGGTACCCCACTTCGTGGGCGTGTCATCCGCATCAATCATATCATTGACAGAGATTCCATCACGATCTTTGAATGAAAGATTCATGGTCATCCGATTCTTGATTACCACACCGTTGCCATCAACGGTCGGAATAATCTTGATGGGAGAAGACCAAAACGGACCGCCCACAATGAGTTCAATCTGACTCCGTGAGAAAGGACCTGTCATCCTTTCTTTTTCACATTCAGTCGAGATATAATCTCTGATGATTTCGGCATGCGTGAGAGTTGAGGGGTGATTTTGTGGAGTGAAGGAATGTGTCAACGGTAAGAGATCGCCCAAGCGGAAGCCATGGATTAACTTGTTGACGATGAAAGGGTAGCGTAATCCCAAACTTGGAAACCGATCTATAAACAATTGAAACGCCGCTGGTTTGTATGGTGATATAATTTTATTAATGAGGTCAAAGGGAATGCCGCGGGAAGACGATTGCGAAGAAGGTGATGGAATGATCGGTTCAGAGGCACGCGCGGGAGCAAGCGAAATGAGATTTCGCGCCGCAGAACGAGCACTTGTGCATTTCCGGATGCTGAGACTGGCATCGGGCGTCTCCTCCCAAGTTCCAGGAGATGCAGATCGGTGCGGAAGAGGAGGCGCTAACCAATTTCTTGACGAGGCAGCGGCAGACCGGTGGTTTCCCACTTTCACTGGATTTTTGTGTACATTCGGTGAATTTATGTCCGAGACGAGCGCAGATAAGGCAAATGGGAAGTCCGGACCTCTCCCCACTGCCTCTCTGAAAGGGCTGAGATCTAAAAGTGTCACTGCCCGAAGAGGGATACGGGTCAGTCCGGGTTCACTCCCGAACGGTCCGTGTTGCGCCCGACTCAACCCGCCGCTTCCAATCGTCATTCTCTTCTTTCATCACCAAATTCTTGACTTCGGAGAACCGACGATAATAGATGTCCTCATTGAATGACGTGGGTTGAGCGGCGTATTGGCGACGCTGTTCTATATCGAATCTGTGAATCGCCGAGAAATTCTGTCGGAGATCCTCCTGACCCGATAAGAATTGATAATGACTTTTCCATCTAAGGAAAACACCTGGAGATGCAACCGACTCCAAGAAAGAAAGGTATCCCGACCATGCTTCTAGCCAGTCTGTTGGGTCCATGGAATTTTCGTCTGGGAAATTGTCGACCTTAATGAGGTAGGTCTTGGTATTTCCTATGATGTGTTGCTCCTTCGGGATAGACTTCAAAAATATATCTCGCATGGATCTCGCTAAGAACAACGAAATGGGAACGTGAAGCCCCGCGGCCGCCAATTTCCGAATCTCGGGATGAATGCCAAATTTGTGAGCGCCAACCGTCGTTACGGGGAGTAGTTCCCTTTCTTCCACAAAAATAAGGTCACTCATTGTTGGCTTTGGTTTGACGACCGACGGTTCTGGAAGCGCTTCTGGAAGCGCTTTTGGCCCGATGACATTGAAGACTTTTTCCTTTTGCTCATCGTTCATCAGGGACCACGCCGCTAAGAACACAGTGTGATGGTCCTCAGGAACCACCTGAGATGCGGGGTTTCCTCCGCCTATAGGTCCAGTTTCGTCTTCATCATCTGAAATATCTGTCACACCAGCATCGCGCAACTGCCCAACGCTCAGCGTTCCGCGTTCTAACTTTGTCCGCCTCTGCTTCAACATCAATTGGCGGATCCGGAGGAAGACTGGCCAGATCTGTCGACGAATTTGACGTTTGACCCAAAGTAGTGTCCGAAGACGTGATGGGATCAAAGTTCTGAAGTTCTACAGGCACCGTATTTCCGATAGTGCCTGCCGGTAAGTATATCCATCCTAGTCATCGTTGACTGTATTGAGCGATAGAGAGAGATTCGAGAGAGAATGAAGCGATAGATTTGAATCTCGAAAGGCAGAAAAAATTTCTATGAAGTACTGATGACAGTACGAAAGAGAAAAACTCAAGCTGACCTTCACGTGCTCGATTCACTTTTACTCTCGAGCCGTGAAGTCGCTCGATTTTTTCTCTGACTAATCAAACTTACTAAGCCCTAGTTCTATTTTAGACTGACTCCTAAACTCGACAGTCATCTAGAACTGCAAGCTCGACAAGTCAGAGAGCACGCGGAAAGGGTTTCCTTTCCCTTGCTATCCTTTCCACTTCTTCCGCCAACTCCTGTACGATTGTCTCCAGAATATCGTAGGGAAGTTTTTCAATTGTAGATTGTCTTGGAAGAGGTATGTGTCACCTATCGAAAGATGGCATCTTGTAGGGACAGATCCAGGGGATGTGCAAGTACAGTTCGAGTGTGTTGTTAGCTAGTCAGTCCTAGACAGCGCCAGTTATAGTCTGTCCAATGGCGATGCTCGGTTTGAAAGCAGAGCCGGTGTGTATCAAATCCAAGCATGCTGTGCATTTCAACGCATAGCCTAATTGTTTGTAACAAAGCAATGGCATGGTGGGCCGCTTCTGACCGGCCGACCATTTAAGATTGCGAAAGTGAACTCTGACTCTAGCCACAATCAAGGAGACATTCTTTGAAGGTTGAAAACGGTATGCACACACCAGGGCCTTAGCGATTCCAGGAGTAAGTGTGAGCGCAATTATACACGTATACAAGTTTCGAGTTGCATCATTTCCGAAACCTACTTCCGATGTATTCATTCTGTATATGGGTGGTTATGTAGAAAACTGAGGAAAGCCATAAAAGCTCGACAATTGGTAAATTACCTTGGTTGCTGTACATAAGTGGGTATATATGCGGCGCAATGCGCACCGCGTAGGTGGGCTTTTCAGCCTGGTATTACTCAAAATCGCTGTCGTCGGAATCCGAGATATCATAACCAAACGGACCCAAAGACTCTGTGTATGGCGTCTTCATCTTCTTATTCTTCTTTTGCTCCGATGCCCTCGTCTCGGGTCTCTCGGGCACAAATTTAGAAGCAGGATGTGAAAGAACTGTGTCATACAAGATGCGATTGATTCTAAGACAAAAGGACAGAAGACATAAGTAAGTAAGTGTAGTCGCGAGGAGCGGAATACAAAGACATACCCTTGAGGATGTGTGGCATTTCCATAATGTGCACCGCTGACTTCATGTAAGGATACAACAGGTACGCCAGCCTTCTTAAGCTGTTTCAGAAGGGCTTCTGCACAATCCGCGGGATAGGCAACGTCCTCCGAGCAATGGATAATGCTCACAGGCCCTCTAATCTGATTGCAATACATCATGTTATGAAGCCTTTAAATAATGCAAGAGATTTTGCTCACCTTCGCCAGCAAGCTTAGAGGAATAGCTCGTCGCTCAAGGAACCATTCAACATTTGATTTATATGAATCATGTGCTTTCTCAGGTGAACCTGCCCAATTGCGTCTGGCTATTGCAAGCGCAAACTCACCAATACTGCGGATATCTGTTAAGTTGGCTCAATCGACTTTGTCTTTCAATACGAAAAACTCACGCAAGGACAAACCGAGTCTTCATGTGGTTGTACAATAGCTGATTTGCGCCGATCATGACCTCGACATTGATATCAGGGGCGGGCCCTTGCTCTTCAGCAATCATTTCGTCAGTGCGGTCAATCCACTTCCAATAGCGGTACATTTCTATCCGCCCATTGGCAATGTCTTCTATCTAAAACTTGTGAGATTACTCCATACAAAAATAGAACTAACTCACCTCCGTCTCCGAAAGGGGAGAACATAATGTAAGCGAAAGTACTCGTTCAGGATGTGCGACTGCTAGCTCTAGAGCGACCGTGCATCCGTTTGAGAGACCGAATATATGACATGGCGGTAAGTTGAGCATGGTCTGGGTGTGATGTCGTCAGGTTTGGCTACTCAAATATTGATGACGGGCGCTCGAGGAGCGAGCAGATGGCACGTACCATTACTTGTTCGACATCAGCAGCAGATTCGGTAGGCGTAAAACGCGTTTCTCCGATAAAGCCTTGCGTGTCACCATACGTCCGCATGTCGATCCCAATGAGGTTGAATTGTCGAAGGTCCGGATCGGAGAATTGACCTTGAAAGTCCGTGTCAATACAAATATAGATGTTTTGTAGATCCAGTACTCACACTCAAAAACTTCTTGAGCAACATACCCTGAGTGAAGAAAAATGACCGAAGGAAGGCGCTCGTCGATCTGAGTACCTGTGCACGATGTGGGCGTGGCAATGAAGTATCGAAAATCAAAAGGGCCACTGGAGGTTTCGATGCGAACAAATGGCATAATTTCCTCGAGGACAAACACAGTCAGATAAAGAGTTAATTTGGCGATAAGAAGTGGAAGAGTGGTTCAGAGCCTCGTAGAGAAATGGGAGGTATCTTTTGTAGTAAGACCCCACGTCGTTGCCAGTATGCAGTGGCTGAGCACTGGGATGTTTCACGTATTCAGGGCAGGTTATATGCTCGACTTATTGAGATTCGGTATAACGTTGACCAATTCATTATATAGAAGTCGATCGATGGATAGGGGTCTAGAGTTGATTCACCATGAAATGTCACGATGCAGTGAAATACATATCACCTGGTCAGGGGTTTCTCTAGGTTTCTTCTATAATCTTGAGCGAGAAATGAAATCCCAATGGCCAACGGGCGGTGGCGTAATGAAAAAGTCGCTTAATATCCTAAAATTTGAAGAAGCATATTAGTTGGAATCCCGACTTAGAGACACGCGTGGATTGACTGTTACAGTAAGACTGGGTTTAAGTTAATTGACCCTAAATGATACATGGCCTACCATAGCCCATATTTAGAGTCATGAAACGAGCGCCAGCGGCATGCGCTATGGGCTCGACGTGTTGTTGTAGATCTCGGCAAGGGTTTCAACATCCAATCTTTGACGTTCCCATTTTATGTTAAGGTACAGAGCCTTCCATAAGTAACAAGACCAAAGGGGACCCAATTTTCGCTTGGCGTTAGGAATTTGTTTTGACGGAAGCGGTATCTCTGGGCTTGACCGATGCCTACATTCACCACAAATGTGATGAGCTCCTAAGAGTAGCCAAAGAACATCGTTTGGTGCTCCCACGAACCTCATAGGAAGAAGGTGTTTTGTAGAAGTGCAAGGCAGATCGTGTCAATGTTAGCCTGCAGCTATGGAGTCACCTATATCCATCGCGTGAGTACTCGTTCCCAGCATTATGCAAACCTACGAGAACTGACAGCTCGGAAAGAATGATTTCAGACTTCTTCCATCCTGCTGTGGGTGGAGTAGAAAACCATATATACATGTTAAGCGCAAAACTACTCCGCAGAGGTCACAAAGTATGTACCCCAAGTGAAATAGATATATAAACAATTAATCGTTGCTCATAGGTCATTATTATTACCCATAGTCATTCGCCTGACCGCGTCGGGATCCGTTGGCTTCTCCCAGCTTTGAAAGTCTACTATATCCCATTTCTCCCTATCGCCAATTCGGCCACGTTGCCTAATTTCTTCACATCCCTCCCTTACCTCCGCACCATTCTTTTGCGGGAACATATCCATCTGATTCACGCACATGCTAGCCTGTCTTCGATTGGCCACGAAGGAATCTTGCATTCTCATCTTATGGGAATCCGTACCGTCTTCACCGATCACAGTCTATTTGGGTTTGACGACGCTGCAAGTATACTAACGAACAAGCTCATGGTTGGGACTCTCAAAAATGTAGACGCTATAATCTGTGTGTCCCATACGGGGTACGTTTCGTGCAGCCCTTTCCTCAGGGGCACAAGTGATACCAAGAATACAATAGACGAGAAAACACGGTCCTCCGAGGACAGTTATTTGAACGTAGCGAAGAAGACCCCAACCAACTTGAAGTCCGTCGAAATCTGTATGTCATCCCAAATGCGCTTGTTGCGGAACAGTTCAAACCATTTGTGCAACCGCCAACCGATACCAGTAGGCAGTCAAGCCAATAATTATCAATGACGTTCTTCTAATATATTCTTCCAGTCACTATCGTGGTACTATCCCGCCTGGCGTACAGAAAAGGAATTGACCTCCTCGTAGCTACTGCTCCAAGAATCTGCGCTCTCTTTCCAGAAGTCAACTTCGTCGTCGGTGTGTGCCCATGTTTCAGAAATTCCTTGTCTCTCTACAATCGTCACTCGATTATAGGAGGTGATGGTCCCAAGCTAATTGATCTCCTACAAATGCGGGAGAAATACCTGCTTCAAGACCGAATTGAACTTCTTGGTCCGATTCGGCACAAGGACGTCCTTTCGGTAAGTTTCAAGACTAAAAGTACGCTGCCCAAACTCATCCAGTCTTCTAGGTTCTCTCCCGAGGCTCGATTTATATGAATACATCCCTTACGGAAGCCTTTGGCATCGGAATTCTCGAGGCAGCATGCGCAGGCCTGTACGTAATGTCCACACGCGTTGGAGGAGTTCCAGAAATTCTACCCAAGGATATGATCAGCTTTGCCGAACCAGAGGAAGATGGTAAGGCGTTAATTCCATGCTTGATTTGGCTTAGTTACTCATGTTGTTTATTAGATGTAATTCGAGCGATATCCGAAGCTGTTGATATCATTCAAAGGGGAAAACACGATCCATTCCGAGCACATGAGCTCATCAAGACGTTCTACAATTGGGAAGATGTAGCTACGCGCACGGAGAAAGTCTATGACGCTGTTCTCAAGTCCAGACAAATGGACCTTATGGAACGTATTCGAAGGTCTGCCTCTTCTTCAATATCAAGAGTGATTTTCTGATCATTCCTATCTTTTCAAGAACCATGGATTTAGGCCCGTTCGCCGGTCCCATATATACCATCATTCTCATAGTGGACTGTATTTTCTTTTTGTTTCTAGAATGGTGGATGCCCAGGGAGGACTTGCATTTTGTGCACCATCACTGGGACAAGGACGTATTTGCGGAGGTGTGCTCTTTTCCGGTGCCAAATCATTACATTGGCTAAGTTTTACTTCCAGCTTGTAGATGAAAAGCTTAGAGATGGGAGAGACGCAAAACCTTTTCAGTCGTAGCAGTCTCGCAAATTGCAATCTCGATTGTATAGAACGGCGCAAGCTGGCCCGACTTGCAGTCATCAACACAAGCATGTTGGCATTTCGTCACAACCGTTCACTGCCGCATCCCCGATGAGCTGCCAGAGACCGGCTCTGTATGTCGCGATCTCGGAAAGTGACTCAGCCTAATGTCACCTCTATCTCCATCTTCATCAAAGGCTGCATGAACTTTGTGGTTTCCCAGTCAAAGTTCTCCGCATCTGCACTACTTTGAACACTGTCAACACTTGGGCTCCTTCGACAAGACAATCCGTATACCTGGGTCACGCACATTCGAATTCTCCGCCAGAACTGGCGGGAACGAACTCAACTGGTCTTTTGGCCTATCGAGTGGTCTCTGGGTAGTGTTGTAGCCCAGACATTTAAAAGCTCGACCTTTAAAATACATGTGACGGTGTGCGGGTTTATTGAAACTAGAGATGCTACAGCTTGTTGCGGAGGTTCGCTGAGCTTGAAGAAGTTTCGGTGTTCGCCGGCAAGCGTACTCCAACCTCGAAGTCTGTTAAAGTACGACTGTCTATAGCCACGCTGCAGTTATATTCACTCCCGCTCTAGGTTTCGAAATGCCAAGGCGTTCGTCCTCACAAGAGTTCCACGAAGGCGTCTTCCGCCTCTCGCGTCCTGTCGAACTGGATCACCACAACCATATTACCTCCACCTTCAGCATTCTTGATACCAACGAATCTGGTTTTCTAGATGTTCGTTCCGCACGCACGAAGAGATCTCGACAAAAGAGCCTAGAGAAAGAGCTTTACGAATCAAACATGTCTTGTTTCCCAGCCCATGGTGATATGTCTTTGCCTTTTGGAAGCTCTTGTCAATCAGAATCAAGCTCATCCTCCTCGTTGGGCCATCTCGCCGCGTTGCAATCGGAAGATACTTCTCTACTACGTCCTGGTATTCTTGTCGACTCTAGTGTTCCAAATTTCTATCAGGGTGGGTCTTCTGTCAGGCCTGTTTGCTCGAGCACCGGGATCACTGCACCGGCAGAGGCTGCCTCCACGATATACTCGCATCATCTTCTTCATCCTATCCGTGCGTCCTAGATCATAGATTCGATCTGGTTGATGTGCTCAGTCTAACCAGAAATCTCAAAATCTCGTGCTACAAAGAACCGGCGGTGGCCTTATTGCCCAGACATGGGCGACAGACGACCATCTCGTCATGACTTTGCTTGAAAATATAGATGAAACTTCTCAGATGAAACTTGGAGTAATATATGTAATACGCAAGAGAACAAGGATACACAGCAAAGTAGTGGCAACGATACGGAAATAGGCACATAATCATGTCGACCGGAACATGAAAGGATAGAATAGACCTTTCTCAATGTACAAACATCCCCTCGTTACACGTAGTACACAAATTCAATTGTCAAGGAGGCCCGCCGCCCCTCCTTCCAGCACTTCGGAATTACTGACTGACAGTAAGTAGAAAAGCCAAAATGTCGGCTGTGTACACCGATCCTCTTCGCGTTGATCAAGCTAACATGCCGCAGGGCAATCCAAGTTGATCTGACGGCGATGCCGTCCCGGCCTAGCTGCACACAGCCACCACAGAACGACCTCCCACGGCGAAGTACCCTCTGGCCGGCAAAAGGGTGTCGTTGCGATGCACAGCATGCTTTGTTACACACAACTAGGCTCTGCTTTTCAAATTGAGCATTGCCACTGGACAGACTATAACTGGCGCTGTTTGGGCTTGACTAGCTAACAACACACTCGAACTGCACTTGCACACCCCCTGGATCTGTTCCTACAAGATGCCATCTTTCAATAGGCGACACATACCTCATCCAGTACAGTCTACGATTGAAAAGCTTCCCTACGATATTCTGGAGACCATCATACAGGAGTTGGCGGAAGAGAGTGGAGAGGAAAGCAGGGAAAAGGAAACCCTTTCCGCGTGCTCTCTGACTTGTCGAGCCTTTGTCCACCCTTGTCGCACCCATCTCTTTTCGAGCCTCGACTTCAACATGCCCCCCCGATGGCACTCTCCACATCTAATACTCCAAAACCCCAGTTTGGCTGCCCACTGCCGAACGTTGGTCTTTAAATTAGGACCAAGCCAAGAAAGTGAGGACATTATTGCAGGATTGTTGCAGCTCAACAGGATTCGTTCGCTCACCTTGGACGGTCGTTCCCGACACGGCTGGAATGCATTAAGCCCAGGCATGCAGCAAGCACTTATCCACCTGTTCGGCTTGCCTTCGCTCACCAAGGTTACCATTGACCTTGATGGAATAACAGGGGATGGGTTTTTACCAGCCCTTCTACTTTCGTCTTGTAGGAACTTGGTGGATTTGTACCTTAATGGTTTCTTATCGCCCTTTACTTCTGCGAGTTTCCTTGCTAATCTCGGCCCCCCGCCTCGTCCACTCTCGCTTTCCACGCGCAATTTGGACCGCGTTTTGAAAAGTTTGCTCGGTATCAGGCCTAGTGAAACAGTTCCAATCATCGATCTTTCACACGTTCGGAGACTAGATGTTGAATGTGACACCGATGGCGATTATAAAATTTTGGAAAGCATCCTACTCGTGGCCCGGAAACTTGAGTTTTTTGACTGCGAAGGTGTGTCTGTTTTTCGGTGTAACATTCTGCATGTTCATGAACATCATCAGTGTTAGCGCCCGTTACCTACCACAATCTGGCTCAAATGCTAGATTTAAAGTCTATGAGATCGATGAAACTTAGATTCACTGTTGGCAAGATGCAGGATCTTTTCGCTGGTCTGCTCGAGGAACTGGAAGAGATGAGTCAGCAGAAGAACACCAGTCTTCAAGAACTCCTTCTCGATCTTACCATTGAGGGTGACGCCAAATGCCGATTCATTGACCGAGGATGGAAGAAATTGGATGACATTCTCGACAACCCCTCAACCTTCCCAAGTCTGCATTATTTCGCCTTCAAGATCACCTTGGCCTTATGGTCAAGATACGATCAGGAGCACCGGGAGATGTACAAAGAAATGAAGGCAACACTGCTTCCTCGGCTGTCAAGTCGGGACAGTCGGGAGTTCCATTTTGATTTCTCGATTTAGTACTCATCTAGGGCCTAAGTTATGGTTCTATTTCGAGTATGTACATACTTTTGTTCCCGGGTACGCCCAAAATCCTTTTTGATCATGTGGAGAGTTTGTATGTTTTCTAGAATACAAGCAACATTAACATCTGTGGAGCGTTGTTGCAGCACAATTATTCGTTCTTTCAAGGTGTGCGTTCCGTCACGCGGGAGGAACGAATTAAGCCAAGGGACGCAGCAAGCACTTATCCACCTTCCCCTTGCTCACCTATGTCCAACTTGCACCAACATCACCAGAGGAAGGTTTACCAGCCGATCTACGGTCATCCTGTGGGAACTTGGTGAATTTGCAGCTCTTGACCATCGACCCCTTCACTTCCGTGAGTCGTCGTACTGTTTTTGGCCCTCCACCTCGTCTACTCTCGCTTTCCGCGTTATACTGCACGGCAGCCATGAAGAGCTTGCTCGATATCAAGCGCAGTGATGGACTTCCAATCATCGGTCTCTCACACCTTCAAACTCTAGAGATTGAGTGTATCTCCGATCACGAATACAAAGAATCGGAAAGAATTTTAACGGTGACGCAGAAACTTGTACATATTGATTGTCTAGGCGTATCTCTTTTTTCTATGCGACCTGCTGCGTGTTCATAAACATCGACCAGTTTCAGCACGCATTATCTACCACAAACTGGCGCGCACGCTGAAAATCAAGTCTTTGCCAACCCTCTCCCATTCGCAACCGCAGAAACTCATTCCCACATCTTCAAATCAATCAGGCCCTCTATATCATTGAAAGTAACTTTCCAGAATTCTACCTTTGACTGGACTCACCGAAATTCCATAGAACCCACACACATCCAAGAAAACTCAACATGCACTGCTCATTCACCTTAATGCTGTCTATGGTGTCCGTCTGTATGGTGCTTGCGGTACCACTGCCCATGCCCTTCGTAGAAGGCGATGTCATGAAGACAAAACCTAAATTCTTTGAGCCCAAGCAGCCCGGTTTGGCAAGTATTTGTCGTGAACTCATCAGGATCCAATCACTGATACTCTACCTCCAATCCACCCAGGCCAATATAGGTGAACATATAGTTGTCGCTGTATCCAACCCCGATTTGAAAAACAAAGGCACTATTTGCTCCTTTGGCGCATAAGCATCCTGAAAACACGCCCAGTATGCCCGCCTCAACATACGGCCTTCCTAATGACCAGAAGAAGGGGGAGGGGTCCGTGAGTGTTGGGAAGCTCATGGTCATATCCGCGGATAGATTAAAGCCAATCAAAGGCCTTGATAAGGCAAAAATGCATCCTGAACATTTGGAGGCGCTCAAGGCAGAGATTAGTGAGCGCTTGATGGATATACATCATGCGGCCTAGATTTGACATGAATAGGCGCTTGAGGGCTATGTACATCATGCGGCTTAGATTTGACTGACAAGCCGACCTGCGTTAGAATACTTGATGATCAACTTCTCGAAACAAGAAGCAAAATACAAAATCACTGATGATCCATCACGTCTTCGTAAAGCTCCGCAACTCTTGGCTCCAGGATACATGTCAAAAGTCAATCAAATTTCCCCGGAGATCGTACCAAGGACCCCTCATGTCGCGCCGGCACCTCCTCACGCAGCTGCTCACAGCGGCAAGAAGTAGACATTATTGGTGTGATGTAAAAAAATTGTCTATAGCTGTTGGCCGCGGGTATTGGTAGAAAATGATGTTTACTCATGCGAAACTATAATTGATTAAAGTCAAAAAACAACTTCCTCTTGGCGCACAGGAAGGTGGCTGAAATATAGAGGCTGCGTGCCGCGGATTAGTGCTTGCTCCATTTGAACTGTGGGCGCTAAATAGGTGATGAGATCAAGCGGCAGTCCACAGCTGTAAATATCTAATATTCATCAACTCACAGCAGTGTTTCTAAAACATATGATGCAAGACGCAAGCAAGCCGTCAGACATGTCCAAAATTGGTCCAGAAGACATATATAGCGTCCACTAGAATCCTTCACATGGCATCGCCAGCTTGAAGGAAGCTCATCGTGGGTCAACATCACACAGCCAATGACTATCTTGGCGTCTATTTTTAGCTCATGCTACTCAATCAGTAGTTTCTGATGCTGTGCTCGACGTTGAATTTAGTGAAGGCCAGGCCGGCAATCGATTCTTTGGCAAGTAAGTGTTTGTGTGAGTTTGTGTACTTGTTCAAGTTCTTCTGATAATCACGGAGATATTGAGTTCCAAAGGGATAAACATCCGTATAAAATAAAACCCATGTCAAAGCAGTGTATCTGCGTGATGATCTTTGGTGCCTACCTCTTTGCTGCTTTTTTGGGATGAGCAGTGGTTCCAGATTTCACAGAAGCTTGATATCAGCTGTTCGGATTCATCATCATGTCAACACTCATGTTGTGATGCTGAACTTTCTGATCCCGGCACCTCTTGTTGCTAATTATACTGTGCATGGGGATTAGTAGGTCTTCTGTAAGTTGTGTGTAAGTATATATACTGGACAATCCGACGTAATAAATTAACAAAGCTGGGTCCCGACAAAGTGCATGTGGACGATATTTCTCCCCCATAAACCACCTGCGAAGATGTCGGATCATCACCTCACTGCTCTGAAAAAGGCAATCCGTGCGTTATCTCTTTGTCTCCCAAAGGGTGATATCCTTACTTTTGTGCAGAGAAAAACTGCCCGGGAGCCTTGAGGAGACGCGGCGACAAAACTAAACAAGACCCGTGCGTAAGTTTTATGGATATTGTCGACCCGTCGCTGATCGGTATCTTTTCCTCTCATCTAGATGTGATAGGGATTCAATCATCGCACACGCCGAACAGACCCACAAGCAGGAAACGGATACTAAGAAGGCTTTGGAAAAGGAAAAATTTGATCAAAAATTGAAAACTGGGCCTGTCGGATCGCACGTAGGCACTTCTTCCCATAGTGCAAGCAAGCCTCGAAACCGGAGGAAGATGTCAAAGAATAAAGGACAGACAGGGCAACATGGCCCACAGAACGAGCATGGCGCTCCTAATGCGGCTGCTGGCCCGTCCAACCACCAAGGGAATGCTGGCGGAGGGCCTGTCGGATCGCACGTAGGCACTTCTTCCCATGATGCAAGCAAGCCTCGAAATCGGAGGAAAATGTCAAAGAATAGAGGACAGACAGGGCAGAGTAGGCAACATAGCCCACAGAATGAGCATGGTGCTCCTAATGCGGCTGCTGGCCCGTCCAACCACCAAGGGAATGCTGGGGGAGGGCCTGTCGGATCAAACATAGGCACCTCTTCCCATGATGCAAGCAAGCCTCGAAACCGGAGGAGAATGTCAAAGAATAAAGGACAGACAGGGCAGAGTAGGCAACATAGCCCACAGAATGACCATGGTGCCCCGAATGCGGCTCCTGGCCCGTCCAACCACCAAGGGAATGCTGGGGGAGGATCATCGTCGAAGGATAAACGAAGGCATTGATTCTGCAGACTTAAATTGGACATTGTAAAACGACGCGCAACCCCGAGGTGTCGTACTGTGTAGGCCGTTTTGTAGTCATACGTACTTAGTATGGACTCCGTAGTAACTGTTCTTTTTTTTCATGCATGTTTGATCAGGCTCACTTGTAGCTTTTGTGTAATCCCGATGACCAACCTTTCGTCTCGGAGATGAAGTAAAAGGATCGAATGAGTTGGTCGCGCACACTCGTGTACATTTAACAGGCTTTACAGTTTGATTTACACTCTTTAATAGTATATATAATTCGCAAGAGAACAAGGATACACAGCAAAGTAGTGGCAACGATACGGAAATAGGCACATAATCATGTCGACCGGAACATAAAGGGATAGAATAGACCTTTCTCAATGTACAAACATCCCCCTCGTTACAAGATTTACACCAATTCAATTATCAAGGAGGCCCCCCGCCCCTCCTTCCAGTCCCCCTCCTCGGCTTCCCGTTTTTACGCCTTATACGCTTCGTTTCAGTGCCGTCTTCCCCATCATATGAAACCTCATGCACGTCGGCGCCTTCAGCCATCATATCATCTCGATCCCGTTTCGACGGGATGATCCTATCCCGCAATGATGGAGGCTGATGTAGACTTTCCTGAAGGCGGTCGCTGACGTCGTCCGCTGATGACAGTCGATCCAGTAAAGATGCACCTCGCCTCAGTACAGCGGGTCTATCTGACCGATCCTTAAAATTCAATGCCTCGACTTGCACGTCCCTCCCATAGTCGGAGGAGACTGGTGGAGCATTGGTGGTATCCGTTGAGCCTCCATTCAAGGCGGACCCGTGCGGCGGATATGCAACCTGGTCGAGAGGTCTCTCGTCACTCAACCGACGAGACAATGAGGCAGCATTATCAAGGTGGGCTGGTCGAACATGATTCCGTAGTGAGTCGGCCGGATAGTTCGGGTGTGTTTCTCGGACTGGATCTCCCCAGCGAGTTGACCTATGTCGCCGCGAGGATGTCTCCGACGTGGACGAGGAAGGGTTGTGGCGAACGACCGAAGGATCGTGCTGAGTCGACTGATGAACCGGGAAAGCAGTATCATTGGGAGCTGGTAGGTTGGTGAATCGAGTCAGAAGTGACTGGTCTTGGCGACGTTCTGGATAGCGAGTATGTATGGCAGGGTCATTCGGCATACCATGGGAAGTATCCGACCTTGAATCCGACCCATGGCCATGGTCGGACAGCCGTCCTGGGACTTGATCGATAACAGACAACATCGACGATTCTCGGGACAATGGAGGTGGGGTAGCCACTCGCTTTTCACTTGTATCACTCTGGCTTGCCCGTGTGTTTCTGTCGGAATTGGGAGATATATCTTGTCCTCGAACAGGTTCGGGATTGTCAAATCTAGTCTTCTGGGTTTTCCTCAGTATAGGGCACTCGCGGTAAACAAAAGATACTGACTCGACGATGTTTGATATGGTCTGCGCCACTTGGAGGCACTTGTACAGGTGGTTCCTGCCTTCCGAATGTCTAAGGAGATTGTTTTAAATGTGAATGGACTGTGAGCGAACGATGGCTCGAATGACTCACCATTGGACCTCCATTATGAGGCAATGTAGGTACCATGGGCAGATGAGGACCATCAGCAATCGGTAAATCAGGTGGCTAAGAAATATCAAAATGAGCTCAAAAATGGGAAATTGAACGGTAAACACAAACTCGTTCATATGACTCTTTCCCAGGCGCTAGTAGTTCGCGAGCTTTGGCAGGATCGATCAATGTCGAAGGTGGAGGTCTCGCGTCTGGGTTGAACACTACATTGGGAAGAAAAGGTGGTCTTGCATCCGGAAGTAAAAGAGGGGCGTCCGTCACAGGAGGTCTTCTGGTACCAATGGGAATATTGTTGGTGCCAGAAATAGGCATCGAAGGAGTTAGCCTTGGAAAGTCATCTGATCTACCCTTGGGTTCACGCCGCGGCTGTTGAATATGCAACGCGATGAGTACTTTTAGAGGAATCAACAAAGGTATTAGTCACCGGCTGGTTTCGATCCCGTTGTGCATAATCCATGCGCTCTTCTCTTCGAACAGGCTCATCTTGTCTGGCGCTTCCGTAATTCCGTCCTTCACCCGAACCACCATTAAAATGAGATGGTGGTGGGAGTCCTCGTCCAGACAACTTCCTATCGTCAAATCTACCAACCTCTGAACCCCGTGGAAATGGCGTTATGGGCGACATGGAGGAATTTGAAGGAGCATTTAATGCGGCTCGAGAATTGGAGGAGTGCCTAGGACCAGTCGGAAGATCAAGGCCGTCAGGTTGTGGATATGACTCAGGCCTGGGGTTATTCTGCGATGTCGACGGGGACGGATACCTATGTAGCGGAGGCCCTGGTTCATCTACATTCATCGCAGAATCAACTGACGGAAGGGGCTGAGAAGGACGATAGCTGTCTGCAACCCGTTCGCCCTGCCTCGGGCCACTTCTGCCTCTATCTCTACCATATCCAATGTCATCAACGATGCCAGAAGCGGAGGCTCTGATGCGTTCCTCGCCCCCAAAAATCGTACGGTTTACTCCAGAAGGGGCCCAGTCGACATCGGATTTTTGCTGAAGGGGCCTCGAGTCCCGCGGCGCTAATGGTGTTGAACGAGGGCCCGCAATGTTAGGGTGAGAAGGGAAATCTCTTGAAGAGACAGGACCATTTGATGATTGGTACGACGTTGATTGAGGCGGCAACGGGACCCGTTTACGATCTGCGTAAGAGGTGCAAATGTTATTCCAAGGGGGCGGCAAAGGAACGGCAAGAGAGGGGGAGAGAAACGATGGAAGTCGGTATGAATGTCCGGATGGGTTATGGGAGAACACGTACGTGATGATTGTGCGGCAAGTTCTGGTGAGGGACGGTCAATATCAGGGGGGGTGAGCCTCGCTGTCTCATGCTCCAGGTTCCGTCTCGACCTTTCCAACAAGGTTGTTGTATCTGCCATATGGTCAGTAGCATGCCTTGTCGGTGCATATTCCTGACGAGCACGATCATAGTCCCGTTCTCCGCTTGGATGGGGAGGTCGTTCAGATGTTGAACTTTGGAAGGGCTCTCGCGGTCTTGTGTATTGTACTTCTTGCTTGGTCAAACCATTGTTTGTCAAGGGGCCCATTGGAATAGATGACGTCCGATCTGTACGTAGAGGTCGATCTCGTCGGTTGGACGACACTTGACTGACTCTTGAGGTCACTTGGCTGTCTCTGGTATCGCGCCCTGGAGCGCTGGAGTAACCATCACGTTCCTGGACGTTCACAGGAGGAAGAGGTGATTTGTTCCCTGTAATTTCCAGAGAGGAAAAATGAGGGAAAAACTTGTAAGAAGCGAGGTCATGACGGAGAGACGATCAGGAGGCGAAGAAAAGGGACAAAATGGAGAAAAGAAGACGCAATCCAGTAACTAGCGTCCTTGAGTCGATATGGAGGAGGGAATAACACATGGAGGCGGCAACAACACAAGGGGTATTGCACAACATATGACAAAACATAGCATACGGCCCCAACCAGGCTCCGGGTGAGTCTGGAACACAAAGATGCATGTATCGCCGGCGGGTAGGGATACGAGAGCAGGGGATATGGATGCGAGGAGGCTGACAACGTACTGGGTGCAGATTCAAAGATTGGTTTCGGCTGGTCGCGCAAGTCAGGTTGGCGAGGGGGTTCTCGATCCCTAGGACCTCGACTACTCGCTCGCCGTCGCATTTCCGGTCTATTCCTATCTTCAAATGGGCGATCTTTTGAGAAGTTGTCGCCATCGACTTGGCGGCGATGATCTCGTCGAGGAGGGCCTCGATCGTTTCTGTCACGATCTGCAGGAGAAGGAGGAGCATGAGGTGCTGGCATCCACCGACGTTCCGGATACCCGCGCTCAGGTGGTATAGAGTCAAATTCCCTCTGCATGGAAGGTTCGTCGTTAGTATAAGCAGCCCTTCCGCGCGCAGGCTGCTGGGTTCCTCGAGAAGACTGATCTTTTTCTCTTCCTTGAAGATATGCAGTACGGGACTCATTAGGTAGAGACGAAGACCTAGCCCGCCTTCTTGATGGAGGAGAAGCTGGCGGCATTCCTCTGTCATTGTATCGAGATTGAGTAGCAATGCGACTGTTCTCGGGAGCTCTTTCCGTTGTTGGTCGAATATCAACAATTGCTGCAGGTGCTTCGCCGCCAGGCCTATAATGGCGATCTTCATAAGAAAGGTCTTTCTGGACAAGGACTGGAGTCTTTTTCGCATCGTCGACGTCATAGTCTGCTTGCACATGAGCAGACCTGCGATTTCCGCGTGTGGTCTGCGAGTTATGAAGGTTAGATTCAGGTGGTGGAGTTTTGCGCCTGATGTCCGTAGACGGGCTACGAGTGCGGCGAGTGCGAGAATCCGCATAGCTAGAGGTAGAAGGGATGCTCACGGGATGCTCCCAAGTCGAGGCGCTTGTTTCAGTGTTGTAATAGTAGTTGCCCCCACCACTTCGAGATTCTCGACGTTCCCATTTTGGGGGAAGTTCGTCAGGACTTAAGCTAGATAATCCAGTGGCACCATTAGCTTTCTTCGTAGCTTCCCTTGCGCTTGCTCGAGGCGATACAGTTATCATGCTAGTAGCTGAGACGATAGATGGGTGAGAAGGCGGCAAGTAAGGCACTTTGAGTGACACAGGTTTTGGCGGCAAGGCGTGGGTGAGCCTCGTAGAACGCTGAGGTGAGGACTGTTCTGTCGAGTCCCGTTTCCTACGAGGTGAGCGTGCCGATGTCCTTGACCTGTTTGAGGTAGAGTCCTTGTCCCTTGCTGTGTCCCACCTTGCCTGTTGCGATCGCTCGTCATTAGCGCCCGTGTCCATTATTGCCTTTTGAGCCGATGGAGGTCCTGAAGGTAGTTCCTTCGCGACTTTAGCTTTTGATACGCTCAAGTCCGCGACTTCGTCACGTCTGTAAGCTGCGTCGTCTTCGTCTTCACCTAAAGATACTTCGTCTTCAGCATCCTCGTTGGCGTCATCTCCGTCTCGTCTATGACCATGGTCGAAAGACGACTTCCTAGGCGAGTCAGGGTGTTCGTCGTCCTCGTATCCCCAGTCCAGAACTTCATTGTCGTCTTCCATGGAAAGAGCAGCAGCGTAGCTGGGCTGTGCAGGGAAAGTGGGAAAGGACGGTGTCGACCCTCTGTTTTCTAACACAAGGTCGATTTGAGCTCAGAATGAATATTCATTCTCCGCTCCCGTCGTGCTCATCATGCATCACGACCTCGGCCTTAGGCAACGTTCACAACAACTTCCATTTCTAGATACATACGGTATCGCCTAATATCATACGCTGGCCCTATTTCGACGTTCAAGGTCACCTAACATTCACATGATGCTTCCTACAAACGCGTCTTATTCTACAGAAGATGGCCACATGTCGACGTCTAGCCGGACGTCTGCCTCCATACGTCTACCAGTCATCTTCAGAAGGTTTCATCGACTCCAGCAAATGGTGCGCATTTATAAAGTATGGGGAAACTAGCTGAGATCATTGAAGGTTGTATAGGACTTCGAGCTTGCTGCATGGCAGTTGACCTACCTGTGTCTTGCTCCTCGGAGAGTGTGAGCGGACATTTATTACACGAGTCGAAAGCTTCAATTCAAAATCTTCTTTTAGATATCGAAATGTATACTTTCACAAGCGTGAGTCGCCTTGGGTATTATTTTGAGTCGGTCTTGTTATAATGAGCTCAGAAACCAAAAATACTTGGGCACGAGACGACCCAGCTATCCTCGTTTTAATTGCAGCATGCCTCTGTGGTACGCAAGACTCATTCCTGTTGTGCCTCCGATTTGATTACAACTGCTCCTTGTTCAGTTTCTGCTATCGCCTGGGGCGTTGTTTACTCTTACGACCTTGGAGGGATGATCCAAATAGCTATGTTCATGATCATCCGAGATTTCCTGCTGTCTGGAGTTATTGTTGCCACCGTAATATGGTAGGCCTCCTGGAGCATGACTACGCAGGAAACTCACGCATTTCGTCTGTTAGGTTTACAGCCAATCGCCTTCTCCTGTCACCGCCGTCACATTCAACGCCTGCAGACTCGCAAGTTGAATGGGCCTACGCGTTTGACGTCCATACAAATGCCTTCTTCCCGTTTTACCTCACTCTTTACCTTGCACAACTGTTTATATTGCCTATTGTCCTCAAGGATAACTGGGTATGCCTGTGGGTAGGAAACACGCTTTACCTTGCTGCGTAAGCACCTTCGATTGTTCCCTCGATTTGAATTTGCTAACTTTGACCTGTAGCTTTGCCCAATACATATATGGCATCTATCTTGGATTAAATGGTAAGCGGACCTTGCAAAGTATGTCAAACTAACTCAATGACCGAACTTTCTGCCTCCAGCGTTACCGTTTCTAGTCCGTTCTGAGCTCCTGTTATCACCCCTACTGCCACTCTTTACCGCCTACATCGTCTCATTGCTGGGGTTTAACGTAGCTCAGCATGTGTTACGCGCCTACTTCCGATGACCCTCGTGTAGGGCCTTGAATCTCTATTTATGTAAGGAACTAGACGCTGTACATTTGAATAATGGATTTCAAATCATCCAGGGCACTGCACCAAAAACACTGAATGCAGTGCCAAGGCTGTTAACCCCAAACCGTGTATGCCATCCGATAAAGTAAAGCGTCACAAGAGCGATAGACGCCTGGTAGATAAGATAGATACATTTCGAACTGTTAAATATCCTTTCTGAGTTTTCCAATCGGCCATCCGTGAAAGTGGTATCAACCAAGGCGATATTTGTGAGCGGAGAAGAACGTGAGCCGAGTTGAAATCTCCAATCAGGTTGATCTTGTTGTCCTCCGTCCTGTCACACTTTCCGTTGTGCCTTTGCCCTTGTCCTTGCACCACCAACCTTTGTCCTGAATCGCCCTTCCGTCCTTGCTACTCTTCCCCAATCGCCATATCAAGGTAGCCATTATGAGCACCCAGATTGAGCGGGCGTTAGAGAAGATTCAAGTCAAAGATCCTATTCCAACAATTGACTTCACCCAACACACTCTCGAGGATGGCAACGTAATTAGCACCCAAGAACGAGTGGTCAAGGATGTGCGCATAGCATCGTTTTTCGGCGCTCCTTGGCCTTGCTGATCACCATGGCTTGGATAGGTCCAAGCTCCTGCGATGTTCAAACCGACCCCAGAGCAATTCTTCAACAAGCAAGGTCAAGATCGCTCAAAACCAGATATAGCGTTTCTCAAGAACCATTTCTATCGGGAAGGGCGCCTGGATGAAGACCAGGCACTGTGGATATTGGAGAAGGCTACCGAGATCCTCAGGAAGGAGGGGAACGTGCTCCAAGTAGATGCTCCTATCACTGGTGCGTGAATATCTTTCATCGAAAGAATAATCGTCTCTGAGTTCTGCTTCCCATTCGATAGTGTGTGGAGACATTCACGGGCAATATGTACGCTTATCTGACATCTCGTGCCATTGACCCCTCACTGATGTTAGCGCCGGCTCGTAGTACGACTTGATGAAATTGTTTGAAGTTGGAGGAAGTCCTGCCGATACGCGGTATCTGTTCCTTGGCGATTATGTTGACAGGGGTTATTTCAGCATCGAGGTGCGTTTCCATGTCTTGTAAGGTATCCGTGGAGCTGTGCTGAAGCAATTCGTCAGTGCGTGTTGTACTTGTGGTCGCTCAAGATCTGGTATCCGGATTCCCTTTTCCTTCTGCGAGGAAATCACGAGTGCCGTCATCTAACTGATTATTTCACTTTCAAACTCGAATGTGCGGATAATTCATCGCCGATGACTGTTCATCTCCTGATTGTCGTTTTCAGGCAAACACAAATACTCTGAACGAGTGTACGATGCCTGCATGGAATCTTTCTGCTCTCTACCACTCGCAGCCGTCATGAACAAGCAATTCCTTTGTATACACGGTGGCCTCTCTCCAGAACTTAATACCCTTGACGATCTACGTGCTGTACGTGATTTATTCTATAGCCATCTCAAACGATGCTGACGACTACATCACAGATCGACCGATTCCGCGAACCACCCACCCATGGCTTGATGTGCGATATTCTATGGGCAGATCCTGTGGAGGATTTCGGAACAGAGAAGACTACGGATAGTTTTGTGCATAATCACGTCCGAGGATGCTCTTACTTTTTCACGTAAGTCATCGTTCCATTGGCGATGGCACTGGTGCTAATATATATGTATGTAGTTACCAGGCTGCATGCCAATTCCTCGAACGCAACAACCTCTTATCCATTATCAGAGCTCACGAGGCACAAGACGCAGGGTATGTCGATCACATATCATCATTTGTAGCAATTTCACCTGACTCTGTTGATCAGCTACCGGATGTACCGAAAGACCAAGACCACTGGATTCCCCTCTGTCATGACCATTTTCTCCGCCCCTAACTACCTCGACGTGTACAACAACAAAGCAGCTGTCCTGAAGTACGAAAGTAATGTCATGAACATCAGGCAGTTCAATTGCACACCTCATCCATACTGGCTGCCGAACTTCATGGACGTATTTACCTGGAGTTTGCCTTTCGTAGGAGAGAAAAGTATGTCCACGAACTCCATGTCTGAGCCCTCACGCTGACTTATTTTCTTAGTCACTGATATGTTGGTTGCGGTTCTCAATACATGTACCAAGGATGAGCTGGAAGAGGTCGAAAGCGACGAAGAACTGGCCATCATGTCGCCTACGACTGCCGCTGCCGAGTCTGCAGAGCGCAGGAAGGTCATCAAAAACAAGATCATGGCTGTCGGTAGGATGGCGAGGGTGTTTGCTTTGCTTCGGTACGCCAGGTTGTTGCCATTGATATGTTCATCTTATTCAAGCGCTTTGCTATGCAGAGAGGAGTCGGAGAAAGTATCAGAGCTCAAGAGCGTGACTGGATCGAGCAGACTTCCATATGGTACCCTTGCATCAGGGACAGATGGAATCAGAGAAGCCATCACAGGGTTCGACGACGCGTAAGTCATTCAACCTCCTCTGATGGTCGCATGACTCAAGCTGATCTGCTCATATGATACAGTCGGAAGTCTGACATTGAGAATGAACGTCTCCCTCCAGAGCTGTTCGATGCCGACTCGGAAGAAGGCAGAGCCATGTTGAACTCCTCCTCGCAGCCTAGCTCTCCCGCAGAAAATAGCAATAAGTCAGCGCCTATCTCCCCCAACGGCCTCGCACGAAGCCTAGAACAGGCGGCAAACGCCCATACCAAGACGCCTATTACAGGCATCGACACTTCTGTGACGCCTTTGTCAGGGCAGACCCCAGGAAGTCCTGTTGCCACTTCTCCTGGTGGATTCAAGAGAGGACATTCGAGGCAGGCCAGCTTGGGCACGACCATGACGAGCCCGAGTAATAGGAGGAGGAGTCTGGAGAGCACCATGTCTCTCATCCAGGGTGTCTTGGAAGGCAGTGGAGGCAAGATTGAGGAGGACGAATCTATCGATAGCTTGGCGAGCAGGATGGCAGGGTCTTCCGTTGGTTCCTCCAGCAGCAGTGTCACTACCGTTTCGAGGCCTTCTCGTCCGTCAGGGCGTTAGAAGTCGAGAATTCTCTTCCCATTTTGGTCATGTTGGTTTCCGAATATCCTGTGTATCCCTTTCTTTGTGTTCTGGACTGCTTTTAACTTCGTTTCTTTCTACCCTTTCGAATATTGTAACCTCTCACCGCTCCTCGTCATGCAGAGAAGACTTGCAGTTTCTTAATCGAGACTCACCACGATACCTACCTTCGTACACGAAAAAAATCATGGTTTCAATGAACCTGTCATGTAGTAGGGCAATTGCAGTAGGGCAAATGTACGTTAGCTGGAAATTTCATCCTTTGTGCCTCTGTGTCTTCGTGATAAGTCCGCGTTTACTATATTGAGGCTCTATCATGGGTGTACATATTTGCAATGTTGTCGGTTTCTGGGGTAGTCTGGCTTTATCGTATCACAGCCTCATACTACGTTGCGTATGTAGATGTTGGGAGAGCAGACAGCACGATAGCTTCCTCCAGAAATCCGCTCCAATAGTCTATAGGCCTGGACTAGGCCTGATTTAAACTTCGGGCGGAATGCCTTGCTGGCTTGTAAACAGGACTTGCTTGTGAAGATTTACCTCTTTCCGAATGGCATCATCATTCAAGTTCTTTGGATTTTCCCACTGAGCGAAGTGATAGGAATCGCTCTCTAGGACCACCAGCAACTACAGGGTAACAGAGAACCTGGTTCACAATGACAACTGTGTCGGATTCGATCATATTCTCTCGAATCTTCTCGACATCGGAATCATCAGAAATCTGGAACGATGAAGCGCGCACGAAATACTACCTTCGATTCGAAGCTGCCCTTGCTACTGTACAAGCACGCTTAGGGATCATCCCAGATGAAGCAGGAGATCTTATCAGTCGCATGTGCAACATTGAAGCGATCAACATGACGGAACTCGCGGAAGAGACCCAGAGGATTGGATACCCTGTATTGCCTCTGGTCAAGCAGATTGTCCGAGTGGTTAACGCTGCAAAGCCAGGCCTGGGAGAATGGACTCATTGGGGAGCTACGACACAGGTGGGGTAAAACATTTGAACTTTCTAACCCAGTCATTGACGTCGATACATTTGTGAATCTGAAGGACGTCACAGACACAGCGACAATCCTTCAGTTACGCGATACCTGTAAATTGGTGTCGCAGGCATTATCCGATATCACCAGAGTCTTACGCGCTCTTTCTTTGGAACATGCTTCGACGCCGATGGCAGCACGATCCAACCTGCAGCAGGCAGTCCCTATGACCTTTGGATTTAAGATGGCACGTCTGCTTGCCACTTTCCAGAGACACCAACAGCGTCTTGCAGAAATACTCCCTCGCTTGCTGGTGGTGGAGTTTGGAGGCGCCGCAGGGACGCTTGCTACACTCTCTGATACTGGTTTAGCATTCGAAGTTCAAGAAGGCTTAGCCAACGAACTTGGACTGGGCGTACCTGAAATTGCATGGCACACAGAACGAGATCGCATCACCGAACTGGGTGCATTTTTTGCATTGGTGACAGGGACTTGCGCAAAATTCGCGCTAGATGTCAAACTCCTGATGCAAACTGAAGTTGGAGAGGTTTCGGAGCCATATGCACCTCACCGTGGGTCGAGCAGCACCATGCCCCAAAAACGAAATCCGATCTCCAGTGTGTATATTACCGCTATGGCGAGCACAGTCAAGCAACTGAGCGCGGCATTGTTTGATGCCATGGTTGAGGACCATGAACGAAGCACCGGGCCTTGGGAGATTGAATGGATTGTGTTACCACAGATTTCCACAATGACACATGCGACCTTGATGCACTCCCTGTCGGTGTTGGAAGGATTGGAGGTTCATCCTGATGCTATGAGAAGGAATCTTGATCTGACGAACGGCGCAATTACGAGTG
Organism: Crassisporium funariophilum; assembly: GCA_014925845.1. Taxonomy (NCBI): domain Eukaryota; kingdom Fungi; phylum Basidiomycota; class Agaricomycetes; order Agaricales; family Crassisporiaceae; genus Crassisporium; species Crassisporium funariophilum. Next base: position 927,947 of record JACGCL010000007.1, read on the forward strand.
AGGCGGTTATGATGGGACTTGGGAAGAGGATAGGTCGTCAAGTTGCCCATGATGTGGTCTACGATATCTGCAGGAAAATGACAGGTGATCACAATCGGTCGTTTGTTGATTATCTATTGGAAGACGAAGTGGTTCGGAATTCCGGGATTACCAGGCAAGAGTTGGAGGTTCTGTGTGATCCGACAAAGTATATTGGTCTTAGCTCGGAAATGGTTTTACGAGTAGTTGGACGAGTTTGATGCAATCATGGAACGGTCTATGCAAAAGTCGCTAGTCCAGATGGCAGACTGATATCCATAAATTCTTCTCCTGTAAGCTATTGACGAGGCCTTGCGATTGTATGATCTTGAGCCGATGTGATATCCTGCGTGTCGATCAAACTTTCATTCAATCAAACGTGTGACAACCATGGACGGTTCACATGCCCTGCAGGGCAAGTGTTGGAAGTTCCGCAGTCAGGGTGTGGGTGTTTTTGCTTGATTCTGGAGAGACAAGTAAATACAAATAATCAAGGAGATTCGGGCGAAGAAGGCCGAAATCGGACGTCGTCCATGCACATTGGGCGCTGACTGACAGATGCCTGTGATTTCGGTGAATCCCAAGAGTTGGTCGGGCAAATCACTATTCAGACGTGTGAAAATATCACCAGAGTCAAGGTATAGGTAAAGAATCCGTTTCGAAATGAGGTCTCCGAGTTCGGTTCTGCCCGATTACTACCGTAGCTTCTCATGCAGTAAGGCGCAGCATGGTACTTACAAGATACCGCCGGCGATATGTTGTGCATAGGAAGGAATCTATCAAGCCTGCTTGGCATCCAATGCCAGATCCACTGAACTTTCAAAAACTTCAAGTCCAATGGTTCAAGGAACTCACTCGTCAAGCATTACTGAGGCCTTATTTTATATCTTGACGTGAATCTGTTACATCCAGTTCTGTTTTCAAGTTCGGGCCATTTATATATGTTCCGTTGCTTGAAATGCCGTGCTGCCGTTCAGTGCTTGACCTCGAAGTGTCAACCAAATAAAACAAAATCAGAACGAACGCCGCACGGAAGTTCCCGTACGCATATGTTTGGCAGTTCAGCCTTGGTTCAGCCAAAGTTCAGTAACTTTTATACCAACGTTACGGACAACAATCGGCCTCATTTGAATGAAATGAATTTGCTATGGGCTATGGGACTGGCCTTTGAGCTCAAAGACTTCCACTACTCAAGTGAGTCCAGAACTGGCTATAGTCTCATTCCAGTCTATGTAACTCTCGGCGTCCGTGCTCAGGATGCGTGCTATACGTAACTGAGTCAATGGCATTCATGATTTGACCTTGTAGGTCGACAAAGTCTACCGGCACACAAAAGCGCATCTCTGCGCTGTTTAGCGCCTCATAATGAAAGTGTGGTGACTCCAAAGCCGATTATGACAGTGCCATATAGTAGCCTTCTAGCATCCAAGCCCATCTAGGCTACTGATTTTATCAGAACGGTCCAGTCACAACTTCTGTTAGGTATATCTATATCCAGTCTCCCGACCCTCCATATACATAGACCGCCAAGGCCCGGATGATTCTCAATGTCTTTTTTCTGGGGTCCAAACTCGTGCAAATGACCACGAAAACTAACCCCATTGATCGAACAAGGTTTACTTTTCAAGCCGAATTCTGAGGTAGGAAAGTAGAAGATAACTGACCCTACCTGTCTGAGACAGTGAGCATTCTTCGGAGCAGTTTCGTTGCATGTTATCCCATGCAAGGGAGGCCGTGCCCATGGAATAGATTTTCATCTAAACGGCCTCTCTCAAAGTTGCATTCGAGATGGGAATTACAAGCCCTCTCTGTGAGGGCATGTCACGAGGCCCTTTCAACAGCTGGGGGCTGTTCATACGCCCAGGCTATTCTTTCCTAAACAACCTGGACAATCAAATAAATCAATTGCCGTTATTTTCCAGGCCAATTGGATGGCAGACAGGTTGGCAGGTACACACGGCTAACATAGCCTTCTTTGACCCTCTTTCTGTCCACACTGCCGCTCATCTCTTTGCAACACCCTACTCGCAAATCTGAGATGTGCTGTTAAAGACAAGGCCTTACTACTCCAGTCCGGAGGTTACCGACGTCTTCAATGTCGCAATGAGGGGGAACTGCTGACGACACGAGATCCTACAAGATAGGAATAGGGACCCAGTTCGAGCCAGCACAATCGATAGAACACACGGAGTGCATTTGGCAACACAGAACCCATTGAAGAACAGACGCAAAGTATTCCAGTCTCAGTGACCGCCCTCCCGTTTCTATCGCCAGATGGACCCTCACCCGAATGCCCAAACGTCGCGCCTTCAAGCGCTGTCGACGTGAGACAATAGCCAGCAACATTGGGGTGCTACTAGGTGGGAGGGCTTGTGCGACACCAAATACTGAGCCAGTTCGCCGTGTGTCCTATTTTCAGAAATTATTTAAAGGTACGTGTTTCGAATGTGCGAATCTTTAGCAATCACAAATGAACTGCGTTTCCGCTTCTAGTTCACGATGGCCGGCTCCTCTTGGGACTGCACAACATGGGGGCCATGTTTACACACTTTCGATCGATGGACTATGTGTTGGACGGCGAACATGATCAGGTCGACGTATACTGCGCCAGACTGACGTGTTGCGCTGAATGCTCGGAGAACAATGATACACAGTTGTATTAATACAGATTTTGTGGGAGAAGTCTTTTGTGAGTCCTCCTGGCCATCTCCTCCTAAGTGATATCGTCCGCCTGAACCGCCAGTGAAAATACAGTTGTCCATCCACATTGCCTTGAGCATTCGAACTCAAGTCACATGCCATACTTCCTCTTTAACGCAGCCCAAGCCGGTGCTGCAGACGCATTACGTGCTACAAAGAGATTCATATCTTGCTCCGTTATTCGATTGATATCAACACGGTTCCAATAGCGAACGAGAACGTATGAAATGTCTTGCGCATCACGCTCTGAACCACGGCTGCAGCGTGCAAGTTTCAGCAATAACCTACGATAGAATGTAAATATGACGTACATTACCCAAGTTTTTAGTTTGGCGCGGACAAACTCCGAGACTGTTAGGAAGGGCACACCCTGTATTTTCATCACGGTCGACGTGTCCAGATGTCGTGGACCGGTTTCTCCAGCAGGCAGTATCTCAATCTGAAAGGATGTTTGGCTTTTGATTAGCCAGGTGCTCAGAGAGGCATCAAGAGTTACGGGATTACCTCGATCGACGGAATCAGACGACGATACGTGACGTGTAATCTGGCTGAGGTGAGCAAGGACCGCAAGAGAATGATTGGAGCGATTGCCCACCGATTCGTCCAGGGTGAATGAGTCACGGTAAAATCTTCATTTCCTGCAACCGCATCTCGCGCTCTACGGAAAGGGTGTGTTTGGTTCTGGCCACCTTCGACAATACAAAAGATCTCCTGAAGTATGGCGAGCAAAGGTTGAAAAAAGGGCTCGAGCTGACAGGGAATATACTTGCGTCGCTCCAGGGAGTAGTGGCAAGCACGGCTGTGAGTACACTCCCATAAAAAGCATGAGGGATTGCGGCATTCCGGAGAAGTAGAGAGAGCGCTGTAGCTGCTTCCACAAGCCTACGAGTTTCATGCATTATCAGAAGTAGCGAGGGAGTGAAAGCAAAAGCAAAAGCCGAATGTCAAGTACAGGTCATATTATGAAGAAACGGCGCTGTTCCCGAGGATGAAGTAGCAGTCGAGAAGTGATCTCAAGATATGTAATAAGACCGCAAGAGGGCCCCAGCACGCAAAGAATGATATCAGCAGATGCTTGATCTTCTCCTTCATATTTGCCGAAGACGGATATGTCCGATCAGGCGAAAAACCAGAGCACGCTGATGCAACGTTTTCACAAACCAAAGTTTTGAACTGGATGCATGGAGGTCATCTGAAGCCAGAAGTCAATCTCAGGATGGCGACAGAACAAAACATGAATCTTGATAGAACATGAAATACTTCCGTTGATGAATTCGTACAATCGTAGTTCTGTCTGGCGTGTGTAATGTCAAAAGCGGCACGTATGGCTATGTTCTTTGAAAATGACGGAGACTCAATCGGGGTATGTTCCTGTCCTGTCCTGTCCTTGGGTGGTAACTTTGCCAAATCTGATGCGGGGATCCTACATGATTAGAAGTCTGGGGTTTAGCAGGGTTTAGCGGGCCAAGATTTATTCATTAAATTCGATTTGTCACACTGTAGTCACACATATCATCACATGCATCACGCGGCTGCCAAGTTTAACCGATTCTAAACAATTTCCACCCTCGCAGTCCAACGGAATCACTGGCAAGCAAAGGCTGGATTTCCTCTGCCTTTCTGCGCATGCATAGAGAGTGCTGGAAACATCTTTCAAGTCATGTGAAGGGACAAAATGCACACGAATTCACGTCGCATATCACAAAAGTCCTGCTGCGTCGAACAGGCTTCTCGGGTTACTTTCAATCTCGACACTTCATGGTGAACCGGTTGAGCCGCAAGTTGCTCCTGGATGGCCATCACCTGCATGCATCGCATCAATTCGCTACCTCGTTTCGCCCCAAGTATAGCCGACAAATATCATGGTCTTTCAAGTCGCAGCCTCGTCCTGTCGAGCTCAACGACCTCCCCGACGATGAGGAAGATAGAGCAAGGGCTGCTATCTTGGACAAGGTTATGAAAGGCCGACAACCCACTGATCTCATGTTACGTTGTGAGTTGGATTGCCATGCTTTGTTTCTTGTTCATTGAAAGTTGATTCAGGTACTGTCCTTGATGCTGAGGGTAAAGATTTTGACTACACGGGCGGACCATGCTTGCCAACACGACTTGCCCACAGGTAATGTCAAGACAATCTCCGGACAGTTCAAGAAGTCCGACCTTAGTGCAGAGCATCGTTTAAACGTACGTGTTGATGCAGCCTTTTGCCATCCAAACAGGTATAACTGAACTGTGAAATGAAGGCCCGCGACCTTCGCAAAATCGATTCTAGGGTCCCAAATCTCGTTCCCACCATTCTTGTACGGAAAGAAGCCATATTAGTATGTAATATTTATTTTTTCTCAACTGCGCGTATGTTCAATTATTCTAGGTCAACATTCTTCACATACGCGCTCTCGTGAAAGCGGATGCTGTCATTCTATTTGACACCTACGGTTCAGCTGATTCCAGGCTCCATTCTGTATTTTTATACCATCTGGAAGTCAGTCGTCTCCACACGCAATCAAAGCTTCACAATTGATCCCACCTATCAGCACAATCTTAAAGCGAAAGGCTCTGGGTCCCCATATGAATTCCGGTCAGCGCGATTTTTTCCTTCCGAGTGCATGGTTGATTCATGTCCGATTTCAGCGCGCTTGAATCCATTCTACTCTCGGTTCTCAGTGCCCTTGAAGCTGAGATGGTTTTCATCCGCAATCTAGTCGGGGGACTTCTCGCAGAAATGGAGGACAATATTGATCACGACCGGTTCAAGAGGCTTCTGCATTATTCTCGAAGACTGGCGAGTTTTAAAAATAGAGCCACGCTGGTGATGCCTTCCCATCAACTTCCTGTAAATGCAAATCTCATGCAGAATTTCGATGCAGGTTGAGGAGGCCTTGGACGAAGTTCTCAGTCAAGGTGAGCAATGCATGTTTCCCTCCTCACGTTCCTCATCATCTTTCAATAGACGAGGATATGGATGCAATGTATCTTAGTGATAAGAAAAATCGCGTTCCACGAGCAAGTCATGATCATGAAGAACTGGAAGTTTTGTTAGAGTCTTTTTCGAAACAAGTTGAAGAAATATCCAACGAAGCAGAAAATATCGAAGTATGTATGAAGATGTTTGGCAGCTGTCATCATGTCGACTGATTACATCATGCAGAGCAATGTACAATCAACGCAGGAAATCGTTGAGCTTATTCTTGATTCAAACCGGAACGCTCTATTGGCGTTGGATCTCAAGGTGTGTTTTCACTGCCCAACTAGAGTTTATCTGACGCTGCAAAATAGGTGTCTATTGCCACCTTGGGAGTTGGTTCCGGCGCTTTGGTGGCAGGATTATTTGGAATGAATGTCAGTCGTTCCTCTGTACGCCAAAGTCTTGCGCTGACCCGCCTCGTGATTCAGCTGCTTAGCCATATGGAAACTCACGCATATGCCTTCTATGCAATGACAGGCCTGGCAACCAGTTTAGCTGTCGTTGTTGCTTGGGCAGGCCTCCGAAAGTATGTAAAAATTCTTGCTGCATTTCAAGTCTCAAATTTGATGAACGAGCTTCAGGCTTGCGAGAATACGAAAAGTTGGCCTTTCTTCCAATTCTCAAAACCGGAAAACGACAAAGCCTTGGCTTCCTTTGCCCTTGCGAAATAGAAGTACAGGTGGTTGGTCGTGACCGTGCATCAATGCGATTGACCTCCACCACTCCCACACTAATTTACTCATAGAATATTAAATCCCCACTGAATCAATTAATCTCAATGTCGTGAACGGCCTATGAGGGGCAACGAGAAGCTACTCCCAAGGAACGGGTGCATCACGTTTGGGATGTCAGGATTGCCGAAACATCTATGACAGATTGAAGGCTGTACGTTCTCTTTTTCAATTGAATCCCTAGGTATCAAAATCGCTCGGGATATGCCCCCTAGAGAAGCACGAACTCCTCCGAAGCTAGACCCTAGGCTTGCGCGTTGACAGTTCATGTTGGAATGGAAGGGACGCAATACTCTGCGATTCATTACCACTCTATTCCCCCTTAGTGTGACCATTTCACCATTTCATTAGGTGTAAACCTGACTTCTGTCAACATGTCGAGAAGGTCATGTGAGATTGCAGAGTCAGCAGGACAGGTTCTTGAGGGTTGTTTACGAGACTGAACATAAAAATGCACGTTGTTGTTTCAACATGCGGCCCCATATGTCTGCAACAGCACTTCTGCGGAGTCTCGTTATTTGACAGGAAACGTCATGGCGTCACCATCTGAGCAATATGGTATAATTGGATGGCCTTACCAGTCGAGGATGGAAACTTGGTGGGTAGCTATATCCTTACAGAATATTTTTTTCCAAGGATTGGATGATCCTGATTCCGAGTCGGCTCTGGGACAAACAGAATGTCGCAAATTCTGACAGGGGAAAAAATCTTGTTGCGTGACCGCTTTTAAGAGATGCCAATGCGAATTCTGACGGATATTGTCCCTCTTCCATCCGTATACTTCGGGTCACAGGGATGAGACAATAAAACTGAAAAGTTGGGGTAAGTTGAACTCTATCGTGAATCGCGATGTACCCTGTACCCACTGGGTAGCGTAAGTGAGAAATCTTGGGGAAGCGTACCTCGACACAAAGTCAAGCCGAAAAGACAAACGAGTCCTCCACGTGAACAGAAGTCCGGATCGAGAAGAAGTCACCAACAACTGAACTTTGCAACGACACTTGGAAAACAGATTGGCCATCGATTATGAGTTATATCCAGTACCCGAGCAATCAGTCTCGATAGTTTCCAGATAACAAGAATAAAGATAACCCCCACGTCCATCATTCTTGAACGATGGTCGACTGGTGCTTCGCGGGATAAGAAACGGACATGAGTCCGATCAGGAGAATTTAAAGGAGCGTGTCACTGCATGTATTGGTGAGATATCTGTCAGATTGATGCACGAGGAGGATTGGCAAGGAATCGAGGTAAGATATTACGAGTTTTATTAAGACCGCCACGTTTTGAGATAGACGAATCAGCCATTGGTCAGGATCAGGAAGAAAGAAGGGAGACGAGCAAGGCTTCACGGTTTCCAATCGGAACGTGTCATTTGCACGTAGCACGCGGACATCGTGTACAACTCATCACACAGGTCGAGAAATGAGACACGGCATTCACGACAGCGCGCAAGGGCAAATAAACAGATGCTAGCCATTTTCTTGTTCCAGTTCCAGTATCGGCACGTCTTCCGACCAGGAGATACACGAGCGTTGAGTTTAGGTAGTTACCAGCCGGATGCAACCCAGTTTCGAAAGTTAAACCCGGGTATAGTCTTCTCTACACAGGCGAAAGTTTCCATTTGGAAGTACATAAACTTGAATTTGAGTCAGGAGGTACTCAGGAGGCAAGCGAGTTCCACCCGATGGGAAGCTATATAACCTTCAGAGTTCAAGATTTGAAACCTGGCTCAAATCTGGGTTTGAAGGCGCAGACATCACATGGCGATATTCTACAGGCTCAGCCGTCAGCTGGGTTGGAGAGTGACATGAAAGACCCGAAGTCGGAAAGTGAGGCCGCCATCTGTCAATCAGTGGCTTCAGACAATACCAATAACCTTTTCAAATGGCTGGTAAATCATTTTTCACGACCTTCCGCGTGTGAGATATATATTGTTTGGCCCAGAAAGATGTTTAGGGAGCCACGCTTCGCCACAGACATCCTGGAAAATCGCTGTGGAGTCCGTGACCCCGTGGATATTTCAGGCATGAAAGTAGAACTCCCAGAGTACATTGAACCCAGACAAGCGAAATGAGCCTCGAGGCCTGGGGTAGCATCTGTGAGGGAAGGTTCTAACGGAGATTGAAGCCATGAAGTGTCACATGATTGAAGGGTCCAACTCTTTAGCATGTTGGAACGTACAGGCTCGGTAATTGCCTGCGGTAGAGCTAGGAAATTTGAGCCAACGGCGGAAGCGCTGCACCCCAGGTTCAACCGTCCGATTTGAGCCAAGGACATAAGAATAGCAGCTCATCCCCGCGATAAGAATAGTGCCAGTCGGTTAAGAGCCCTTTCAATTATACAACCATCGATGGAGTTTATCTTGCTGAGGCTTTTGAAAGCCACATAACAACAGATTCCGGGGGCTGGACAAAGAATGGGTAGGCATCAGGTTCACCTTAGAAGCGTAGGAACTATGATACGACACGCCTCATCAGTGGCATTCTTGATCATCGCGGTAATCAATGCATGGAGAGCCAGTCTCTTGGTTTTAGTTGTATATCATGTTCGACAGGCCTACTTGCTGACATAAATTCGTGGGCTGTTCGGAGTATACCTCTGATGCTTGGGGTATAATGGAAATTCAAAGTACCTCGAGGATGCTCACACGGCGTAGTACCTTTAGGTCGTTAGCGTACGGATTTTGATCGCCTGCCAGTGATTTTTGCTGCAGCAGGAGCTCCCCTGAATGAGAGACAAGGTTAACATGGTCCGTACGAGCGGTTGGTGGTAAACAAGGGGCGTTCGGGGTGCGAGGCTGCAGCAGGCAAAATTTAATTAATTTCGCGCAAGCGGTGGGGTCTTCTGTCCCGGCGGTGGTACCGTTTCATGACGCCTTGAGGGGTATTAACCCCGGCTGGCGTTAACCAAGGAAGTGTGACAATGCAGACAGTACAACCTACAAAGGAAACAGAGACCCGAGCCGTACTTAAACGGGATGAGCCTCCGAGACCCCCACAGGTTTCCATTTTGTACGACAAAAAGGCTTTTCCAAGGCTCCAGCAGCGTTCCTAAGCGTCGTATGTGTCACCGAGTGAGAGACTTTTGAGGAGCATGAAGCCTGGAAGAGCCTCTTCCACCTCGAGCCTCATAGAGGCATGAGGCTTGAGCTTTGCCAGCGTAGAGCGTGTCCAAAGGTCGAAGGAAAAAATTGGAGGAGAAAGCAGGGGAGGGTGAGAGCCCAGAGAGTTTTTTTCAACCCAAGGGTGAGCATGTGGTGGGTGAGACGGTGAGAGTTGACGATAAGGAAGGGTCCAGCGATAAGTACACCGAGGCAAACAAACATCAACCCCGCGTAAATGAATTTTTGGGTCAGTTTGGGTGGCGTGCGGTGGCCGCTTCGATTGTAGAAATCGAAGCAAGTTCCCTTACGACGACGACGACAATGACAGAGTTTGTCAGGCATTCCTGGCGAGAACTAGAACCAGTGGTATTTGTGGTGCCTGTCCTTTGCTATTACAGTAACTCCCTCAAAATACATAACATTCCCCACACCTTTTGCCGCCATCAAACCGAAAAGCACCAAAAATTATCTCCCATAACGCCAAAACCCACCAAAAATGCATAACCCACCAAAATGCAAAGCCATGGCCTTCCACCAAGCAGTATGTGATGAGGGAGGCGAGGGGCTTGCTCGACATCAACAGGAGCAGCAGGAGCAGCAGCCAGAAACCCGAGACTGAATTCGTATTGTATTAGATGCGATTCCAAGATCAGCCGTGATGCAGAAAACAAGGGGGAGACTAAGACTAAGTAAGTACGTAAATGATAAAGCGGCAGTAAGTAAAGCAGGAAGGGATTCATCAAGATATCAAGATAACATAAAAATCCGGGGTACATACATACGGGGGAGCGTGAAACGAGATTGTTGTCAGTGTCGTCGAAAGATGCGAGTTGGAAGATGCGAGTTAGACGATTCGTTTCCTCCCAACACCCACTGCCTGTCTCGTTGCTTGCGCTCAGCTGGTCAGCCGCCAGCAACCATAGCGTCTCACCCCCACAGCAAAACCGCCTCCGACTCCAGAGTCAACATCTACTAACCGATCGCACCACCACCATGGCAAGGGCTCGCCACTTTTCCAAGGGAGGGACGGGAAATTAAAACACAAGAAAAACGAAACACAAAGCGGAAGAAAACACAACCCCCTCATACATCTTCCAGCTAACTCTTCAGAGGCATCGGCATGTCCGGAATCAGATAATGCAACGGCCGCCCCTCCACTCCTCCCGGTCCAAAGCTGCTCTTGTGCACCAAATCCGGCTGTTCTTGTCCACGCGTAGCATAATGTGCGCCGTTTCCGTTTCCAGTCCCATTGCCGTACTCCCCAATTGGTGGGGTTGAGGATGGCAGTGGCGGCGCCACGATAGGTGAGGCAGGCGACAGAGGCGACATTGGTTCGTCATCGGGCGAATACGCGGGTACGGGTTTCCGTTTCCTGCCTAGGGATTGGCGATTCGCTTGTTTGGCTTCGTGGCTGGAGGCGTTGTTGCTAGTCACGATAGGTCGCGGGGCTTCCATCGCCATGGGATAGGTCGACGCTTGCTGATGCGAGGTGCTGGTACCCGAACCGTGGGCGGTAGACGTCGACGATGTTTGGTGGGTGTTCGACGTGCTGAGTGAGTGCGAGCGCGACATGTCAGCTGCTGCCAAGCCCCCTGCTGCCGAGAATTGTGTCGAGTTCCTCATGGTGAGAGGAGTGATGGGAGAGGAAGGTGGATAGGTCGTGGAATCGATGGAACGTCTTGAGGGGACGGAATCAGGGACGGAGGGCCTCCTGCGAGGAGGGCCACCGTTACCAGCTGGGAACTCGTGCATGGCAACGGAGTAGGCATTGGAAGCTGTGGACGACGCGGAGTAGGTGCGAGACACTGTCGGAGGGCCTCTGGCTTTTGACGCTGGCTGATGCTGCAAAACAGGCAAAGCGGCCAATGCCACGGCGTTCGTGCTATCCCCAAATCCATTACCTTTCTGGTAAGTTGAACTTTTTTCAAAAGCGTCTTGCGACCCTGATGCGCCCAACATGGTCGCGACGGAGTCTGCTTGCGAGTGTGTATGACTCCGCGGTGAGCGCCCAGAAGCGTATCTTGCACCCGCCGCATGACTGTTATGGACAGCGGTCGCGCCTCGGGAATCTGTCGAGCTCAAACCGTTCCATCTGTGTGCGAGACTCTTGGTATCTCCAGCGACTCCTAAGACAGGGCTGACTCTCGCCCGTTTATGCAAGCAGAACCAGGCTGCGAGGACGGCAGCTATGAGGGCGCACGCCCCGATGCTGACACCGATGATAGTAGCGTGATTCGCGGATGGACCAGCGGCGCCCGAGACAGGATCAATCACAGAGGTTGACGTTGGGCTTCCCGTGGGGCCCGTGCCCGTCGTGGTAGAGCTGACAATTTGAGAAAGACAGGACGTATCACTGCCGGTGCGTACAAAAAGAGGTGCAGAGGTTTGGGTGAATGACTGAGAGGGCATTGAGCCGTTCAGTATGTACCATCCTTGTGGGACGCTGACTGATGGCCATGTGATGCCCAGGGAGAAGGGATCGACGTTTCTTGCTATCGTCACGGAAATATCGGAAGGTTCGTTAAGGTTAGCCCCAGAGGGTATCGCGCGTGGAACATTGCCATTGGTGAAAGTGTTGGGCGGCTTTGTTGTTGAGCTAGGGGGCGGCGGAGGATCATCTTGGGCGACACCAACATTAGTGATAACGAGGTTCAAGGCTCCGGAAGGACCGGTATAGAACCAGGAAAGTGCGACTGGGGTACATGAGGTGGGTTGGGGGACGCTGTCGAAGAACAGAATCGGGGTGGGTGTTATGGTAGCAGGGATTGTCGGTGAGGCTAGTAGAAGTCAAGTTGAGGCAGGATGAATGAATGCAAACATTGTTGGAAATTTACGACGTACCTTGCCTAACTACCACATGCGCCTCGTGTACTGCTGATGCCCCTTCAATGAAGAAGGAGAGAGCAGCAAGAAAGTAGAGAGAAACTGTGGCCAAGCTGAAAGTTCGTCTGTCCATTTAGTACTATCTCAGGCCTATTTCAGCAAGCTTATCTGCGGTAAAATGGTTAGTTTGGAATGAGCAAAGCAGAGGCAGGAAAAACGAACATAAGACGCTCGCAGTGGCGACCTGATCGTGGTGAAGAATCCCTAGACGAGCTGCGCCGTCGTCAGATACGGAGGCAGACTGTCAGTTGTCGAGGAAGCCAGAAGTATGAGGTAAGAAAAGGATAAGACGGCTGTTGGAGGGGGAACGAACCGGCCACCCACTTTGCTGCAGGGCACACAGCCCCGAAATAGCCAAATCTCCATCATGGATGATGCATCAGCAATGTGAACGTGATTTGTTCTTGTTCTCATCGTTGTTGCTTCTTTCCATTCCAAGCTTCATGCGCCCACGGGAGCCTTCTTGTGTTATGTTTCTCAAGAACAAGACAAGAGACGGGAAGAAAGTAGGACTTTTAAGGTGGATATATGGAAGCAAACGGGAGCAAAACGTTCATCCCCGTGCCTTATCATTCTAACCAGTGGCTGATGGATGTACAGGTCGATCCAATATCATCGGTCCAATGGTCTAGTGGTTATGATTTCTGTCTTACACACAGAAGGTCTCCAGTTCGATCCTGGATTGGACCACTTTTTGTTCTTTTGCAGGACACACCTCATGCTAGCTTAATCCATACTTAATAATATCTACCATTTCATAATGTCCTTGAGTAACAACACTACGAAAAACGCCAAAACAAACACGACAACCATTGCACAGCTCCCTTAGATTTCCCCCGTGATGTCAACCGAGCATCCAAGAAGCGCAAAGTTCAAGTTCGATATGACTGCAGCAGTATTGAGCTCGCATCAGCAATCCACGCCCTTCAAAAGCTCAAAGACACTTTCACGACCCAGACCGAGCATGGCGACGATAGTCTCAGCGTGGACGAAGAGTCCGACCAGACCAGGATGCGCTCCTGCAATTGGATGGCCTTGTTCGGTGGATGAACTCCAAGATCACATCCACGACCAAGGTAAGTTATGTCAGGATTTGTGGCAGCCATGAGCGAGCGAGCTAACTCCAGGCAAGCTCAACAGTTTCTCCTCCATGAATGAATTCGGACGTCCTGAATGACATCCACCTTTCGCCGTGGGGGATCCTCGAACTCAAATCTGACTCTACATAAAACGCGCGTTGATGCTGCAAGATTGATTTGATCGACGCGGACCATTTCATGCCGCGAATGTGCATAAGTTTCTGGACATGCTCCTTCACCTTATCGCGAGACCGGTGTGTGCCAATACCAATATCAATGACTTTATTGACAGTCCGAAGCCAGCGCTCGCACCTGGGCTCAGGTCTTACTCTATCGTGCCTCGGCGATGCTGCCGCCTGACAAAAAATGGTTCTCAACGTCGGATATAGCGCCTCGCCAGTCACTGTACTGGCGGCCTTAGGGTATGAGTTTGACGTCGTACTAGTGGCTACATGGACTACACTACACTGTAGTCGTTATCGATCCCAAGATGGTCAGTGCGTTGTGCCATCTTTCCTTTTTCCTGATCTCATTTCCTGGACTTTGTAGAATGGTTCCTGGATAGACCAGGGCCGACACAGCTCGTGCGCTACATTAATTCGGCACATCGATTCGGTGTTCGAATTGTTCATCATCGAAGGGAAATTTGAGAAAGTGGATCTTGACCACTGCCTCGACCAAGTTCTCGCACAACTCTATGCATCTGCGACGAAAATCAAGTGCGGCTCTCGTCCTTATTTCATTTGCTGATTCTACATCGCTAATTGATTGGATTGGACTGGAAAACCCATATGCGGGGTGCACCGACGAACGGCTACGAATGGCAGTTTGTTGTTCTTACTGTCAATCCAGATGGCAAATGAGCGTCGTACGACGTTGCCTCACCGCTTGCAGCAGCCCCCACGCCCAGGGGGTGGGGGTTGATATCGTCGTTCATGGAAACATCGACTTGATACCCGACATACTAACTCGCATCCCTGGGCATGTTGCCAGTTACTTGGAAGGAATGTCTTCTGGTATACTCGCTCTACTAGATCCAACGCAGCTGCGAAGGTATTGGGGAGGATGATTGGGATTGGTTCGAGGTGATGGAAACGGGGGTGGGGGCAACGCAACATCCTTGATTGAAGGTTCAGTTCCGCCCACCGGTACCAGGTGAACCATGCCTTGCAGCCATCGAACATGGCTGCGTCTATTTTCTCCATTTTTTTTTCATACGTTGCAGATGCTACTGGTGTTATGTCGAAGCAGACGCAACAGAAATAAGAGGTAGAAACCAATCTCATTCGGAGGTAAAATCTCATTCGGCCGTAATCGTTGACTGTCTTTTATTTATAGAATCTTGACTTGAAGGCAACTTGAAGGCCTGGAGTTCTCGCCACGTTTCAACAGGCGTTTTTCAAAAGCCTTGCGTAAGATAAGATTGTGCTCAACGCCATCCGAATCCGAAATCATGTTGGCATCTGCATTGCATGGTCATGGACTGGACCGAGGATCTTGGGAACGGGATACTCGATCATCTTGCTGCCAGTGCCACCATGGACAGGCAAATCCGCAATCGCGCAGACGATTGCTTGATTGTGTCACTTGTGGGAATACATGTATTGTTCACTTTTGCTTCCAATGACGACTTCTCGATGGCGATGGCGAAGATACACGACTTATATCCACCATCGGATATCAATTGGCGCTCTTCAAACTGGACTGGACTGGAGACGGAGACACGTTACATCGAACACGCGATTGAGATGTTCCCTTGCCATGTTCAAGCGATTTCTCAACATGCAGAATCATTGTTGAAGCCATTGGCTCGCCCTCGTCTCCGGTGCAGCTTTGCTTCTCCTTCTCCAGAAAGGCGCTTGCCGCAAGTTGCCAGGGCTGGGCCTGGTCATCATAATGAACGGACTTTACATGAACGGACTTTACTTCGTGCACGCTCTTACGGACCAGCCCAAAAAAACCACAACTTCAATCCAATCGCCATCCTCTCCATCTTCGCCTTCTTCGCTACAAACCGGCCGAAAGAAAGTGCATCTCCGTGTTCGACATACGACATACGAGCCCTCAATATAATAAATAGAATCAATAGAATAGACCTTCTGTTCTTCCTCGTCGAGATCTTCTGTCCGGACATGAGTATAAATACATTGAGTTCTTCAATATCAATATATTTTCAGATCATGAATGGACGGCCGAGCATGTCAGAGAATCTAGATGACGAAACGCGGAGGATCTGATTACATCCCCATCGTGGTCTCGCGACCCGTCATATTTTCGACAAAAACTTGCAGGCTTTGCCACTCATTTCACTTGCAGTAACAAGACACTAGAAAGCGAACCTTACACATACGCCGGAAGAATCCAAGAAAGCATACGGTGATTATGGTCGCCTATGTCTACTGATGTGACACTGATATAGTGCTTATATGCACGTATAAGCTCCTCATCAGTTTCAAAAGTTTCCTATTCCTATAAGCGTGATATCCTTTTCTTCGAAGAATCAGCAAATGAAATGAGGATGAGCAACAGCACTCAAGCTTTTTCGCAGATGCATAGAGTAATAGAGTTGTTTGTGCGAGCGCTGAACTTGGTCGAGGCAGTCTTCAAGACCCACTTTCCCGATTTCCCTTCGATGATGAAGAGCCCAAACACCGAATCGATGTAGCCACGCACGAGCTGTGTCGCCCTGGTCTATCCAGCAACCATTCTTTCTACAAAGCGCAGCAAATGAGATCAGGAGACGGAAATATGGCACACAAAACTCACTGGGCATCTTGGGAGGTAACGACTGCAGTGTAGTCCGTCCACGATGTCATACATACCCTGACTGAGGCCGCCAGTACCAATACAGTGACTGCCGGGACGCTATGCTATACTCGACGTTGATAACCATTTTTGTTGTTTTTGTCAGGCGGCATGGCAGCATCGCCTAGGTAGAGGCACACGATGGAGGAAGGCCTCAGCTTGGCCTCAGCCCAGGTGTGAGCGCTGGCTTCGGAATATTAATAAAGTCAGGTTGACTTGAGAATGAAACCATGGGATATTAGCACACACCGGTCTCGCGATAAGAAAGGTTACGGAGCATGTCCAGAAACTTTGCATATTCATTCGCGTGAGGACATGAAAATAAAATGGACCGCGCCGATCAATAAAATCTCGCAGCACCAAACGCGCGTTTAAGCGTCAGATGAGTTCAAGCACCCTTTCCCAATAAACGAAGGCTGTTCGTTCGGACATCCGAATCCATTCTTTTTGGAGGAGACACTGGTGAGCTTGCGCTTGCGGGCACGAATCCTGACGTACTATATTACCTTGGTTGGATGTGAGCTTGGAGCAAGCTTAGAGAGAGAGAGAGAGAGCCGCACGAGGCCAGGCAAATCCAAGTGCAGAAGCATCCTGGTCGGGCTTTTCGTCCACGCCGTTGAGACTTTGCTCGCCATGCTTGGTTTTAGTTTGAGTCGTGAAAGTCTGAGCTTCTGGAGGTACATATCATCTAACACCATCTAACACCATCTTTTACATCCGACATACATTACATCCGACATACATTCCACATACCCAAGTGCTTACTCGTACACACCCAAACCGCATCACCCCGGCACCCAATGCTCACTCGGCACCCCTCCCTGCTTTATCATCATCCCCACCGCCATCTTCGCGCTCTTCAACAACGCCCCATCCTCTGTCTTCCCTCCTTCCGCGTTGGCGTTGGCGTTGGGGGTGGCAGGGTCGAGAGACAACCCAGCGGCGCGCATGACGTTACGCACGCCGGGGTCGGAGGTTATGGATGCGCCTTCGCGGGATTCGTGGGCCCACCATTGGGAGGCGCGGGCGTGTATCGACATTTCCCCTTCAGACTCTGTTTGAGGAGAATTATTATTATTAGGGGAGAAATGTCAGGGTATGTGAAGTGACTGACCCCGTGCGGCAGAGTTCGAAGAGGAAGAAGCAGATTGCGACCGCATAACAGCAGCATGCACATACTTAAGCAAATGCAGCGTCGGCACGAGGTGGTTCAGCGTTTGGAGCGTCTGCGCCGTGAGTTGGGGGAGCGTCGGTTGCTGGTGCTGGTGTTGGGGGGTTTGCCCGTTCTGCCCTTGGAGGTGGAACTGCATCGGCGTCGATTGCGATTGCGCTTGCGAGTGTGATTGTGAGGAGAATGAGGAGGGAGGGGCGGGGATGAAGATGTTGAGGATGGGTATGTGGTGCAGCCCGAGGTTCCCAAGGTGCGGAAGGAGGGTGAGGAAGAGTGGGAGGAGGAGGAAGAGGAGGTGCCGGGATTGGAGGAAGGTGTCGTGCAGCTAGTGTAGCGTTAGCGGCAGGGTGTGAGTCTAGAGCTAGAGACACGGATGGGAGAAGGGTGGGGGGGGGACGTACGGTTGTAGTGGACATATCGAGCCCTCGCGGAGGGATTGAGATTTGGGCTGTGAGGGTGTAATATACCTCTGCCATCAACGCTGCGAGGAGTAAACCGAGGCCGAGGGGTCGGAGATGCGCCGTGGTCGAACTCGGGAGGGTCAATACCTGAATATGAATAAACCCATGTTCAGCTTTCGTCGCGTGAGACAGGGAGAGACGTACGCCGATGAAAGCAATTTCACGGATATACTCCCACAACGCCCCCGGGAACGCATACAGCGCAAAGTCATCGAACGACTGGCAATACGAGCACCTAATCATCACGTCATGTCCGAACCTTCCTCACTCTCAGCCTTGCCTTCCTTCTCAAAAAACGAAACTGTCGAAGGCGTACCGGATATACAAAGTCCTCAAATCCATCAACCCAAGCCTCTTCACCAGCACCTCCAAAAAACCCGGTACACTCTCTTCCTTCCCCCCAAACGCTGCCACGAGTGCCTCGCGCAGGTGGAGGGGGGGTGTGTTGAGTGGCACGGCGAGGGCTGCGAAGATGTTGGGAGGGGGGGTTACGAGGAGGGCGTGCAGTAGGTATAGCGTGTGTGCGAGGAGGAGGAGGGAGAGGGCTTGGGTTTTGCGGGATTTTGGTGCGGAGGCGGAGGAGGAGAGGGGGGAGGGGGGGGAGAGGGTGAGGTAGAGCCAGGGTGTGGCGAGGACGAGGGCGAGGGCGATGTACGTGTCTAGGGAGAGTTGGGGCGCGTCCATGGTGGTGGGGAGTGGTGGGTTAGAGACACGTTGAGAGGTTTTAGAGGGAGGGTGTCGTGGAGCTGTCAGTCAGTGTCATGCGGCATGGGGGTTATGGCGGAACGGACGACAGGGACGGGGGGAAAGCGAAAGCCGGTGATCTTAACAGGTCCTTCCAATTTGGATATTTCGTCTACTTTCGAACTTTCTGTACTTCATGGATGGCTTTATGTTCTCTTGATTCAAGTCTTTTATCAATTACAAGCTTCACAATAAATAGTCTGGTAGCTTCGCTTTCTCAAGGCCTTTGATTCGTTTGGTTTTAATTTACTCGCATCTGACCATAAATTTCCCAACACTGACGGACCCTCCCTTCTTGTGGTCGACAGGAACTCCGTATGTCGATGCATGCATAGAGTAGTGGGCGTGTTCCCACAAGACAAGACGACAGTAGATCGGCTGGGAAACCTTCCCCCGGTGATGTTGGTGTAAGTTGGATATAGATGAGCACAAGCTGAACAGGTGGATACACAGGTCCTTGCTGCGTCCCTTACTTAGTTTAATTCATTCCACCCGCGTGATGGACCATTGTCAATGTTGCTTGTATTCTTTCTAGAAGACATACAAAGGTCCCCGTATACTAAAAAAGGATCTTGTGCGTACCGAAGGACCGAGGAAAAAAGGTATGCACATACTCGGGATAAAATCATAACTTAAGCCCTCAACCGAGAATCCAAAATAGAATTCCCGAGTGTCCCGACTTGCCAGCCGAGTGAGCTGTCTCGTCTTCATTTCTTCGAATTTCTTTAGCCGCTCCTCGAAAACAATGCAGACTTGGGGGGAAGGAAGGCTACGGCGTTCCCGAGAATGTCGTCCAATTTCTTCCAGTCTCGGAATGAATCGGCATGTGGCGTCTTCTTCAGTTTGAAGTTCGAGAAGGAGTAGTGTTCTCCTGGTTCTGCCGACTCATCTCTTCCGGTTCGTGTATCAGACCAGCGAAGGGATCCTGCATCTCCATCTCGTCATCACGCCAAATGTTATCTTAATTTCACCGATCGCAGGGTTGTCATCGACTTACGATCTGGCATCCCTTCGAGCGAGATGGTGGTACAGTAGGTAACGAACGGGCGTTGACACTGAATGGAATGGAATGATGTCCATTGATTATGTTGACATGCAGAATGTGATGTTGCACAGCACAGAAACAGAAAAACAGACACAACACACCTTCAGAGACAGTCAAAGAAAGAAATCAAGGTTCCGGACGACGGGTAGGATTTGTCCCAGTCTTGATCGAAGAGACATTCGAGGGTTAGTCTCCGAACGTGTGCAAAATCGATGATGGGAACCGCCTGATATCGAGCAAACTTTTCAAGACGGGGTCTACAGAGCGCGCGGAAAGCGAGCGTGGACGAGGCGGGCAAGATCAGCAAGGCAACGGAACGGACACTTGCGAGTAAAGCCGGTTCGAGAAGCACCCCATTCCAAATCCACCACATTCTTTCCTCCAAGATGAAAGTAGAAAGAATGGCCGGGAACATGGGCCGCGTCCGAAGCCAAAACGTCGATAACAATTGCGTGATGCATACTTATCGCTTACCCTTCAAGCAGCACTTCTCCAGAGATTGTCAACCTCGGCAAACTTGTTTTCCTTCTCCAACGGTTGCTGGCTGCCACAAGCATAGCACCGCACTTTGCAGGCCAATCGGTCTAATATCGACGTTTGGACAACAGAATCCCAAGATTGCCACTGCCAGCACAGTCGAGAGTACGGCGTCGCCCCTCAGGCGAGTCAAACGTTGTCGCATGGGCAAAACATCCCAGACCTGCGGCATTTATCACGCCTCCTCTAGTGTCATCCCACAAAGAGCACCCCTCGACGAAAGTGCATCTGTACCGTGTTAAGTTAATGGACGCGTACATTTGCTGTTTCAAGTTCTCGAATTGAGAACTATGGGGGTAGGTCACTGATCAGCGCCACGCATTTCTGACTTTGAAGCAACTTTTCAAGGGCCATATACAGTTTGTTGGATTGAAGACGCCGCGATAAGGCGCAGAATGTAAAGGCGCAGTCTGAAGCATTCCCTGCCTTTCAATGTATTTTTTTGCGGCTTCCCGTTAAAGTAGTACGCAGCTTGCTCAAGTTTCGAGTAGGCCGTTGTAACATATGAAAATCGACATTGGCAGCCATTGATTTGACCGTGATATGTTGAATGTAAGTTGGAAGTTCTGTAGGGGCTCCGGCCATGAAAAGGCAAGTATAGCGGAATCTCTCCCGGAACACCGCTTTGCTCTCGTTACGTTATGCAGCCGTCGCTCGAAAGACCCACTTCAAAATTGTCAAGTCTTCAAGCCCAGTATAGTCATCCCGCGAAACGATGCTTGGAATCGATTCAACCCATTCCACACACACCTCCCATGCTGGAGAAACTGCAGACTTCGACCACAGGAACCGCCATAAGTAATGAGGTGCCGCCACACCAAATCGGCCGCGGAAGACCGATCAAGCCAAGCCATATGCCGATCCACGTGGGGATCGAGTCAGGATTAGATTGCAGGTTCATAATAATTAGCCGGATTTTTATGGCCTCATAAACGTATCCAGCTACCCCTTCGCCACGTCCATAACCTTTCTTGCTTTCTCTCTCAATGTCAAGTCCATCGACGCCCACGTCTTCCAGGTCTTCCTCGCTCTCTTCCTCGCCACCACACACACCTCCGAACCTGCACCAAAACAGCATCGATCCCGAGGCCAAATGGCTCGTGCAAAAGTTTGGCGGAACGAGTGTCGGTAAATTCGCGGTCAAAATCGCAGAGGACATCGTTGCGTATGTCTTTCAATCAAATTGTAAAGCGAACGCACTCTCTAATGAGACCTTGTTGCGTTGTGTTGTAGGAACTACATTGACAACCACAAAGTCGCCATCGTATGCTCGGCGCGTTCAGGGTCCACAAAAGCACTCGGAACGACAAACCTTCTTCTCCGCGCTGCGTCCGAAGCGCTGCAACCTAAAACAAAACCCGCAGGATCCTCGGGGGCAGCCACTCCCGTCTCAAGGGGTTTGTTCGGTGCTGGCACGTTCAGCGCAAACGCCAGTGACCACTCCCAATCCCCACCCACCAGTCCGACAGTACGCAGTCGCTCCTCGTCGTCGCCGTCGCCACAGCCACTGTTCGGGTTCACCCCCCTCAACGAACCGACCCCCGTGGAGACATTGCCAGAATTCCATGTCACCGTAGATCTCATCCGACGCGAGCACCTCATGGCCGCTCGTGCATGTCTGCGCGATCCCAAAATCCTGAAAGAGCTGGAAGAAGAGATCGAGAGAGACTGCGAATGGCTGCGCAGCTTCTTATTTGCAGCAAAGGTATGTCTCACAGTTGCTCGACATCCATTCGTTATTTGACTACTGTTACTGCATAATTCGATTGCTTTCTCATACATATAGATCATCGATGAGATATCAGCGCGATCGAGAGACAACATCATCGGATTCGGCGAAAAGCTGGCATGTAAATTCATGACTGCCGTGCTTCGTGACCAGGTAAAAATAATAATATCGTCATCTATTTTTAGCTTTTCTAAAATAAAAATCTTTCGCTAGGGCATCGACGCTGAATACGTTTCGCTGGAAGACATTGTCCCTCCATACGACGGCGACATCAATACGGAGAAATCTCTTCCACAAGACTTCTACGACAATCTTGCCACAGCACTCGGCGAGCGTCTACAGGAGTGTGGTCCTCGAGTACCCGTGGTCACAGGTCGGTCATGCTGCATCTCTCAATTGACGTAGACGCGAAACCTTATCCTCACGACGCAGGCTTCTTTGGACCTGTGCCGGGTTCTCTCCTGCGACAAGTCGGTCGAGGGTACACCGACCTTTGCTCTGCCCTCCTCGCCGTCGGGTTGCAGGCTTCAGAACTGCAGATCTGGAAAGAGGTCGATGGAATATTCACCGCCGACCCCCGCAAAGTCCCCACCGCGCGACTCATCTCGGTCATTTCTCCGGACGAGGCAGCGGAATTGACGTATTACGGAAGCGAAGTGGTGCATCCTTTCACCATGGAGCAGGTATGTATAATAGCGGTGGCGCAAGGAATCAGAATCAGAATCAGAATCAGAATCTCATGATACCTCACATTACAGGCTATCCGCAGAAAAATCCCCATCCGCATCAAAAATGTCGAAAATCCACGAGGAGGAGGAACCGTCATCTACCCGGACCAAGAATCCGACGTCCCAAGCGACATCCACGGCACCCCCTCCGTGCCCGAACCCACCTCGCTCAAATCCCTGCACGACCTCGCCCTCGCCACGGAGGACTCCCAGCGCAAGCGCCTCCCGACCGCCGTCACCATCAAGGAGCACATCGTCGTCCTCAACGTCAACTCGAATCGGAAGAGCGTGTCGCACGGCTTTTTGGCGGGGATCTTCGGGACGCTGGATAGGTTTGGGGTGGTGGTGGACTTGATCAGCACGAGCGAGGTGCATGTGAGTATGGCGATCGAAGACGGGCTGGCGAAGAAGCTCCTCGAGAGACTGGTCAAAGAGCTCAGGAAGAGTGGGACTGTACGTCTTCGCGTCTCGGAATCCTCGCGCTGGGCTGTGGGACTGACGAACGCCACGAACATAGGTCTCGGTGCACGACAACATGGCCATCCTGTCGCTCGTGGGGAAGCAGATGCGCAACATGGTCGGAATCGCAGGGCGTATGTTCACGACGCTCGCTCAGGGTAACGTCAACATCGAGATGATCAGCCAAGGCGCCAGCGAGATCAACATCTCCTGCGTCATCGACGCTCGAGATGCCGTCAAAGCGCTCAATTTGATCCATCAGAGCTGTTTACAGATCAAACCAGAAGGAGCCAGAGGTAGAGGTGCGTATTTGTTCTGACAAATGACAAATGTGATTAGATTGTTGATCGGTCGAGTTCACAGTTGGACCTTGGTTATTCTAGACCGCCGCCAGACAAGGCTCTCTCTGCACATTCATAGACGCAGATGTATATCGTTCTCGTTCTCGTATCCTCCAGAACCGGGTCGCTGATTTCAGCCAGCTTTCTGTGTTTTCCAAAATCATGTACACATATCCCAGTCACATCTAGATTCATTTTGGAATAGAGAATACCACATTCTTATGTCAATGTCAAAGAAAGGCTCAGGGCGTTGTAAACACATCAAGAACGCCGAAAGCGAAGGGATGAATAAACATAGTGTGCTGTCTGTCTCGCAGCAGCCCGGCTATCAACAACGAAGGCAAAAGTGAAAGGCAGAAGGTCGACGAACCGACAAACAATTGAAGGTGTGGTGTATCTAACTCAAGCGAGCGGGTGATTAAAGAAAAGCGACGTGGTATTATTCATATACTGGGTAAAAAAGGGTAATGCGGGAAAAAGAGAAAGGGAAATCGTCCGGTTTCTCATCCCATCCCATCTCATCTCATCGAATTAAAGCAGCAGGCAACGAGAATCAGAAATCGTACCCCTCCACTTTGAAGGTCTTGCCGTACTGGAGATAACTGTCCATGATCTTGAGGATGGGGTCGGGCAGGCCCATGCTGAGCAGCGTGAATGAGATTTTGGCGTGTCCGTGGATTTGGCCGAGTTTGAAGAAACTTCTCGCAATCAACGTCGGATACTTCATCGCACAAACCAAAACATCGTCAGCACGCACACAAAACACACCCAACGCAAAAACACCACATACCGCCATCTCCGTATAATCCGCCCACTGATACGCCGCCACCCTAATCCCCGTCTGCACACACCTCTGAATATCCCCCTCCCCCGCATACACCTCCATCAACCGCGCCCACGGCTTCACCGAGTACCTCGGACTGTCCAAACACCGCTGATACGCCTCCTTCGCTTCTTCCTTGTGGTGCAGGCGCAGGCCGAGGTCGCCGAGGATCTCCCATTCGAGCCCGGTTTTGCGGTAGGCGACGTGTTGCGTTTTGAAATGGGCGACCTCGGCGCGGAAGATGGTCCATACGCGGAGGTCCTGGGGAGGGGATACACAACGGTCAGAAAAGACTAGACAGTGATGGAACCTGCTCACTTCGTATAAAACCATAAACAAATTATCCAACCACCTTTCACACAACCTCTTATTACTGAACGAAAACGCCTCCTGCTGGGCGGGCGTCGGCGACGCCTCGTTGATGTTTTGCTCGCCCTCTCCTGCAGCCTGCACCGGTTTCTCTAGATCGAGATTGAGGGTGAGCACGTCTCCGTTTTGCTTTGGCTTGGGCTTTTGTGTTGGGTTCGCGTCTCCATTCTGCTTCGCAGCTGGCAGGCCCACTTCTTCCTCTTCGTCATCCTCTTCATCGCTATCCATCTCCGTCGCTTTGCCTTTACCTTTCTTCCCCTTTCCTTCTTCTGCTCTGTTCTCCTCCTCTTCTTCCTCGTCTTCCTCAAGCTCCTCGTCGTCACTGTCCATCTCATCCTCACTTCCATGCGCCTGTTTCCCATTCTCCTTCTTGCTCACCCTCAAACTCTCCGTCGAAATCCTAATAGTCGGAATCCCCGCCACCGCCTCAACCATCCCCCCCTCCCCATCCCTGCTCTCGCTCGCACCCACCTTCGGCGTCTCCGGCGACATGATCCCACGCGTGGAGGCTTTATCATCCATCGACGCCCGTTGGACCGTTCCGTCTTCGTGGATCACCGCGCTGCCTAGATCGCTCTCCCGCCCCGTTTCCGGCGGGAATCCAGACATTGAGCCGGCGGACATAGCCTGAATATCCCCCTGCGTCTTCTGCATCCTATACTCCTCCTCCATCACAAACACCTGACTCCGTGTCCTCAGCAGCTCGTCCCACCCGATCTGCGAGACGAGCCGTGTTAGGAGTGCGTAGGCCCGGGCCCAGGTGCCGCGCAGGCCGGGGGCGGGGAGACGTTGCAGGGCGGGCTCACACTGAGTTTTTGGGAAGGGGGGGTTGAGTATTGAGTATGTGGGTTAGGAGAGAGGGGGAAGGGGAAGGGAAGGGACTTACTTCGTCGTCTTCGGTTTTGTGTCGCTCGGGGAGGATGTCGCCTATGGGTCTATGGAATGGGAGGTGCACCTTCGAAGCTGCGAGAGCGCGGTGGGCGTCGCGCCCGTTGAAGGTGAACATCGGGCATGAGTTCAACGTCAACAGCGCCTTCCAAGGTCATTACATTAGCATTAGATTCATGCGAGATCGAACTGAAAAGCGAACGCACCGAGTCGTATTGCCCAAGATCGATATACAATTCCGCCAACTTCTCCCAAGTCACAAACTCGCTCGGCGCGCAATTGACCGCCTGCCTCGCAAGTCTAAGCGCCCACTCCTGCTTCCCCTTCGACCGGAGGAAGTCGCATTGCACATGCAGCAACGTGTACGCTTGTGGCGTTTGTCGCATCGCAGCGGCCATGATCTGTACCGCTTTCACTTCCTCGTCTGTTAGGATTACGCAATCGCAATGAAAAGAAAAAAGAAAGCATGAGCAAGCGGGGTTGCGAAGGGCGGGAGGGAGAGGACGGGACGCACTCATTCCGAGGTAGGATTTGGCTAGGAGGGAGGATACCTCCGGCTCTCGTGCGGCGAGCTTCTCGAAGAGGTTGGCGGCTTGTTGGTATCGCCCGCTGTCGCCAAAGTATTTGGTGATTCCGGCGGTTAGGTGGTTAGAGACGACGGTGGCGACTTGGATTTCTGGGTCGGAGCCAACTTGCCATCCTAGTTATAGGTTATAGTTATATCTATAAGTGGAGGAAGGAGGAGTGACAGAGCAAAGCAAAGCAGACCTTTGGGGAAGAGCGCCTCGGCTGCCTGCAAGAATCGAATTTCCCCCTCGGGTGTTGGGATGGGGTCGAGCTTCCTATACGCGTCCAGGAAGTACGTCGGGTCGTCCGAGTAGAGTATCGCTCTCAGCAGCGCAGACACATACGTCTCCTGCCAAATCTCAGCCGTCGCTTCGTGCCTTTACACCCAATCAATTCCCAATCAATTACGAAACCAGGGTGAAATGGCTCCTCTGAATGTCGATGGCTCACCTTTCGCCGCGCAAGTCGATGACATAAGCGTTCACTCCTCCGGGGATCTTCACATCCACGCGGATATCGACACGCGAGAACGCATTGAAGCAGCTGCAAGCGAAGGTGAAGCGAAGGTCAACGCTCCGAGGAGTATCGGGGAGGGGAGTGGGAGGGGCACGTAACATACCAGTAACACCCGTTTTTCACTTTCCATGAGGGCGTTTTGGAGAACCAGGCAGAGGAGTCTTCGATGGCGTAGGTTAGGGAGTTGATATACGCGGCGAGGGAGGCGGAGGAGGAGGCATCGACGCCGGAGATGTAGTGGTAGGAACCGAGCTGTAATGGAAAGTAATTCAGGCTGGTTCCTGAGTGATAATCCTATATTGACATACATCGCGCTGGGCGGCCCTCCCCGTACTTTTAACGACATGACACAAATCAGGCGGTCCCAACTCCCTGAACGAGGCTATCCAGCGCGTCAGGCGTCAGCGAGGTCACCTGCGCACAGGAAAGAACACGTACATAGCGATTCAGTGCGGGCGGTTAACGATTCGCCCAATTCCACCTGGTATTGATATCGAGAGTTAGGGAGTTACGGCGGGGAGGGGGGGAGGGGAGACGTACTTCGAATATCTCTGGGATATCTTTGAATGCTGCTTCTGCCATGACCATTGTAATTGTGGTGGTGGCCGGTGAGAACGATGAGCAGGGTGTTTGGCTGCGCCTTCCGCATTGTTTGCTGCGATTCGTGTTGCAACAAACAAGTCCGTTTGGTCTCCATCTGTAAGATGCTTGCGCCACTGCCCAAGCCCGTCGAGGAAGGCTGAAACTGTTCGGAACTACTGACTGACAGTAGTAGAAAAGCCCAAATGTCGGCTGTGTACACCGATCCTCTTTGCGTTGATCAAGCTAACATGCCGCAGGGCAATCCAAGTTGATCTGACGGCGATGCCGCCCCGGCTTAGCTGCACACAGCCACATCGAACGACCTCTCACGGCGGCGACCTTTGGCTCGTAACCTCATTATGGCGGTTCCTAATGTCAAAGGTCCACAGTTTCCAAACAATTTCTTCAGTATGTGAGGTGTGCGTGAAATGAGGTTGAATTTTCCAAGCATTTTTTTTCAAGATGAGTTTACTGGCCTTGGAGACTGAACAATCTTGAAGTCAGTCTGTCGAGCGACGGCTACATAACGTCGACATAACGCAACGAGAGAAAAGCGGTGTTCCGGGAGAGATCCCCGCTTTACTTACCTTTCCATGGGCGGAGCCCCTACAGAACTTCAACACCTTCATTAGACATATCACGGTCAAATTAGTTTCTGCGAATGTCGATTTTCATATGCCACAACGGCCTACTAGAAATTGAGCGAGCTTGCGTACTGCTCTAACGGGAGGCCGCAAAAAATACTCGGACCATTATAAGGCAGGGAATGCTTCAGACTGGGTCTTTTCATCATCGCGTGTCTTCAGTCCAACGATTTGTACAATGCACTTGTAAAAGCGGAAATGCGTGTTGATCCATGACTACCACCATAGGAGGACTCAAAACAGAAAACCTCTATCAACGAGGTACTTGCTTGAGGGACGACGCGACTTTCCGGTCAGTGGTATCATTGGGATGGCGCTGTCATAAGGTCGATATCAGACGTTTTGGCAAAACTAGCGGCTCGGTATTCGTCGGTTTAAATTGCCGATTAACCTACACAGTACGATGATATGTTTCTGGTAAACAGTTGCAGAAGGAAAACAAGCGTGCCGAGGCCAACGATTATGCTGAATCTCGAAGAGCGCCTTCAAGGACAAGCAATAGGTACGCATCACGCGCTTGCTATCGACATTTTGGCTTCAACCACATGCGATGAAGACCTCCAAGATGAGGAGGTCTATTTCGCTTCGAATGTTCTGTAGAGGTGAGAGGAAAGGCGACTATAACTTGGTTGCACAGGGACAATGGGCCGTGGCGCTGTGGGTTGAGGGGAGGAGCGGTTTTTAGTTGGGTCAAGGCCAAGGGTAGAATAAGCAATATCAAGAGCATAAGCTCTTCCTGACCCTGATACATTTTTGACGCTGATACATGTTTTGATCAGAGCTGTAGGGACCGCCGTAGAAGATGTAGGACTAGGAAGGGCAAATCGACAACCCCGACTGTCGCTTGATGCAACCGACGACACTGCCATGAAACGGTTGATGTTATGCAAACATGATGCCTGAGATAGCCTGAGATTGGCTGGAACGACTTCTGGCGGTCTCGACATAGGAAGGATTGAGATGCTGAATCTGGACGTTGTCCACAACCCTAGAATGAGATTGGATCTAGAACGTTTTACGTAATCAATTGATAAACGCGAAAGTCATAAAATCGAACGTTTGTACTTCCAGTTGGGCTGGCAAGGGAAACTAACATCAGTACTGCGCCTATTCACCAGAGCAGTACGAAGTTATCTTTGTCTCTATGTCAATCAGTGAGTGCAGAAACTCAATCTCCAGATTTCCAGATTGACTGTGGTTTAGATTTCAGTCTTTTCGGCGGTGCCGAGAGCCTAGGGGAGGGTAAGACCAAAAGGTCTCCCAGACGGACGTTCGCTGCGCAAGAAGGAAGCTCGCCCAACAAATATGCCCACCCTGCTCCTCCACAAGACCCAAAGGACTTCCTGTGGTTGATGACGGAGGAACCACATCGGTCACGAAGGATGGCTATCATGAAAGCGCATCCCGAGGTGAGTGACATAGACGGCGGTACAGGCAGTAGCTCTGACCATGGTGTCGTCACTCCCTATCAGGTTACAAAACTTATGGGCCATGAACCGTTCACCAAATACGTGGTTACATTCGTCGTCCTACTTCAAATTGCCGTTGCCATCCTCCTACGACACACCTCACCCCTGTCCTTCACCTTCATATTCTGCGCGTACGCAATAGGTGGCACCGCGAACCACAACCTCTTCCTTGCGGTTCACGAAATCACGCACAACCTCGCGTTCAGAGGGGTCGCGCCAAATAAGCTTTTTGCCATCTTTGCCAACTTGCCGATCGGGATTCCATATTCGGCGGCTTTCAAAGTGCGTTTCTTTTATGCCTTTCGCGTACGAGGCGAATTGGAACTGACGTAGTTGTGTGTCTAGGGATATCATATTGAACACCACAAATTCCAGGGCCAGGATGGAATTGACACGGATTTACCGACGCGGTTGGAACTGCTCTGCTTGAATAACGTCTTGGGAAAGATATTTTTCACGTAAGTTCACTCTCCCCTCCTCCTTTTTTCTCCCTCAATAGCTCCCTACCCAGAACATTCCAGATCTTGTTCTACGCGCTCCGTCCAACCTTTGTCCGCTCCCAGCGTCTTACGCGCTGGCACTTCCTCAACATTGCCGTCCAGGTTGTCTTCGATTACCTGATGGTATCAACCTATGGCGCCAGACCTCTCATATACTTCATCATGAGCAGCTTCTTCGCCGGTAGTCTGCACCCTTGTGCTGGCCACTTTATTGCGGAGCACTACCTATGGGATGGCATGGAGCAGGAGACATACAGCTATTATGGACCTTTGAATATCCTGGCTTACAACGTAAGTTTTTGCCGTCGTCGTGGTCTCTTATAGGAATGACCCCGCACACAGGTTGGATACCACAACGAACACCACGATTTCCCTTCCGTCGCATGGACGCGCCTGCCTGCCCTGCGCGCTCTGGCACCAGAGTTCTACGATAACATTCCTTCCCATCCGTCTTGGCCCATGGTCATCGTCAACTTCATCAGGGACAAAGAGGTAGGCATGTTCGCACGGGCGAAAAGGATCGCGAAAAGCAGTCGAGTTGGAAATGTGGATCTGTTGGCAAAGTCGGTGAAGTGCAACGTGACATCGACACAGGCCGATTCAGACGGGTCTGAGGTTTCTGAAACTGAAGAGTCGGATAAAAGCGAGTGATTAGGTGCTTAGATCGTTTCGGTTGTGCGCCTAGTGGATTATATACCAATAAGCGAGTGAGTGGCTTTATACCTTTGATTGCGCACAAATAACTTATGCAGTTGGAATAGATGTTTGTCGCGCTTAACTTTATTACTTACAGTTTCTAGAAACGGAACCAAATGAACAATAGATACCTTGAGCCGCCATATTGGGCTTTCGCGAAGGCTCCCAGAATATTCATTGTAGCCCCATGCTGCGCAGTTTCAGTCGAAGGCGCAGAGCAGTTGTTTACTTTAGAAGGTGCAAGCAAGCCGCATGTGCCGTCATGATGTTTCGTGCCTGTGCCTGATCGGCCCCAAATCGGCTTGATCTCCGAGCGTATCTTGAGCCATATGTATCAGAGCTCAGTTACATGCTATCTCACTGTTATCTCTCTCCCAACCATCATAGTTGATTACACGAGCGCCAGTGCACCATATACCAGTCATGGCTGCCTCAACACAAACAGGCGCAACAAGCAAGAAGGAGATTGTCATATTAGGCGCCGGTAAGTGTCCTGCAGGTTTGAATGAACTAGTTGTCTTACGGCACGACCCTTTCTCCTGTGCATCATTTGGTTTATAGGTGTGGTGGGTTTGACAACCGCCTTGAAGATCCAGCTTCAGGGGTCGTACAATGTCACTATCGTAGCAGACGTGATACCCAGCGATCCAAAGTCGATCAAATACACGAGTGCATGGGCGGTATGTCATATGGCGTCTATCCCCATGATCTTCGAGCTGACTTCATGTAATGTCCAACAAACAAGGGCGCACACCATGTATACAACCCATACGAAGAAACTGGGCAACACCGTCAGTCTCCCTGTTGATATGTTGTTGCCTTGAAACATACCTTCTCGTGACCATTTGTCGGTAGTGCTCGAAGAAAAGACATTCGATATTATGTGGGATCTTTCCGCTCCAGGGAGCGATGCAGAAGAGTCTTTCTTGCGTATACCTCAAACGGAGTATTTCTTTGTTGAACGGGCCCTACCCGATCCAATGGAGAAGATGCCGAATGTGATTATCATCTTCCGCCTTCACATAATAAACACTCACCGATAACTACTTTCATCTCAGTTCCGCCATCTAGACAAGAGCGAACTCATTCCAGGCGCCATCTCAGGAGTAACATTTACAACAGTCTCCATCGACGTTCCGATTTATCTCAACTATCTCCTTACCCGCTTCCTCGCGAAGGGAGGTCGAATTCTGCGAGGATCGGCGCAGCACATCAATCAAGTTATAGAAGGCGGTACGAGCTTGTTCTCTGGAGGGAGCGCGCATGATCCGCTTCCTGACGCGGTCATTGTGTGCGTGGGCCTTGCAGCACGATTCTTGGGAGGAGTTGAGGACAAGGCCGTCTATCCTATTAGAGGGCAGACAGTGGTGGTAAGAGCGCCGTGGGTAAGGTTCGGGAGGACCGAAACGCTAGATGAGTCGGGGGCCATGACCTATATCATCCCGAGGAGAAGTAGTGATGTGACATTTTTTCTTTTCCCGATGTCTCCACCGGTTTCTCATTCGTGCCTACTTAGGTCATCGTAGGAGGCACTCGTGTGGCAAACGACTGGTTCGCTATTTCTTCCTTCGCACCAGCTGGAATTCCGACCATTTTTCTAGGTACCCGAGACCGCGTGCTGAGATTACGCTAGATATTCTGAAGCGCGGTTTTGCATTGTGCCCTGAACTTGCACCCCCAGATATACGCGCAGAGCGCGTACCAACCCTTGATGATGTATTACCCCATGTTGTTGGCGAAGGGTGTGGCTTCCGCCCCGCTCGCAACAATGGTATTCGGATGGAGGTCGAATGGACCGAAGGCGTTGGTGGCAGAGGGAGGGTGCCAGTCATCCATAATTATGGGTGAGTTACTCTTCTGATGATTGATCATGAGACGACTCATGATGTCTCGTTATTAGACATGGCGGTTATGGGTACCAAACATCGTGGGGATGCGCGATAAATGTGTTAGAGTTGCTGGAGGGAGCGTTGGCAAAGTAATTGATTGTGGACGCTTCTTCACTGATAATGCCATCAATTTTGTTTTGGTCCATGTGCTACTCATGCCATCTCATACACGTCGTGATTCCAGAATACTATATTGACCATCAGTTCGCATCCACCGGATGTTCGTATTAGGCGATTTCCAGGTCGCGATTGCAGGATAGACCCTCGACAAGGCCTTCGGAGGAGGAGGAGCGACGATATCGTGTGGGACCATCTTATTTTGGGGACTTACGCCTATCTACGCATGCAACTAGTAAGCAACGCACCATTCATTGATACTAAATCACGCAACAATGCTCAACCCGTATTGAAATAACGGGAGAAAGGCTCGTACCATCTCCTCCTCTACTCCTCTATCAGACTCCAACGACTCAGTGGGGAAACCATTACAATGTTACCGCTACAAGTAAGTGCAATATGGTCCTGAACACCTGACCCGAAACTTATATGAACATGCAGTGCTTCACCCCTTCATGGGAATCTTGTGGTTTCGCAAGCTTGGCAGTGATCACACTAAAGCGGCCCTCAACATATTCACGCATGCCTTCAAAAGATACGAAGAGGCTGATTGTGCCTCACAGCCGCCGCCAAAGAATCCCTCAACCACGTCGTCACCAACCGGCCTCTCGTCCTTCCTCGATGACATATGCATGGTTGATGTCGCTGTGCTGCCACCAAGTGACTCGGAACAAGGCACCAACACCGAGTCTTCGTGCCCAGTCCCTATCCTGAATGAACTTGACCGCTTCCTGCAAACAGACAAGTTGTTTGAGCAAGGTAATCACAATGATGCACTACATTGGTGGAAGGTAGGATTTGTTATAGCTATTTTTTGATCCTAACAAGCTGACATACCATCCACTAGATTCACGAAAAGGATTTTCCCATCATCGCTAAGATGGCTCGGGACTTTTTCGCCATCCCGGGAACAAGTGTCTCCGTCGAACGACTCTTTTCGAAATCCCGCCACCTCTGCACAGAGCTACGATCATCACTCAAGGCTGAAACTATCACGGAGGCCATTCCTACCAAAGTCTGGATCCAATCAGGCCTTTTGAAGGTTGTGTAGCCCTTTTTCGCATCGTGCCTATCTCAGACCATCGCTCTTAGCTCGCTATTGTGGTTTCTTGTATTTTTTTGTACCTAGAGTAAATGGTTTGAAAACTGTTTACAACTATTTGTATCCGTTTCCGTTTGATTTGAGGGAAATTTCAAACGAAAACGAAACAGTTGGAGCCTTGCCAACGTCACAACAGTGCACTCACAACCACCACTCCGATGGCTCATCACCAACCTGCACCTCGACCCAACTATGTTCATGACATCCCAAGTGTCCGTGCAGTCCACCCAGGTTTGCCTGATGTTCTCGGAAACCTTGATTTAAATAGCTGTATACAAGCTGGAACACCCCTTGAACCGCTCAACCTTTCCCAAGCTAAACTCGTGGCCAAAGGTTTACAAGCTGCTCACGGTGTGTTCACTCATGGCTTTTTATTTGTGAATTTATCTGAGGTCTCTTCCTTTCATCCAGACTGCGGCATCGATGATTGTGTCACAGCTGCTGTGGCTGAAAGTGCCGCACTAAGAGCCACTGCTGTGGAAGCAGCCCGTATGTCTTCTGCTCCCTATCTACTTCTCTTTTAACCCACCATCCTTTCCATTAGATGCTCTGGGCTCATATGCTCCGGTTGACATTGGGCAGGCTCTCGGAGTGCTCACTCAGCAGCTGGACAGGATAAACAACTGGCTGGATGTGATAGTAGCTTTCTCTCACAATACCTGCTTAATAACCCAAAACTCCCATGCAACGGCACAGCATTATTTGCCGCTCCATAAAACCGTAAGTTGATAATGACACCCCACTATCACTTCTGCTCATCTCACTGGTCTAAGTGCCCGGTAATGGGCTTCAACTCGCAATTATTGCCTTTGGCAATGTAGGAGGTCTTCAACAAGTCCTTGTCCCACCTGCACAAGAGCCAGTTTTTGCGAGTTGAAGCCCATTACCGGGCACCTAGACCAGTGAGATGAGCAGAAGTGATAGTGGGGTGTCATTATCAACTTACGGTTTTATGGAGCGGCAAATAATGCTGTGCTGTTGCATGGGAGTTTTGGGTTATTAAGCAGGTATTGTGAGAGAAAGCTACTATCACATCCAGCCAGTTGTTTATCCTGTCCAGCTGCTGAGTGAGCGCTCCGAGAGCCTGCCCAATGTCAACCGGAGCATATGAGCCCAGAGCATCTAATGGAAAGGATGGTGGTTAAAAGAGAAATAGATAGGGAGCTTTTAGGCACAATACCCCCAAATTTTGACCACAATTATCAAGTCTATACCAGGTCAGATATTGTTAGGCTAATCATATTTTACAATCAGAATTTTGGGATCGTCCAGGGTGACACCCTACCCAAGTGCATTGAGAAGCTACGTACATTTTTCACTACATATTGACTTCTGTACCTTTTTTGCGATAAAATGACAGTTCAGTCTTGCCAACTGCACCGCTTTGTGTGTACACTATACCCCATGCACTGTTTAAGCACAGAATCTAATTATGCCATACCTTAACAGGTTGTAAGTCCCATCAGGCAAAACTTTGAGGATCCCCTGGCCTCTCTTGAATCTATTCCCAATCTCCAGCGGTCATCAGAATCTGAACCTTCTCAATATCCATTATATCACCTTGGATTGTCTGCCGGCCCTCCAGCTACCCATGCCACCTAATATTGATGATTACCTCGACGTAGAATGATTGTCGGGCAATCCTGGTTTTGCATTGACTGCCTCGAATCGGTAACGGATTCATGAAGAATTGCTTGTAATTACCAAAACTGACCAATAAAGCCTGATCAGAAACTGGCGCAGTCGTGACAGCGGCTTTGTTGGAGAGCGATTTCCGAGCCTCTGCTCTTGTTACGTCATGTCGGATAGTCAGTGAAGTTGCCTTCGTTCCAGAAGCATCTAATTGAACTGAGACCTTCATCTTGCTTGTCTTCTGCTTCATAATCGAAGGTATTGTGCGAAGACGGTCAATTTCTCCAGGATTGCCGGGACGTTCACGGACAACTTGAACATTGTTGGTATCGGAGAGACTCGTTTCAAATACGGGTGGAAAAAGGCCGAGTTTCCCCTTCTGATGGCTATATGGATGGAGCCAGCCAACCGCCAGCCACTCACACTCTCTCAAAGGGTCTTGGTACAAGTATATAATGGAGTATTCTAGGTAGCTTCACTTCTCAGAGCTGGTCTCCTACGTTGTTCCGCTAGTCCCACTTCCATCACCGTCTTTTCGACTCCCCGTTGGCGTACGAATATGCAACTTAATTTTGTTCTGGCGCTACTTCCACTGATAACCTTCATAACAACTATCTCTGCGCATCCTGTTGGATATGACCGAACAAATGCGATCATGGTGCGTCTGGCAGATGTTTACATTGTCCCGCTAAACAAGTATAGAGGCGCGACATATTCGGTGCCAGGCATCATGATATCTCTGGACTACGTTCAGAGTCGAAAGAGGACTTCTATGCGAGAGGAATATTTGACATGTCTGTCATCCCCTCTCCACCTTTTTCCTTTACTCAGATTGTGTTTAGGTTCAGGAAAAATCCAAAGGTTGAGGTTACTAGCTTCAAATGCGACGGATGCAGTCCGGGTACAAAATGCCCTGTAAAGAAACAAGCGATCAAGCACGCAGAGAAACAATGGCGTCAAGACAGGCAGCTTCAGAACTATAAGAAGGTCGAAGTCACGTAAGTTTACTGCACAAACATTAGGCTTGGATGACTCAAGTTCATTTGAGTCATCCAAATGAACTTGAATCCAGTGTTAAGTCTGAAATTGGGCGACACCACGTCATTGAGAAATATCATAACGGCGCTTTAGCAGGACCCACCTATCATCACTACATTCCGTACTGGTAATCAGTCATGATCCCAGACACAGACGGTGAAAAGAAACTTTTGTTTCTTTCAAGGACAACAATATGGAGTCAGACTAACTACATCCGTCTCATGACTCCCTTCGTTGCATCTTCGCACACTCTCTACTCACCTCCCGTACGCAGTATATTGTGATCGGAGATCGCCTACCGATCACGTCCTTGAGAGATCCAGAGCGCTGACGAACTATTGGTATTTGTAAACTGTCTCATCAGACTTGCCAAGTGTGAAGGTGATTCAGAGTTTCGGACTGGTATTGGTTATGAAACATTGCGTCAAAACTTTTGTTGACAGGCTTGCTCGAGAAACACCGCGTCTCAGAGGCGACGTAGTGCATTTTCCTTCAAGACTCAACAGATTCCTGGATTGGCATTTTGCGTACCTCCTGCTTAAACTATGCCTTACGTTCAAGTATCAACACAAACCGGGTGTTTTGAATTCTGTTACTCTATCGCTACACCCCTTTCACATGCGGCCACAGAAATCGTACCGAACATTCCTTCTATCATATTCATACACTCAGGATATTTAGCCCAGGAAGTGTTTGAGTGTGAGTGTAGAACCAACCTGACTGTGGCGCATGATTATAACATTGTTCTGTTAGGTCAATTTGACGACCCGGGACTTCGCCAGTTCAACCTCATCGCAATCGACATGCGTGGATGTGGAGATACGCGAGGAATTATAAGAGACGCCTTATTTACGCCCACTGAATCTGCGGAGGATATTGCAAAGATAATGGTACGTTGAACTTTTGACTTTTCGAGGACCTTCTGGCCCTATTAACTGAGAAGTCTGTTGCTAGGTCAAGTTGAATTTACCACCATGCCACATATTTGGTCTTTCGAATGGATGTACTGTCGCGCTAGAATTGGCCATTGCTCATCCTGAAAGGGTGCTTTCGCTTATACTATGCTCTCCTGTAACGCCGCAAGAGGTCTGTGGGTCGTACGTTCAATATCCGGATGCTCTCAACTATACGGATTAGCTCAAAGAGATTGCATCGTACCGTCTGGAAATGTTTCGCCTTTGGGACTCGATAGAAAACCCCGAACCCGACTCCAATGATGTATCTTCCGAGTCCTTTGATGATCTATTCAATGTCGCAACGAAACTTTTATTCAACCATCAAACAAGTAGTATTCTGGATGCGTGAGTCGGCAATGTCATTGCAGAGGCCCCTAAGGCTCACTTCATTTCCATCACTTAGATTGTGCCGAATCGGAATGGCAAACGCTGTCCGCAACTGGTCTGGCTCGAAGGAGACATTGCACCAATCTTTCAAAGTCCACATCGAATGGTTCCTTGAGCGACGAGTTATTCCCAAAGATATGCTTGCCAAGGTAAGTGCTTCTTCACATATGAGTCCAATCCGTCTGTAAAGCCAGAGTTCCCTATTGCGTATGTAGCTCAGAGGCCCAGTCACCGTTATATATTGCTCAGAGGACAACGCCTATCCTCTTGAGAACGCCGAAAACTTGACGAAAAAGCTTGAGGCCGCAGGGGTCAGCGATGTGTCTTTGCACAAAACCCATGGCGCACATTTCGGAAATGTAACGAACCCCAAAGCGTACGCACCTCAGTGTATCGACCTGATCCGTCGAATGATGAATGCAATATTCAGGATAAATCGTGTCATCTACAACACAGTTGTTGCATACCACAGTCCCGAGTCTCAAACCAGAAAGCTCCCTACACCGTTTACTAAAACGCTGGAGAAGTTCGGTTATGATCCTGACGACGAGTGAAACTGGTCGACGCGATAAAAACATGTTACATGAGTGATGTTGTTCTAAGACAGCTGGTCCTGGAGTCCTGGATATTGCTACAAGTCCTAAGCAATTGAATGGGCACACAAGAGTATGCGAGGGCATGATAGATCGTTACAGTCGTAAATAGCATTACGAGCAAGTCGGGAGCAGGGATAGGCGACTCTAGATTCATTGAAAGAGTCATCCCGGATTGTGTAGGGAGGCAGTTCTTCTATTTGGAGTTAGAATAATCAAAGCTGTTTTGCACGATCTCTAAAGCATGGCTCGTGGCTGCGATGATGTCTTGCAAGGTTTCTGTGTCCGAAGGTTAAGCTCACACAACTCGTCGAATGGTCTAAATGAACCTACTCTCGATATGTGATACATATTCCTCCTGAGATGCCAGTATGAGTAAGAAAGTAGATTGGGTAAGGGAGCGTAACCTTACTCGTTTCTTTCGGTGATCATCTTCCCGCATTTCAGGAAAAATGGTGGTTGAAGTGGATGGTAAGTCTGCTGGATCTAGCCTTGGCATTTGTGTTTCTGGAGTCTCTGTAGTGTTGGTAAGTATTTGCAGATTTTGGGCATGTCGCAAGATTTCTTGAGCAAGGGTATCCAAATCGTTAATCGCAGGTCTCTGTGTGTTCAATTCGGCTTCCGGCATTGAAATCATGTTTGGTCTGGGACGTCGTTGCCCAAGCATGAATGAATTCGGAGAAGGGTACGGCATGAGCGAGGTTGCTGAAAGAGGGGAGAGATAGTCTTGTTCTGTGGTTGTATTTAGCGCCGTACGTGATTCCAGGAGTCGTTGTCGAGTCGCACTCGCGTCTCCCACAGTGGATACAGAGTCTTGGAATACTTGAGACCGAATGACACTCTTATATTGATTGGAGTACGCTTCGGCCACAACTTCATTAGAGAATCGTGTCAGTTGATGAAGACTGGGAAAGTGTCTCGTCATGCATACTGGATATCAGGACCGTCATCGTTGCTACTCCTAAAAGAGCCCATACGACGAAGATGGATCGGCCTGCCGGTGTACGAGGAGCAAGATCCCCTGGAAGTTTATGTTAACGAAGTCTAAACCAGCAGGATAATCATCAGGTATCTACCATATCCAACAGTCGTGAAGGCAATGAAACCTGGGTCGGCCGACCTTTTCAGCTCTATTATCTCGGGGGATCAAAGAAAAGGTGCACGTACAGAAATACGCGGCAGAACCGAAGTCCCACCCTTCTGTCTTCATGAAGAGGGCAGAACCAGCCTGTCAAAACGTCATATACCTTCAGACATGCGCATAAACAGATGCTCACCATCCAGAAAACAATGAAAAGCAGCCAAGCCACTGACAACCGAGCAATGAAAGCGATCCTCTCCTCGTCCTCCAAGGACTCAGCAAATGATTCGTCATCTTGCATCGTGAAAGAATGCGTAAATGGTACTCCATGACTAGGACCAGCTAATCCTTCGCCGTTGTAGGTGCTTTCTTCACCCTCACCATCGTCGGTTGGCCCAGTCACAACGAGCTGCTCCGCGGCTCGCTGACCGTGAGTGTGCGCAAAAGCAAATCTTCCCATCAAAAAGATCATTCCACCCATTCGCATATGCGTCAGTGGGGGCGGATGATTTCCCACCTCGGGTACAGGCAACCTTCCACGAGGAGCATCGTCTCCAGTAATTGGGTGCCCGCTTAGAAGCAGCCCCCGTGGCAGCAAATCCATGAGCGGAGCTCCAGCTTCCAACGCCGCGGCCTCCAGTTGTGCCTCCGTTAGCGCTTCCAGATTCAGTCGCTTATGGCTCGGTCCATACACATACCGCCAAGCAGGATCTTCCCACTCTCGCCGACGTTGTTTCCATAGCCTATGCCATATCGTCTCTCCCAGTGTCCACCAGTGACGATGGCGTATCTGTCCTCTACTCACAACGCGTTCATCTGTCACCCATAGCGGGTGTTTCTTGGCTCGAAGACGCCATTTGACAGCTGCTCGCCAACGGGAGCGCATGCGCCGATCTCGTTGTCGAACACGAACGGCCTTGAGGCGCGCTTGGAACCCCACTGCTGCAGCTTCAAGAAGGGCTTCACGCGAAAGAGCAACTGCGACGGCCAGGTTGAGAATCCCCAATGCGATGTAGAAACTTGTGAATATTCGGGCTCCGGTTTTGACGGGATGGAGGTCCCCAAATCCTGAAGGTCAAGTCAGCAGAAATCAAAAACAGAGTCGGACGAAGATTACCGATAGTTTCAATAGACACGACAGTGAAATAGAGGGCGTCAATGAAGTTGATATGTAACATGACGGTTTGGATCGCAGAGCCTAACGCGATGTAGCAGAGCAATACTATGATGATGATGACAAGGGATCGCTGTTTATGTGTCAGTCCACTACCTGTTTCCAAATTAGAAGGTAAACCATCATCTGGGAAGAGAAGAATTACCACTGTTTTTGAAATCAACGGTACGGTAGCAATCAACAATCAGGGTGATATTCGTGGCTGTCGAGGCAATCGTTGAGCAAACGGTCATCCAAAACGATTGGCCATAAGTGAAACCATCATCGAAACGATGTTGAATCCCGAAAATGGTGATCGCAGGGATATTGATAAGGTCTATATTCGGGGTTGAATAAACTGGTACGGAAGAATGAATCAAGGTTACGAACCGTGGAGGGTGAGGAATATGATACAAAGCAACGTCATTTTCTTGACACTTCGCTCTGCGAATCTCACGACGAGACATATATTGGCAAGAACCCCACATCCCATGCTCAACCCCATCCCGATGTCCAGAAGCAAAGGGTTGGGACGAGTTTCTACTGTCACATCGTTCGTGGTCCGGATGTACCAGTGACCTGTCAGACTAGGTATAGAGAGTAGAATGGAGAAGGGTATCAGGATGCCGGAAATGATAGGCAAAGTGCGGTATGTTGGATTTTGATCATCTCCGGAGGGCAAATCATGGTTGGAAGAGAGGTTTAGGTTGTATCCACCCAAAGTGAACCCAACAGGTCGACGGCGAGACGCGGAAGGTTCGGGTTTGAAAAGGTTCTCTGTTTCCTGGCACTTGCGTTCGCTAGTTTGCGAAGAATCAGGACGAGGCTCTTTCTCTATGTCGGTCTGTCTTTGATCTCCTTGTTCTGCGCCAGATGGATGTTGAGTTGGCCCTGCCGCGAAGAGCTGGTAAACGAGATTTGGAAGTAGCAGCATACCATTCTCGTAGCTTGAGTGCCTGTTCTCAACCTTGGTGGTTCTCTGAATGAACAATACGCTCGGAAAGGAATGTTACGTCCAGAGCAGTCCAGAAGCGTCCAAGAATGCTTGACAGAGCCAGGCTAACCACATATGGATGCGTGCCGAAATGCTGCCGCGATCATTGATGCGGTTAAGCACATTCCTTATGATCGAGATAAGATAATTTTCTGCAAGTCCTCACTTCCACAACATACTCGAACAGTCAGAATGGCGGCCGCATCTCAGGAAGGATTTAAGTCTGATCTTATCAAACATGCTATGGAAGTCGACGCTCTCAAATTTGGCTCATTCACGCTGAAATCGGGGCGGTGCGTCCATTCTCCCTGAAAGTGCGTCCAGAAACCTTCAACGCAGTCGTCGATTCAGCATTTCTCCCTATTTCTTCAACGCCGGACTTCTGTGCACAGGATCCATACTTGCGACCCTATCCACCGCGTATGCAACGACAATTGCACAGGCTCTTTCCACTTCAATCAACCCTTTCCCTACCTTTGATGTCCTTTTTGGCCCTGCATACAAAGGCATACCGTTTGCATCGACTGCTGCGCTAGTTCTGTATACCCAACATCAAATATCTGTGGGCTTCGCGTACGATAGAAAGGAAGCGAAGGACCATGGCGAAGGCGGAAAGATGGTCGGCGTCCCCTTAAAGGGCAAACGTGTCGTTATTCTTGACGACGTTATGACTTCTGGAAAGGCTGTTCGCGGCGCCATTGAAACGGTCAGACAAAATGGTGGTGAGGTCGTAGGCGTGGTGCAAGCTCTTGACAGAGAGGAAGTCGGCCAGGACGGCGTCAGCAGCACGGTGAAGGAAATCGAGAGCCTAATCGGAGAAGGGAGAGTGTTGTCGATCCTCAAAATGCGAGATCTGATGTCATGGCTGGAAAAAAACGGTATGAAGGAGGATTTAGAGAACATGCGGGAATACTGGAACCAATACGGTTTGAAATAAACATTCCAGGTCTTCTGCTCAAAGGGTTAGAGTTGGATTACTAGGGATGTTAGAGTTGTATGTCTTCACAGTGTAGATGTGATTGTAAGTCTCTTTCATTTCTAATATCCAGGGAGTAAACATTTCCGACCGTTTAGTGGGGTAACAAAACTGCGTTCTGAAACCGTCCCTTCAGGTTTTGTCTAGTCCAACGCTTCATCTTCCTAGAAAATTGGATCGAAGCAGTGGTTGTAGCGGTTGACCTCATCAAGACTGTTGTCGGGTCCCCTTATCTGTTACCGGCGGTATTGACGCGACGCGTACTTTGAAACCCGAGTTTATCTCCTCCTGGTTTGTTTCAAGTAACTCTACTCTCAGTTCCTCTCTTCAGGGGCCCAGCTTATCGTGGTATGTGACAGGATGCTCCTTTGACTATCTCGGTAGACGGCCTATGCCTTTCGTCATGAAGCTTAGATGGCAGGTCCAGGCGCGTTGAGTGAAAGCCTAATGGACCTGGAGGTTATTGAACGATCAAAGAATTAAGAATGGAAGTGAAGCAACCGTCGCAACTGCGGCCTCACATCTACTTGGGATTATCGGTTCGCCGTAAAGTCAATGTTGCTTACAGTTCCCGGTATTCCTCGGCCCGCTAAATCGTTACGGTTCATCATGACCACCGCAAAACCACCGCCACAATTCCTATTCGATGCTTTGAAAATAAATCTGACTGCGCCGGCTGACACTGCTTTGTTATATATCAATTGATTTCTCCACCTTCAGTGAGCATCCGATCGTTGCACTTCGTGCAATCCTTTCTACGCGTCAAACACGTCTTTTCACGCGTTCATCGACCTTCGATACACCCACAGATTGCCAACCATGGCAATTCCTCCAGGAATAAACTACTTGGCTCACCATCTTCCACAGCTAGCTCTTGGACCTTTCTCTGCCTACGCCATCATCCAGACAGTACAATGGTACTTCCACGTCAAGGTTGAGACTTGGGTTGTGGTGTTGTCGTTGATTTCTAGTGGACCCATTCTATTTGCTGTCAACCTCGCGTTTAAGGATTTCAAAGATTATCGTGTAGCCGCAGCCCTAGGAGCCGAACTTCCTCCCCGAATCTTAGACTACAGCCCTGGTAATATCTACACCATCTACAAGGAAATTGAAGGCGACAAAACTGGATATATAGGTGTGTGCCACAACGTCCGCAGCTCTACTGTTGCTGTGTAATTGAGGCGTGTTTCAGGTGAAATGGTCGATGTCATAGCAGAGCAGATGGGGGGCTTCGCCTTCAATTTGAGACTGCTCTTCCAGAATCGAGTTAGTTGCCATTAACTGCCTTGTTGTCAAAGTTTAATTCGTTGAACTCGTCAGATAGTCACTGCGGAACCAGACCACATCAAGGTATATTCTTTCTTGATCCATATATTGCGAAATAAGTGTGTTCGTGTTCTGAACTTTTTGCAGGCGATACTTGCTACCCAATTTGATGTAC
Source organism: Crassisporium funariophilum (assembly GCA_014925845.1). NCBI lineage: Eukaryota > Fungi > Basidiomycota > Agaricomycetes > Agaricales > Crassisporiaceae > Crassisporium > Crassisporium funariophilum. The sequence goes on from JACGCL010000007.1 coordinate 971,862, forward strand.
ATGAGAAAGGTGAGCTTCTGAAGCTAAAGACTTAGGTTATCCCTGACCATTGATCGTATGCTCCCAAAAAGGCCCAGAAGTTCGCCACGTCCTATCTCCTATGCTCGGCTCTGGTGTATTTGCCGTAGACGGTGAGCCTGACTCTATGAACTAGGATAACATCTTATAGGAACTTAACAGGCGAAATGTGGAAGTAAGTCGCGCAAATCTCGTTTGAAAACAGAAAGTTCAAACTGCCAACCTCAGATTCCATCGATCCCTGACTCGCCCATTCTTCACCAAAGACCGCATTAGTGATTTTGATACCTTCGAACACCGTGCAAACGACGCCATCAGGCAATTGAAAGTAAGGCTCAGGGAAGGGTTCGCCGTTGACATCCAGGTACTTCCCTCGCAGATTCTCTTCCTCAGCCCAGATTTATCTTCATTTCAAATAGGACGTCGCAGCTCGGTTTACACTAGACTCTGCCACAGAATTCTTGTTTGGACATGACGTCCGTTCGCTTGCGGCCGGAATCCCGTATCCGTATAATTCTTCAAAAGCAGAACCATTGGATTCTGGTTTGGAATCGGATCCCGCGGCTCGTTTTGCGAAAGCTTTCTCGGAGGCACAAGCCATCACCGTCGCGAGAGCTCGTTTTGGATATAACTGGCCACTCATTGAATTTTGGAGTGATAGAATGGTGAAACCGATGAGCATCGTACGCGAGCTCATAGATCCCATTGTTGCGCAAGCTGTGGCGACACGGAAAACATCCATGTTCAAGAAAGGGGATGCTACTGAATCGGAGAAGACATTGTTGGAAGAATTGGTCAATTCGACGGATGGTATGCATAATGGATCTACTGGCCTTGAGATGCATTGAATGACTCCTCTGTAGATCCTGTTCTTCTCCGAGATGAGATTATGTCTTTGCTAGTCGCAGGTCGTGATACAGTAAGGAATCATTCGCTTTCAGACATGTATCTTACAGAATACAACCTTTCAGACGGCAAGCACGGTGACTTTTATAGTTTACATGCTTGCAGAACACCCGAATGTCCTTCGACGACTCCGCGAGGAGATTCTCGCAAAGGTTGGTGCACAACGAAGGCCAACGTACGAAAACATCAAAGAGATGAAGTATTTGCGAGCCGTGATCAATGGTGAGAGCTCCTTCGCAAAAGTCCATGCGGTTTGGTGCACAAGAATAACTGTCTTCATCATGTAGAGACTTTAAGGCTCTATCCAGCCGTGTAATCCCTCTTTTCTACAGCCTTATCCAAACATTATACTGATTTGCATTGCTATCAGCCCTTTCAATTTGAGGTAAAGTGGAGCACCCTTGGCTACTAAATTAATCCATGTGGTTCTCATCCTTTACCTTAGGATGTCAAAGCAAGCAACGACGTGGGCGCCCAACCAACCAGGAGGGAAACCATTCCACATCCCCGCCGGCACAAGGTTGGTTTCCTGTCTGATGAGAGCGACAAACAGTTACTGATTGCATTGCAGGATAGCATACGGCATCTTCAATATGCACCGACGGAAAGACCTTTGGGGACCAGATGGTTAGACGTTTCAAAAAAACATTCTCGCTTCGGCCTCACCAAATGCTATTTGTCTTTCATCCGCAGCTCAGGAATTTGATCCGGATCGGTTCCTCGACGAACGCCTTCATAAATATCTGACACCTAACCCATTCATCTTTTTGCCATTCAATGCGGGCCCAAGAATCTGTCTGGGACAACAAGTGCGCTGAGCCTATTCATTTTTGTATTGACTACCAAATACTCACACCTCAACTTCCAAGTTTGCATATAACGAGGCTTCCTTCTTTATAGTCCGGCTTCTTCAAAATTTCTCCAATATCTATCTATCAGAGGATGCACAACCTCCCGCCTCTCGTGCCCCTGAAATCTGGGCGGGGCAAGCAGGTCGCAAGGGCAAAGAGAGGATCAAACCTGGATCCCATCTGACCATGTTTTTGCATGTGAGTAGTGGTTGGTCCGTGGTTTGTGTATCATTCATTGATCGCTTAACGTGGCTAGGGTGGTTTATGGGTGAACATGGAGGAAGCCAATACGGTTGACGGAGAATGATCGAGTCTACGGGTTCTCTATGTGCAGCGCATCTGGATTAATCAGCGACCAGGGTTGTCATCAACCAACAGAGGGCGAAAAAATATATGAGATGCATGTGGTGATTTATGTAAAAAAAGAGGAAACGCAGTTGATTGTATTAACTAAAAAAATCTCCGTGGGTCTGTCATGACGAGTGTTTGCGGGTACAAAAAATATACATAGAACGACATATGGTGTTAAGAGTGGGGAAAGAAGGGAAGGGACAAAAAATAGGGTAAATTCATACGGCAAGGACGCTCGTGGTACGACCACATGTCGGAAGGAGAGGCGTGAGGTGCAAAGCTGGTGAGTCGTCGACCAAGTCCAACAGGCTTTCCGTCGACAGCGAAGACGAGCTCTGGGGCTGATACAGTTGTTGAAAACATGCCTGAAACGTAAGATGGTATAGTCGTCCTTCTACCTTCTCCCCATCAGAAGATTGCCGTTCAAGCGGCCAACTCCGCTTTGGGATCGACGCCTTCTATGCAGTATGCAGAATCTTCTTTCAATTCTTCTTCGACTGCGGCAAGACCATCTGCAGTCAAAGTAGATTCCCCATCCTCGAGGTTCTTTACGAAGTATCGTGGAATGAATCTAAAGGGGGTGGAACGTAAGCGTCAATCCAAATTGTCAAAACCGCGGGACATGGAGAGAAGATCAGAAACACTGACTCGACTCCCTTCCTCTTCCTTTCCGCAGCTTCGTCTCTTTGCCTTTGCTCGATATTGATCTTCTCCTTCGTCGCTTCCGAGAACTCCTTCTTGACGAGTTTATCAGTGACGGTTTCCCACAGCTTCCGACTTTCACGAGGATGTTGTTTGTCAAGCGGCCTCACAGCCTTTGGAATGATGTCCAGTTCCGACAGATCAAGCAGTGTTATCCACTCGTCCTCTACCACAGCACTTCTCGAGCTCATGCTAAACCTCGATGTGCTATAGTACGAAGCCACGTCAGCTTTAGAGTATGAGGCGGCTGGTATGTGGGGAGTTGGGATCGTTGTATGCGAAGGGCTGGGCGAGGAGGCTGTAGATCGCGTTACGCCGTTGTTGTCAACAGCAGGGAAGGAGCCTGTGCCAACGCGTTTCCAGCGTATCCTACCTCGCCACGAGCCATCGAACACGGCTACGACACGGTCCCGTGGAACGTGCTTCGCTTTGGTCCATTCTGCGCACTGTGTGGTATCGGAGTCGAAGACGGTGTGGATGACACCCTCGAGGAGGAAGTGGGCACGGCCGAGCCATGACTGACGAAGATCAGGTCACAAAGCCAAACGCCCAATATGGAATAGGTCTTACCTCTTCCTTGTACTCAATGATGGTCCTAAACTTGCACCCTGGCTTCCCGCTCTCACATGTGATTATCGTCGAGTCTCCGACCGTGACATAGAAGCTACCCCTCAGGATGCCGTTGACCGACGCCACAGGATGCGTGATATGGTATCGCTCTCCTTCACCATGACCCCCGGTGATCTTGATGAAGATCCCTTGGTTGTACTGTCCTGGGGCTACTCGGAGCGTAGTTCCGGAGACCTTGGCGGATATCTGGTCAATTCCGGACATCTCAACAGAGCGACTGGGGCATGAGGCATAATACGCAGACACCGGGGGATGATGGGACACTTGTTCCGTTAAATAGATGACACGGACGGACTCTCCGTTCTGAGGTGTCGAAGAATTGCTGAGGTTCAAGTTGGATACTTGTGCGGCGAGATTTGCTTCATCAAGGGAGGTGGCGGCAGTGGATGGGCTCTTGGGTTTCGATGTAGAGCTGAGCCCGCTTCCGGTGCTCTTGGAGCTCTTCCCGCTTTTCAGGCTTGCAGTTTCTGACTTGGAAGTTTCTACGCCAGCATCCACCTGTTGCTCTAATTCTTCTGGGGCATAAGGTAGGGGAACAACGTCCCAGTGTGCTCGGAAGTGCTCTCCCAGCACAGAATTGTAGGGTTTGCAAACCTTGCCGTGCTAGTCATATAGGGGCGAGGTTGAGTGTCAGTAGGATGGGCGTATAGATGGATGAACCCAACTATGAATTTGAGGTCTTTCGTGAAGGCATATCGTAGGACTGAAAGCATTCGCATGAACGGGTCATCAGAATCATTGATCCTGGATCATGTTGTGATTGATGATTGAAAATTTGCGTTGGTAGAATGTAAGTTTGGTGACTTTGAAAAGAGAGGAAGGGTACGTACGAAGCAAAGATGTCAGGTCTGTCGAGATAATGCCAGTATTCAAGATTCGGGATGGGTTCCAGCAAGGAAGCCGGCAAGGAAAGCCGCCTGTTGAGCACGCAAGTTAGCTGCTGCGTCAGGGTTACATCCTCACTAACGAGCGACACTCGGGACGCACATTGCAGCAATGTCCTTGACGCCTAAACACTTCTTCACAAGTTGCACAATCATCTTTATCTTTCCGCCCTCTCCAGTATCTCCCGAGTCCGGAACCGATATTGCTGGCCCTGGTGCCTCTTCATCAACATGTGTATCGTGAGTCGCTGCGCTGGCCATTCTGTTCGACTTTAGGGGATCGAGAGCTAGATAAAGTAAAAGAAGAGGAGTGAAGTGGACAGCAAAAGTGGGAGGCAGAAAGCAGGTGGTGGTGATGGGGTAACGACCTGGGCAACGAACGTGGTTTAGTCCAAGGATAGGCCAAATTTGGCACCATTCCGCTTGTCTCCACGTGAATTTATATCTCCTTCTTCTTGACCTCCAACATTCACCTCTGCAGGTCAAATGCATCATCTGATCTCAACCCGAATAACATGCTTTCCTCCATCCTATGCTTTTTTGAAAATCAGACAATAATCCAATGTCATAGTCACTCAATTCGCCCCGGGCGCCGGAGTTGATGTGCAGCAGCATAACCAGGCCTAAGTACTGAGCCACTCGAAGAAAATCCAAAGCTTGGCCATCGAGGAGGCTTGTCCAGACGCTACCCAGCGCTACCCCCAGCACTTCAGATAAACTTGGTTGATCGGAAGTCAACGAAGTTTGGCCTTGATGCGTCATTCTCTGTAATCCCTCCGGTAGTCTCAAGTCTTTTCTTGGCTTAACTCATAGTCCAAGGCGCCACTGCAAGAATTCTTCGGGTAAAAAAACATAAACACGAGCAGGAGCGCCACTTTACCACCGGGAATTGAAATAATCACGGAAGACGCGTTCCGCGACCGACCATAATTGACTGTTCGCTCTCTGCCAACATACCAATACCTCCTCTTCAATCCCAGATGCGCTCGAATCGATACCAAGCTTTCAGCGTTCTCTTTGTTCAAATATGTTGACTTGTAAGTATCCGTCTTGCCCTGGCTCAACTCAACACTTCTAGCGACATTAAAAATGATCAAAGGTAGATTGCGGCTTCTACCCTCCACTCATGACATGCATAGTGATCGTCCATGCTTAAACTTGACTTAAACCATCCCGAAGTCGTATTTCTTCCAAGACGCTGTGATACTGACACCCTTGAGCTTGGATAACTACTTCCAGAATTGACAAACGCTATTGCGTTTAGTCATATGAATATTTGATTACGGTGAAACCAATCAACCCATCAGCTGCGCTGTTCTACCGTACAGTCATGTTTCATGATTGGAGTTCGCCTTTTGCCAGCTGCTTATATTCATCTTCGCTAGCGAGGTTTCCAAGGGGCTAAGATTTGTCAGATTCACCGGGTTATTTACCTCGCTACATAGAAAATCCGTCTCAAGTCATGTTTGAGCTTCCCACAATTTGTATTATATCTAGACTGAATGCAGCGCCGAGTCTACTGCTTGCCTCCATATTAACGGTGTAGCAGCAAAAAATTGGATGACATCTGAACAACAACGTCAATTTCAAACCGTAATCAAATACTCATATGACCAGAGCCAACACATCCCCGTAGATTGAAGATTTAAGTGCCATACTCTGTCTTTTACTCTAGCCTGGTTGACCAGCCTCTAGTTATATCTATCCAGAATTGTCTGATATATAAAAAATTGTACTTCAAGTTATGATTGAACGTCATGGTCAGCTCAAGATCAGCTTCGATCATATCAAGTCTATACAGCCTCCGAGTCAAGCTCGGTCACGACTCTTGTGCCATACATGACCTGGCCAGAACAGTCGGGTCCAAGTCGGGTCCGATATCATGAAAGGTATGTAACATACGTATCCGTTGAATGGCGCTTGACGACGACGTTGAAATTAAGATTGACTGACTCACAATGCTGTACACACGTTGTACACACGAGGAGCTTAAAACCAGGCTATTTGAGGGTGCCCTTTCACATACCTCAACCACCTTACGACTTTCTGGTGACACTGCTGCAGTGCTCGTCTCTATCATGGCTCACATCCAATTCAAAGCCCCAGAGCTGTGGGATCTGTTTCCTCAATCCCCAGTGACTGACAATCTCGACTTCGACGAAAGCCACGAAAACCTGATTGCCTTCTTGAACCTCCCGTACCCCACTATAAGTGCATATGAGCTTCGACACAGTCGTGAAATTCCATCGACAGAGGACGCTACTTACCGTCTTCCTCTATTGATATCACCCCGCAGTACGTCCTGGTTCAGATCCAATAACCAAACTAGCTCTGAAGAATACGCGCCTCCCAGGCAACTACGTAACAGCCTTCGTTATGGGCGATCTCAGGAGCAAGGCGAAATCCATTCCAAATCGTTCTTCCGACCTGCAGATTGTTCTAGACCTGCCCATGGAACTTATTTTCGAAGTGCGTTTACACTGTCTTGTTCTTCTACTGCCCATTGATCGTACTCTACAACAAAGATCTTCGAACGTCTCCACCCTGTTGACCTGTATAATTTTGTACGAACGACCAAAGGACTCAGACAGATGTTACTGAGCCGTAAAGCTGAGTCGATCTGGAGCGAGTCGTTCCTACGGCATCCAGATATCCCCGCATGCCCTGCCGATGTCTCGTTTCCAGAATGGACCTCACTTCTTTTTGGACCTAATAAGTGCGACGTACGTTGCTGCTCTCAATATGTTACGCCAGGAGCTTATATAATTTGTGCAGGATTGCAGTGAAGCAGCAGCCATGCCTGAGTTTGCATGCCGCACACGCCTATGTACGACATGCCTGGGTAATCGTTTTTTTCATGCGACACATTTCCCATCAATACTAGCAGAAAGGTTAAGTATGGGTCGGTACACTTATCGACACGGTATGCTTGTTTTTCATGTCTAAAGTAGATTGCTGACATTTCTCAGATGGAATGGTCTATCCGACGGAAATCGAGTATACGTACGACCCAATGTATCTAGAAGAAGACGTCGAAGATATGATCCAAGTGTACTCGTTCATATTACATACCACGGTTGGTACCCCGAATGCCGCGGAGGACGTATTGGAAAATACGACAAAAGTCATTGCTGTGGCTCTCAATAAAGTCGAAGTTCGTTCTCCAGTTATCAGGCTGCGATTAAACCAACTGAAAATATCACAGCATGCTAAACTTTGTGAACGATGGTGCCGCGATGCCTATGACAAGTTGCATATTCAACACCAGATGTTGATTCCGGGACAGGTCAAAAGGTCTTTCTCATCTCTTCTCTGGACGTGCCCATCTAATTCGCGCATTCTAGGTGTCAAAGGCGTCTCGCGCATCTAGACCTAGACCTTGAATGGAAAGATATCAAGGCGAGCCAAGAAGAAATAGAGCAAGTCTTGGAGGAAACCAGGATCACTCACCTCACATCTAAAGGTCAGCTTGGCTTCCACAGTTGCAATTACAAAGCATCCTGAATAATGGGACAGCGTTTCGGTACCTTCTTCCAGACCTGCATAGCGCGGTCAAGGTCACCAAAAATTCACGATTGGCAGCGGAACGCCAGCAATTGATCGATGCGCGCAGAGGGGCGATCAACGACTATTACGACAACGCTTGCCAGCAATATTTGAAACCCGATACATGGCCGTATTTACCCGCAAAAGAAAGGCTATACGACCTTGATTGCATCTCGAAATATATTACGTCAGACTCGCTGGAGCTGGGGGAAATGCCAGTCGAGCTCGCTAATGAGGATTTCATTCGGCAGTACACAGATACATGGATGGTGGATGGGAAAGAGCGTGTATTGTCGACCTTGTCCGCTGCCGAGGAGAATCGCCTTGATAAAACAAGGCTAGATCTCGATCTGGCCACTGCGGTATTTGTTTGCTCTTCCAATAGCTGTTACGAGTCATCTGGAACTGCTCTATTCGGATGGAAGGATGCCGGTCTTCATCTCAACTGTATCTATGATATGTATTATCAACCTCATCTTGGACACGGCCACGAGTTGGGTCCGCGTTTTAGTGCTGAAGGACATCGCGCTGTCGTCTTTGTGCTCGAACTCCTTGGGCTTGATCCTGCTTCGACGGCAGCAAATGACCCCCTTTTATCAAGAGCTAGGTTCATCTGCACCGCGTGTGTGATGTGGAAAGAAGCAGGAGTTCGAAAAGGTCGTCACGCCTTGACTTGGAAAGAATCTGTAGGATGTCATTTCTTCGATTCAAGGTCTATGTTCACTGACTCGCTCTGTCACAGGTCTCACACTTCATGAAGATGTGTGATCGTGCACATGAGTCACCATCGTTCGCTGTCCTGACGGAAGAAGCGACGAAAATCGTCTTATTCCATGAAGATCCGTATCCTCCGCCATCAGATCGATCTTGGAGCTGTAAGCTCTGCCCTCAACACTGGAAAGATCGAGTCAAACGGGCCGAAGTCGTTGCCCATGTCCAGGATGAGTCAGTCTTGCACCGTCATTCTCACAGTGGACGAACTGACAGAAGGGATTCATGCAGACACTCCATCCGATATCCTGTAACCGATGTTGACTTCTTCTACTTTCCGAAGACGACAGGCCGTCCCATCGGGAACCGTACTTCCTTGGATCTAATAATTACCGATGCCTGATATGCTTGGAGCCAAAGAATAATCGACTGTGGGCCCAGCAAGCGTTATTCGATCATCTCATCAGGTAAATCACTATGCAGTACCACGAGTCACTCTTTTTCTGACTGCGTTTTTCTGCAAGCCATGACATCCCAGAATTTATTCAAGGAATTCACTGGTCTCAAGTCCAACTCTTCAATATTTTTGAATATGACTCATATTCCCTCGATGCGACATTTATGCCGTAGAAATCGGCAATCCTCGAGAACAGGGATTCTATGCTGACAGTACATTTACTTGTATACACCATGTGTGATAATTATTGCAACAGAAGTGGACGAGAAAAAACTCACCCACCTCCAAGCACAGCTTTATGTCAATATCATATTACCAGGATTGGAGACAAAGATACCTCAACTAGCCTTACGGTCTCGTTTCATATACATGTCTCCTGACGTTGAATACCCTTCGGACATACTCAGTCAAAGTCGATCATTGTGTACGTTTTAAGGATTCTAGTCAAGAATCCCAACTGATTATATTCCAAGGCCTATCATGAAGCAAGAGTTGCGCCACGACGAGAAGTCAGGACACCTCGCCTGCCAATGACTTCTCTAAAAGTTTGAAAGCAACTGATGCCGAACCAAACGATGCGATGTAGCCGAACCCGCCATGCCTGAGAGAAAAGATTCAGTACCATTCCCTTGACTCCTTTCTTTCGGAATTGGAAGCGCACCCATAATTATGAATGATGGGTATCCTTCGTTGTCGTGCTTGCATCCACTCCGCTTCAAGCCTCACGCCACCCTTTCTGCAGGGCCTGAACCCACATCCCTCTTCAACAATAATTGGAATTATATCCTCTATCGTCGGTTTTCGAACAGCCCTTGATTCTGGCGGGGCTATGTCTGGACACATCTCCAAAACGCGTCCCAGTATTTCTCTAGTCGTTTCGGGTCTGGGACACGGATGCCTAGAAATCAATCACGCCTCAAGACTCTGCCACGGTATGATTGAATTCAGACCATACCAGTCATTTGCATCATATGTCCCGCCAACAATCACATCTCCACTTCTTCTGGGAATAACATACGTCCACTCCTTTGCAGGTCCCCCACTCATGGACATCCCGAACTTGACCCAAGGTGCTCTCAGAAGAACTGTCTGTCCTCGGACGGGGTATAGATTTTGATCTTCAATTCCGCCCATAAAGCGTGCTCCAAGACCCAAGCATACAACGATACCGTCTGGCGGCGATGACTTCTTACCTGTATGCGAAGAGAACGCCTCGGGTCCCCCTTCTATCACTTGATTTATGTGTTGCACCGACCCTCTCACGATGGATCCTCCAGCAGCAAGGAACCGGGATAGAATGTAATTCAAGAATCTGGGTGCATCGGTGTTCACAGAGTCGTATTTTATCCCGGAGAGTGCGTTTTGGATCAGCGAATTACCGGGAAGCTCAGAGAACTATGGCAGGAGCCTTGTCAGATTGTATCTTGAGCCGGGAACACGCACATACGTTGGGCATCAATTCGAGAGTTTCATGTCTATCACGTTTGTCTCGATAAAATTCTGTTTGAGGGAGACGCAAGAAGCACCCTTCTGCTGCTCCCCCGTTTTCAGATAACTCCCACATTGTATTGAAGGTCTCGATGTCAATTTCTAGGACCATGGTTAGGGGCTACCAAGCTAGCCTCTGACGTGTATTCTGACTTACTTCTCTGGAAATGATCACCTCCAGCAACACTAACGTGATGCGCTCCCTAGAAGTTTTGTTAGGTATTGATGACCATTGGAACAAGCAGCTGCTTACAGCCCATAGGCTCGCGTATTTTATTGACTTTGGGTCAGTCGGGAAATGCTCAGCGATGATGGTCACTCGATAATCCCCATGTTCCTGTATCTTCAACGCGGTCGTCAAGCCAATAACGCCTTCGAAGAAACAAGCAAGTGAGCAAGGGGAAGGCATTTCGTGCGTGTTAGATACATACCGGCACCCAAAACTGTGATTTCTTTCACTTCCGTCGAGCTGAAAGGCATCTCCAACAATTGGCGGTAGGTTTTGGGCGGGTTCTGGGTGCTCCTCGAATGTTCAGGAAAAGATACTTATGAAGAGAATTAAGCGGGTAATGTAATTTTGCAACATCGGATACGGATACGTATCCGGACCTTTCGAACCCATTCACCTGATAGGCGCCAATTCAGGACTGAGGAGGACGGAGGAATGGAATGCCTTCCGGGGATATCTGATGACTATCGGAGATTTAGCTCAAACATGCCCGATCCAGGCACCATTTGTCTCCACGCCGAAGCGCTGAAAGCCTGAAAATTTCATCCCCCCCTCTCACTTTCATTCAATATTATAGCCAAAAAGTGTCTCGTAACTGGTAGAGTCGGAGACTTGTTCAGCGCTTTACAACATTCTTTCACTTCATGCAACATCGGAAAGCGATTCGGAACCTGCTGTGCTAGATTTTACTCGAGTTTTCCGGAAAGGCCTTCTTCGACCAAGCTTAGAGCATAGTCTGCAGATCCAATGGAAGAAATGTATCCTGCGCTTCCGTGACTTTAGAGGAGAAAATCGCCTTCAGTCGTCCTCCCACAAACGTTGTACCTGAAGATTACTGCTTACCCATAATTGTGCACAACAGGTACTTCCCGGCCGTTGGACATTTTATAACGCTCTATCTCTATTCTGAAACCTCCCTTGCGCATCGGTCTCAGGCCACAGACCTCCTCTACCACTATCGGGAGCAAATCTTCCACTGTGGGTGCTCTCGCCGTGCGTATCGCAGCAGGGGCCAGTTCAGGGCATATTGCAAGACCACGTCGCAGGATATCATGACTAGTTTTGGGGCGAGACTTGGGGTACCTGATAGCAAAAGGCAATGTCAGCATCTTGCTCCCGACGCTCAGAGATGTATGGTGACCAGTCATTTGCTCCCGTTGTCCCACCTACCACTACATCGCCGCTCTGTCTTGGGATGATGTACGACCATTCATCAGGACCTGTAAATGAACGCCCAAAGCGAACCCATGGCGCTCGCAAAATAACTGTCTGCCCTCGGGATGGATACACGTCCTCGTCTTCGACTCCACCTAGGAAACGCGCCCCTAATCCTACGCAGACAACAACAGCATCTGGGGAGATTCCATTCTTTGACTTATCCGCTTGGAACGGCGCTGATCCTGACTCGAGAACTTGCTCTATGTGCTGCACATGGCCACGAATGATTCTTCCCCCCTTCTCCAAAAAACGAGACAGAAGATAGTTCAGATACCGCGGTACGTCAACTGTCACAGTGTCGAAGGAGTACCCGGATCCCGCCTGGGGTATGAGCTCAGCACTTGGGACTTCCTTGAACTGTTCAACAATCACCCTCATCAACTCGATGACGCCACTCATTTATTTCTGGGACTCACGTTGGGCATTTTTTCTAATGGGCTTGATGTCAATTTCGCTTCAGCATAAAATTCCGTCTGATGAAGACGAAGGAAACAATGCTCTGCATCTCCACCCGGAGCGGAAAGCTTCCACATTTCTCGAAAGGTCCTGTGATCGATGTCTGTATGTGCTGTCGTTTATTCCATGCTACCAAAGAAACCTCAGAAGACTCGCCCCCTTTCCGCGTTCCTCTTTCAGAAGACGATACATGGTGTGCACCCTGTCAGCAAATTGAGGTCATCACATATCCGAAATCAGCACGACACGATTACAATCTCTGGAGACTGACCGCCCAATGACTTGTGTATTTGATCGTTTTAGCGTCGGTTGGGAACACTTCTGCAATGATCTCGACCTGATATACACCTTTTTCTTGGATCGTGAGAGCGGTGGTGAGCCCAATTACCCCTAATTGTTGCATGATTCAATCCCAGTCTAGGATCTATTGACTGAGCCAAAGCACCTGCTCCTAGAACTATAATCTGCTTCTTGATATCTTTGGCATCATCATGAAACGTAGACATTTCAGTCGAATACTACCTTCCTAGGCGACTAGAATGTGAAGGAAGGAAGATTTTCAATGGTGCGGGCCTCCACAATATAGATATTATATCGTTGAATGATCTAGAAGTCGCTGTGGGAGAAATGACAAAGGCTGCAGTTATTGATCTGAGGACAGTCAACTTCGCAACAATATTACAGGCTGAACTGATTTTCCTATACCAAACGAGATTTTCCTATACCAATCGATGGATGAGAGGGTTCATAGCAGGGGAATCCAACACGTCCCACCCGAATGCTTAATTGCATACGCTTCTAATCTGATCAAAATATGACCTAGTTCGTAGAACTATCATAATCTGCTCTTTGAACCCGTCCCATCGTTGGGGTTCACGATACAAACCAACATGCCCTCACCAAGGACAACTCCGACTTTGATTCCCTTCCCAATCCTTTCCACAAATCCATCACACGGGGATAGCACGACGTTCTCCATCTTCATCACACTCAATACAAGCAATGTGTCACCTTTCTTCACGCGACGCTTTTCGTGCTGTACGCGCTCCGAAGTACCACCCGCAACCGCATCCATCAATGCAGCATGAAGCTCCACAACCTTCCCTGTCAGCGGAGACCCGACATGAGATGCATTGTTGGGATCCGCGAGTTCAAACGCTGATGAAGACACTGCAGCAGATGAAGATTGTGAAAGCGAGAATGAGAAGGGCGTGGGCGAAAGTGATGTTTGAAGCGTGCCGGTCAACTTGTCTGGGAAGGCATTCTGGCCAATGGACGAGAGAGTCAGAGTATGTCTCGTCAAGTTGAATTCGGGAGCAGATGGGGAGCCGGTTGTAGGTGCAAGGGTCAAATGGAACAATGCGCCTGGCTGCAGCATGGTGTTGCCATTCGTAGAGGCAGCCGCGTTCACATTAGTAGCTGGCGTGTTGAGCACCTCTAGACCTTTGACACCTCTGGGAGATGCAACGGCCTTCGCTCCCAATTCCAAAATACTAGCCGCATTCCGTTCTAACCAAAGCGTATCGATAGCGCCCGATAGCCAATCCGGATGGTCGATGACCCCAGCCAGCACGGCCACATTTGTTTTAACGTCTCCACCGACCTCGAGCTCTTTCAATGCTCGACAGGCTTTAGCTGTCATTTCTTCAAAAGTGCCTCCACGAACAATCACTTTGGCTAGGAGGGAGTCGAAATCAGTTCCGACAATCCATTCTGATGTCCAGTTGTTGGGGCCAGAGGACAGCCAAGTGTCGACCCGTATACCTCTGCCTGCTGGCCAAGCCACGTCTGCCGAGCGAATAATCCCCGGTGAAAGCTGGAAGCCTCGTGTAGGGTCTTCCGCCGTGAGTCGCAGTTGGACGGCATGGCTTGTGGGTCGAGGCACTGGGGAGAACAGCGAAAGGGTAGACAGGGTCTGGGATGGGGTAAACAAGAGCATTTGAGCTCGCACCAAATCACGGTCCACAATTTCCTCTGGTGTTGAAGTCAAGGAATGAATCTAGAAAGCGAGATGGAAAGACGCATACCTGTCACGGTATGCTCGACTTGTACTCGAGGATTTATTTCCAGGAAAACCCATTCGTGTGATTGGGTATTGATGAGGTACTCGAATGTTCCAAGGCCCTTGTACTTCAGATGGCTGGCAATCTTTAATGAGGCTTCGAGGAGGGGTCGAATGACGGCAACCGGCATTCGTGAAGGAGCGAACTATTTTACGACAGAGAATGGGATAGAAAACCCTTCAGTATTAACTTGTACGACTCGCGGGAGGGCTCTTCTGACCTCTACGACCTTTTGGAATCTGTGTATTGAAGTTGATTATCATTCGCGGCTTGCGAATTCAAGGATAAGCACCTTCTTTGAACACTACATTCCCTCTCCCAAAAGTGGTTGACAGCACCTGTGCCATCGCCTATTATTTGGACTTCGATGTGCTTCCAACTTGCACCAGTTAACGCCTGCTCCACGAACACTTGTCTGGATGGACTTTCTCCTAGACACCTGAGATGAAGATATTCATATTCATTCACTCATCCATCCAAATTTATACAAACCTCTTGTATGCCTCGTCGACCTTGTCAGCGCTCTCGACCACGCGTATGCCTCGACCACCCCCTCCGTCAAGAGCCTTGATCATGACTGGGTATCCTATTCGTTCAGCGAAGGCACGGACTTCGAGAGAAGAAGATACACGTGTGCCTGCAGCAACGTTGACCTGGAGAGAGGTAGCGAGGTTTCTTGAGAGAATTTTGTCTGAAGAGATGCGCAACGTGTCGGGGGAAGGACCAACGAATGTGATATCTGAACCTGATTTCGCCAAAGCCAGAGGCAGTGCCGGATTTTCACTCAGGAAACCATATCCAGGATGAAGATGTGTGCATTTTGTGCTGCTCAACGACTCATTGTTTGAAGTGTTGAATATATGGAGGATCATGCCATACCTCAATGCAATCTTAGTAACGGCTTCGACGTCCAGGAAGTCAGCAACACTCTTCAGCTTGACAGCTTCATCGGCATAAGCGGTATGACTGGTGTCTCTTTCCGTATATATAGTGATAGTATCCCAACCAAGTTCAGTGGCAGAACGCAGTATGCGGATAGCAACTGAAGTGGTAGTAGTTAGGTCTTGATTGAACGTATCAATAACAACAAAGACTTACTCTCGCCTCTATTCGCCACCAGCACTCGTGGCATACTCAATCTCCCTGGATAGATTGGTTGTACGTTGTATGTAAAGGGGTAGAGATCCGGGGTAAGAGTGACATTCCTCAGAAAACATGCGGTTTGTGGGGAAACGATGGACGTATTGCAAGCTTTGTTTCCGGTAACTTTGATTGCCGAACAATCTGATCAGGGGAATGAATTACTTATTGTATTGGCTATGAGTGCTCTTCAGCAGATCTGAAGCATGCACATGACTGATGAATTATCGACCCCGCCGTCGAAAAAGCAGCTCGCAAATTTGTTCAATGGTACTCATAACTGGCGAAATACTCTTCATTGGCCACGATATTCGAAAAATCATGCATTGGGAAAGCCCTGACGGTGAGCACCTAAGAGTAGGATCTGACGCTTTATTGCTGTTGGTGCTGATTGAAATTCATGTGTGCTAATCTGATGGAAATGAGCGGTGACCTTGAGCGTCAGGAAAGATATATTCGTCTCACAATACAAGTCTATGTCGTGACTTGGGCTTACACCATGTTTGTTTCCGGTAACTGTTGTTGCCGAACAGGGCTGGCTGGGACTTCGTCTGGTCCAGTAAGTATATTCGAGAGCGACTTTCCCTACGCTGGAGTCGAAATATGCCATTCGACCCATCAGATCAGGGCAAAAGAAAGCCACATGTATCTTCCAAAGATGACGGTACCAGTTGGACGGTATGTCTTCCAAAGTTCGAGCGACATACATTGCAATTATTTCGATCTAAATTGCCCTTCGTCATAATCCAGCACCCATTGGCGGAATTGCGAGCTCAACAGAGCGTCATACACGCCCCAAATCTCAAGGATCCAGGATACATTCGCCAGAAAGCCAATGCAAAACTATGGGTCCGTGAGCGTCTGACTGCCCTCTTGGATACAGATTCCTTTCTTGAAGTGGGTTCAATTACGGGAAAGCCAACTGTCAACGACAAGGGTGATCTAGAAGGATTCACTCCAGCGTGAGTCTGGAACTCTTTTAACACAGAATCACGCATCCATAAACATAATACAGCAATTCTGTTACGGGTTGGGGTCGAATTAGGGGACGCAAGGTCTTCGTCACTGCAGATGATTTCAGTGTGCGAGGTGGCCATGCAGACGGTGGAATTACAATGAAGGCACCTTACGGGGAGGTATGGCAAGCACCAATTTGATTCAGCAATACCCCAGACTGATAGACTTGATCAGACGTTGGCCGTGAAAGCCAAAGTGCCACTGGTTAGTTCGGCGCCTTTTGACCCATAGTCTATCCCTTAAGCTTCTTGTTCAAAAGATTAGGTTGCTGGATGGATCTAGCGGGGGTGGAAGTGTTGCCACCTGTGCGTCTGCCTTGTAGGCCATCGAGTCTTACTGACAGAATGAAATTAGACTTGACAATTGGCGCTACCTATATTCCTACTCTTGCTGGGCTCGGACGAAGCATGGATGCCTTGAATGTTGTACCAGTTGCCTCTGCTCTACTTGGCCCAGTAGTTGGACTTGCTGCTGCTAAAGCTGCTATCAGCCATTTCAGGTTGGCTCCATCATCCGTTCCCAGAAACGGCATTAACTAAGGTTGCCTCAGTGTAATGGTCAAAGGTCTTAGTCAGCTTTTTGCAGCAGGACCACCCGTTGTCAGACAAGCAACCTTTGAGGACCTCTCTAAAGAAGCACTCGGGGGTTGGGAAATACATGCCACCAACGGAACGGTTGATAATGTTGCAACATCCGAACTCGACGCGTTCCTCCAGATTCGTAGTTTCCTCTCATACTTGCCTCCGTCTATATTCCATCTCCCACCGGTGATCTCCTCGTCCGACCCTACAGACCGGAGAGAAGAGGAACTAATCAGTCTGATTCCCAGAAGACGAGCCCGTCCATATGACATCCGTAGACTCATACACCTCATTGTTGATATAAGCGAACAACCTTCTCCAACGTCTAGCTTTTTCGAAATCGGCGCCACTTGGGGAAGATGCATTGTAACAGGTTTTGCACGTCTTGCTGGGCGACCTATAGGTGTGCTTTCAAGTGATTGTATGGTAAGCGGAGGTGAGTTTCAAGATCGTACCTTCTCGAACGTGGCTTAGCTGGTCGGAACCAGGCGCCATTGATGCCCTTGGAAGTCAAAAAACGGCCAGATTCGTCAATCTTTGCAATCATTTCGGGTACGGAGATCGGCCTTTTTGGATATGCTCTGATTCTGACAGATACTGACAGACTCCCCATACTGAATCTCGTCGACCAACCCGGATTCGCCATCGGTGTGTCGAGGCTCTCGACACAATTTAAGTGAATTAATGGAGACGGCCCGACAGGTTCCCTCGCTGAGCGCACAGCGACTATCCGGCATGGCGCATCCGCCATGGCCGCACTCTACAGCGCAACAAATCCAATCTACACGATCATTATACGAAGAGCGTTTGGCGTAGCAGGAGGCGCCTTCGCTCACCCTGACGACGGTGCAGATAACCGTGTTGCTTGGTCAGTTTTATTCTATCTCGGTAGTCTGTATTTGACATAACTGCATCTTGGTCATCCGCAGGCCTTCAGGCGACTGGGGAAGTCTCCCACTGGAAGGAGGCATTGAAGCCGCCTATAAACGTCAACTTGACCCCGTCGGATCTTCTGAAGCCCGGGAGAAGCTCATGAATGACTTGTTAGAAAAGTTTGAAGAAGTTCGGAGTCCTATGAAGACTGCACACAAGTTTGGTGTGGAGGAGATCATTGACCCACGGGATACAAGGCCTTTGGCTTGCGAGGTAAGATTTGGTGCTATGCAACGGTCTTACATACCAATTGCCCTTGCTATATTCACTGACTCTACGCGTGACTGCTTGAACAGTGGGCGGTGCATGTTTACGAGCATTTATTGCCCCAGCTGTCGATTCATAAACAGGCAATGTACGGCGTGGACGGCAGACCCTCAACAGGGCGAGGCTATCGACTGTAGCATTTGAACTGCCACTCCGTAATTGTCATTGATTGAATGAAATTACGCGTTTACACCCCTCTCATCAATCAAGATCGCGTTGGAAATGTCCTCTTTTCCACCGCCCTCAACATTGCATAAAGCAACACACCAGCGACGGCACCCGTCAACACGCCAATATCGCCCGATCCAGCTCTGGCAATTGGCCCCGTGTACCAAGTTTGAGACATTGAGGGCACAATGATGCCAAAAGCGCCAAAGAACGCGAGCAAAGCTGCGACACCTAATGGTAATTTCTGCGGCTGGTCCCATTGCTCAATGAAGTAATAGTCGAAATTGTTCCGCCGAAATATGAAATGTTCAGTGAGGACTATGGCTGCGAACACGGTGGACCAGTACCCAATGATGCCTGAGGTGTTTTAAATGCACAGAGTTAGTATAAGTCATAGAGTTTATCAAACCGTTGATGCATGTCATCACATGCGACATGAAGTAAAAAAGGGACATACTGAGGATATCGACAAGGGTGGTATAAAAGCGCTTTGCTCCAATTATAGCTACCGGTATGAGTCTGCCAATATGTGCAAATCATGAGTTATTTATCGCAAGATGTATGGCAAGCAATCAATAATGACGCACATGGCCTCTGAAACGACAGTGAAAACATAGCGGGGAACACGCGCAAAGAACGGCGCAATGGCCATGAAGCTGTTGCCTGACGAAACAGATGTGGCAATCAGAATGAATCCCGCAGAAAGATTCAAGTAAATGCAGTATGATGGATATCCTTCTGGACAATTTCATGTGGCGCACAGTATACTCACCAAATGTATACATGGTAGGGGCACATGCGCTAGAAGTCGATAACGCGATGAGCACGAGCACGAATTTTCCAAAGCCGCCAGCGGGGGCGAGAACAGCAGATAGAAGCCCTCCCACGCTGTTTCCTTCCTGAAAGCCTGTGGACCAGGAGGGTATACCAGGGGCTGCGGAGGCAAAAGCAGCTCCGACCATGTGCCATGTTATCTAATGGCATGCCGGGTACCGTTAATTCAGTCGTCATGATTGAAGGACATAAGTGACAAAGGCCTACGCTGGGTATCAAAAAACCGAAATAAACATTGAAAAATATCTTGGTACTATATCATGGCGTAAGTGGACACGATAGCTTGCGCTTGACCGACATAAATCATACACGGATGCCTTGGTGTCGTGATACACCCCATAATCGGGGGTGAATGTGCACCAGGATATAACGCTCGAGGCAACAAAAGATCCAAACGACAAGATGGCGCCTGCACTAGCAGCTGGTACACTCGGGAAGGTGGATGGGTTGAGATGTTTGCCGGCGAGGCCGAGTAGAATAGGAAGAGCAACAACGTTGGGTATCCAAACGAAGCTCTCAAACCTAGAGTTGACAATATTTCTAGATCAGATACGGTCTCAACCGGCCAACACGAGGCAGCGAAGTAACGAGCCAGTGTAAGAATCTATAACCACAAAACGTGACCTATGACGATTTTCAGCACCCAGCTAGGAAAGGTTATTGTACATAAGCTCACCACCAGAGACACAACTCCGATGATAACGATGCCTAGGGTATCATCCAGCTTATCTGACACGGCTGCCAACGCCTGTCCGCCGATAATGCAGTTCAGGACCAAGAAGCCCTGGGAGGATAATACATTCAAAGCACTTGGGATCGCTGCGGCGTAGTACCTAGTAAGCACAGGGTAAGACCGAGGAGCGGATTAGCGAGTGGAGTGAGTGAATGATTTGTAGTGTGTCTGACTCGTGCAGGGATGGATGCACAGAGGAGCTTCCACAACAACAAATACTTCCTAGAAAGAATGAATTTGAAACTCACCCCCAGGAGAAACGGCATTGTACCATCCCACGCGTTCCGAGTTTAGGCCCAAATACTGCGCTGGAAATGTGGAATGCGGCACAAATTCCGAAGGATAGGAAATAAGTCATTTTTAGCACACATTGATGAGCTTTCGGTAAAATCCGATACGCACAAGTAAGCTGGTATAGTGCAGGTTCTTTAGAGAGAAGAAAAGGGGTTAGTAGGCTAATATCAGAAGAAGGAATCATCATCAACGGTGGTTATGTGTACAACCGGGGTTGATCGGATGAGTTCACGGAGTGCGAAGGCATGTTTGAATTCCAACCCGGCCGACAGGTGATATGAGCCGCCAATTGCAGTGGTATGTTTGAGAAGTACACTCGTCACTTACATGACATTAACAACCAGTATGATCATGAGTGAGTCCCGGACCCCGAGGGAGAAGAACGCAGGTCCTGCAGACCCGGTGCCGAAAGCTAGGATGTTGAAGTTGACTGAAAACCAGATAAAGAACATCTGATAGATGCGTTTGTCCACCCTTCTTTCGGTGGGAATGGGTGTGATCCTGGAGTTGGTAAGTATCTTTGGATGATAATATTCTGTACAGCCCAGGAAAAGATTCCAGTTCCGCACCCATGAGTTTCGACACCCCATCGTAACAGGAAGTGGGACATCTTGAGAAAAACACCAAGTTGTTTCTCTTCATCAAAGCCTGCCTCTCGCGCTCCGAGCTTGGAATCCGAGTCTAGTTTTTCAATATGGTTATCTTGAACTTGGGAGGGGGAGTCAGCCATGGCGGTTTGGGAGAGAGTTACCCTTAAAAATAGACCATGCGAACCACTCGCACTGTGCACGAGAAAGAAGGAAAGAAGAGCAACGCCGCTTTCACTCGTGACTTAGCGAGCAAGTACTGCGATTACGATAACCACATGGGCAGAAAGAGGTAAGATTTGGGTCCAGCTGACCAGAACGAATATCGTGTCTTCAGCAAGATAGTCCTGTCATGAACTTTGTTGTCAATGGCTATATGTGATGGCATAATTTACATAGCTGATCGTGATGCGTGTTTGTGTGTTGTGTGTCAAGTAAGTAATTGAAGTGCGAATGGTAGAAATACAAGATGCGATGCAATGTTCGATGAAAACCTTTGAAGGGTAGAGCAATGATAGAGGTGCGTGAAGGGAAACAACGAAAACAAAATAATCAGGAATAAGAAAGCCCCCTGCTTGTGTCTATTATCTTCATCGCTGTCGTGATCTCTGGAATTTGGGGCTTCGGTTGTGTTGCACCATTCTTCGTGGGTCTGTCATCTTCCGCATTCGATCCATGAGGTCTCTTGCGAGAAAGACGGTCTCATTCTCTTCCTCGTACCGCGTCAAGCGTTCATCGATCGGCTCCACGATGCAGATATCTGCTGGGTGGAAACTCTTCGCCTCGAGGAATCGAAAGATGGTGATAAATTCGTGTCGAAATATTTTAACATCGAGGGCAGTCAATGCTGACGCTGGGGTCGCGTATGAAACTATGAAGGATATTAGTTTATCGACAACAACGATGACGACGTCTACGAAAACATACCTTGTACAAGGCAAACTTCGCCTTTGATTCGAGCAAACGCAAAGTAGCCATCGCTCGTGTGAGAGTCTGCCAACCCTGTGGTTTCACATTTCGACAAAGAACCAAGTGCGGGGAGGGTGGAATTGTAGGCCATGGTGCTTTAAATCTCTGGCCGATGATAGACGGTCGAGTTTATCTATTAATGTGTGAGATGGGGGTAGTTCTGTGCGTCACCATCGTAGACTTTATACTCCAATGACATGCTCGGACCACGAGGGGAAAGAGGCACAACCTGAGAGACCGAATAAGATCTGTAAATTTGCGACCATTCCGGGTGAGAAACTTTGGACCCTGACAAGGTTCGCTTGCTTGGCTTTCCTCCCAGAGTTCTGTCTCCCTCCATCAAGATCCACGTGTGCTGTTCTCGTGAATCGTCTTCTCGTTCTTTGACCGGCTTGCTTTGCTACAGTTCACGGCGACAGCCCCAAGGCAGATATGTTTAGCACTTCGAACGAGGCGATGGTCCAGACTTAGGCAACCGTTGCCGTAATGCGACTCCCAGATGCAAAACAATAACCATTCAATGAGTTACTCCAGTTACCGTGTTTCAAAGTACAAAGTTACTCATCGCTCAGGATGACAAACCATTCCGAATGTCATCCGAGGAGCCTTTTCGTTCTTGCCATAGTAATCAATACTGTAGTTGCTGTGGCAGTCAAATCAGTGACAGCATATTTCGCGATCTGAATCTATCAGCGCGTCCTACATCCACCTCTCGGCTCCCTCGCATGGAAATGGTCCATGTTAGCACCCACAGGCCACGACTCACGTCTAAAGGGGCAAGAGAGTCTATTCAACGACCGTATCCTGTCCGCTCCACACGCAGCACACATCGTTTGCTGGTACCTGTTCGTCATTGCTCAGCGTTTCGACGCCATGCCCTGCATAACTCGTGATGCTTCGAAGCTTCGATGCTGGGTCCGTCCAGAGTACGAGGAAGTGTCATGTCGAAAAGCCTCCGAAACCCGGGGTATCACGGAAAAACATCTACAGTAGGTCCGTGGAAGGCCGGATGCACCTGGATTCAGAATTTGGTGGGTGCTATCGGAAACTCTTTCATTTCTACCGTGGCGTTCCACTTGTTTATCCAGAATCAAGATCAATGAAGGTATTAAATTAGAGCGTCAGAGATGACGCCCACCAGCCGCTGGCAAGGTACGGATGCGCAGTGAGAAGTTCTGCTGATCAACACATGGCGGTCTATGTTTGAACAAGAGTGCTATTGTTGGAAAGCACAAAGTTCATCCGATTCATGATTGCCCAACTCTCAACTTTGCGTGTGGTTCTTCCTCGGCGCTTGACTTCAGAGCCGCCCTGCTTCCAGATCCACGATTGGCTGATCGCCGCGCTGCCTTCAGCCAGCATGCAGTCCCTGGTGAGTGCAATCGCCGTTGCACCCTCGTATTCTCGACAGGTACATCCACAGCGCCTTCTAGTTCATTATGTCCGAGACTCAATGATTGGAACGTGTTCTCGACGGCACACCTTTTGGAAAGGGCACAGTTTCCTGCAGGCATGCTACCGACTCTTATCCACTCTTATCCAAAAGCTCCATTCTCATCAATCGCTCTATCAGCATGCAAAGCTTATATAATCGGACACATGTTTATCATGGCACCTCCAGCCCGCAAACTCACCTTTCCAGCGACTGCCCAAGAGTTCCCTGGCATGTCAATCTTCGTTAAGCATTCCTTAGCTTCCCTTCCTAGACAACCAAGAAAACAAGGTCTGGATGTTGTGGGGCTGTGCCTTAGGCCCAGACAACATTTCGCCTTGAGCTGGACGAATCAATTTAGAAATGCTCCAAAGTCTCTTCTGTGCCCGAGTGCCCGAAAACTGCAGTTCTTTTCTCATTCAAACTCTCCGAGCTTGTCTAGAGCATCTCTCAACACCTACTTGGGCGATCAAGCCTTGTCAGAGTGTCGTGCTGATCCTTCATCCAGAAGGAATCTATTTTTGGACCGCTCTCGCCTAGCGCTTTATTTTTATTCCTGCTTGCAGCATGGCACGAAATCTTCAAAAGCATTAGAAGGATCCTCTTATCTGCGATTTCTGAAAACATATATCTGTATTAAGTGACCGAGAAAGCCATAGCTAGGTATCTACGAATAATGATAAATGAGTGGGGGATGGATATCTATCAACAGTCGTGAATAGGTAATACACAAGACAGGCAACATATGCAAACGATGCTTCTAAGTTATTACTGGTAAGAGGGCAAGATACAATCATTAGCTATCATATACGAGGCAGGAATACTAGCGTTTAATCATCCAGCCCATTGAACCTCGATGATCTATCATTGCGGCCACCGCCGCTGGATCCTGACCTGTCTCCGCCCCTCGAGAAGTCTCCACGAGGCGTAAAAGAGGATGTCGATGAACGTTGGCCATACCCACCCGGCGACCTTTGTGCAAAGCCTCCTGATGACCGTTGGCCGAAGCTTGACGAGTCGCCTGAACCGTAAGACGATCGACCGAAGCCTGCAGATTCTCCCGAACCGTACGATGATCGACCAAACCCACCCGAGCCACCCGACGAGCGTCCAAATCCACCCGAGCCGCCCGATGAGCGTTCACCAAACCCGCCCGAACCACCTGCCGAGCGTTCACCGAATCCCCGCGACCGCTCGCCTCCGAACGACTTCTCTCCCTGACGGCCACGTCCTTCCCACGACCGACCGGCGAAGCCTCCTCCTCCACCACGACTGCTCGAACCCCTTGAAGAGAAACCTCTACCGCCTAATCCCAATTTCTGCATCATGTTCGGGCTGATATGGGGCGCACGGTCCATTGAACAGACGTCCTTGATCCAGGTTTGAAGACCAGTTACGACCTCTTCCCTCTGTAGCCCAAGGTCTTCCATACGGCCTACGTAGAAACCGATCTGCGACATGAAAGTCTCCGAGGCGGTCTCAAAGTCAACTCTTGCACCGACAGCGGTAGCGGTTGGCTCAATCTCAGAGAGTTTGAGAGCGTGAGTGTGGCCTGTGCCTTTTGCTGCATCGGCTTCTTCCACGAGCTCCTTGGTCTGCGACTCTAGGTCAGAGACGGTAAGGGGTTTGAGAGGGACCTTGTGTAACTTCGAACGCAGGAAGTTCATCTCCCAAGGCGAAATTACAAGGTCACCACGACCAGTTTTGTTATTTCCACGTCCTGTGCGTCCGACTCTGTGGATGTACATGTCTGCGTCAGCAGGCAGACCCATCTGGATGACACGAGAAACACCAGGGTAGTCGACACCGCGAGCAGAAACATCTGACGTGACGAGGATGGCGTTGCCAGAGGTGTCGGCCCTGAATGCCTTGGAGGTGGAGATACGCTTGTTCATATCGCGTTTCGAATGCATCTCGTATATTCTGGTCGCCCTGCCGGATGGAAGTACCGTCGGACCTGCATCGCGGAGGAAATCGGAGAACATTTGCACCATTTTCGTCGTCGAGAAAAAGACGATGATTTTGGACAAGCCTTTGGCAGTTAATTGATCTTGAGTGATCAAGCGGAGGAGATGGGGCAATGTTTGTTCAGGCTTCGGAACCACGGTGTGATATTGTGGAATGTGATCGTGAACAGGAGAATCATCCTTGGAGACACAGTTGACGAATCGATGACTGGAAGAAAGGGTCGATTTGGCGACTTGTTGGATGGCGGATGAGACAGTGGCCGAAAACAGGAAAGTTTGGCGTTCAGGACTCGGCGGCAGGTATGACTTGAGCCTTTCGATGTCTTCCCGGAAACCCATATGAAGCAAAGTATCCGCTTCGTCTAAGACGAGCTGTTTTTGAATAATCATAAGCTTTCAGGGTCGTAAGAAGAGTAGAGAGACACACCAATTTTGTATGTTTCAGAGCGGCTTCGAACTCAGGTTCACTGGCAAGCAAATCCAGGATACGCCCTGGGGTGGCAACGACGATATCCTTACGACCTTGCCATTGACTGATTTGCTTATACCTGCTTTCACCGCCAAGAAGAATGCGGACCTGAAAACCTTGGTGATGCGCTGTCAAATTCGATGCTTCCACAGCGATTTGCGTTGCAAGCTCTCGGGTGGGACTGATGATAAGGGTACCAACATGATCCTTAGCATAACGCATCGTAGCTTTTGCCTTGTCAACAGGAGACGGTGCGATACCACTGTCTACCAATGACTGCTCAACATGGCGGTCAATATCCTGGAGGCGGGCCTCAATCGCAGGGATGAGGAAGGCCATTGTCTTTCCTGTTCCCGTCTTGGCTTTGACGAGAAGATCACGCGGCCTGTCTTTCGGACTGGGAGAGGATGGGTCGTGGGGACGGGCGAGGTCAGGGAGGAGAGGGAGGATCTGCTCCTGCACAGGCGACATATGTGTGTGTTGGAAAGGCCGCACAGTTATGGCTTTTAGAGTGTTTGGATGAATAACACCTCGCAGGGTGTCGAAATGTGGGCGTGTTTCGATGATAGTCGTGGTCTCTTCATCTGCTAGCGCGAATTTTGCGGCTGTTGCTGAGGATGCATTTCGCGCGAGTAATGGCGAAAACACGTGTCTGGGAAGGGCTATGGGAAGATCTCACTCAATACACATCATTCTGAATAATGATACTTTGAACTCACCACTTCGCCGACATGCAAAGACGACGAATGAGCGGTTGAGGACAGGAACAGAACGAACTGCTCTGGTGGAATTAGAAGCACAGACTCTAGCTGCCTGGGCCCATAAGGTAGAAGATGCCATAGTGAACAGTAATAAACGCTTGACAAAAGAGGCAACCTGTGGTTGTTTTGTGGGGGTGGTGGTGAATGGTGACTGGTCGACTAATTTTTTTCAGAAAGCACGGGTGGGAAAAATTCCCTGATCTAAATTAGGAACCGATCGTTCGCCAAACACTGTACACTGGAGTACCCGGAGCGGGAAGATATGTTTTTTTCTGCGGTGCTATGTTTGCTTCTCGAGGACCTGTAAGAGAAAGTTACTATTTTTAAGATACAGTCATGTCTACCAGTTGAACTCGTGGATAATTACCCGTAGTGAAACAGCACTAATTTTATTCTACGTTTGCGGATTTTTCATGTTCATTGACTTATTTTCGAGGGGTATACATTTTGAACCAGCTAGAAAATTAAGATATTCAATGACATTGAGCTAGAGCCTCTCTTGAAAAGAATTGCCCAGATATACAACTTCTCGAGCGCCTTAACACCTCGCTTTCAGATACTTTTCCTTAGAGTAGACATGTAGCCAATTTCAGAAAGATTGTTCTGTGCTGTATCCAAGTGCCCATAAGAATAAAGGATATATAGTTATGTAGCTTTTGGTAGCTTGCAAAGCCATAGCATTAGCATGCATTTTCCACGCCGACGGAATGGCGCAATGATATCTAAGGACATGTTTGTGTCCGTTAGATCGCGAATCTGTGGCTATGCAGCTCTTTGTAGATGCTTGGCTGCATCCATAACGTCCTTGCGATCTCCCAAAATTTCTCTTGCAGGCTTGACTCGACGCGTCGACCGCTAACCAGATCGCCTGCCACAGTCTTCAGGGACTTTCATCAGCAATGACAAAGTACATTTTGGTTTCTGGAGGTGTAGTGAGTGGCATTGGGAAGGGTGTCATTGGTGCGATAGCCTGTTCAGCATATTCATGGTATCATCGTTGAAGACATCAATTTGTCCCTGGGACTCTAGCTTCATCGACGGGCTTGCTTTTGAAGACCACTGGACTCAAGGTCACTGCCATCAAGATCGACCCGTACATGAACATAGATGCGGGCACAATGAGGCCCACAGAGCATGGTAAGAAACTCGAAGGATCTGTCTAATCTCAGGAAGTGTTCTGAACGAAGACTCAAGGCGAAGTTTATGTGCTCAATGATGGAGGAGAGGTCGATCTAGATTTAGGAAATTATGAGAGATATCTCAATGTTACTTTGTCTCGGGATAACAACATTACCACTGGGAAGATCTACCGGGAAGTGATAGAGAAGGAGGTTCGTAAATCAATACCAAAGACGACCTAAACTCTTTTGACGATGATCTTGGATTCAACAGAGGAAAGGTGAATACCTCGGAAAGACGGTTCAGGCGTGTTGAATTTCCTCCAAGATATAACGTCCGTGTTTCTGACCAGGAATGTCCAGATCGTCCCGCACGTAACAAACGCCATCCAAGACTGGATCCAGCGGGTTTCCAAAATCCCAGTGGATGAGTCCGGCGAAGAGCCCGACGTTTGCATCGTTGAGGTACATCCTTCGCCAACCCACCAGATTAGATCACTCTGAACGCTTTGTACGCGTATTGCAGCTCGGCGGCACCGTCGGAGACATTGAATCCGCACCTTTCGTCGAGGCAATGCGTCAGTTCCAGTTCCGGGTGGGACACGACAACTTCGCACTTATTCACGTCTCCCTCGTTCCGGACATGCATGGAGAACAGAAGACAAAGCCGACTCAAACGACCGTTCATTCCCTGAGAGGCCTTGGTCTTCTTCCTGATTTGGTGATTTTAACAGTCAATGCCATCCGCGGATCTGGCTGAATGTATATGTTCGTTAGATTGCATGCCGTCTCTTGGTCCCTCAGCCTCTCTACCCTGCGACCAAAGACAAGATCTCCATGTTCTGTCACGTCAGCTCAGAACAAGTCTTCGGTGTCCACGACGTGTCGTCTGTGTACCACGTCCCCCTGCTGCTGCAGTCGCAAGGAATCGTGGAATATCTAACGAAACGCCTCAAACTCAATGATCTCAAGCTGACAAAGGAGATGTCGCAACAGGGTGCCTCTTTAGGGAAGAGATGGAGAGAGCTAACTACTGGGTGAGTTCTTGTTCTTCATTTTGCTCGACTGTATTGATTTCGATGTATTGTAGCCAGGAACGGCTGTTTGACAAAGTTTCCATCGCTCTGGTTGGAAAATACACGGACCTCAAGGATTCGTATATGTCCGTCACAAAAGCCCTAGAGCATTCGGCCTTCCGCGTTCACCGGAAACTTACTGTCCACGTAATACATTCATCTTCCTTCCCGTCTGTTTACAATACTCATCACCTTCGTTAGTGGGTAGAATCTTCTGACCTGGAACCAGAAAAGCAGGAGTCAAATCCAGCTCGCTATCACGATGCTTGGAGGCAAGTGGTTGGTGCTGGGTGCGTAACCGTCGGTTTCCTCAGACACTTCATTTGAATGACATGAACTGATCCTCCAGCGGCATCCTTGTACCTGGCGGTTTTGGTCACCGTGGTACGGAAGGCATGTTACTCGCCATCAAATACGCCAGAGAACAAAAGGTACCCTTCCTCGGAATTTGTCTCGGGTTCCAGCTGGCCGTTATCGAGTGGGCTCGCAACGTTCTCGAACTTCCTGGTTCGTTCCCTGTCTTCTGCATTGGTAACATACATGACTTCATTTCTTTCTCGTAGACGCCACTTCGTCAGAATTCGAACCCGAAGCAAAGCACCCCATCGTAATCTTCATGCCAGAAATCTCCAAAACACACATGGGAGGAACCATGCGACTTGGGCTCCGCCCCACTGTCTTCGAGGAGGGTACCGAGACCTGGTCGCGGGCGCGAAAGCTGTACGCGGGTGCTCCGAAAATCTGGGAACGTCATCGTCATCGCTACGAAGTAAATCCTGAGTATGTCGACCGCTTGCATGAAAGTGGAATGAAGTTCGTCGGTAAAGATGAGAAGGGCGAGCGAATGCAGATCTGTGAACTCAAAGGTTCGTGGGGAACCTCTATTTGTTACCGAATGATCTGAGTTCTATCGACCGTAGACCATCCATTCTTCATGGGTCTGCAAGCTCACCCCGAGTTCTGCACGCGTCCTTTGAACCCGTCACCACCATTCCTCGGATTCATTGCTGCGTCATCGGGAGGATCCGTACTTGACGAACAGACCGAGTTCCAGTTGGCGAACTACCGACCACCCCATCCTGAGCTCTCTATGGTTAGTGAATCTGCTCTGAAGAGCGCTGCGGAAGCAGTCGAAGTCAACAGGATAGAAAAGGAGAGTGAAAACCATATGAATGTGATTCAGGTCGTGAACGAGGATCAGTGAAGGTGGTACTCTGGGATGGGAAGGACAGAGTGATTCTGATTGCTTCAGTATAGACAATGTTAGAGTTGCATTTTGTGTGTATGATATATTCTATAACATAATTCTTGTTTGGATTCTACTTCGACTCTATAAATATAATCTAATAACGAATACGATTATGGTATCATGACCAAGGTTCACAAAAAAAACAAGTATCTAATCTATTCTATTGGGTCTCACACGGTGTCATCGTACATTCGCATTTGGTCAGTGTGCATGAGGAGTTCAGGTTCCAAGAAATCCTTCGCTGACTGCAAGAATAGATACTTAACATACCAGCAAGCTACTGAGGAAATAATTACTCACCGGAAGTTTGCTGAACGTCTAAGGTACCTGTAATCTTCAACTCTGCAAAAGCCTCCAGGATTGCAACCATCGGTTTCGGTTCAACGTCATTCAACACGAAGACTTTCAATCGACGGAAAGACTTCAACCCTTTCAAAAATCTATTCAGTGCGGCCCATTCTGACATATCTAAGTTGGAGAGGTCCCCATCTACTTCTTGCCGAAAACTGATCTTAATTGACACCTCCTCTAGAGAAGTAGAGAGTTTGAGTTGACTGAGATTTTCGAACAGCCACGGGATAAAAGTGCTTTGACTGGCTTCCCCAAACAAACCCACACCGGTGCGCAGTCGTAGGATCCGGAGACGTGAGAGAATGCCGAGATTGACGGGATTAATATTCACAATGTCTCCAGATCGTCCACCTAGCGAGCAAAGAAAAGCAATCAGCACCTCGTGGAGATGAAATTCAAGTGAAAGAACATTACCTCGAAATGAGGACTGAAGCAAAAGAGTTCAAGGGAGTCTTTACAAGCTTCTAGTAGCCTTCCGACACCCATTGAGTCTGGGTGGCGGCCGTATTCCGTCATCAAAGAAACAGAGAGCTTCTTGAGTTTGACAATGTCGAGCGGGCCAACAGGAGACGTCATCCATTCTGCAAAAAATCGGAACAAGGGATCCGACAGCGCGACAGAAAGGTTTTGCAGACGAGGACGAGCACTTGCAGATGGGTTACGTGTCCATTGCCCGTCCAGGAGCTGGAGCATATGATCCTTTCGAAAGGTAACATGCTCAAGTGTCAGACTTTCCAGCGCTGGACATCCATCAAACATCAAGAGCGGAATTTCCGTTACACGTTTGAGCGTGATGTCCACCAGAGATTGCGAGCGGAAGCTATCTTGAAGAGCTCGCTGTACATCAATTGACATGGCTGTCCATATTATGGTCGATAAGGCCTGGCATGTAATGCTGATGGTCTTCAACTTGCCCAACAGAGGAAGGCATTCCGGGAGGATGGTGTCGTTATGGAGACAGGTGTATCTGCCAATTGAATCCAAGTTTACAATGAGAATGCCTTCCACGAGGTGCGTGATACGAGGAGAAGAGAAGAGAAGTTCTCGGAACTGCTCTGCCGCTCTCCTTTTGCCCTCTCTTACCGAGAAGTGTAGAGTAACGCTGGCGAAAAGATGTTTCTTTGCGATTGCCGCAAATCGCCTGCAGACGAGTGAGCTGGCTTTGAGGGATGAAGGATCATCATGAAGATAGCTGAAAATAAGGTCTTCCAGCTCGAATGGCAGGTCGTCCTCCATGACTGATAGGATGCCTGCCTCCTCAATATCGTGATATAACCTTGAACAATCCAAATCTTATGTGGGTTGCGGTGTTGGTCCAATGGCGGTCCAATAAAAAAGCCCTCTACTTTCATGAATGATTATAAGTAACGCTGGCGTGGGTGACTCTGGATAGAGGAATCACCTTAGGATGCCTTACTCAAGTCTTACCGGAAACTTGCCGGCGTTGTGGAATGTTGTTGCTAAGTAGCTGTTGCAGATGGAACGCCCATGGTCTAGGGTTTACCGAAGACGTCGGCTAACGTTATACCCTTATGGCTGGCTACATGAGCAATCTGTGCTCTGATTTACTTAGTTCAATCTGGTAATTCGTCACCGGATTTCAAAGGACGCGTCTACGAATTCTTCTCCTCGGTAACGACAGGCTGGTCATCATGCATCGAGACTACACTGGTGCAATGTGGCTCTGTTCGATGATGGTCGAACTATTGAACCAAGCAGGTACATCCAAATCTTCGTATGGGGGTTGCAATGAACAGAGAGACTCAGAGAGAGACAAAGTCAGAGATCAGGAACTACCTTCAAGGCTGAAAGTCAGCACCAGCACCAGCAATTGTAACTCTTCCCGTCTTTTACAGATGTGACAACGTTGTTCAAGCAGACTTCTAGATGAAAGATAAAAGAGTTTGGTGTATTTATTCCTCCACCAAGAAATCCCGGGATGATATATCAACTAATGACAGAATATTCAGATTGTCAGTTTGATGTAAACTGGAAGACATGCCACTCAAGTCCGCCTGAATGCCAGACGCAATGATATTCTGCAAATAAGGTTCGAGGGCCTTGGAAATGTGTCGCAATGGGCGTCATGATCAAGTCTGATTCTGACTTGACGAAATTTTGGAAAATTGTGGATGAGCAGGTCAAATGTAAGGTCCCAGACTGTACCGTCTGATCCCGAGACCTCGCCAGAGACTATGTATTCCGCATGCTTTCCGTAAAACACCGATCCTTCCTTCCCCATCTCGGTCCGGATGGCGAGGTTGCTCCGTGTACATATGCGAATGTCGATCTCCTTCTGTCACTTTGCGAAGATGCGCAAAAGGCACTTGTGCAGCTGACCAGTTCTCAATAACCGAAGAGACAGTCAGGCCGAAACCGACATCAGCTCTGCTGCATAAGTATAGAATGCGTAGTTGGTGCCTTTCGAGACTTCTCTAGCGAATCCCTAAGCCCCATGGAATCTAGCGCAAATTCAGTGAAATTCTGATTGATTGTGGCAACTTTGACGGGCACAGACTCGATAGCTGTAGACTTTGCCATTGGTTGTAAGTAGTATAGTTGAGATCCGCTTTCTGGAATTTGGACAAGTGACGAGGAACGTCGGTATTTCGGGCGGAGAAAATCAGAGCCTGTGGCTGTGCCCCGCCTCGGCTTCGCCACAATGCGGTCTTGATGAAAATTTTGAAGCACGATTCCTCCGCACGTTTACGAGGTTATGAGGAAACCTTTTCTCGTTCAAACCTTTGAAAAGAGGTTGTCTGTTCTTGATGCGTAACTGAAGTGGAGCAAATGGCAGAGGATATCTGCAAGGCATGAGCCGAATGCAAAATACAAGAGGAAGCAGACGGCCGATCGGAGAGCGGAAGTACCTTTTGGGACCATTCCGGATAAATTTGACAAGTCCTAACATCTCCGAATCCAAATTGGCCATAGATAACGAAACCATTACAATTGCAAACTAGAGATAAGGAATTTGGAGAAAAGGAGCATGGAGCCGCTGGTAATTTTTCACCAGAGTCGCCTTGCTCCTTCCCTTCTTCTTGCACTACCTACCACACCGACCAACAGCTCTTCCTTCAAAAATGGTCCTCCCAGTTGAACCCGAATTCGAGCAGGTAATTACCTTGTGTTTCCTCAATGTATCAAGCTCACCAAGATCGTGCATAGGCTCTTGAAGAGTTGACTACCAGCTTGCAGCCTTTCTTGGACGCCAATCCTCAGTACAGGAAGGCGTTGGAGGTTGTTCAAGTCCCAGAACGTGTGCTCCAGTTCCGCGTTGTCTGGGAAGACGACCGAGGTGTCCCTCACGTCAACCGGGGCTTCCGCGTGCAGGTGTGTCTTATTTCCAAAGAAACCAATTATTCAGTCGGTTAAAATATTTCCATTCAGTACAATTCTGCCCTCGGTCCCTACAAAGGCGGTCTCCGTCTTCACCATTCCGTCAACTTGTCCATCCTTAAGTTCCTTGGTTTTGAGCAAACCTTCAAGAATGCTCTTACTGGGTTGAGCATGGGGGGTGGAAAAGGAGGGTCCGACTTTGACCCCAAGGGGAAGTCTGACAACGAGATCAGAAGGTTCTGCTACGCCTTCATGGGCGAGCTCTTCCGCCACATCGGTCAGGACACTGATGTTCCCGGTACGTTGCGTCGCATATCTCTATTTCGATCGCATCACTGATTTTTTTTTTGCTTGGTCACACAGCGGGAGACATTGGTACCGGTG
Organism: Crassisporium funariophilum; assembly: GCA_014925845.1. NCBI lineage: Eukaryota > Fungi > Basidiomycota > Agaricomycetes > Agaricales > Crassisporiaceae > Crassisporium > Crassisporium funariophilum. Next base: position 1,006,041 of record JACGCL010000007.1, read on the forward strand.
CTCGGGAGATCGGTTTCCTCTTCGGCGCGTACAAGAAATTGAGGAACGAGTTCACCGGCATGCTCACCGGGAAGGGCTTGAACTGGGGTGGAAGCTTCATTCGTCCCGAAGCTACTGGCTATGGCCTGATCTACTACGTCGAGCACGTAAGTCCCCCAAACCTCCCGCCTGTTCGCAATCTCATAAACGATTTTTGCATCCAGATGATTGCCAAGGCGTGCCCAGAGTTCAGCTTAGACAAGCCCAGCACTCTCGTCGCCATCTCGGGTTCCGGAAACGTCTCCCAGTTCACCGCTCTCAAAGTGATCGAGCTCGGCGCCACCGTCCTCTCACTCTCTGACTCCAAGGGCTCTCTGATTTCGGAGAAGGGATATACGAAAGAATTCGTTCAAAAGATCGGGCAGCTGAAATTGAAGGGAGGCAGCCTTGAGTCGTTGGCGAATGAGACCGGATACACCTACCATGCTGGTAAGCTTTTATCCTGTGCATGTGAAATTATTTTATTGATCCGACGGAATCAGGTCTCCGTCCTTGGACGCTCCTCCCGACTGTCCACATCGCCCTGCCAGGCGCCACACAAAATGAAGTCTCAGGCGAAGAAGCCGAGGCTCTAGTGAAAGCTGGAGTGCGCATCGTCGCCGAAGGCTCAAACATGGGATGCACAGCAGAAGCCATCGACGTTTTCGAGGCCTCGCGCAAGTCGGGTCCAGGCGGAATATGGTACGCCCCTGGCAGTGCGTAATCTTTTCCAAAAATCTCCTCTGTCCCGACTGCTGACTGTCCCTTCTCGACTATTGATAGAGGCATCCAACTGCGGTGGTGTCGCTGTTTCAGGTTTGGAAATGGCACAGAACAGCCAGCGTCTGGCATGGTCCACCAAAGATGTTGATTCAAAATTGAAGAGCATCATGGCCGAATGTTACGGGGTACGTTCTTACTTTCTTTCTCCTTTATTCTGCGGGCCTTGCTGAGATTCCTGTATCATTCTTCAGATCTGCCTGAGTGCAGGAACCAAATGGTCTGGCGAGGAATTGACCGACGATGTTCTGCCTAGCTTGTTGTCCGGAGCCAACGTTGCTGGTTTCATCAAGGTCGCGGACGCAATGAAGGAGCACGGTGACTGGTGGTAGATTCGGCAAGGCCATATCCACGATACTCGTACCTTCCCACTTCCGCCATCGTCTCCCCATCGACTCGGCGTCACTCATTCACCGTTTGTCGCAAAATTCAAGATATCCGCGAACATCTCTTCGCAATCATCTCGTCTCGATATTCACGATTCCATCTTTCTTTATTACCATAGGAATCGTTTGTTTATTCCGATTCTGCCTCGTCCGATGCTGGATTTCACATATCGAAACCACTGTCTATCATTGTATATCACTGTCATCTTATCACTCTCATAGAATACCAGCTCATGTCATGTAACGATGATCTAATAAGCACATTTTGTAACATTTCGGCGAACTCTCAGTGTAAGCGTGGTTTACTCTGACAGAGTCTGACCAACTTTGTGTCTCTTAATTTGAACACTCACCTGCACGAACAACTCAATGAGCGTTGTGCGGTCGACATCTGAATATGGTCGTGGTACATATTTGTAAGAAGTCGAATCTGAATATGGAGCTGGGTTCGTGGGAACCTCGTGCCAGTTCAGACGATCATAATGGTCGCGATTCTCTTTCTCTCTCTCTACACATTTGGGATTCATACTTGAATCAGATTCACGATCTCTGCTGCCAACGAAGGTAAATCTCATTTTTCGTATTGATTACTTCTGACCGCATGTACCCTGACAATGATAGGCCGCAAATGATGCTCGTTAATACGGGATATGTCCAGGAATTGCCGCAGGAGACTATTGACGACATTCTCCATTACCTGTGGAATGACCGTGCTGCTCTACAAGCCTTGTCTTCTACATGTCGCTCATTCACTCCGACTTGCCAGAAGTTGTTATTCTTCTCGATATTCTTGCGCAGTGAATATCGCTCACAAGTCGCGCAAGCCAGAACTCCCCCTCCCCCTTTCCAAAACCTCTATCAAGTGCTCTTAGGAGCTCCCCATCTTGCCGAACATATCCGGCAAGTGTGGGTTGAAGATTTCGAACCTAAGGGTGACCAGCTTCAGCACAAATGGTTGAAGGAAGGCTCGCCACACCTCGGGGCTCTATTGTCCTTGCTACCCAACGTATCAACATTCTGTCTTTTCCGCTCGTTATATATTCGGAAGAACTGGGGATACACCTCTTCCGAAGTTCTTGGAGAGCTTGCTCAACTTCTGCGCTCACCTAAGCTAAACCGTCTGGAGCTCACCCGCACGCCACTTGCCTTACTGAATCACTGTTCGATGTTAAAACATCTTTATCTTCACGAGCTTTGTGTTCCTAGGATTGATCTCCCACATGTGGTGCACACTGGGAAGCGGCCGCAGTTGGATACATTCATACTGAAAGATATCCGTCTCCCAGAGGACGAAGCTGCCCAGGTGCTTTTGCAAATTCCGCAGGCCCTAGATCTCTCAAGGTTACGAAAGCTGGCAGTAGGTCTGGCAGATTCTGACGAAGGCCATCTCCTTCTATCGCGTCTCTTGCATGCATCTTCAGAAACTCTCGAACATCTTGCATATATTTCAGTTTTCAAAGGTGTGCCACAATCAAAAAACTGATTGAGCCGGCACGTCGTTGATGCAAGCGTTTTAGGATACACGAATGTGCCGAGTACGATTGCGAAAATTGACCTGAGCAATTCGACGTCTCTACGCGTCCTCAATGTCCGCTTCTCTCCTTGGGGACGTTGCGTCGTTCACCAATTCTTAAGCATATTGAGGACAATACCGCGAACCAACCGCCTCGAAAGCATCGCCTTCTCTGCACAGCCTGTATGGAATGAAGAAAATTCCGACGTTAACGTGTGGACTGCGATCACAGACGTTCTCACCCATAATTGTCCAGCCCTTCGAAGGGTCGAGTTCGGATTATCGTTCACAAATCAAGAGGACTTGACATTATTTGCAGTAAGGATCAAACCACGCCTCCAAGCACTTCTGGATTCCGACCTATTGGAATTTCGACAAGGTAAGGGTAAGCGACGAATTTCTTGTGCTATTTGCGAAGTATCATTCATTACCTTTTGACTCAGAGGACGAATGTTATATTTACGAGCAGTTCCGGTCATATAGATAGATGGACAACTTCAGATACACTTGTATGGTGGATTAAATTAGGATTCCATCTCAACGTCCTTGCTCTCCGACTGCTGATTCGGTTCCTCCGTCTGCTCTACACCCACACTACCGGCAGGCCTCCAAACATTCCCAGATGTGGCCTTCCATAGGCGGATGCGACCATCGTTACCGGCGGAAGAAAGTATCGTCCTGCACAGCAATAATCAGAAACTCATGAGAACGACGCAAGGCATAGAAAGTCACCCAGTGATATTCCACTCCACCCTTCCCACTGCTGACCTAACGAACAAAGGAATAAAAACACGAGATAAAAGTATCTGCAAGGCTCGAGTCGAGAAACCAACGTACTTGTGCTGATCGAAATCAGCGACGGACACCGCTGTCCATTTCGCATCTTCTAAACTTTCTCCCTCGCCCATTCCTTCGTTATCCACGTCATCCGATCCAGGTTTTACCTTCCATATCCTCACGTGCCCATCGCGTCCCCCGGTGGCTACCAGATGGTATGAGCGACCGCAGGATGGTGCCCATGCGACAGAGGTGATGGCATATGTAGCAATGCCGGCTTGGCCTGCACCAGTGCGTGACTCTGAGGGCTCAGTGGTTGAGGTTGGATTGATTGGAGCACTTGAGTTAGAGGTCGTGTTTGTAGCAGTGCTCGGCGAGGAACTGAGAATTAAGAGTGTTGTTGAACGACGAGCGTTTAGTTGAATGATCTGCTGCCAATCAGCATTGGTAGCATTGCCATGTCTGTGAGGGCTTACCTTGATGACGCCACTCGTGCCACACCCAGCTGCGATTACCTCACCCCAGTAACGTTCTTTACACCATGCGATGCACCAACCGCCATCCGCTTCTCTGTTCCCAAGCCCTGGACGTGGCTGAGAGGACGAATTTGCGCTTTGTTGTAGCCCTTGTTGGAGAGCCTGCGCAACGAGAGACGCAGAGGCGCCATCGAGAGTTGCGTGAGTTTGTGTGGGTGTAGCAAGGGCGATTGTATGGGCACGCGAAAGATACCCTGGTGAGGGGCCAGTCGCGATATTTTGCACATCGAGCTCTTCAACAAGTTGCCAGGAGGTGAGAGAGGGTTGTTCAACGCATTCATATATCCTTAGGAGATTGTCAGTCGATATTGTAGCCTGGGCACGGTGTCATGTTGTGTTCATGTTCAACATTTAGGAAACGCACTAATTTCAATCCAAAGTGATGCGGCGCGAACTCGACGGCTCGTACTGTCCCTTTCGCATCTGACAAGACAGCCCTCTCGATCCAACGTGAATTCGATGGACCAGAGGTTGATTGGTGTTGGGCTGTTCCGTTCACCATTGTTGCTTGCTGAGCTTCGGACTGTGAGACCGACGCTTGTTCCCATATTTTGACTGTGCGATCGAACGAGGAAGATGCGATGATTGAACCAAATTCTGGATGAGCCCAAGCGACTTTGGACACAGCGGCATCGTGAGCCTGCAGTACATCAACAAAAGTTGTTTGAAGAATTGCCAACCACGCACTTTCCAGTCATCCTCTACGTTCCATGCATTGTTTTCGTCCTGCTGCCATATTTTTATTCTGATTTGGAATATGCAATGAAGATTTAAGAAAACCAATACAAATGTAACACGGCTCATCGGAATCCACGAACCTTTGATCCAAGCTACATGTTGCCAAACGAAGTCCATAGAAATCGTACGACGCGTCTGTCACTAAGTCACTGTGGGCAGTTTGAATAAGACCAGTTTGAATCATAGCAAGACCTATGAGTTTCGCAAGGAGGTTCGATAAGGCGCGTCGAAAGCGAGCATTAGTCGCTTACTAATCATTGAACCATGATGGCCACGAGTTTGGCTTTGTCTATTCCTTCCATTGCCTTAGGGCGACCTGCACCTACCTGCACAACCTTTGAGCAATCAAGCCATATGAGGCGGCATCAACACTCTCCGAAGCCTGCCAAGGGTGTATCATGCCTCATTGACTCTCCCCCATATCAATGATTGAGAGACGCAAAGCGTATGCTCTTACATCGTCTTTTCTGCAGCACAACATCAGCGTTATTTCACCAGCACTGTACTTCTGCTCTCCAGTGAGATGCATTCAAACCCTAACGGTGCGACTTGCAATAATGGAGGTACGTCTTGAAATCTCGTGGTTTCATGTACAAAGCATGAGGCGCAAAATGCATGTTGAGGCTGCACGCTGAGCCTCTCGATATTTCCATCCCTTGTTTTGTATTCGAACCTTTCCTCGACTTCGACTTGGAACTAAATTCAACCCAAGCTCCTCCCGTATCTCCGCTACTAGTACTGCCATCCCCGGGCACCATCATACAACTACGTCTGCACAATCTGGCTGCTGTGAGATCGCCTGCCAAACTCTCCACGCACAATTAACTGTTCAAATTCGAGGTTCCTGTCGATCTTGCCAATTCTCGCACCCTTGTCATCAAGAACCTCTGATTCTATTGTGGCCAAATACACCGATCGTTTTCTGGGTAAGGCTCGCCCACACCAGCCAACTTGAACAGAATCAAGTATCTATGCCCATTTTGACTCTCGTTCTTATCACTGCGAGACTGCTCTCTTTAGAAATGAGGATTGGAGCGAGCTTGACAAGTATCTGGCATTCGCTGAATTTTTCCGGTCTCTAAACTGGCACCATCGACTTCCACGAAGAGAAGCATCTACTCGGGTTGAAAGCAGAATTCAAGAAGCGTCCGATTTGTCTAGGCTCCCACTGCGTCTGTCGTGCTCCATTCAGAAAAGTGACCTTGTCTTTGGAGGAGGAGGAGCATATTATGATCTGCTATCGTGATGCGCCCGATTTTTGGCACGCGAGTGATCAGGAGTTTATCTTGAGCGCGCGCACAGATTCTTCTCATGTGGCTGGTTCAAGGAAGTATGTCACTGCAGGTCAAATCTGCTTTTCATCGACGCTCTGCTTCACCTGTTCAACAGCCCATCCCACTCTGTATTTCCGGAGATCCTCCGAAGCGCTGCATTTTGGGCGCTTCTGCACGGATCTCGACAGGATACCACGCCTGTTTAGCATACGTTTTGCAAACGCCAAGCAAACATTTGAACTGAGACGCACGATACGGCCTGATAGGGCCATGAGGTTGTGGCGCAGGTACCGAGTCTCACCATGTAACGTGCTCATGCATATGGAACAGAGGGCACACACACACATATCGCACACCAATAAATGTACGCGACTCAGGAGAACGACACGGCCGTATCACATGGGAAGCAGCTTTATGTAGATTCCATTTCCGAAACGTCCATACATCAAGAACTACAAATGTACTACTATGTAGATTAACAAAGGTGTATATAATCCACGAAAATAACGAGAGTTCAGGTAACAACAAATGAAGTTCACAATTAAGAGATGTCCGAGGTATTACCCTTGGATGCAAACCAAGTCAATATATGTCAAGGGATCAAGCGACGAGAATGATACTCACAATTAATCTTGTTTCCAAACAATGCTTGCGCGTTTGTTCTGAATATAGCAGTCTTCTCAGCAGCGGTGAAGAGGGGCGAGTTCTTCACGGCAGCGAGTGAACCAGCTTGAGGTGCAAGTGGGGCGTAAGGGAAGTCCTGAGATTAGCGCATGTTAGTATTGGTATGATTGCGGGATATATTGTAAACGCACAGTGCCGTAAAGCAACTGGGTCTTGGGAATACCGTAACCTAAAAGCCCAGCGACTTGATGAGCAAAAGTAGGTCCAGCAGAGTCCCACCAGAAGCTGCAAAGAGAATAACATCAGTGGGAATTGAGCAACGTTTACGACAAAAGCCTCACCGTGTGGAGTATATCTGGAGGGACGAGTCGTAAATGGCCGGGTAGGATTTGAGGATACGATCGATAGTGGATGGGAATGCTCCTCCAACTGCAGTCGAACATGAGTTTAGATCTTCAAAGAGAATGTGACCGCGTACCATGGGGAATAACGTAATGAATGTTAGTGAAGTTGTGGATTGTTTCCGTAAGCGTCAAGTCCATGAGAGTGCGAGCAGTCTCGAAGCTGGCAAGTGGTTAGAGCAGAAACGATCTAAAACAGGCCCAAAGCTTACTAGAACTCGATCTTGCCAGTAATATAGGGTGTTGGATTGGCTTCAATGATTGTGTTACCAACTTTCATAACAGGAAGGGCGGGGTGAATGTACAGAATTTGTCGTCCGGGCCAAGAGTTGACGGTTTGGAAGAATGGCTTGAAATCGGTATGGCCGAGGTATTTGCCTTGTATATTGGACTGAAGCCAGATACCGACTGCACCGAGCTCATTTATGGCGTACCGGGCCTCGCGAATCGCCTCCGTGGTCCATGGAAGTGGAACTTGCGCGTAAAAGCTGAATTTGCCTGGGTAAGCGCGGCAGTAGGCAGCTGCTTGCTCATTCAAAATTCGGGCAAGGGCGACCGTGAGGGCCTTGTTTCCGGCGTAGACATTGGGACCAGGTGTGGAGAACGCGATGATAGAGCGTTGAATTCCCTGTCCAGCCATGAAAGACAGTTGAGCATCCATCGTCCAGTCGGGGACGGGATTTCCACCAATGTCTGGATACAGAGCCTGATACCACGATGGTACGACATGGGCTAGTATGTGGCCAAACTTAATGATGCAACTAGATCACGCAATAAAACCATACCATGAGAGTCAACGATGTTGTTGGGAGTGGGTGTTTGACGGCGCATTATATGGCCAAGATTTCGCTTGGCCGGAGCAGCGGCGACGTAGGTCTCCTCGATTTCAGCAATTGCGGTGTCAAAGAAGTCCAGGACGGTGAGGTCAATATCATCTGCACCATATGTTAGAGCGTTGACTCCCATGTCCAAGCTTTACCTACCGGCTGACGCATTCGTGATGATTGTGTCTGTTACATCCGTTTCTTGAGCAACAACAACCGACAAAGAGGTCAAAACCAAAGTGGTGAGGAGGGTAAAGAGAGTGGACGTCTTCATTATGGAATGGCTAGACGAGGGCCGTCGAGGTTTGGGAGGTTTGCTAGGGAGCGTAGAACCTTGAGAGAAAATATTTTCCGGGGCGGCAGACCTTATAAACTTTTATCTCTGGAGTTCCACAGGAACGATGACAAGTAGGGGTACAGTGTTGATCGTTGATCGCCAAACACAACTTAATTCAATCAACCGGCCGGGCAGCGCCAACAGGTTTGTGTGTAATGTTGAGCAGGTTATGAGTGTCGCCCTGTGATGTAAGTTCGGCGCTCACCAACTTCAAGATCTCTTGGCTTCCCTGTTTCTGTTCATCGCCAAGTAAACCAATGATTTCAGGGAAGTCAATCGAAGCCAAAGCCATGTATCTCTCCGGCCCGTTCTTCGCGTTCATTCGCATCTTCGCCGTCCAGCAGTCTCCAGCAGTTCATGGCCGACATTCCACGCTCTTTGTGCTGCCGAACAGCGTTGCTCCATCAATGCGCTGCTCTGCCAGCCCGTCGTCAAATTCTCGAACAATTGCAACCCTTGAGGGCAGAAAGTCGGCGCCGGCAGCATTTGTGCCCACAAGGTACCAGGGCCATGTGTATTCTGGACACGCTATCACAGCGTGCACTCGGCCTGGGGATCGGGAATTTATGTTTTAGGTTTGCCTCTTATTTATTGTTGGCAAGGTACGAACGGCTACGAGTTTGATCCTCAAAATATGTAGGTACACGAACTATATTCCTTGCAACCGACGGGCTCAATGGCTCAATGACTCCGGCGAAATCAAAAGGCACAATATAGACTAAGATAGTACTGGGTGCGCTTCAACGAAACGCTGAATTCGCGATTTCGCTGTGTTCGGCAGATGAATACAGTCAATTTGCATTCGCGTTTTTGAGGTTTGCATCGGTGCTGTTCCGGACGGCTTACACGATGACAAGTTCAAGTTATATTTCATATCGGGTACAGGTCCCGTCGCCCGATCTAGAGCCATCAGACCCTATCAGACCTTCATCTTTCCCATCCACTTCTACCGACGCGCCCCCCAAGGAGATACGGAGATGCTGTCCGCGAGGTTGCTTCTGGTTGTTGCAGTTGCTGCTATCGGCACCGAAACTCGGTGATCATGCCAATGTAACCTCATATTTCAACGCGATGTGTAGGAAGGTCTTTCAGTGTAGTGTTGCTCAAGGTCGAAATCTTGACAGAGTCCACGGTACGATTGATTCAGCAGTGATGTCAGTTTGATCTGAGGGCAGACTCAGTGAACTAACCAATTTCAGCAATGATGACCATACACGTGGATTGCAATCCTGGATTTGATCCTTGGCAAAGGACACCCCAAGACATCGCCAAAAAATGCCACCAGTTGCGGTCATATTCAGGTCGCGACTGGTCGCAATGACTTCCAACCCTTGCACTTCCATGATCGTTTTCTCACAGCACTTTGATCCAAGTACTTAAGCAGTAGAGACGTTGAGCCTGGTCGAAAATTGAAAGTGAATAAAACTACATCAAATTCGGTCGACTGGTCGACCCTACTTCCCAGATACTGGTATGCATTTCCCCGACGAACATAAGAAGACGAATTGACAACCGTGAATTCTCAGATTTGTGGAGCCTCATTTCTTCTAGCTCAGGTCGTCGCCAATCCCTCCAGATCCCTCCCCATCTTGCAATCATGGTAAATTGGATGGACCCCGCTGTGATTACGAAAAACAGCAGTAAGCGCCTTAGAATGCGTCCCTGTCATTTATTCTCATCTATTCAAACCCGTTTCTGTCTCTAGAGGTTTTTGCTGCATTCTCGCTCGTGCTCACTGGAGTCGCGGTCTGGGATGTTCTGGCAAACTTATGGTTTGACTGGCAGATTGTTACGGGGAAACGAAAATGGAAATGGCCCATGGTAAATTGTTATCGTCTACTTGGCCGACAACACCATTTACCTTCTATGAACTTTCAAGCTCATCTACTGGGTTGCCCGGATATGCATGTTGTTACACATTTTTGCCATTACAATCAATCGGAATGCCTTGAGCGAAGTACCATGCACAGAACTTACCTTCATGTCTAAATGTGTGTTGCAAAGCATTGCACTAACATGGGTTGCTGACTTTCATCTTATCTAGTCTCTGATGCCATGGGCACCTGCTCGTCGTCGTTAATTCTTGTCCTTCGAACAAGGGCAGTATGGCATCGTGACATGAAGATCACGGTCATTCTTGGCCTGTTGTTCATGGGCCAAATAGCTATGTGGTCGCAGAGTGAGTATTTTTATTGATCGTATTCTGATTACTGGCTAATTATTTGGACAGCTTTCCGCTTCTCCAAGGCTGCGTGGAATCCAAAGCGCATGCTGTGCGATGTTCTCTCAACTGCCCCAAGAGCCATGCTTGTTTCTGTCTTTGCCTATAGTCCGTTTTTCTACTCCGTTCGCTCAAACTCGGTGACTGAAACTCCTGATAGCAATGGCATTCGATCTTATCATCCTTTGTTTCTGCACGTACCGCTTAGCATCACATCGTGCAAGCACCCTTGGCAACCTACTTCTTCGTGACGGGATTGTGCGTAGTGCATCTGATCATCCTTCAACATTTACCGATGTCGATTTCAGGGTTACTTTTGTTTCGCCTTCGGTTCTAACCTTGTACAGACCGTCATGGCTGCTCTTCACTACAATCCGGTAATGAACATTATGGCGCTTCCTTTCGCTCTCGTTGTCTCTGTCATTGCCGCCACCACTGTATTCCGCAATGTGTTCACTGCGTATGACTCGTTCTCCAGCGATTCTAACAAGCAAAGCGGCAATTCGGGTGCTCCCCGGAGTGAAGGCCCACTCCTCCGAACTGGTGCTCGCATTCTCTTCGCAAATAACACTACAACACACCAGGTCTCGACGAACGAAATTCCACTCGGAGAATACAAGACGAATTCTGACATAGGAAACATATCAGTCCACAGGGTTGTTGACGTTGAGGTAGACGGTGTGCCTAAAGAATCAGTACGTCAACCACTGCCCAGATGTGCATGGAATCAAAACTTATCAAATCAACTTATGCTAGAAAAGCAAGGCTCACGGGTATAACGATCGCAGCCCGACATTCACACAAGAAAAAGGTCACGCTCTGTAATTTTGATAGGAACTGTACTTATTGCGCCGGCCGTCCGTCCATGCCCAACCTACCCGTCAATGGCGACGCTCAATAGACTAGGGTGTCGCCTTATTTATAAACCTTGTTGATCACATGTTGCATACTGCCTTGTACCTCAGCGGCCTCTGTTTTACAGCGGGCGTATTGTAGTTCTTATATGTAGCCAATCGGTCGTGTTGTAGATGAGAACTCAGTTAGCTATCTAGACCCGGCACAGACCATCAGAACTCCACCTCTCACTGCCCACTCCTCCTTTGACAATGAACAGGTCTGTAGGGTCGAACTTGCTCTTGATCGCACTCAACTTGGGATAATTCGGCCCAAAGAAGGTCGACTGGAAGTTGACTTCCAAGGAATCTGCTTCATTTGAGTATGCTCCCGCGTCATTTCCTGAAAGCCTTTCGAGGATAGGCAGTTGTTTGCGCATAAAGAGGGTCTGGTTGCCATGTACCTCTTGTACGCTTGCGCCATCTACCCAAGCGTTGACAAGAATCATCTGTGCACGGGCCATGTTAGAAACACTGGAATAGACGTCAGATAGCTTACATGTGTCTTGGCGGTTCTCCAAGCCGGAATAATGGCGTTAGAGACATTCGCGTTCTCGGAAACTTTGCCTGCATGAGAGCGATATTAGTTGCACAAATCCTGGAGGATCGCAGACTTTGGCTTACCGCCGGCTACAAGATTGCCAAGAATACTTTCAAATTCATAAGCCTAGACCGAAAGAAACTTGAAGAATAACCATACTTTGCTGCTCCTCCTTCGTTCAAAAGCTGTGCGTATACCTGGCCGACACTTTCGGGATGGTGCTTGTAAGTTGTCGCAGGGACGAGTCGAGAGCCTAGGACCAGATTGATGCCAACCGAATCATCAGCGGAGAAAAGGCTGTCATTTATATTCGCCTGTCTGGAGAATTGTGCAAGGGTGACTCCGGGAACCTTCTGTACATCATCGAGAAAAGGTTGTAAAGAGGCAGCGGTTTGTTCGATGGTAATATTGGGGAAGTAAGTGGTGATAGTCATGGTCGGGACGCCAAGTGATGTGTTCCCGCCGTCAAATAGACCTTGCGTGGAAAGATAGAAATATTGTCCTGCTCGTAGAGCATCCCAATCAAAGATATGCCTTGCATGGACAGTGGCAACTTGAGCCATTTGATCTGTGGTATTTGTTTTGATCGTTATCGACGAAATGACGGCATCGAAAGTCGGGAAGGTCCTGAATGTTGCAGAAACAATAACACCCCAGCTTCCGGCACCTCCGCCTCGCATAGCCCAAAAAACTAAATCACGAACGAGTTTGCTATGACATCCTCGTGCCAGTGGCGGAGCGACAAGAGAACGTACGGTCAGAATTTTGAACGCTGTTTGCCGTCACCAAGGTCCCGTCGGCCAACACAATCTCGAGTTCTGTAGAGCCAGCTTTAGCACTAGATGCAGCAAATAGGGAACAAGTAGAAATACCTAGGCAATTGTCGGCCGCCAACCCAAACATGGGGGCCAAAGCCGAATGTCCGCCCCCTTGAACATAACCTCCAGCAGGAACAACTGTAGAAGCTGTTCCTCCAACAGCAATTTTCCCTTGCGCCTTCGTCAATGAGTACATCTTACTCAAAGGAATGCCACTCCCCAGAGTAACGGCTGGCCCTTGACCTTTGCCGCCGACCAGAAAGTTATCACTGAAGGTGGAATCTTGCATCTTGTGCGTTGAGATTAAAAATGAGTTCTTCGCGGTAGATCGTCCTAAGTAGTCGTGGCCAGACGCCTTCACTGCTAGGCGAAGGTTGTGAACTCTGGCGAAATTCACTCCCGCCTAGGTACAATTAGAACGGGTAAAAGCTGCTGGTGATTAGCAAGGAAGACTCACTTGGATATCGCGGGCAGTCTCAGCAAGAATGCCGAAGAGCGGAACATCTCCTTGATTGCAAGTTGACGGAGACTCTGGTTCACAGAGGGAAGGTGGTTGAGAATCGAAATCCTAGCAACATAACACATTGAGGAATGAAATTTGTTTGAGCATGTTAACGCACCTGTTCCCAGTTTACCTAAACAGCTTCAACGTCAGTTCACAGTTCATATAGTAAGACATAAGGCGTAATACTTGATTCATAGCACCTGGAACCTCATCTCGGAACACCGAACTGAAAAATTGTTGCGCAGAGCAACCTTCTGCTTTGGAAGCGCAAAACTCGACGAAGGGAACGACCTTTACCAATCTCCCGGACAATGTAGCATTGAGGGTTGCCCATTGAACAGCGTTCGGAAAGCCAGAGTTGCCAGGTATATTGCGGCACTTTGGTTCCCGCTGTTGCATGTGGCCGCTATCTCCCAAGGCGGGGGAAAGACTAGCAGCGAAGACGAGAGACAGATGCAATAGTGGCGACCACATTGCGATCAGAATACCAGCCACTTGAACATCTGGAAAGGTTTACAAATTTTTATACTCCCATAGATGTAAGAATAGAACAGCTCACACGTCAAATTTCTCATTTGCTAAGCGTGGCTGCGTGAAATCCATGATCACTACCACAAGATCATTGATACAGGGAAGCAAAAGATGTCCACGGTAAACCGGCGCAGTATGATTGTATGTGGGATTTACCCCTGTCAGTGTACACGGTTCGAAACAGTCAAGAAGTGAAATCGATTCTGGAGAAGGTCGGCATGGGATCGAATGAAGTTGCACGTATATGACCAGAGGTCAAGTAGAATTAGGGAGTGAGGACCGAAGCAAGAGGAGATACTTAGTAAATCATATCATTGTGAGATAATGAAATCCCTCTTGAACACAATCCTTCACGGGGGTTCTGACACCACCATCTTACCAAGCGATGGGTTGCAGAAAACTCTCATTGGTGAATGTAAACACATGCTGGTGGGTCGGTGTCAGCATTAGGGGGTTTTCCGGGTGCATTGCAGCACAACGGATGCTGACATTGGACTTACAAATGATGATGCTGATGGATGCAAACTGACGGAATGGCTCCCGCCTGTTACAAACACTTCCATTTGACACGCATTCCCACTCTCACTATCATGCGCGCTGGGTGAGCGGTAGAGTTTTAGAACAAAAGAGTACGCGTAACAGAAAAACTTGGAGGGACGAACTCCGCCGCTTGCAGAGCGAAGGGCCACTGATTCAAAACTCTTCCATCCTCAACAAGATTGGAGTATTTGTATGGAGAAAGTGTTCAGAAGGAGATTTTAAAGCAAGACCTTGGCTGGAATCCAACTGGAATCTCTGAGGTTCACTTGTGGTTGTTGATGTAAACTTGCACTGACTCTAATTAAGTAACCATCTTTTATTTCATTATCTAATCTATGTTTGCGACTTTTCTTTTCTAGTTGCTCACTCCGGCGTAGGCGCGCGTCTACGTAGTCAGTAGCATGCCACCGCGTACGGACCTCGAAGTCTGTTAAAGTACGACTGTCTATAGCAACGCTGCAGTTATATTCACTCCCACTCTAGGTTTCGAAACGCCGAGGCGGTTGTCCTCACAAGAGTTCCACGAAGGCGTTCTCCGCCTCTCGCGTCCTGTCGAACTGGATCACCACAACCATATTACCTCCACCTTCAGCATCCTTGATACCAACGAATCTGGTTTTCTAGATGTTCGTTCCGCACGCACGAATGAGATCTCGACAAAAGAGCCTAGAGAAAGAGCTTTACGAATCAGACATGTCTTGTTTCCCAGCTCATGGCGATATGTCTTTGCCTTTTGGAAGCTCTTGTCAATCAGAATCAAGCTCATCCTCCTTGTTGGGCCATCTCGCCGCGTTGCAATCGGAAGATACTTCTCTACTACGTCCTGGTACTCTTGTCGACTCTAGTGTTCCAAATTCCTATCAGGGTGGGTCTTCTGTTGGCTGTGTCAGGCCTGTTTGCTCGAGCACGGGGGCACCGCACCGGCAGAGGCTGCCTCCACGATATACTCACATCATCTTCTTCATCCTATCCGTGCGTCCTAGATCATAGATTCGATCTGATTGTTGTGCTCAGTCTAACCAGAGATCTCAAAATCTCGTGCTACAAAGAACCGGCGGTGGCCTTATTACCCAAACATGGGCGACAGACAACCATCTCGTCATGACTCTGCTTGAGAACATAGATGAAACTTCTCAGATTAAACTTCCGAGTAGTATATGTAATACGCAAGAGAACAAGGATATACAGCAAAGTAGTGGCAACGATACGGCTATAGGCACATAATCATGTCGGCCGGAACATAAAAGGATAGAAAAGATCTTTTTCAATGTACAAACATCCCCTCGTTACAAGTAGTACACAAATTCAATTGTCAAGGAGGCCCGCCGCCCCTCCTTCCAGCACCCCTCCTCGGCTTCCTGTTTTTGCGCTGTATACGCTTCGTTTCAGTGCCGTCTTCCCCATCATATGAAATCTCATGCAACCGCAGAAACTCATTCCCACTTCTTCTGATATCTTCTGGCTGATCGATATCTGGATATTCAGATCCTCTCTATCCTCAGAAGTATTCTTCTCTCTCTGACTTGACTCACTGAGCATATACATACATCAAAGAACATTCGCTATTCCTTCACCTTAATGCCGTCTATGGTCTCCGTTTGGTCTCCGTCTGTATGATGCTTGCGGTACCACTGCCCAAGCCCGTCGAGGAAGGCTGAAGTTGTTCGGAATTACTGGCTGACAGTAGTAGAAAAGCCAAAATGTCGGCTGTGTACACCGATCCTCTTCGCGTTGATCAAGCTAACATGCCGCAGGGCAATCCAAGTTGATCTGACGGCGATGCCGTCCCGGCATAGCTGCACACAGCCACCACAGAACGACCTCCCACGGCGGCGAGCTTTGGCTCACTAAGTACCCTCTGGCCGGCAAAAGGGTGTCGTCGAGATGCACAGCATGCTTTGTTTCACACTGAGCATTGCCACTGGACAGACTATAACTGGCGCTATTTGGGCTTGACTAAGATAACAACGCACTCGAACTGCATTTCCACATCCCCTGTATCTGTCCCTACAAGATGCAATCTTTCGATAGGCGACACATACCTCATCCAACACAATCTACAATTGAAAAGCTTCCCTACGATATTCTGGAGACAATCATACAGGAGTTGGCAGAAGAAAGTGGAAAGGAAAGCAAGGAAAAGGAAACCCTATCCGCGTGCTCTCTGACTTGTCGAGCCTTTGTCCATCCTTGTCGCACCCATCTCTTTTCGAGCATCGACTTCAGCACGTACTCCCCAGGGCACTCTCCACATCTAATACTCCAAAAGCCCAGTTTGGCTGCTCACTGCCGAACGCTGGTCTTTAGATTAGGACCAAGCCAAGAAAGTGAGGACACGGCTGCAGCATTGTTGCAGCTCAAGAGAATTCGTTCTTTCACCTTGGACGGTCGTTCCCCACACGGCTGGAATGCATTAAGCCCAGCCATGCAGCAAGCATTTATCCACCTGTTTGGCTTGCCTTCGCTCACCAATGTTACGATTGGCCTTGATGGAATACCACTGGACGAAGGGTTACCGGCCATTCTACTTTCGTCTTGTAGAAACTTGGTGGATTTGAACCTTGATGGTTTCCGTACCGCCTTTACTTCTGCGTGTTGTCTTGCTAATCTCGGTCCACCGCCTCGTCCCCTCTCGCTTTCCTCGCGCTATTTGGACCCCGTCATGAAAAGTTTGCTCGATATCAGGCGTAGTGAAACAGTTCCAATCATCGATCTTTCGCATGTTCGGAGACTAACCGTCGAATGTGACAACGATGGCGAATATAAAATTTTCGAAAAAATCCTACTCATGGCCCGGACACTTGAATTTCTTGACTGTGAAGGTGTGTCTGTTTTTATGTGCAACATTCTGCATGTTCATGAACATCATTCAGTGTCAGCGCCCGTTACCTACCACAATCTGGCTCAAATGCTAGATTTAAAGTCTATGAGATTGATGAAACTAAGATTCAGTGTTGATGACGAGATGCATGATCTTTTCGCTGGTCTGATCGAGGAACTGGAAGAGATGAGTCAGCAGAAGAACACTAGTCTTCAAGAACTCCTTCTCGATCTTATCGTTGAGCGTGACACCAAATGCCGATTCATTGACCGAGAATGGAAGAAATTTGACGACATTATCGGTAACCCCTCAACCTTCCCAAATCTGTATTCTTTCACCTTCAAGATCACCTTGGCCACATGGGCAGAATACGATCGAAGCGAGGAGCAGCTGGAGATGTTTGAAGAAATGAAGGCAAGACATCTTCCTCGGCTGTCAAGTCGGGACAGTCAGGAATTCCATTTTGATTTCTCAGTTGAGATAGTACTCCTCTAAGGCTTAAGTCATGGTTCTATTTCGAGTATGTACATACTTTTGTTCCCGGGTACGCCCAAAATCCTTTTTGATCATACGGAGACTTTGTATGCTTTGTAGAATACAAGCAAAGTTGACATCTCTGGAGCGTTGTTGCAGCACAAAAATCTTCGTTCTTTCAAGGTGTGCGGTCCGTCACGCGGGTGGAACGAATTAAGCCAAGGGAGGCAGCAAGCACTTATCCACCTTCCCCTTGCTCACCTATGTCCAACTTGCACCAACATCACCAGAGGAAGGTTTACCAGCCGATCTACGGTCATCCTGTGGGAACCTTGGTGAGTTTGCAGCTCTTGACCATCGACCCCTTCACTTCCGTGAGTTGTCGTACTGTTTTTGGCCCTCCACCTCGTCTACTCTCGCTTTCCGCGTTATACTGCACGGCAGCCATGAAGAGCTTGCTCGATATCAAGCGCAGTGATGGACTTCCAATCATCGGTCTCTCATACCTTCAAACTCTAGAGATTGAGTGTAACTCCGATCACGAATACAAAGATTTGGAAAGAATTTTAACGGTGACGCAGAAACTTGTACATATTGATTGTCTAGGTGTATCTCTTTTTCTATGCAACCTGCTGCGTGTTCATAAACATCGATCAGTTTCAGCACGCATTATCTACCACAAACTGGCGCGCACGCTGAAAATCAAGTCTTTGCCAACCCTCTCCCATTCGCAACCGCAGAAACTCTTTCCCACATCTTCAAATCAATCAGGCCCTCTATATCATTGAAAGTAACTTTCCAGAATTCTACCTTTGACTGGACTCACCGAAATTCCATAGAACTCACACACATCCAAGAAAACTCAACATGCACTGCTCATTCACCTTAATGCTGTCTATGGTGTCCGTCTGTATGGTGCTTGCGGTACCACTGCCCATCCCGTCGTAGAAGGCGATATCATGAAGGCAAAATTCAAATTCTTCGAGCCCAAGCAGCCCGGTTTGGCAAGTATTTGTCGTGAACTCATCAAGATCCAATCACTGATACTCTACCTCCAATCCACCCAGGCCAAGATAGGCAAACATATAGTTGTCGCTGTATCCAACCCCGATTTGAGAAACAAAGGCCTATCTGCTCCTTTGGCGCATAAGCATCCTGGAAACACGCCCAGTATGCCCGCCTCAACATACGGCCTTCCTGATGACCAGAAGAAGGGGGAGGGTTCCGTGAGTGTTGGGAAGCTCATGGTCATATCCGCGGATAGATTAAAGCCAATCAAAGGCCTTGAGAAGGCGAAAATGCATCCTGAACATTTGGAGGCGCTCAAGGCAGAGATTAGTGAGTCCTTGGTACGATCTACGGGGAAATTTGATTGACTTTTGAAATGTATCCTGGAGCCAAGAGTTGCGGATCTTTACGAAGACGTGATGGATCATCAGTGATTTTGTATTTTGCTTCTTGTTTCGAGAAGTTGATCATCAAGTATTCTAACGCAGGTCGGCTTGTCAGTCAAATCCAAGCCGCATGATGTACATAGCCCTCAAGCGCCTACTCATGTCTAATCTAGGCCGCATGATGTACATATCCCTCAAGCGCCCCTCATGTTGCGCCGGCACCTCCTCACGCAGCTGCTCACAGCGGAAAGAAGTAGACATTATTGGTGTGATGTAAAAAATTTGTCTATAGCTGTTGGCCGCGGGTATTGGTAGAAAATGATGTTTACACATGCGAAACTATGATCGATTAAAGTCGAAGAATAACTTCCTCTTGGCGCACAGGAAGGTGGCTGAAATATAGAGGCTGCGTGCCGTGGATTAGTGTTTGCTCCATTTGAACTGTGGGCGCTAAATAGGTGATGAGATCAAGCGGCAGTTCACAGCTGTAAATATCTAACATTCATCAACTCACAGCAGTGTTTCTAAAACATATGATGCAAAACGCAAGCAAGCCGTCAGACATGTCCAAAATTGGTCCAGAAGACATATATAGCGTCCACGAGAATCCTTCACATGGCATCGCCAGCTTGAAGGAAGCTCATCGTGGGTCAACATCACACAGCCAATGACTATCTTGGCGTCTATTTCTAGCTCATGCTACTGCATAAGTAGTTTCTGATGCTGTGCTCGACGTTGAATTTAGTGAAGGTCAGGCCGGCAATAAACTTTTTGGCAAGTAAGTGTTTTCGTAATTTGTGTGAGTTTGTGTACTTGTTCAAGTCTTTCTGATAATCACGGAGTTATTGAGTTCCAAAGGGATAAACACCCGTATAAAAAAATACCCATGTCAAAGCAGTGTATCTGCGTGGTGATCTTTGGCGCCTACCTCTTTGCTGTTTTTCTGGGATGATCAGTGGGTCCAGATATCACAGAAGCTTGATAGCAGCTGTTCGGATTCATCATCATGTCAACACTCATGTTGTGATGCTGAACTTTCTGATCCCGGCACCTCTTGTTGTTAATTATACTGTGCATGGGGATTAGCAGGTCTTCCGTTAGTCGTGTGTAAGTATATATACCGGACGATCCGACGTGATAAATGAACAGAGCTGGTCTCTTCCTTTTCATCAACTGCCTGAGCTGGACCTCGGCATCTACTTCAATTCCTAAAGCATTGTACTGTCATGTAAGTCCCTCTCTCGATTGCCGTTGTTGCACTGATGGTAACACCACGGTTTGGTACAGATATTTCGCTATGCAATTCCTAACAATCATCACGGCAGCTATCTTCAGCGCTACCGTTGCCCTCGCCAGACCGACTCCACAGCCAGTTGGACCAGGAGACCTCATGTTTGCCAAACCGAAGAAATACGACCACAAATTGGGAAACGTGCGCACCTAGGTCTTATGATCCCTATCATATCCAAAGTTCTTGCATCTCACAGAAAGACGTTGGACAACATCCTGTCGTCGTGCTTACCCACCCGGACGCACACGGCAAAGTCAAGGTCGCACTTGTGTCGCATAAACATCCTTTCATAGATAAAAAGTACCTCCATAAGACCTCGTTGTATGAGGTGCCCCTCAGACCCAACCACCCCAAGGGCGAGGGTACAATCAATGTTGCTGGTCCCGACAAAGTGCATGTGGACAATCTTTCTCCCCATATACCGCCTGCGAAGATGTCGGATCATCAGCTCACTGCTCTGAAAAAGGCAATCCGTGCGTCATCTCTTTGTCTCCCAAAGGGAGATATCCTTACTTTTGTGCAGAGAAAAACTGCCCGGGAGCCTTGAGGAGACGCAGCGGCAAAACTAAACTAGACCCGTGCGTAGGTTTTATGGATATTGTCGACCCGTCGCTGATCGGTATCTTTTTCCTCTCATCTAGATGTGATAGGGATTCAGTCACCGCACACGCCAAACAGATCCACATGCAGAAAACGGGTACTAAGAAGGCTTTGGAAAAGGAAAAATTTGATCAAAAATTGAAAACTGGGCCTGTCGGATCGCACGTAGGCACTTCTTCCCATGATGCAAGCAAGCCTCGAAACCGGAGGAAAATGTCAAAGAATAAAGGACAGACAGGGCAGAGTAGGCAACATAGCCCACAGAATGAGCATGGTGCTCCTAATGCAGCTGCTGGCCCGTCCAACCACCAAGGGAATGCTGGGGGAGGGCCCGTCGGATCAAACATAGGCACTTCTTCCCATGATGCAAGCAAGCCTCGAAACCGGAGGAAAATGTCAAAGAATAAAGGACAGACAGGGCAGAGTAGGCAACATAGCCCACAGAATGAGCATGGTGCTCCTAATGCAGCTGCTGGCCCGTCCAACCACCAAGGGAATGCTGGGGGAGGGCCCGTCGGATCAAACATAGGCACTTCTTCCCATGATGCAAGCAAGCCTCGAAACCGGAGGAAAATGTCAAAGAATAAAGGACAGACAGGGCAGAGTAGGCAACATAGCCCACAGAATGAGCATGGTGCCCCGAATGCGGCTCCTGGCCCGTCCAACCACCAAGGGAATGCTGGGGGAGGATCATCGTCGAAGGATAAACGAAGGCATTGATTCTGCACACTTAAATTAAACATTGTAAAACGACGCGTAACCCGAAGTGTGTACTGTGTAGGCGTTTTGTAGTCATACGTACTTAGTATGAACTCCGTTGTAACTGTTCTTTTCTTTCATGCATGTTTGATCCGAGCAGGCTCACTTGTACCGTGCGGCGGATATGCAACCTGGTCGAGAGGTCTCTCGTCACTCAACCGACGAGACAATGAGGCAGCATTATCAAGGTGGACTGGTCGAACATGATTCCGTAGTGAGTCGGCCGGATAGTTCGGGTGTGTTTCTCGGACTGGATCTCCCCAACGAGTTGACCTATGTCGCCGCGAGGATGTCTCCGACGTGAACGAGGAAGGGTTGTGGCGAACGACCGAAGGGTCGTGCTGAGTCGACTGATGAACCGGGAAAGCAATATCATTGGGAGCTGGTAGGTCGGTGAATCGAGTCAGAAGTGACTGGTCTTGGCGGCGTTCTGGATAGCGAATATGTATGGCAGGGTCATTCGGCATACCAAGGGAAGTATCCGACCTTGAATCCGACCCATGGCTATGGTCGGACAGACGTCCTGGGACTTGATCGATAACAGACAACATCGACGATTTTCGGGACAATGGAGGTGGGGTTCAAAGGAGTATTGACACTGTTGAAGAACGACATTGAGTTAAAGCAGAATGGAGTCAGAAGGAAGGTGTGAGTGCCAAACTAGGGGATTGCACAATGACTCATGAAATCCAGAAAGAAGTCTTTGACTAATTATTCTATACAATATTCCGTCCTATCAATCGTAAAAGTAGAGGACGGTCATAAAGAGCACCGAGAAATATAAGGTAACATATGCATATGAGTAACTAGGAATGATCCAGGTGTGTGTGCCCAAAAGAAACGAGGGTGAAGGTATGAATTGTTATGAATAAATGCTATTGTTGAATGAGTTAATGTGTGGATGCATGGATGAGTGAGTGGATGCGGTTAGGTGACAACTGAAAGAATGATAAGAATGAGCGGAAGGTATTAGAGGGGAACATATCGTAGCCATTTGAAATGAGAGACGCAAGCTGCAGGAAGGAATTATTGCCATGGAGAAAAGAAAGAAATCCCAAAGAGCGTTGCGGAGCCGTGATTGCGGTGTTTGATGCCAAAATAAAAATACAAATGAATTTCGATGTTTCGAGGCGGATTCGGGGCTTGTTGCTGTCGACGATAGGCGATCTGTGAGTCCATTCCAGCTTGTGTTCGCCCGTCGTACGAGCCCCCCTACGATCCACCACCTATTAGAGCCCAAGGACCATTGATCCCAAGCCGACTCTTCCCCGCCCCGCTCCTCCCAGACCCAACCAAACCCGTCCGCCCTTCCCCAAAGAACCCGTTAAAAGACTGAACATCATCATCCTCCTCCGAACCCCTACTCCCGGGACCTTTCCTCACCCATCCACCACCCCACTCCTCCTGAGACTCCCCGTCCCAATCCTCTTCCGTAGGTCGTCGTTGAAGAGTATTGGGTACCCCGGCAGATTTCAGACCACTGCCTCCCGTCACTCCACTCCCAGCCACGCTTCCGACGCTCATTCCCCGTCCGGCCCGTGTCCCAGGTCGAGCCAGACCATTCAGTGCCGCTTTCGCGTTTTGACTTGCAGCACTAGGACCAGCACCGTCCGCAGCGAGATGTTTCCTCAAGCTCTTGATCGAATTCTGACGCTTGGGAGGAACGAGGATACGCGCCAAATCAAGCTCGCCCTCTTCTTCATCTTCTTCGCTTGCACTAGGCCCTCCATCCGAATCGGCATCAGCACCCCATCCGCTCAAATACCGATTGCTGTTATTAGGGCCAGCTCTGCTTCGTGCATCGTTCCTGCTTCTATCCCACATGTCGCCCTCCACTTGAGTTCTTGCCAGACTCGGTAACCTGTCCTTTTCTTCCCTCCTCTTCTTGTCCCGACCCCGCTCATACCCGGTTCTCCTTTTCTCTTTCCCATCTTCAAGAGCATTTCGTGTCATAGATCCCGACCTACTCCCAGGCGCACTCCTACATACAACCCGCGTTTTTGATACCTCGCCCTCGCTCCTCCCAGACCTGCCTCGTTCGATCTGCGAAAACAAAAAGGGAGGAGGGACAAGGAAGTTGCTGGTCGTGTTCGTCTGATCGGACAACCCATTCCTTGCATTCGGAGGCCGGTTTTGTGGCTTGTGTTTCCGAGCTGATACTTGTGACAACGAGCTCCGAGTCGATCGTAACGCCTGGGGTTTAACGGTCAGCGATGAAGACGAGGTGGTAGTTGATGCTGGCGCGGGAGGTGCGAGATAGGTAGATGGGCGGCCAATGTATGCCCCAGTACCACCAAAAAGGACTGCTCGAGCCACACTCTCAAGCCAGGTCGGTGGAAGGGGAGGTTGCACTTGTTCCTCACCCTCCCCATTGCCGCGTCTCGAATACAGATCGGAATCACTATCGTTGACGAGGAATGTAGGTCTATTCTGTGCCGCCGGTGTTGAGTTCGGCCGTGGTGGCATACTCGAGGCCGACGCCATATGTCGTAGATATGCGCCCGCACGGGATGGGCGTGGGGAGACGATATTTGAATTATAAGGTTGGTGGTGCAATGACCCGCGCGACGGTTGTTTCTGAATTTGCTGTGATGCATGAGAGGCCTGACTTGAGTTGCGACCAGGCATTGGCGGACGTTGTGGGTAGTGGTAAGCCTGCGAATGGTTATTGGTCGGTGGTGGCTGGTTCGACCTGGCATTTCGAACGCGGCTCGCTCGCGGAGTAGGATCGCCAAGGCTATCAATTGATGAGGTCATAGTGGTAGGAGTCGGTGGCTCAGTAATGTCTATACATCCTCCAGTGGCATGCTTCTGGGACTGACGGTGTGCCAGGGGAGAAGCTGGTGGACTATACTCCTGTGGCGAGGTGACATATGGTACGGTGGCATCGTTGCCAGTACCAGCAGTTTGCACACTTGCCTTGCTTGCGACGGCGCCCGGCATAAACCCGGCGAGAAAACCCACAACAGCATCCATGCCGTCTTTCATGCTCAGTCGATTTGTATCACCCCGGGGATCGCCATTGCGGTCTTCCTCACCAGCCTCCGCACGTTCAGTTTCCGGAGTAAATACTCGGGTCTCTTTATACCCAGCTTCTCGTAGAAGGTCCTCTAGTCGTTCGTAAGTCTTGGAATTGCCTCTTCGATGAAGCGGCACACGGCCAAGGTCTGGGTAGCGCGTACGCGACCGACTCACGCGCGACGGTGGAGTCATGGGTTCTGGCGGTGAGCTGGACGAGTTCGAGGCGGAATTGGATGTCGATTGGGTCAAGCTCGGGGAGGTCTGCGTCGGTGAAGGTGGTGTTGGTATTATACCATAACTTGTCTATTCCCTCGTCAAATATGCTAGCAAAGGCTTTCAAAACAGCCTCACCTTATCCCGCACTATAGACATGCTATCTGTATTCGATCTTGAGAGCGGTTTGGACATGATTTTCCGTCGCCCACAGGTCCCACACCCAGAGGCCCAGGGTGGCTGAGTTCAGTCGTAAAAGCTGCCACAACGATGAGCCGAAATTGAATGATAGATGATTATTCGCGGGATGCAACTGACGAGACGAGAGGTTGATGTTGGGGATGGAATTGAAGAGAAAACGGAAGTCGATTTGAATTTCGGTTCAGCCCAGTCCGCATTCTGGGAAACCCGAAAGTGGCTTGTCACGTGTCATGTCACCAACAGGAGGGTCATTTCGCGCTCTCCTCAAAACAACTTTCATCCTGCCCTAAGATACCCTATTATATTCAGATAAATTGGTGGCACATAAGCTGTGGAAGCACTGAAAATTCCGGTCCACACCAGGCGAGGCCGGATCCCCCGATCATGATGAACGCGACAATTGTCCTTCCGTCAATTCATCCGTTTACTTGATTGCTAGCTTGAAATGTGAGTCGTCTTTTCTCTCTTAGCTGGACTTTAGGGAGTGATGTAGCTGTGGAAGAGCAGCTCATGATCGCCGACCCTCTCGGATGGTGGTATTCAATTGGTATTGGCACAGCCTTTTGACAGGAGCGCCGCACTAGGTGCTCGCAATATCACCCTGGATGGCAAAGAGTGAACGTCCCAGCTCACCAGACGCTTTCTTATGGCTATGCACTGGTGTAAATAAATGCCACAAACAAGCGTGAGTGTATTCCAGCGCCCCTTATCCCCATGTGTAGACCATTGACAGGCCGTATTGAACATATTAGCAATATTTTTATACCGTTTCCCTGCTACTTACAAGCACGCCGCCTTGCGCTCGCACAAGGGCACTGCAAATTAGTAGTCCAAAATCATTGATCCTGTGCTATGCTGTGCGGGTTTTGGTGACGGCATGGGAAAAACATGACGTTCACCGCCGCGTGAAGGGTGCCTAGTCGCTATTGAGGCACTTTGTACTCCCCACCCTGACAACCTTGTCGCTTCCGCAAGGGCAACATGGACTATGTCCTTGTCCCGGGGCGTCTATCGCTCACATATAAGTAACACCCAGTCGCTAGGAGCACCTTCTCTATCCTAATCCCTTTTCCCTCACAGGTTGGTTCTCCTACCAATCAACCAGTCATTACCCTTTTACATCACCGTCAAAAGGCATCCATGTTCGCCGGTGCATCCAATGTCCTTGTCAAGGGCGGCTGCTTCAACGATGTGAAGGGCAAATACACCATCCACAGCGAGCGCAAAGTCACGACAAACGTTAACTCTTACAACCTGATTGGCAATACAATTGAGAACGCGAATAATAACAACCAATCCATCCGTAAGGCCCAATCCGATGCCATCGTTGGTGTTCTAACATGGATTGATTATCCGTTTTAAGACGGCAATGCACGAAGCGCTCATACACACGGACAAACCTATGCTCACACGTCCAATACTCAACCTGGGCCTAGTGCAATCAATGTCATGCAGAGTACGTTCTACAGGCTGCCACCCAGCATGTTGATAAGTGATTAACGAAGACCATTCAGACGTAAATAACCATCCTCAACACGGAAACTCTCTGTTCTATTCCAATGAATTACAGCGAAGTGCTATCGCCCAAGCGCGCCATGCTCATACCTCAGGTCCAGTCGGGTTCGCAACGCACACCCCACAATGGACTAATCAGTCATCCGTTTCGACCATGGTGAACCAAGTCCCTGGGCAATTCGTAAACATGCAGCATGGCGATTGCAAGCCGATGAGCCCCGAGATGAAGGCACAATTCCAAGCTTTCATGGCCCACTCAATGCAGGAATTGCACTCGGAGCTCGCGGGTAACTCAAATCAGCTTGAGGTCGTGGCTGGCGGTGAGCACGATGAACAGATCGGGTACGAGGAAGTGGACATAGAAGATGTCGCAGTTGAAAGGATCCAATCTCCGCTTACATCGAGCATGGGGGGAATGTCTCTGAATGAGTCGACCCAGGCATCTACTTCCCGTGCCAGCGATTCCAACGGTAAGAGTTTCTCGTGGTATAAGTTTCATACATCGCACATTCTTACGAGGTTCCTATCCACAGCCACCCATTCTGGTCCTTCTGCATCCGTTCAAGATCAACCCCAGAATCAGCCAGGAATCATGAACTTCCGAGAAACCTTTCTCGAATCTATGCAGAAAACTGGTCTTGTAGCTATGGATCCTTCATTGTTCCAAGCTATGCCGCGCGCCTCCAATATTCCCCCGCAATCCAACTCAACTGTGACGCATGAGTTCATTCATGGGGACCATGTCATAGTCGACAACTCCGCCCATGTCGTCAACCTCGGTCACTCTGGGGTAGTCGCCAACAACAGGGTCATAGATTCGTATCGGGCGGCAGAGCCTTCGAAAGACGATCAAATAAGGGAGGGGGACAATGATAAGCAAGGTATATAAAAATGATGTCCTGATAGCGATGAGCTTGACGCCTGTCCACCTTTAGAGCGCCCCTCGAGAAGGAAGCAAGGTTTTCAAAAGTTTTTCAAACGAGATCATACGTCACCTTGAAAGTGATCAGGTCTTTGCTCTCCGGTATACCTATGGAAATGTGCGCTCTTCATGATAAGGACTATGATTCAATTTACATCCCAAATCTATACTACATATATACCCGCCTTGGATACGCATACGACATAGTGTATGAATGTCATTGATTAATTAAATACCCTGTTTCGTGGATCTCTGGCAGATAAGGGCATAACATTCACCTTTGTCGCAGACCAGATTCCTATCATTAACTTGGAACGTTTGTCGAATCTCAAGCCAAGCGAAAAGGCTGAGCTCAAACACGAGAGACGTAGAGAGTACTTGCATTATCCGTCAACACGATATGAGCGAACAAGCTTGGGGGATCACAACAGGTTGCGAACTGTCTCATGGGTCTGGGGCACTTCAAGCTGGTGACTGCACCTTGAAGATAACCACACATTGGCATGTTGTAGTGGTGATGGTTAGTTCGGGAGCGGCTTATTTGATACTAGCTCGTCAAAGAAATTTGAACATCCGTGCGACCACTCGGCGTTTGAATAATTAATTATTGTCAATGGAAAAGCGTTGGTTGTCATGTTCTCAATAACAACAAAAAGATAATGCTCAAGAATACACATGGATTGATTTCTAGAAAACAGTAAAAGGTGCGGCTCGACAATACGAGGAAAAACATACAGGATGAAAGAAATACGGGTAGAGGAAGGGGAAGGAGGGAGGGAAAAGGAACTGGGAAGGTGTCATTACGGCTCGTGAAAACATAAAGATAACTTTGATTTGAAACGCGAAAACAACACGTATGCATGAACGAGTGCGAGGATAGCAATGGACAGTGGTATGTTTATCGGTGCGTATTGATGATATTCGTAGCGGAATATGAAAGTCGGAGGCGAGGATGCTTTGCGATGCGATTTAGAAAACAGACCAGGATGCTGGTTTCGAGACTGGAGAAAACAAAGAACACATAATCATGCCAGGGCCATGGGAAGCGGCGATAGCGGGACGACGACAAGAGAGCGAGCGGTGGATAGCAAGGATGGCGTGCGATGGAAAGGAGAACAGAAGTCGACCATTTTCAAGGAAGGAGGAAGAAAGAGTCGATGCAACGATGACCAGGAAGAAAACGGTTCGGTGTTCGTGATGATTCGTGAACTGACGCAAGTGACGAAGACAAGCAAGTCGTTATCGGTGGAATCAGGAAATTCAAATTCCAAGATCAACACAACCTGGCAAGCCGCTGCGCCAACGCCTGCACCACATGTGCATCAACGCCAAACTCCTTCGCAAGGTCTTGCAAAGAACCATCAGTGTCGTTTCTGGCATGCGAACTATTCAGCACGTTTTGGCCAAAAAATGCCATCGAGGGGTCGGATCCGCGGGCGCTCCCAGGAGTCCTCGGTGCACTGGAACCACTGCGAGACCCGAAGTCGGAGTAGTCGGACAGAGGCGATACATTACGCTCTGGGAGTGGTAGAGAACGTGCTTGGGCGAGGTCGACTAGCCGATGGATCTGGTGCGATGTGAAAGCTGTAATCCACAAGCGTCAGAGTAATATCTAAACAAAGACGACATAGACGTACCCCTGCAATCCAGGGCGCTATGCAAGAGATCGTGAACCAGGTCCATGGTGAATTCACTATCCTGATGTCCAACTGAAGTGCCTGAATTTTCCCTAACCTTCTCAACTCGTGTCAAGAGAATTTGGATAGCGACTAGGAAAGGAAAGGCCGGTTAAAAAGTGTATAGATTTCATGTTTTTCACGATACTCACTGTATGTAGCGTCTATGCATGTCAAGTTACAAGTCAGTATAAATATTCAGCATTGAAGATAGTGGAAGATTTCTCACCGAATAACATATCCCTGACACTAGCAGACCAGAACACGCGACTATCCACATCAGCTGGGAACTTGCTCAACAAGCTAATGAGAGAGTGGAACGGCAGCGAAGGAACTTTGAGAAAATGCGACTAGAAGACAAATTGTCAAAAGAGGACAAAAATGAACAAGTGTGAAAATTTGTACTGACATCAGGTTCTCGAATCAAGTGCATCAATCCTGATATTTCATTCTCGGTCAAAAGTCCTCCTTCCAACGCGCCTATGATCCTATCGCCCTCGAGCCCAGCAAGGGAAGGTCGACAGCCATCAAAACTTCCACGCCAATGAGGGAATAACTAGAGGATGTCAGACGTCAGCTCATATCATGGGATGGTGAGCATGAATAAAACATACATCGCTCATCAGTTCCTGCTGTCCGCTCCTTGTGACAGTGACGCCACGAGCTCGCCGTCCGCGACCAAGGACGCTGCTTCGCTCTTTCTTGCCCGAGAAACCTGTGGATTGAGCTTCTCCTCGAAGGATTGCGCCAGCGGTAGGGGCGTTTTTAACTTCAACGTAAGCGTGGCTGAGAGTCTTCCCTTTGCCGTCAAGGAGAACATGAACTCTCTCCACCGGCTGTTGAAGCCATCTGGTAATCTGAGTGGGAGTGATATCCTGGATAACAAGCAATAGTCAATATCATATAGAATGATTCAGAATCTCAAGAGGACTGACCCATGGAACATTATCAATTCTTAGTACAACATTCTCCTCACCCCTTTTGACCTCCCTCTTCGCGCTATTCATGGACACAGACGTCCGGGACGCACCCTCGGTCGAAGTATCCTGCATCTGCCGTTCCAACTTAGGAGTAGAGGCACGAAGCTCGCCAAAGTCAAGTCCAAACTCAAAGGCACTCTCCAACCCCTCAGCGCTGTCGTTTCCAATTTCCTGCTCAAAGGGGTCCGAGCTCACAGGAGAACCAGAAAACATGGGGTCCATGAACGACCTGCCAACCGTATCCGATTGATCCCTTGCAACAGGGGCTCCTGCTTTCTCCCGCTCTCCTTTGGTGGCAGGAGGCTTGCTTCCCGAGCTCGCTTTCGACGATCCGATGACGAGCTTGAAGTCAGCAACGCCTTGCTTGCAAACGGCACACTGCATATCCTTCTCGCCAACAATATTCAGGGCACTGGTTAAGCAGGCGGAACACAAAGGATGGCTGCATGGTAGCAAAATAGCGAGGGTATCGGGATGGGAGGCAAGGCAGACCGAGCAATCGGTAGAAGGTGCTGAATCTAGCAAACAGGGGGCCGTATGGTTGTCAATTGAAGATGAATACGATCGTTCCGCGACTGCTTTGTGATGCATCGGAGGAGTATGAAACGGCATCACGGAAGGCTGCGGAACTGGGACGTAAGTGGGGGCAGGGTAAGCCTGGGGCATTCCTTGGTTGTACTGAGGACGGAGGCGAGCACTTGGAGCATAGAAACCACGAGCAGGCTGTTGATGGTCCTCATAATACTGAGCTTGCGGCTGTTGCTGACGGGATGCATGGAAATGATGTTCGACGCTTTCAGCAATGCTGCTCAGCACGTGTCCGTTAGAAAGTCCATTGACAGCGCCAACGGGCTGGAAGGGGTCCGCAAAATTTTCGTTAGGGTAGACCTGACGTTGCGCTTGCTGCTGGGGTTGGTTGAAGTTCGGGTATCCAAAGTTGTTACCGGTGCGAGCGTGCAGACTGCGAGAGAAGGAATCTTCAATATGGGAGTCCTGGAAGTCATGTTCGTATTCAAAATCATTCTCGTCGATGTCAAATAAGTCGAGAGAAGTGTCGGGTCCTAAGGTCAAACACATGCTTGCGTTTCTATGGTGAATGTTCTGCGAAGGCGTTGGTACCTTGATAGGCGATACAATATTAGATCAATGTCTACTTCAGAGCAACAATAACGCACCACTCCAAAGGCCTCACGCCTTCTTGGCTGCGCAGGATCCGTAAAGCTTCCCTTGAGTTTGTATTGTTTAGCCAGAATACGATTCGGAGGTGGGGTTGACATTAAGTTGGAGTTGTTATACGATGAAAGCGCGCGACGTGAATTTTGGGGAGAGGACTGTTGGGGTGCCCTACTGTTGCGAGTCACGATGGGTGACATGGGTTGTGAACGGGAGGTAGGAAGCGGTGCATGAGATTGAGCGCGAGGTCTACTGCTGACAGGTAGGCTGTTGAGCCGTCTATGTGTGGAAAGGAAAGGCGCAGCAAGGAGGGCTGCAATCAATAATCAATGAGCATGTATGTAGTTATTCTGTAATAAAAAAACCATACCTTCCTCAGTCGAGATAATGCTCGAGTCGTTGGCAACATCGGACATTGACATATCACTGGCTATATGCGCATCGTTACATTCAGAATCTTCATTTTGAGGCGCATATATGAGCTTACAGTCGTCTGCCACGAAGTGAGAGCCTTCATTCGCATACGAAACCTTTATCCCGTTTTCGTTTGCACGAGATCTCCAATTTTCTGCGATGTCAGCGAGACTTTTGTCTTTGGTAGCGCTGGCATCGTGCACAACCTCTGGCGACACTGAGGCAAATGTTAGACGCTTTTTCACATTCATACCAATGTTGTCGGGGGTTGTGAGAGTCGATGAACCTGTAGAGTCGAACGAGCGCAGACTAAGGGGTGTATAAGGGCTTGTCGAGGGTGTAAGCGGTGACCTGTAGAAAGATTGGGAACGAGGCTGATGCCTTGGTAGTCGCTGGGGGGTGGTTGGCTGCGCTTTTGTCGAGCGGGACATGACGGGCGACGTCGGGACAGAGAACGACATCCTCAAGACCAGAAACAAGAAACAAGAACAACTGTGACCAGCTTGAACCGTGACGCAGAAGTTAGTCCCTTTGAACGCGTCCTGTCACGTCACATGAAAGAGCGACGCGTCTACGCGCGGTAATCATGTGCCGCTGTCAAATTGGCAGGCCAAAGCAAAATCATTGTTTCTGAAATTCTGACTCATGTGAAGGACAAAGCTACTTGCCATGTAAGATATTTTTCGGTTCCCGAATCCTGAATCCTGGAGCTGTAACTTACGCGGGGTTGGGCAAAGGCCGGTTGAAACCACGGTCACAGGGCCTCCGGGGATAACTTTGGAGACTTAATGAACAATATTTCTCAAGCTGCACAGTGATAGGATTTTTCAAGATTTTCTTCGTTAAAAAACTACGTCCCTTGAGAAAGTCGAATGTAATAATTATAGGTTAAAAAGCACGCCAATTTCCCATCCCTCCTCAAAACTAGTGCTGGTGATTAGGTAGTGCAGACGTAGCGATGGCATATCTAGATGATTGCATAACAAATTAGCTCATGTCGCAAGGAATTTGAGTGAACAACCTGAGGCGTACCAAGATGAATGATGCAATGCAATAAGGCGTAGCGCAAGTAATGTACTCAAGCGACAACGCAGTAGGCATTGTTGCCAGATCCACCGGTCTCCTCATTGGTGGGCATGGAGGCAGGGATTGAGATGGTGATGTAGGAATCCATTTATGTTGTGTGTGTGGGTGAAGTTGCGAATGCGACTAGAGAAATATGTTCCATTCAGTGGTCTCCTTTATACAGTGTCATGACGCAGTCAAGAAGGTCGCACCAAAGGCAATGCCGATATGCGGTTATAATTTGTGAGTTAAGGGTGTCGCGTTGAACGCCCAGCAAGCAAGAACAAGAAAATGCTTGCAGTGAAGCAGCGGTTAACAATAAGGTAATTGTTCTCCGGGACGGTTATGAATGAGGTCCTAACAATAGTGTTTGAATTTCAATTGTCGATGGTCGGTGCACGTCCAGTTCCTCAATCTGGACGCGAGATGAGATGCAGTTGAAGTCGACCTTTTCCCAGACATGAACAATGACACGGATAGCGTAGTGCAGCTTGTTGGAGTTGGCGGAATGCTCTCGCTACAGAGTTGAAGATCGCAAAATAGAAATGTGGACAAAGCCAAAACGGTAAACCTTCGCCAAGAGGCACAGTTACATGTTGCCCCTGGCGAGGTCGAACCATCACATTTGAACAAAACAATATTGCGATCCGGCCGCTGAGTTCGGTGGCGCAAGGACCGATGACAAGTGAGCTTTCCAATCATGCGTCGAGGTCTATGCCAAAACATGCTTCCCTATTCTTTCAGAGGTTTAATCTGACCAAGATCTGCTCATAGAAATCTCATCCGGCAAAGGTTTAGTCTCGTATTTGATGAGCCAGACGAAGGTGTGCCTTTAGCGCGCCACAAGGTCTGTAAGTCATCCCTATGCATGCATCCTCTCCATTCGGTTTTTACGTACACATCAAGTGCCTCTGCTCTATGTCAGGCATGACATAGTCTTTCACATCTGATAGTCAGGAGCTGATGAACAGCTATTTCCCAATAAAAATATTAATGACAGCAGCGTACGAAGGGAGACATATGGGGAATGTAGCATCGAATTGCAAGCCCATGTAGCATTGCTCAAGGCACCTCTAAATAAGCCTGCCATGTTGTCGACGAGGTTCATTTGAGGTCCATTCGTGTCGAACACCTGGAGATTATTTTCTTTCTTCATGCTAGATATTTCTTCAGAAAGTCCGTCGATTGATCGAACATTGTGAAGGTATTTATCAAAAAAGCAGGTCTGAACGATGCTTGGGGGAAGGTTGAGGCGCTTCGCTAAAGGGCTAAGCGCCCAAGTACGTGCGCGTGCCAAGCGCGTGCAAGTGTTTTTCGAAAGCCTGCAACCCAAGCAACAGCAATCAGGGGAATTGATGCGAAATGCTTCCATCAAGTTCAGTCTCCCTCGTTTCAACATTCAACGCAAGACTCGACACGCTTCCACACCCAAGCAGTCCCCGTATGGTCTTTGCATGAAACCCAGTTCTGGAACTATAGCAACTCAAGGGCCTTGACGTTATCGATGATAATCTCATCATAGTAGCATCGTGCTAGGCCTCGATGAGAAGATCAGCTCAATCCATGAAGCGGTTCTCAATCGCACGTTAGCTTCATGACCATTCTGGCCAAAAAAAACTTCCGGATCATTTTACTTGCTTGCGGTCTCTCGACTACATGCTATATCTGGAGCGCTGTGCCAACAAACGTCTTCGCTTCGGATCTAATTTCAGACTGCCACGGGCTTTGAACATTCGGCAGATTCCAATAACAGACCATTGTTCTATATATTGATAGCGGAAGTCACCCATTCGCAACTTTGCGCTCATCCTCAATGCATGTTCATCTTGGGTTCATTTCCGGGATTCCTCCCAATTGCTGTTATCGCTCACCGCACATGTCGCCATAGCTTATGGCGAAATCACCGCAGCTTTTGCGCTGTTTGTCCTTTGGTCGCATTCAGGTGACGTCTTTGAGGTCCGACTCTGCGTATAAAATCCGAGCAGGGAACGGTAGGGAATCCCCATCCTTCATCACACTTCAGCACTTCCACAGATCGACCAAATCCCCTTCAAAGGTGGGCAACCTACACGCTAGCTCTTGCTACAGACTGAATTGATCATAGCGTTGTCCTTCAGTTTATCATGGCCGGAAAGACCCCAACCTCTGCCGCATCAAAAGTCGCTGGCGCTCAGGCATGTTCACATTCTTCACCTTGCGGGGCGACCTCTGATGGTCATTGCTACTGTTACAGCCCAAGACGGCCCCACCCGCTAAGAAAGTGGCAACAGGCACAGCCATCCCCACAAAAGCTGTCCCAGAAGTGGCCAAGGTTGCCACGAAGGCCAGCAGTAAAGCGCCCAAAGCGCCCAAGAAGTAAATCATGTTCCCGTCGACAGGAATGGCTTTGGTGTACATCGATAGAAACTGCGCAATAAGCACGGTAGAAGCCAAAACTGCCATGCGCGATTGCTGTACATATCAGATATGAATACATAGAACTAATTGAATATTGATGTACCATGAACTGTGAAGATATGTTCCAGAAACTCACAGCAAATGTTTTGTTTTGTTCTCATCTCGTCTTGTGATTTGCTCTCGGGGGTTCGAAAGGTGCGCCTCCACTATTTCATTCTCAAGCACTTGACTTTGTTTTTTTATTATGTAAAACACTGCTTTCTTTGATTAAGTGTGCGTTATGTGTTATACTAGTGTCCTACTTATTCTGAATTTCATAGCATTTTCCCTATTGCTCATGTTGGCTTTCCTGTCCTTTCACAGGTGGCGATGGGTGTTTTATCGGTGGTAAATCTTATACAGTACCCCATTGAAGTTCTAATAATATTCAAGTATACAAAGTATTGTCCGTGTACAGTGCTACGAATATGTGATCAATTGTTCGACCAAACATCAAAGTCATGTGTGCAACTTGTTGCATGCTCAGCATTGGTGTCTGTTTTTAGATCCTGATTTGTTGGGAAGACGCACGAAACCACAAATCTTCTCTGTTAATTCCTCCTCTTCAAGCGCGACAGCTCAAGACTTCCATCTCGACCCAACACGATATCCTCAGGCATCACCTCAATGTTTTCCCTTCTTCTACCACCCACCACCAGCGCCTGACAACCTTTAGAATTTCCTTTGCCCGGTGCAATACATGTACTTCAAGTACAGCGCCTAACCCTCCACCCTGGTCATATACACGCTGTAAGACGGTTAAAAAAGATTGGGGCATCGTTTCGTTTACGTTTTTCCTCCGACGTTTGCTCACTGCTCCATCAGTTAAAATATCGTTTTTTCTCTCTTCAGCTATGCAACTC
This sequence comes from Crassisporium funariophilum, assembly GCA_014925845.1. Taxonomy (NCBI): domain Eukaryota; kingdom Fungi; phylum Basidiomycota; class Agaricomycetes; order Agaricales; family Crassisporiaceae; genus Crassisporium; species Crassisporium funariophilum. The sequence goes on from JACGCL010000007.1 coordinate 1,042,116, forward strand.
TGCTCGACATTTGAATCTCGACGGCGGTTCATAATTTCCAGGTGCTGCAGATCTCGTGTACCGATCCTGACTTGTTGGGAGAGAGAGAAGAAGAGGATACCAGTGTGAAGACGCACGGGGCCACATGCCCTCTCTGTTGGTCGTCCCTCTCCAAGCGCCGCAGCTCAATACTTCGTCTCGCTTCAACACGATATTATCAAGCAACAGCTCAATGTTTTCCCTTCTTCCAACACCCGAGCCTCATAGCCCTTTGTGAAACCCCCCCGCCTGGTGCACGAAATGTACTTCAAGCGCAACGCCTGACCTTCACGTCCTGGTCATTTAAATGCTGTGAGATGGTGACTAAAGATTCGGACATCGTCTCTTGAAGCGTTCGAATTCATCTTACAACGGTTGCCCAAAATTCCACCAGTTACCATGTCACTTTCACTCTCTTCAGCTGAACAACTCCTGCTCGGCCTCTGGATCTCGACGGCAGTTCAAAGCGCCCAGGTGCCTCACCTCGTGAACTGATCTCGGAAAGCAAATGCCTCAATCCCAAAGGACGCCAATTTTGCCGCGTTCCGCACACCTTTTATTTCAGGACATCGACGTCAAGACTCGATGGCAAAGGAGGACAAGGGATGCAGGTAAATTTGAGGCGGCAAAATACTGTGTTTCTTGAGGCAACTGGTACACGGTGAGGTGGGCATGGACAAGGAACACGCCATATTTTAGCAAGGCTCGTTTCAATAAAACTATTTCCACCTCTCGGAGGTTTCAGTCTGGTAATTAGTTTTAGAGAACCATTAGCGGTCGCATCTTTTTACTTCGAAGCACCAACGCGGCATGCAATAACCGTAAACGAAGACATTCAATATTAAGTCACTAGCTCTGCAACTCGTGATAGTGATTCACGAAATGCAATATCTTATGGCACGATATCAGTCCCTGTCTTAAATGAGGTGATGAAGAGAAGAAGGGATCTGCGGTTCTCAACGCGACCGAGTGTGATCCGGTGTAGTAAAGGTTACGATTGGACCCGGACACCATGCGTATCATGACTCTCCCGAAACCAGCGTGCGGGGCCGCCATTCAGGCGCTTGCAACGTAACAACTGAAACGCGTCTAATTATTAAACTCAATGTTGTTCCAGACTGAGTTTGCGGAGATGAATTTATTTCCGTGTCCCCGAAGAAATAATCGGGTGCGTTTACATGCTTATGTATGGAGCGCGCGCGCGCGTACGCTGCCTACCTACTCAGTTGAAGGGGTGCGTAATTACATACATATCATCCGAAGGAATACAAAGGGAAGTGATCATTGAATAGGAAGCTTGAACGATAATTGAACGTGTCGGGGACGCTTTGAAGGGAGCGCGAGCAGCGAAAGGAAGATCCGAAACTTACGGCCAAACGCCGACATTATAATTCTATCGGTTCGTTCTTCACCCAGCCCTTGCCAGAAGTTCGTTTGACCTACGCAATGGATGTCGATCACACCTGCCATTGAATAAGATTTTTTCACCGCACCGAAAATAAGTCGCTCGCTCTATGGAGATTACGTCGGACCTAGACCAGTCAAGGTGCCTGCCCGATGTCGGAGGGAGCTACATATCTACAATTGTCATTGTTTACGGACAAGAATGACAGTTGGAGCTTGAGGACCTTGTGAGGACCAGCATGCTGGTTAGACAGCAATGAACTCCGACAAACTTAATAATGCCCGAAAGATTTCACTGTAAGTGGAGTTGATCATAAGACCAGCAGGAGCGAACGGACCGCGTTGGACTTCGGCCGCCATGGGTATAGAATCAGCTTTGTATGCCTTTGCCAGCTTGTAGGGCTGCAGGTTGAGGCGCTTTACTTTGAACAAAAGAGTGAACCGCAACAGATCGAAAAAGTCAATCAACGCTCTCCAAAGGGCACACTGTACATAGTGGTCCCGACCCTGAAAGTTTACCTTACCCTCGGTGACATTCCTGCATTGGCCTAAAGAAGACTTGACGTTGTTGACATGGCCCTGGTAGGCCATGACATTTTATCAGATCGCGAGGACAGATGACGAGAAAATGACGAGGTCGTTTCCTAAGAATCGACACCGTTTCAAGGCGGCGGGATATGTCACCGACCGACGTCGGTGTCGCTTTGGTGTCGCTATGTCTATGTCACTCATGTTTCGCTGATTGTGGCCGATCGTCGCTCAAACGACCGCCAAGGAGACGTTACGTAAAAACCCTCCTCAACCTAATTTGTTGCATGGTAACGAGCCTACTGACGCCATTCAATTGCGAACCGATACTATGTACTATGTACCTCTCGGATGGCGCCAAACGTCGTTCGGCTTCGCAGCGTCGCGCGCATCCGTGCGGTGCTCGAATATTTAGCTCAAAAATAGCATAGGGCGCCCAGATACAGACCCGACACACTGGTGATAATCGCACGACGCTTCTGTCTTTTGCCAGGTGAAAAAAAACCTTAGATTGTAGATCACGGGAGCATTGGCCTTGAAGAGCCCAGAGCCCGAACCTTTGTTCGTTTCGGGGCGCATGTATAGCGTCGTCCCTTGCCGCCCTCTACGACTATGTATTCAATACCACAAGTGGCGGACGACGGACGTCAGGTCGTTTATATTGGCTCTCAAAGCAGGGTGTAGGGTATTTGACGGCACGATGATTTGACAACGGTTATCTCGATCAAGTTAGTATCATTTTCATTTCGGGACTCATATAAAGATCTTTCAGGTTCAAGGTACCGAGCTTTCGTGAACGCGCTCTCTGCCTCTCCTTTTCTGCCTCAGCTAGACACACTCACATCGTCTATAATGCCGCCGTTCTGGACATCGAAGAGCAAGGCGAAGAAGTACTCTGAGGCGGAGCCGCGTTCAGGTGGCAGTCGCATCCCAAAATCCCCTACACCTGATCCGTCCACTCTCCGCGGGCAGTACCCCAGGCGTGCTACTTCAGCATGCAAGATCCGACTTACCCTTCTCTCGACCGCGTGTGTCGACGCACTGGGAGGACCGGCCGAGTTCCAGAAGCGCTTTTCGTTCCCGTTCGTTTCCTCCATGATCCCGAACGAGAACTTTGGCCTTCCGGCCGGAGTCTTCACAGACGACACATCCATGACCCTCTGCCTCGCCAACTCCATCTCAACATTCAAAGAAACCCCGGAATCTACGACGCTCGGTGGTTTCGACGAGGTCGATCAGCTGCAGGAGTACAGGCGTTGGCAGATGGAAGGGCATCTCTCGGCCGTCGGCAAGTGCTTCGACATTGGCGCGACCATCTCGCGGGCGTTGCAGATATTCGGGAAGCACGATCCCGCGGATCCCCAAGATACGGAGCGCGCCCTTCATCGTATCCGGAGCGACCTCGGCGGGGAACAGTGTTCCGGGAATGGGAGTCTAATGCGCATCATACCCATCGGGCTGGCGTATTGGCGCGACGAGGACCAAGCGAAGACGTTCGCGCGGCGGAGTAGCGAAGCGACGCATCCGAGCTTGATGTGTGTGGAGGCATGTCAGATGTGGGTAGGCGCCATCGTGCGTATCATGCAGGAGACCACCGACCCGAGAGCCGCTTCTTCCGACTCGGACTCTCCGCCTTTCTCGAAGCTCACTCTGCTGGACTACATTTCCACATTTGGTTACACCAGCAGCAAGCTCCACGCCGCCCTCGCGGTACCTTTTGGTGTCTCGCAGAAACCAGACCAACAGTCGCCGGTGGAACTCGAGAACTGGTACTTCAGGCACCACCCCCTCTTGCGTCTTATCAATGATACACAAGGGCCTCCCGGACCTGCACCAATAGACGGCAGATTCGCGTACAGCATCCCACCAGCCGACCAGCTTCCATCGTCCGGTTTCGTTCTACATACCGTCGTTGCCGCACTCTACTGCTTCTTCGCAACGAAGACCTTCGAGGAGGGGGCACTCATGGCGGTCAATCTTGGGGACGATGCAGATACTATCGGGGCCGTCTATGCAGGACTAGCGGCTTGTTGGTATGCGGGAGAGGAAGGCAAGGCGGAGGGTATCTTTTGGACAAAGAAGGTGCGAGAGTGGAGGAAGGCGTTGGTTAGACGGGATATGGTCGAGCAAGTGGCGGAAAAGCTGGTCGTCTTTGAACGGAGACTTGCTGAAGAAGATATGTAGATTTATTTAAGATGATAATCTCGCCTTCGCTCGGGATCCTTTACTGTATTACTTTACCTTACGACTCACATATTCCCGACACCATCAACTCATGTTTGCTGGTATCTGAAGCCTGTAGGCAGCTTGAGGCTCGGTCTCGACACGATCTTACGACGCGCCACATAAGAACCTATTCTCTTCGCGATCTCACTTCGACCATATTCAGTTGTGAGGAAGTTACATAGACCCTCATAAAGCCCAGACTCACCAGTCCCTGTGACCTCATTCAAGGGTTTTGGATAGGAGGTCATCCTGAGTTAATGAACTGATGGAAATTCCAGGGTGGATCTCTGTGAAGCTTGGCTGAATCTGCTAACAGATGATGATGATCTCCCATAAAGATGCCGATATGATGCATCGCAATCACCTGCGGTAGACAAGAGTGGACGCAATAATGGCAGACTGACCTGAATTCGCGCCACATCTTCTTGCTTGGCGAATTAACGTGTTCACGGGACATAACAGGACAGACCTTGTGCATCCGCAATAATAAATACGCGCCAGAATGCCCAAGACACAGTTTTGCAGTCCTTTGTAATCAACTATGAATCACCTGTTGGAGGACAAAGCGCAATCAGATGTGCTCGGTGTTTCCAGAAACATTTCCATGGTTCCACATAAGTATCAAAGGGGATTCGTATGGAGAAATGAGCACATAGACTAGTGAACGGCCTGAGCAACCGATAAAATGTAGATCTCACCAAAATTTATTATGCTTCGGCAAGTTCTTTTTATCCCGGGGTCTTCTATGTAGAAGGCACCTAGGTAGCTACCTAGGCTCGCTAACAGCCGTCGAACGAGGGGCAGAGAGGAGAATCTGAGCGAAAATGAAGAGTGCAAGATTAAGTACCAACTGGAGTTTTCGGCGCTACTTTGATGTCGTTAAAAGAATCGTGACCACTGGCCAACCTCTATCTTCAACCAATAAGAAATGCATTCATGCGTGGCTTGGGATTTCAATATGGACTACGGTTCCAGAAATGTGCTTTCGAAAAGCTGAACGCATACATTGCGCTTGCCTTATACCAAGAACGTCCATGTCAGACAAAAAATCATCCGCGCCTATGCTTCGCGGTAAGCAATCACACACCTAACAGTAAGAGATTTAACTTCCTCACGCCAGACATACACCGAAGATATCAGTGAGATATACGCAAATATGCATGATGTACGAGCCAGATGTATGAAGGATCATTAAGATGAATAATAGCATGTCGTACCTCCTCCAGCCTTAGAAATGTGTTCAAATCCAGCAAGCATCAGCCACTACCGCCCAACACCAACTTCCAGCTCCGTCGCCTCCACCTCCACCACACTCTCAAAATCCTCAGATTCATCGACATCATCGACATCATCCACAACCTCCTCCCCCTGCCCCTCCCGCACGCCCAACAGCCTCTCCAGCTCCTCCACCCTCCCCTCCCACTCCTCCACCGCGCGCAACTTCGCCTCCAGCACCGCGATCTCGCGATCCACGCCCATGCGCTCTTCTTTCGTGCCGACGCGCGTGAGGATCCATTTGCCTGCCGTGGTGGTGGGTTCGGGCGATGAGCGGGAGGAGGAAGAGGGGGAGGAGGAAAAAAGGGTGGTGGGTGCGGGGGAGGGACCGGAGAGGGTTAGGAGTTGGACGTGGTATTTGGTGAGTGATGGACTGATAAGATAGGTGAGTATATGCGCGTTTTATAGCACGGGGGTGGGGGAGGGTTGGAGATGGACGACTTACCGGAGGGAGATAGTGATCAGGGTGATTCCTAGTGCTTTGGCAGCCTCGTACATCCGGCCCTCCACATCACCCGACACCGCACTCGTACACTCTAAAAAACGAACAATCAGTAACCATCACCACACCCAGAGGCACTTTAAGAAACCTACCATCCAACACCGCGAACTTGGGCCTCCACCACAACACCCTCGCAATCCCCATCCTTTGCTTCTCCCCCCCACTCAACACATCCCTCCACTCCTTCCTCGCCCCCATCCCCCCCTCGCGCTCCACCAAATACCCCAAGAACACCTTCTCCAGCACCTCTTGCAGCTCCGCCTCCGCCAGCGCCAGCGCCTCCGCAGCCGAGACCGCTGGGAAGCGCGTGAGGGAGAGGCGGAGGAAGGCGGCGTAGGAGCAGGGGTAGATGATCTGTTCGAGGAGTGAGCCGGTGACCATGTAGGAGCGCTGGGGGACGACGTAGAGGGTGGGCCGGGCGCGGTTAGCGGGTGTGGGGTGTTTCTCGTTTGTGGAGGATTCGTCTTCGCCGTCTCTGGGGAGCTTGACGGTGCCGCTGCCTGAGGGATCCCAGAGCCCGGCGAGCACGCGCGCTACAGCTGTCTTGCCCACTCCGTTGTCTCCGGTGATCATGAGGTGCTCGCCGGGCTTGATCGTCAATGATAGATCTTTGACCAGCGGCGGCTCATCCTCATTCTCCTCCTCGTCTCCCTTCTCCCCATCCACCTGCTCTCCAATGCCACTCGCGCGCACCCGCGGAACTCGGACGTCAACGCCTTCTAGAGTGACTGCGCCACCGCGTTCGACGTATAATGGTTCGACGCCTTTGGGCAGGTTCAGGAGCGTGGATATGAGGACGTAGAGCCGTGTCGTAAGACCGGCTAGCTCTAAGAGATCTTTGTACGCGTACATCATCCTTCCACCCGCGTCCGCTAATGAGAGCAGCAGGCGTCGATTCGATATATAAGCTGACAATTACTGTAAATCAGCATTCTCCGAAGAAATCTTGTAAACAAAAGAACGCACTCTCTGTCCTCCCAGCAATCGCATCGTCCCTGACTCTGCTCCTCTCAACCTCGCCACCCACCTGTATACCCAACGAGCGCTTAGTCCGCGTGTAGAGGATAGGCACGGCAATAAGCGCGTAACCGGCGGCGGACCAGAGGTACTTGATGACGTAGTCTTCTGTCCATTCATACGCGATGCGGATCTGCGAAGGAGGACAGGGGAGATATAAATAGATTCTGACATTGTGAGAGGAAGGACATACCCTGTAGATCGAGTTGACGTGCTTGATCAGGCGCATGTACGCTTTGGTCAAGATATCCTTCTCCCTCGCGCCTCCATCGTAGAACCTGTACCGATAAGAGACACGTTGGGAATGGGACAAAGAAAAGAAAGGGTTAGTCACTCACGCAATCTCCTCTGCCTCTCTACCAACTCTGCCCATCCCTGCACGATACTCGCCCTCCAGCTTGGCCTCCGTCGCAGCCAACCTGCCAAACGCCGGCGTCACAGCGCGCAGAATGGCCACCGTAGCGTAATAGTTCGCGAACAGCAAAACGGTGCCGCGTACGCCGAGCGAGCGCGAGAGCTGCGAGGTGAACAGAAGGAGGTCCAGGGATGGTTTGAGTAGGTTGCCGCTGCGTTGCGAAATTCCGGATTAGTGGGGAGGAAGGGGAAGTAAGGGGGTAAGCGTACTAGAGCCCGCTGGCTGCGTTGGCCCATGCTTCGACGTCGGCTGTGAGGTATTGCGCGACGCCTTCGAGGTAGTTGGATGCGCGGTAGTAGCGTATATCCGGATTCGAGGAGAGATACAAATCATGCAAATACCGCGTTAACCTCGTCCGTAGCCTTAGCGAAAGCAACGACTGCAAATGTCGAATCTACCCACCAAAACAAAACCCATCAACACACAGCACCCAGAAAACCTCACTTCCAAAACAAAAACGAAAGAGAGGAACCCACCATCGAATTTGTAAACGTACTCGGCACAGCCAAAAGGAACCACAACCCCAGCCCCCTCAAAAAGCCCCCCGCATCCGCCCTCACCAAATCCCTCACGATTCTTCCATCTAGCCTCGCCACCGCAATGCTCAGCACCGTCCGCAGCACGAGGAAGAAGGAGTGCAGCGCGATGATGCCGGCTTCGGGGGAGCGCCACGACGGGACGGCGATGCGGAAGAGGATGGAGCGCAATTGCGCGAGGAAGGCACGGTCGATGTTGGGTTTTTGGCGTGTTTGGGTGGGGAGAGGGGGGAAGTGGGGTTGATCGAGGAGGTATTGCGATTTGGGGGTGGGGTGGATGGGTACCTACATAATACCGTGAATATTAGTAAACAAGACTTCGGACGTGGTTTTTGAAGAAGGCGCACTCTGATGACCCTCTCTTGGTATGGTACTAGTAGCGTCTTGCTCCCGTCCTCTTCGTCAACGTACACCTGCTGCAACACCTTCGCCAGCTCCTCCTTCGTCAGCTTCTTCTTCTTCCGCAGGCTCCCCAGCGCATCCTTCCGGCTCTTCAAAGCCCCGAGCACAGACTGCGTTCCGGTGACCACCCGGGAGCGCAACAGCAGGAGAATGAGGAACGCGAGGACCAGGGGGCGGCGGTGGGTCGATATCGAGGCTTTGAGCCTGGACGAGGTGTGGGGCGGTAGGCTGAACATGGGTTTGGAGAGCGTAGCCATGGTCGTCGATGGGGGTGGGTTGACTCCTATTGCACGTTCGTTGGAGTTCTGGCGTGTGAGAGATACGAGAGACGTTGTCGATGGCGAAGATGATTCCTGATACGATGATCCGCTCGGAGCACCTCACCACAGAACACCACTTCCAGTCCTGCTTCGCAAGCAACCAGTTCTATCCAAAGGTCCTTCAAGCTCCAATCCGACACAGAAGAAGCCAGTTAATCCGCTGGCAGCACAAAAGCGTGATATCAACGTCAAGAAACACAGTATCACTCGCAGTTGGGTTTTTCCCGTCCGTTGGGTTTTCTCCGTCGTCGATGTCACGATGATGTCCGTTTGCATGTGATACTCGACCCTCCCCGCGTGGACCTGAGATTTGTCCGAATTGGGTCGGGCATGTGGGATCTGCGAGTGCGGGCCGTGGGCCGGTTTTTTTTTTTTGACTGGTGCTTCGAATTTGCTTCGAATTCACAAGTGAACGTCGAGCGTCGAAGTTCAGTCGAAGCCAAGGTCAGATTGGGATTATGTGTGATGAGGTACTGGACAACGAGGTGTGGATTAGTTTGGTAAGGCTTATTTTCGAGCCATTCTTGATGCATAACCAAGTTTTCAAGCGCGACATCCTTACAAGCGACATGACACCCAAGTTTCAGAAGTCTTCTCGAAGAAGTTTTCCCCGCCGTTGCCCTGCCGCTCTTCTGCCTCATAATGAAAACCCCACATCCGTCTCGCCATCCTGAGCGCGTGAACAATGACGAATGACAGAAGAAGTCGGGGCCAATGAAACGCGTCCCTTGCATCGCTATCGCTGCAGGGTCAATTCTGAGCCTCGTCGGTCCCGGCCGTAGCCCCTGGCCCGGCACGTATAAGAGGGGAGCGACTTGTGTTGCGTTCTTTATTTTTTCTCCCTCTACTTTCCTACTTCTTGCTTTGGTTCAGCTATGCCTGCGGATCACCTGGTTTTGGAGGATGCTTAAAGCTTCAGGGTGTCGAGGAGCCTGAGAGTTCGAAGGCTCATGCGCGCGAGGTTTTTCCTCCTTGAACGGTCGACGACATGGGATTCAGTTCTTCGTGAGTTCTTCAACCTTTCCCTTCCACGGCTTACCAGCCTTTCATCTTCCATCGAGTGGTGTTTGATGGTGTTGGATTCATGCACTCAGGCCACGCCCTTTCGGCGTATACGTTTCCCATTTTCCTCCTTCATCACTCTCCCATCGTTAATCAGCACCGAAGATCTAACAACAAACTTACTTTCTCCAATTCAGACGCGTTACACACCTATCAATAAACTCCTGAACCGCCGGATCACGGTTTGGACTTAACCGATACGCTCAACCGGAGGCCTGAAAGACCGAGAGTGAGTCCATACACCTTGCTTGTCTTCCACCAATTACCTCAAGGCCGCCTCTGGGTTAAGAGTGTGCGACTGTACAATGATGTCCATATGTTTTAATTTATGATCCTCGGTGAATCTACGATTCGTTCAGGCCATGAATAATGTTTTTTACTATTCTGATATCGCGTCGCATCTTTCTTCTCGTAATATTTTGTGGACCTTTACTGACCTCGTCTCTTTACCTATCTAGGAGAAATGAATAAAAGACCGAGAGTGAGTCCATACACCTTGCTTGTCTTCCACCACTTCCTCAAGGCCGCCTCTGGGTTAAGAGTGTGCGACTGTGCAATGATGTTTATATGTTTTAATTTATGATCCTCGATGAATCTACGATTCGTTCAGGCAATGAATAATGTGTTTTACTATCTGATGTCGCGTCGCATCTCTCTTCTCGTAATACATATATTTTGGACCTTCACTGACCTCGTTACAACATATCTAGGAGAAATGGATAGAGTGGATCATTATTCATTCACCGGTCCATCGCCTTCCCCTCGGCTCTGGGTGTACACCCACTAATCTGATCAACCGGATGACGAGTTCATGTATGTTGGTTTCTTCAGCACGACCCGAGGGCTACCTCCGGGTACCATTTGTGCTACTCCTTTATGATGTCTATAGTGTTTTGTGTGTTATGATCTTGAGTGAACGAGAGTTCATTCAATCAATGAATGAGCAGATATGCTTGTATCTGATCTTGCGTCCCATCTTCCTTCTCGTGTTATTCGTTGGTCTTTCACTGATCTCTTCTCCCCAATCCATCTAGGAGAAATGAATGAATGGAGTGGAACCCACACCGGTCCATCGCAACTTCCCCCAACCATGAGTGTGCACCCCACCAGTATGCTCAACCGGATGCCTGCTATCTGGACTGAAAGTTAGTTCACGTATGTGGATTCTTCTAGCATGACACCATAGATTTCTCCGGGTAACAAGTGTGCTACTCCTTTATGATGCTCCATTAGAATTCATTGTGAGTTGAGTGAACGAGAGTTCATTCATACAATGAGCAAATATTTGTATTCCTGATCTCGCTTCCCATTTTACTTCTTGTTGACTGCTTGACAATATTTGTTCTTCTTTCGCTGACCTGTCTAGGAGCCTTGAACGAAGAGGAACATTATTCTTCCACCGTTCAACGCACCATCCCGGCTCCTTGGTTTGGACCTGACTAGTTTTCTCGAACCAGAAGCTTGCTACGTGGATGGTGAGTCTGTACGTTGAGTTCTTGCACCACGTCCCGGGGGCTGCCTCGGGGACGACATGGCGCTACTTCGCTATGATGTATATGTACTTTGAATGTGAATTCACTCACCATGAGAACAAACCTTGAAAGCCTGATCTCGAGTTCCATCTCATTCTACTTGAGTACATTATCATCGCTCGCCTTTAACTGTGGCAAGTTCTTGATCTATTGCTCGTGTGGTCTGATTTCGAATGAAATGGTAGATCCACTGTTGGTTCTTGCCTGGCTCTTACAGTGCATGCGTGCCTGCTGCTGCTGTTGTCGAGCTGTGGGTCGACTTCGGAGTGATAGTGTTTACGAGGTCTAGATTAGGCTGGATATACAGTTTTCTGAGTCTCCCCGTTGGCGCAAATCCAGCGCTACCCAGAGCTGTTCTCTTATGACCTGGCTCTGCCCGTGATCCCTTGACTGATCAGTTCAAGTATGCTCGAGTACCGTATACTGTTCAACACCTGGACTTTGATCGATAAACGGTGGTGTTCGCGACGGAAGGCTCATAATAATCACATTCGAAACTCGATGTCATCTACTCTGGGATTATGTACTAGTTCTCCAAGGGGATTCACCAGTGGGGAAGGTCCGCCTAGTAGCCTCGCCCTCACATCGCTGTGTTGGGGCTTTGGCGAAGCAGATGTCGATGGATAGAGTGACCGCATTTTCTAATCTTTGTTTACAGAACTAGAGGCGGGTCACAGGGGCTCGAGCCACAGTCGGATGGTCTCGAGGAGGTTGTTGTCGATCATGGACTGCGCTAGTGACGCCCTAAGAAAGAAAAGTGAATCGAGCTGATCAGCGTAACGTCTCCATCGCCTCTGGCAGCTGCCTGAACTTGGCAGTCACCAGCAACTTCTCCCCATTCGACCCAACATCCTCATCCGCCGCCGCCAACATATTCTCGCGCAGCCTCGCCACCTCGTCGTCCGCAAAACTATCCAACACCTCCTCATTCGCCTTTTTCTTCCACGGGCGATTCCCCTTCTTGCTCCGCAGAATCTCGTCGATCTGCATGTCGAGCCGGATTCTATCAGCTGGGAAAATGTGCGGGATGCCGTCATTGCGTGTACGATTTTTTTTGAAAGCTAGACAAAGCACCTTGTTCTGGGGGAAGCTCGTTGAGGTCGATTTTGACAGGTTGTTTTCGCTTTCGTTTCATCTGTGCGGTCTTGCGCTCGCGTTTCTTGACTTTCGCGAGGGACGGGCGTTCTTGGACGTAGTCGTCCTCCGAATCGGCGCCGGACGCCTCATACTCGTCCCTCTAATTTACCGCCGCACGCGGGGGGGCAGGGGGCGGCTGGGGCTGCTGTTGCTGTTGCTGTTGTGGGACACCTGAGGAAACGAGGTAAGCTCGAGGCTCGGCAAACCCAAAACAACATCCTAACTGACCATCATCTCGTCCGACGAAAGCTCGGAATCCGAGCCTCCGAACACTTGGCGTTCGAGATCATCACCCTATCAATGCGTAAGCGATGTGCGAGACGGACAAGAGGAAAGGGGGCCGCATACCATCACTGGCTTTTGCAGAGAGTTGAAGAGCTGTGTTACAACTTGCTTGCTTGCGGGTTACCATAGCGGAAGGAAGCGATTATTCCACGCCACGAACACTGAGAAGAAGTCAATAGGGTGTCCGACACCCACGTTATATAACTATTGTACGTACGGTAGGCCCGCTCTCAACGAGAACCATGGAAGGCAGGGTCCGAAGCATTCCTACAGTATATAGGAGCATTGCGGGAGCAGCGAGGGCGGCTGAAGAACGCGGTATTGTCCCAGATGAAATGGGGATGAGTGGGATGATGCAAAGCGATTGCTGCAAACAGCGCGATTTATCGATGGACACCCAAGAACACGTTGAGCACACCAAACCTACCACGTCAGCAATTCGAAGCAACATCGCACAGCTGACGTTCGCGAGGATCGGGGATGCCTATGGATCCACAAGTTCCTGGAGGAAGGATCCGAAGTCAGAGGTGAGGAGCATCGGAAGGCTTATTGATTGGATTTGCGGAGAAGGTCATTGTGGCACCTTTGGTAATGCGAACGAGGCGCTTAATGTAGATGGTCGAGGGGAGTACATTTGGAGAGAGGGGAAAGGAAATGAATACCCTGCTGTCGATGAATTATGAGTTACAAATCTAGAATCAACGAATGCTGCATCACCTAGCAGAAAACAAGTAATCCTCAGGATGTGTGGTATGTGTGTACAGGCGTAGTGATGGAAGAGAGTGGAGTCAAAGATATTCGTGGATGTGATAGGTGTTGGTCTTTGCGGCGGTAGGTAGGGGTGAAATTGACAAAGATCAAACCAAAACCGGCGTGCATCCGAATCGATGGTCTCCTCCTCACCAACTCCTCACACCATCACTTTAAACACATTACCGCACAATGTCGTCTTTCCACCGTGTCAAGACTTCTCTCAAGAAAGGCAAAGACAAGGCTGGGCTTCTTACAACCAGCATAAGGCGCTCTTTCTCTCCAAAACCGATATCTGAGGTCGCTGAGAGCCCCGCTCTTATCAAACATTCCGTCAGTGCTTTCTCTCTCTCTCTCAGTGCGATGGATCGAATGATGTTTACCATTACTAAACTATAAACATCTGTTGGTTAGGTTGATCCTCTGCAAGCAGGACAGATGGAATCACTGATGGCCACGGATGATAAGGCTGGCGCAGTGATTGCTACGAGGTTGGGGGCGGCCGAATTATTGGCGAATGTGGCTGAAGGACCGTCTGTGAGGGTATGACACCACCTCATGCTATGAAAAGCTGGTCCTCAAAATTGACGTTGTTGATACCCAGAATATGCCTATTATCGTGGTTCCCGAGCCCGATCCCGGGGCAGTTGCACAAGCCTCACTGGTGCCCACGACTAGTCCCTCGACAGACTCTGTGGTTGTTTCAGGTGCTGAGTATGTAATGCCAAGTGAGCAGGCTGCCTTGTTGGTATGTGTCGGAAATCGTGTCTTTCAATCATAAGTATCTCATAATGTCGACCAGAATGCACCCCATGCAGTTGGGCAAGCATATGTGGGCCCATTTGCGGGAAGCCAAAATGTAATGGTTATCAACTCAACGTTTACCATGGCTGACAATCTGTTGGTGAGTTGCTCTTGTTTGCTGTTTCACAGTAACATTCGTATAATAATTCGGATATAGATGGGACAACACACTCCCAACCTAGTGTCGCAGAAACCAAATTCAAGTACCCTCTTCACAGGCCGCAAGGAGGTACTTGAACGGTTAAAGGTACACTTTGCACCCCATGTTGACAGGAAAAGGCGGATGTTCCTTCTATATGGAATGGGGGGCATCGGAAAGACACAAATCTGTCTCAAATTTGCAGAAGAGATGTCTGATCTGTAAGTCCATCTACTAATGATTCTCTTGTGATACACCCCTCAAGTTTATTGCTAGCATATCTAAAGTGTTCTGGGTTGATGCTTCCTCCACCGACACCATCACCTTGAGCCTCAAGGCTATATCTGGTAATGCAGACACTTCAGCTCTATCTACTCTCCAGCAAATAGCTGTGTTAGAGGATGAGTGGCTTCTAGTATTTGACAATGCTGATGGTGGTCCTGAGGTGGTTGAAATGTTTCTTCCACCGGGAAACAAGGGTAACATCTTGATCACTAGTCGGAATCTTGCTCTGCAGAGGATAACATTGGTTGAGAACTCACTGGGGCTGCCTGAAATGGCCAAAGCGGATGCTGTTATACTGCTTCAGAAATCTAGTGGTCTTGTCTCTCTAGTTAAGGATCAGCCAGAGCTTGCTGAGAAGATTGTTTCTGAGCTATATTGTCTTCCTCTGGCAGTAGATCAGGCTGGTGCTGCTATTCATTCTGGACTATGTGATGTGCACAAATACCTTGAACTTCTATCTAAGCAACGCCAGAGGCTTATGTCACACCCATTGTTCAGAGGTGCATCCCAGTATGACAGGACAGTATATGGAACTTTTGAATTATCCTATGGTGAAATTGAAGCCAGAGCCACCAGGCCTGATACCTATATTGCTACAGCAGCTCAGACTGCTATTCTGATTCTGCAAACCTGTGCTTTTTATCACCATGATAATATATTGAAAGATATATTCAAACATGCTGCTGAGAATTCTAGACAGCAAGATGTGGAGGACAAGATAAAATTAGGCCTCCCACTTGCAATCACATCTTTAGATTACAGACTGCTGCCTGTTGATGAGGATGGCTACTGGGATGAATTCTTTTTCAATGATGGACTCCAAGTCTTGCTTTCATTCTCTTTGATCAAGAAAGACCTCTCCTCTAATGTGTTTTCTATGCATCCACTAGTGCATTACTGGAGTCAAGACAGAATGTCAAAGTCATTGAAACAGGAATATTGCCAGATAGGAAGAATCATTCTATCATGTGCAATTTTATTTGGGCAAGAAACAGAACATTATAAACAAAGGCAAAGACTACTGCCACATATCAATGCCAATTACCAGTATGGCAATCAGATAGGCCTAGAACAGTCATTTAGAGATGATGAATATGGAAAGTTCAGCATGGTCTTTGGTGAGAGTGGAGATTGGAAGAAAAAAGAAGCACTAGACCTTGAACTAGTTAGCAAAAGAAGAGACATTCTTGGATTGGAACATCCAGACACTTTATGGAGCATGTCTATTTTGGCATCAACATACCAAAATCAGAGACACTGGAAGAAGGCAGAGGAGCTGCAGGTCCAGGTCTTGGAAACAATAAAGCGGTTGCATGGATCAGAACATCCAGACACTTTGAGATGCATGAGTAGTCTGGCATCAACCTACAAAGAGCAGGGACACTTGCAGAAGGCAGAGGAGCTAGAGATCCAGGTCCTTGAACCAAAGAAGAAGATTCTTGGATTGCAACACCCAGACACTTTAGCAAGCATGGAAAATCTGGCATCAATATACTGGCATCAGGGACACTTGCAGAAAGCAGAGGAGCTGCAGGTCCAGGTCTTAGAAAAAATGAAGCAGGTTCTTGGATCAGAACACCGAGAAACTTTAGGAAGCATGTTTAATCTGGCATTAACATACAAGGATCAGGGACGCTTGCAGAAGGCAGAGGAGCTAGAGGTCCAGATCCTTGAAACAAGAAAGAAGGTCCTTGGATCAGAACATCCAGACACTTTGACAAGCATGAGTAATTTGGCAGCAACATACTGGAGTCAGGGATCCTTGCAAAAAACAGAGGAGCTAGGGGTCCAGGTCCTTGAACAAAGAAAAAAGCTCCTTGGATTGGAACATCCAGACACTTTGACAAGCATGGATGATCTGGCAGCAGTGTACAGGGATCAGGGAAACTTGCAAAAGGCAGAGGAGCTTGGGGTCCAGGCTTTGGGAACAACAGGGGTCCTTGGATTGGAACATCAAGACACTTTGACCAAAATGTGTAATCTGTCATTAACATACAGAGATCTGGGACATTTGCAAAAGGCAGAGGAGATGCAGATCCAGGCCCTTGAAACAACAAAGAAGGTCCTTGGATCAGAACATCCACTCACTTTGTTAATTACAACTAATTTGGCATTGACATACTGGGATCAGGGACGCTTTCAGGAGGCAGAGGAGCTGCATGTCCAGGCCCTTGAAATATCAAAGAGGGTTCTTGGAATAGAACATCCAGCAACTATGAAAAATATAAGTAATTTGGCAACAATATACCACAATCAGGGACGCTTTCAGCAGGCAGAGGAGCTGCATGTCCAGGCCTCTGAAACATCACAGAAGGTTCTTGGATTAGAACATCCACTCACCTTGACAATCATGCAAAATCTGGCATTAACATACCAGATTCAGGGACACTTGCAACAGGCAGAGGAGCTGGGGGTCCAGGTCCTTGAACAAAGAAAGAAGCTCCTTGGATTGGAACATCCAGACACTTTGATGAGCATGGGCTACTTGGCCGGCATTTTTAAGTCACAATCTCATAACACAAAGGCAATACACCTTATGCAAGAAACTGTATTGCTTTGGAGAAAGACATTAGGACCTGAACATTCAAACACACAAGAATCAGAAGATACACTGAATAAATGGATAGCACAACAGGAATGACTTATATGTTTTCACAGCCAGCCCTGTTGCAGTTTTATCAGAACATAAATAAATATAGCATTGGTTTATTGCTAAGAGTATGTACAGGGTGCATTGTTTTGAGAAAATAAGACTGACTTAGATTAATGTGTGTTTTGGTTCATAGAGTAATGAGTGTAAGTGAACACGTTAAGTCCAACAACCATGGCAAGGCAAGAGATAAGCACACTTTCAAAACCGCAATTGCCAGTCCCCAATTTGGGGTCTTCAGAGTGGGGCGCAACGCCCGTTTCAAAACAACTGTTTTAGTTTCCAATCAAAACAACTATAATCACTTGAAGGGAGCCTGTTATAATCTACAACTTAAACTGGTTCAACCTTGAGCAATTGAGGGATGTCAGTGACCAAATTTGAAGATAGCGGACTGATGAAAGATATCATAGTGATAAAAACATACTTGCCTTCTCCACTATTCTTTCTTTTTAGAGTAAATGAATGTAGGTAGCACATTGGAAGTGGAAAATGTAAAGTCTTTGTTGAATGACCACCCAGTCGGATGTGCATCCTTATCTTGAAGCTCCAAGCCACAACAGGACGCCAAAACCAGAGTCAAGAGGGTTTGATGTTGCTACTTTCCGTTGCAAGTTTTGCAAATGTGCCAACTCATTTTCGTCTTGAGAAAAGCCTTTCATCTCAGGCTATGTAACCAATAATCTGCAAACCCATCCTCTGATGAGATCAAACAGGGTTTGCAAATGTTCCTCTGATCACAAGGACAACATTAGAGGGGGGGTTTGCAAATAGGTTTGTGAACCCTCCTTGCCCCACCTCGTTTCTGTTGCTCCCGCCAGCCGCACCGCGCCCTCCACGTGCACCGCCACTCCATTGGCCCGCTTGTCATCTGGTACAGGGATGAAATTTGTTCCTTTTTTGGTCATTGCTTACCACTACCCAAAATCCTCCTCCTCCTCCGCTTCCACCCCGCTCGTTGTCTGGGACAGCGGTCAAAACTATTCCTTTTTGGGTCATCACTTACCACTATCCAAATCCTTGTCCTCCTCCGGTCCCTCCGCGTTTGGGGCGGTTGTCACCCTCAATCCAGCATCCTAGGTTGCAATACGGCTATGCAATGCATAGCTAGGTGTGCTAGGCCAATTCTTGGTCAATCCATCACTTGGCTCTGTCTATATTGACCGCCTGCTTTGCCTGGCCCACTGGGTACTATTGCACCCACTTGGTACCCCGTACCCAGCCACTCACTTACATCTAGGTATCCCATAAAGTCTATAGTCATGTTATTACCATTCCCCATGTAGTCTCTTCTCTCCATAATCTATGTTGTGTTGCCTAATCCCAATCTGACAGATTTAGTACTCAAGCAATTTTTTCTAAGTCGTTATCAGCTACCTGATAAGATAAGACCAGGCCAATATTCTGTGTAAGTGGTACCATCAACATGAACACATCCAATCATATCAGGTACACCCAACACATGTATATTTCTTTCTAAGTATCTACTAACAAATGCTACCTACAGCTACTTCTTGGATTTCTTGGTCTTACTCCCAGAGGTTGCTGTTTGTTTTTGCTTTGCAGGGATGGTGGAATCAGGGTCAGGAACGGCAGCGGCAGCGGATCTATGGGAGTTGGCCCATGGCTGTTTGATGACCTCACCATTGGGATGAAATACTGGAATGCACTTGCAAGGCCTATTTACCTTCTGCTTTTTCTTTCTTAACTCCTCCAACACCTTGGCCTTCTCCTTATTGGCCTGTTGCATTGCCTTGGCCTTCTCAGCACGTGTGAATGTGTGAATTCTGGAGGCTTGTTGGTTGGTTGATTAACCACGAGGGAGTCAGAGATTGTTGCACCGGCTAAACAATAGTCTTGATCTTGGTCCGACACCTGACCTTTTTTCCCGCATGCCGGTGCCTTCTTTTTCAATTTGGTACATTTTGCCGCTGCTTGCTTGGGTGGGGGAGGAGGTATAGGTGGAGGAGGAGGTATAGGTGGAGGAGGAGGTATAGGTGGGGGAGGAGGGATAGGGGGGGAAGGAGGGATAGAAGGAGGGGGAAGAGGCAAGGAGTTCCGGGACGCCTCTGTTGTCGTTGAGTGGTGGGATGGGTGGTTGACAAGGAATTACAGGCTGTCCCCGGAGCCGCGGATCAAGGAAGTGATCAACATCATCATCATCATCACAACACATATCTTCAGCTGGAAGGCCCATGCATTGGAACACATGCTTGATTGGAGAGCTCGGCCCGCCCTGAGGATCTGGGAATGTACTAGCCAACACAGACTTGGACACAAGGGGAGGCAGAGGCACAAATGGAGGAGGCAGAGGCATGTATACAGGAGGCATTGGGGAGGGTGATGGAGGTGATGAGGATGGTGGTGGTGAGGAAGGCGGAGGGAGGGAGGAAGGCACGGAGGGTGCGCGGGCAACCAGGTGTGTTGATCCAGGCCCAAAATCTTCTTCTTCCTCGTCATCTGACCTTGATTCATCAGACCCTGTGCTGGTGCCACCGTCATGGGTGTTTTCCTCATCCAAGGATAGCTCTTCCATTTGGTAGGGAGCATCCACCACAACTGGTAAGATTGACTCCATATCTACCTGTGGTATAGCAACTGTTACATCACAGGCCTTGGATTCAAGCACTGGCTGCATGCCTTGGTGCTGTAATGCACGCTTGAAACAAACTTCTGGGGCTTACTTTGCGGTCAGCACTACGCACTCACACCAAGCTAGTGTAGGGATACATACAGAAGCAATTCAACATGTGTTTGCCAAAGGGATCCTAGAAGTTCTCCTCAAACGCCAAGTATGTGTCCTGAAAGTCATTCCAACTGCTGAGGTATGCCCAAAATAGAACCTGGAAAGAGATTAGAAGTTGACAATGGCCTGACAGAGTATGAACACATACGACTCCATAAAAATAGATCCATGTGCGCCAGGGTTAGGACCGCCAGCTGTAATGAAAAAACCCATCCTGTCACATCTGCCAGGGTCCGTATTGCAGCACTGAGCATTGCGGGGAGGGACTTGACTGCCCTGCATGTTGAAGGATGTTTGGTGAGATTGGTGAGCACTAATAAAATCTCAACAATGTACTCGTGGTATTGAGACGGTGTTCTTGTGGCCCCAGCCTCCTCATTATTCTCCATTTTCTTTAGCGTCTCAACCTTGGCCTGCCTCTGCCCCTTCAGCTCCTCTGCCTTTGCATAAACCTTGGCCTGTACATCTGGTGGCTCCTGGTCCAAGAACTTTGCGACTACCCTACGACAGATACCCATTGCCGTGTCTTCCTCAGTAGTGTTTTTCATGGCCTCCTCCACGTCGGCCGCTATCTTCTTCTTATCACCAAAATGCTTTTGGTAGACCTCTACACGCTGGAGAGCTCGCTTTTGAGGCTGACCTTTCTTCACCACCTGCATGAGCTGCTTGAAGTCGGATGCCGTGGACCGTGTCTCCTTCACAACGGAGCACATCATCCACAACCGTAATTGCTGCATTGCAGTCAGTGGCATATGTATGTCATTGTTTATTTTGGGCCAACTTGCCACGCTGATCATCAACTTCTGAAAATAGATCATGCAAACCCTGGACGCTTCCTTTCACTGCCCACGTTGAGCTGCTTGGCACCATTCAAACATCCTTCAACCTTGACAATCTCCCCAAGTGCACTGGCAGCTGGACTGTGCCCAATGTCTCAACAGTCTTGCAAGTTGTACCAACACTACACAACCTACAGAAGGAGGGTAATTACCGGCTTTTCAAGTGGGATGGCATGTGCGTTTTTTACCTACTTAGAAACATTTTTGATTGGGCTAATGATTATAAAGTACTCTCTATGCTCTTTTAGACACTGATGCACGCATCTTTGGGCTCCTAGCAGGCAAGCCAGCCGTTCCCACACCCCAACACCCATCCAACAATTTTGACTCTTGTATGGACAGTCTGGACACGACTGACATACCCGGCCTCATCTTGGACAACAGCAATGGGGACAATAGCGACTTGCAACCATGGGCCAATGTTGTGACGGGCTTCAAACATGCCCTGAAGGCTGTGCGTCTTATTGGCCAGGCCTTGGGTGCATTCCCACCTGTTGCTGGGCCGCATCGTCGTGGTAATTATTTTACCTTGACCTCTGGGATATCCTTTGGTGGCAACCAGACGGTATGTTCTGAGTTCAACACTATTCTTTAACATTATTTGACTGACTGTTTAAAACCCTTCCAGGAGACACAAAACCTTGTTCACACACGCAAGGAGCAACGGCTTATTGATAGCCTCCTCCTCAACAACAATGTTGAACACGTAGCCGCTTTCCAGTCCGGTATGTGAACTATGTAATTATTTACCTTGAATACATATCAAATGGTTTTACTACAGAATCTCTTGGATATATTGCCCCACGTGTATACAAAGACATCGCGGTCCACATTGCCAAGCTGATGCATGCAGCCGGCAGCAACAAGAAGAGAGATCAATTACAATCTAGCTTCTCCTTGTCTGTTTACCCGGCTGGAACGTTCAACCTCAGTCCGGAGACCATCACAGTACTCCACAACAGCAGCAAGAACTCCAGGTACAATCTGTGCGCTGTGACCGTTGCGGAGCATTTTGATTCTAAGCGCGGTGGTCATTTGATTCTGTACAACTTGAAATTGATCGTCAAGTTTTCCACATGGCTCCACCATCCTCCTACCTTCAGCCCTCCTTTGCCACGGCAACACCGCCATCCAGCCTGGTGAGGAGCGCGTATCTTTCACTCAGTATTGTGCAGGAAGTCTACTTTGTTGGGTCAGCCATGGTTATGTCACTGATGCGTCCATCAAGGAGTTGCATCCTCACACTTGGTGCGCAAAAATGAGGGCAATGAATGTTAGTTGAGGTCAGGGGTTCAATTTTTTTTTCCAAGTTTCACGAGCTAGCAAGGGACTGGAAGGCAGTATTCCATAACTTGGGGCTGTAATTACATATTGTTGTTGTAAGTATGCCTATTTCTTAATCTGATCCGATTTTTTGATTTCCACCAGCGCTGCATGTGGATGTGCCACTTCTAAGTCAATCCTTGAGGCAGAATTTGTCTGATGTTCATGTGAGTGTCCGGTGCCATCAAACATGAGTTTGCCTGATGCCTGATCCACCTAGCCAGTGTCTGATGGCGTCAAACCGGATTTCACATTGACCTAGCCACACCCTACCCTTCTCCCTTGGCCTCCATGTCAACACAGCACCCAAGAAAGAAGGCCTGTGGGGGGGGGATATGATTGCGGTGCCATCAGATGAACCCAAAGGCTCTTCCCAATCCACCATCATCTCAACTTGTTATGGCCTCCCCGCACAAGCTAGCGCCTACAGCACCTCTACCACAGTGGTTAGTGTACCCACTGAGCACCATCTGCCTACAACAGTAGTACATCTGGCGGACAACCCTTTGCTTTGGAACAACAAACCTGCAGCAAATTTCTTGTCACTCAATGTTGACCCTACCCTTGATCCTGCCTATGTTGTTGAAGTGGAGGCCAAGAGAGTTACTGCAAAATGTTCAAGAATTCGTGTTAGTACAATTTCCTTTTTCTCACTTGTCACCATCTCACTCAACCATTATACCAGATAAACCAGTTGAAAAAATGGCTGCCAGATTGGGATCTCTACCTTGCTGTATTTTTGTGTCTTGAAGGGTGTGGGGACCATCTGGATGTCTGCCCCTGCCATTGACATACTGGCAAGCTTCATCACACCTCATATCGCTGTATTGATTGTTCTGGCAGCAAAGTTTATGCCAGGGATGTATGGTCTCAATGCACATGTATAACCCACTCCATCAAATTGAGGTTGGTTTGCTTTGTTGTTGTCCTTTACAAAGTCTTTAATCTTTTTCCCAACAGGTTTGGACAGGTGTTTACTTCAAGAAAGCGACTCTGAAGTCTATCGGCCTCCGAGTTTCTCTAGGTCACCCTTTTGACAATTCTTGCCCAATCCCTCATTCCGTCAATGACTTTGTTGTTGTCCACACCAAAGGAGTTCACAAAGTTGCAGTCAACTTTTGCAGCTGCCAGCAGGCAAAGCCCCACATCCTTCAACTCCTTTGTTATTGATGGTTCCCTGCCTCTGACAATCGCCCTTGCACTGCAGCCATCCTTGCTGTTCTTCAACAGTTCCAGATCCTCAGCTTCAAGTCTAAAGCTTCTGCATTTGAGTTTTATAATTCTCTCAAATGTCTCACTGAGAATACAGGGGTATCACCACCAAAGGTAGGATTTTGTCCAATAAAGTAATTATTATGCTAACAAACACCTTCAGGATTGGTATTGTTTGTTCATGACCATGGTGCGCAAGTACCGTCATCTCAAAATGCTCAAGCGCGTAGGGCATGGTCATGATCCAGCTGGGACCGTGGCTACCAAACCAGGCAAGTGTGCTGTCCTTTGCCCTGAATGCCCACAGCCAGGGATCAATTTGAAAGACGGC
This sequence comes from Crassisporium funariophilum, assembly GCA_014925845.1. Taxonomy (NCBI): domain Eukaryota; kingdom Fungi; phylum Basidiomycota; class Agaricomycetes; order Agaricales; family Crassisporiaceae; genus Crassisporium; species Crassisporium funariophilum. The sequence goes on from JACGCL010000007.1 coordinate 1,065,854, forward strand.
TGGAAAAAATGCAAGTCCTGAGGACCAGTAAGCGCTTCATCTTTGCAGCAGAAATAATTCTTACTAATGGTGCTTATCATTGTAGATTCTTATACCGTCTCTTCCTTGCCATTGACGCAAACTTTTGCCTGAAGAGGAAGAAAGTCTCCTCCTACAAGGCCAATCCAGGCTTAAGTAAGGGATGGGCATATTTCTACCCGAAGTTGAGTACAAGTTGTTTCTCAAAGCATTTGATAAGCTTGTAATCCAGGAGGTAACTCATTCTTATTCTCATTATCTATAACATTCTGACTTTGGTATCAGCATAGTACCTGTTCCAACCACAAAGCTGTTGATGCGGAACATGTGACTAAGGGACTTGCGGCGACTGGTGTAGCTGCTGTGGACTGTGTAAGACCCAACGTGAAGCGCCCACTTGCAGTCGCAGATCTGATTGCAGGGAAACAGTGCATATGTGAGGATTTTCATAATCTAACCCTATTTCTGACAAGGCATTTCCAGATATGTTATGATGGATTCCGTTTTTTTTGGGTCGCTCAAGGGCATTGATCTCTTGGAGATTATTGTCTCTTACAATATTGTGTGCCAGTGGAGTAAGCATGTGTGGGATCGGATGGCAGTATCCACACAAGATGCATATCAATGCCGACAACACTACACAATTCTACTTCTACATCCCTAGGTTTCACCTCCCCGCCCACATCATGGCATGCCAGTCCATCTTCTCATTCAACTTCAACCACTCCGTTGGACGGGACGGATGGCAAAGGAAGCACGCAAGAAATGGGACCTGGAAGTCGTTGAGATACTCTTGACAACCATTTTGGCGACTGGAATTGGAAAAAAACCTCATTCATGGGTAAGCTGTCCACTTTGCCTTTCAAGTGCATATATCTAACATAACCCACCATCAGGTGCATCTTTACTACAAAAGATACAAGAGGCTGTAGTAGAAGCTAACAAGTACCGACAACTTCATAATGAATTTGATGCAGGGCTTGACCCTGAAATTACCGACCGCAGGAGAGCCAAGTTGTCAGTGTGGGAAGTGAGTGAGAGCAATGATAAGGAACCAAATCCTTTTGAGCGGAAGTTTCAAGGTACGTTGTGAGTCATTGTCTCACCTTACTGCTGCTAACCGTTGGCAAGTCATTTCTCAGGATGCTGTTTGGAAAAAGCTTGCTGTTCAGGAGAGCGAGAATACCAGGGCCGGTAGAGCTTATGCGCTCCATGAAGAGGTTTCAGCATTGCAGCTGATAATCATGGGCCTCAACTTTGTTGAGGAGAAACAGTGAGCATCAGTCTTCAATCTATCTTATCATTGCTCAGTCAGTACTATAGACAACACCTTTCTGTAGATCGAGCTGCTTTGGGCCAGCATGCAACGGACAAGCAGAAATCCAAGCTTCAGATGCAGTCCAACATCCTGCATTGGAAGATTGACGCATGGATTGCTGTCCAGCATTTATACATGCCTGCCCTTGCTACCATACACACATGTGACGCCAAGGCAGACAGTCACAATAGTGACCCCACTGAGGATGTGTCATTATATCTCCCATCTGCCCTCGCTCACACCCCCTCACATCCACGCGCCCTCCCATCGTCTTGCTTAGAAGTCCTTGTTGTCCCTTGCAATGTCTGTCTCCATGAGATGGAATGGGAACTACCCAACGCCCAGGCCAGTGACGCCCTTGCAGAGCTTTGTGACGGCCTTTGTCTGCGCTCCTACCTCTACATTGACAAGGACTGTTTCCAACACGGGCAGCGCCATAATACACGTTCCAGAGGCATCATCAACCATACAGTGGTCAAGATTGCCGCCGCCGCTTTGAAGTACTGTGCCGCTTGTCTGGCAATCAAGGGTCTTGCCCCAGCGTTGGATAAGGTGGGCTGGGAGGATGCTTATCCTCTGCTGGCCAGCAAGGATATTAGGGCAATGGGCAAGGCAGATCCAAGTGTCCATGTGCAGCGCAGGCCAGCACAGGGCCATCACAGGGGATCTTGAATATGGATGCGGCTGGAAGATCTTGAATATATGGACGATGACCTACTCCAGGACGGTACACCTCTCATCATCTTCTATAAGTATTCTACTCACATACCATTGATCTGACAGACCTCCGCATTGAATGGTGTAAGGGCAAGGCTTGTTGGACCAATGGCAAGAGGAGGTTTGGTTACCCCTGGAGGAAATGGAGAGGGTCAACCGCTTTTTTAATTATAAGGCGGCGGAGTGGGGCAGGCATGCACTAGCCGTATGTTCCACGGACACCTACAATGATCGGGCAACGGCAGAAGGAAGGAGGGCCTATGCAGCTGAGCAGGCACTAATGTATTCTGTGATGTCGCGCCAAGCTGCTCACTTATGGCTCCATGTACCGACATTTGTTGCACTGGGGTATGGCTTGATTGTACTGGAAGATGTTGAGACCACTGAGAAGGGTGAAAACAATGCAGAGGACAAAGAGTAGTATTATACCTGTAGGTAATGATACATAATATACATGATAGTTGTCTTTCCAATGGGTTTTGTGAGATGCCTGCTATGAGTGGAATTGGGGTGCGCATATGCCGACCTGCAGGCGGGAAAATCGGAGCGGAATTGGGAGGTGCCTACGCCAAAAGGAAGGGCGGGTGAGTTGTACCTAAATGGAGGTGGTCCGAATGAGGAAGTAGCGGTGCGGCTGCTCTGAACAATGAGCTTGAGCACTAGAGAGGGGCCTATCCAAATTGAGCTGTATAGGCGGGAATGGGCGTGCGCAAGGGTGGAGGGTGCTTCTAACTTAGAGGATGACTTTGCAAACATTGCCTCTAATCAGAAGGCCATATTTGCAAATATTGCTCTAAGTTAGAGGCATGTTCGCAAACCCTGTTTGATCTCATCAGAGAGTGTGTTTGCAAAGTCACGCCAACAACAGGTGTTCATCCCCAGTGAAAGTCGACTCTGAACCGCTCCGCACTGAGCCGAGGATGTCTGCGAGAATCCGCAATTCGGGACAAAATCAGTGTTGGTCCGCACAAATCTGACTTCCCCAGGCCGTACTAATTCCAGGCCCAAACCAAACCACCACTCAATCCTTTCTTTGCGCGGGACAACTGCCACTCTCTTTGCTCGATTGTGTTGCATCGATGCCTCCACCAAAACAGCCGTGCTATTGTACCCAGTGCAATGGTGCACTTATGAGTACCAGAGCTATTGCTTGCCATCGCATTGCTGAGGCACCAAACACCCAAATCCCAACATTCAATGAATGGACGGCACAGAGGGGTGGATTAGGAGCTGAAGAAAGAGATTTTATCGGTCAATCTAAAGCTGATGGAGATGAGGATGAGGAAGATGAGGAAGAAGACCGTGATGAGCCTCTCGGACCGAGGAAATGTTGCAGAATTGACGGCTCTCCTCCTCCAGTATGTCTAGCTTGTTCCCATTGTTGTGGTTGGAACCCTCTCAATTATATTCAACTTACCCAATAAAAAATGTAGGATATCTCAAATGATATCTTGGAAACTAGGTCCTTGTCCTTGAATGTCACTGATAGGTTAGACCATGTACTGCCGCAGGATACTGTAGGAGAAATGCAGGAGAACAAACACCACATGTGTACTACAAGTATTCAACAGAAAAATTTAACCTGAAACCGTTTAGGAACCTCCAAATGAGCCACAGTATGATTCAGATGTAGATGAAGAAGACGAAGATTGGCCTATTTTTCTCAATGGCTCTGAAGAGACCGAAGATGTACATCCAGGACAAGGGGGGCTGTACCGGCAAGGACGCCAGAACCTGATATTGTTGGCAATGACCCCGAAGCACACGCCCAAGAAGATCCAGTTTTTTCTCGCATTGAACACCTTTGTTTTGCTCAGGAATTTATTGCTGAGGTTTCTCATGCAACCCTCAATAATGGTGGGCTCAACAATGTGATCATCGACTACCTCAGGCACCCGGAAGAAGGACCAGTCGACATTTCTGACCCTGATATGCGCTTCTCGCTGGCTATTTTCTTATCCTGCAGAAACACTTCTGAGCAGACTTACATTGATTTCCGTGATGCAACTCTGATGCGCTATCCCGATTCAAACATTCTGTCGTATCACAAGGTAAAAGAGTTGGTCGCAAAAATCACTGGCGTGCGCTCTTTCAATGACAATATGTGTATAAATGGCTGCCATGCGTTCACAGGCCCGTATGCCAATCTGGAGGCATGCCGTGTGTGCTTTGAACCACGATATAACCCGGAAGAGTTCGCTTCCTCAGGCAAGAAGGTTCCGCGGCAACAGGCCTCTACCATCCTCTTAGGACCACAGCTGCAGGCGCGTTGTCGATCACCACTTGAATCCCATGCAATAAAGTATCGAGATCAAAAGGTCGCTGAGATTATAGAGGTATTTAACGCAGCAAACTCTTTGGATGAACTTGTCTACAACAACATTTTCTGTGGGAACAACATCTTGGACCACTGTGAAACTCTGAGCAAAGATGATATGACGGTTGTCTTTTCTATTGACGGTGCTCAGCTTTATCAGGACAAAAAATCCAATACCTGGATTGCTATTTGGATTCTCATGGACTATGAACCAACGACTCGCTACAGGAAGAGATATTTTCTTCCTGCGCTCATCATTCCCGGGCCTCACAAGCCTAAAAACTTGAATTCATATTTATTTCAAAGCTTCCATCACCTATCCGCTTTGCAGAAAGAAAATAATGGCGCTGGCTTATCTGTCTGGGATGCCAAGAAGGAATGTGTAGTCACATCGCGTATTTCCTTGCTTGGTGGACTCGCAGACGCCATGGGACTTGTGGAACTGGATGGACGCATTGGACACCATGGCGCTCAGGGCTGCAGGATTGGCTGTGAAATGACAGGAATGCACAAGCCAAATAGTGGCCATTATTATGCTGTCCATCTCTCTCCCAACGGCGCCAATCCAGACGCGCCTATTCGCCATGATTTTGACTTCCGAAGTCCCTCAGTCGGCACAAAGCAAGATTCACCGCAAACTTATGCCAAAAAAATAGCAAGACTGTCGCCTCTCGTGACCATGACTATGAACAGACTCAAAAAGCTACTGGCCTGAGTAAGCCGTCCATCATCTCAGGCCTGGAGCAGACTCTAACAATCCCGGTCCCTTTGTGCTTTTCTCTCGATTTAATGCACCTTATTTTGAATATTTCTGACTTACTCCTTTCCCACTGGCAAGGAACAATGAAATTTGATGCCACAACGGACAGCAAATTGACATGGCACTGGGCCACCCTTCCCGGTAACACATGGATTCAGCATGGCAAACTCGTTGCTGCAGCAACTAAACACTTCCCTGAATCCTTCCATGCCCACCCCGTAACCCTGCTGAGAAAATCTTGAGCGGATACAAGGCCACGGAATGGTATTTGTATGTCTTTGGACTAGGCCCGGGATTCTTTAGAACGGCCCTACCGCGGCAGTACTGGCAAAACTTCTGCAAATTGGTGCATGCTTTCCGAGGAATAATTCAGCGACGTATTACTGGAAAGCAAGTTTGTGAATGTCATTCATTCTTTACCCAGTTTGTGGAAGAATTCGAGCTTCTTTACTACCAACGCCGCATGGACCGTATCCATTACTGCCGTCCATGTATCCACACCCTTCTCCATATCTGTCCGGAAATTATTCGCACTGGACCCGGCGCTTACATTACCCAATTCCCCCTTGAACGCGCCATTGGTGACCTCGGTAAAAGTATTCGACAACTGGCAACGCCCTTTGCAAATCTTGCCCAAGTCACTCTTCAACAAGCTCAGGTAAACGCACTTAAAACTATGTGCCCAGAGCTGGACAAATTGTTGATTCCATCCATTCCCCGTCTTTCTTTTGACCTTGGTCACGGGTCAATTATGTTGCGCCCAAGGGACCACTATGCCAAGAATCTCCAAGGAGCTCAAAAGACGGCAGTTACCTCTGCAGTCAACTTTTTGGCTTTGAGGAAATGGGGCCATCTCCGGCTGCCAAACGGCCAGGTGGCACAAAGTGTGTATTCAGAATCACAACGCACTGCTCCTAATAAACATAACACTTGTAACGTTAAGGTATTTTGAATCCATTTGTTGTTTTCATATTGACTGATGCCGTTTATCAAACTTAGATCACATTTGAAGGAGAGATTGCATTTGCCAAAGTGCAATTCTACTTCTTGGTCAAAAATGATGCCGAAGGAAAACTGGATGCATATGCATTGGTATCAATCTATGGCCCTCCAGATGCCGACATGCTTGAAGATTCATATCATACATTGTGGGCATGTGCCTACAGTGGAGACAACAACCTCAAAGTCATCCCTGTCTTGGTCATCATTTCTCTTGTTTCAATGCAGCCTCTACCTTCAAAAGTTGGGAACCCAGAAAACCTTTGGTTTGTAGTTGAGAAATTGGGGCTAGATGATATAGAAATAACTGGTTATGTAGACAAACTCTAGAGAAAGGTATCAATCAATTTCTTGTTTAAATTTTGGGCAAACAAATTTCAATTGAACAAATCAATAAGTTGTTATTTCAAATCAAAGTACAAAAAGAAACATGCAGCCTAGCCAATAGCCAGTCCCACATATTTAATTATGCTTAGAAGAAAGAAAAATTGTAACCTATGTGTGAGCTGGATGTCAGGCAAATCAAGCGTGGAGGAAGGTCCATTTTGGACAAGTTATTAAACAGAGACAAACAGAACCGAAAGGCTCGTCGACGGTGATTCTATCTGTCCCGTGCTCTGACAGCAATTCTATCTGTCCCTTGCTCTTCCCTCCCACCCTTCTCCACCAAGTACCATTGTCATGGATATCCCCCAAATGTACACCTTCCACGAAGGTGTTGACAACGGCCACAACATTGCCTTCCCCTTTGGCAACTTCAATGGAAATAGCAGCACCAATTGGAACCAATTTCCTCCAGCGGGTTCAACAATGGTACATTTCATTGTGTTTCTGATTTTTACGTGTTTCCTGACAACTAACCCTCTTATATATCAGGGAAATTACGGCACAACAACATCTGGGGTATCTTACCCAAGAAGTAGCACAGCCGGCTCACATAGCATCAAAAACATGCTGGCAACTGCAAACCATCACAAACTTCTTGGTTCAGGAAATCAGGTGTACTGTGCCCTCTATGAGTTGTATGTTGGACTTAAGACACACTACAAGGTTCAAAAGTGAGTCCATTATGCTGCGTGAGCCTATAGATGCGCATATATCTCAATGTTTCCGTACACAGGGAGCTCTTATCTGAGCTAAAGGGAGAATTAACAACACTAAGGCGGCAGGTTTTGGAACAACCCACCAAGTCCCGCAAGGAGCATCCAGGAAGTGATTGTAACTCTCAAAACAAGCCTCTGACCAGGAATCTTGACATTCCGTCAACACCTCCGGTTCGTCAACGCAAAGATTACCCTGATGTTCCATTCTGGACCAAAGTGGAATGGGATGCGCTTGTGGAACACAAGAAGCTTGCCAACAAAACCCCGGCATGGAATGCTTTCTTGACGGACAAAGAAGGTAATTTTTAACGAAGAACAGGTTCAATGAAATTTGGGCAGACGCCAAGCTCACCTTCAATTCCTTGTATTTCCGTCATGTCGACCCTTCGTCATGGAGTAAGAAAACTGATGTAGCCACGGCTTATTTCTACAATACAATCACCGCAAAAGACCCGGAGTTTCAGCTTTGCAAAGGAAACTGGAAGATCCAAACCTGGGCCACAGAACGTTACCCAGATTGGGCCAAGAACGTCAGGAAGCCCGGGGGATTAAAATGTATGTTCATTTATTGCTCTGTTTCTTCAATTTGATTTCTTTGAATCAGGTGCTGTTCCATCCATTGTCACGGTTGGGCAAAAGCGTCCAGGGCCGCCCTTGCAACATGACACAAAATCATTGAAGAAACCACGTCCCACCAGTAAACGCAAGAGCCAACACAACACACCTCCCCTTCGGGCTCCAGTGACAAATACTGCAACTCAGGATCCGATTACAATTGACAACGAGTCTGATGAAGAAAGCATCTACGTCCCGAAACGTAAGGCCACTTCATCTTTGGAGTCAGAAGACAATGCCCCACCGTTGTCCCGCACGGCCTCACCGGTAAGTCCTCCATCATACAAATTTTGCCTACTGAAATCTTCTTTCAGCTTTGCAAACCCGTTTGTACAGACCCAATGCTAACTGTGGCAGCGTCTGGTTCATCCTTGTCCCCTTCACCTCTGCCCCAGTCCACAACCCTGGGTGCACCAACTTCTCGCCAACAAGGTCATCAAGTTTTGACCGCGGAAGCGACCGTTCAATCTCAGGTTAATCCCACCCCAGTGTTGACAGATCAGTTACCCACTCCGCCCAGACTTCCTTCTCCTCCGATGGTGTTTGTTCAACTGTCTAACCAGCCAGCACCATTGACGTCCTCCAACTCCACCAAAAATCCAGGGCCCGGTGTCCAGCAGTCCGTGCGTCCGGTCCGTAATCAAAGAGTGCATTACCCTTTCAGTTTCCTTCATAAGGTGATGTATTAATTTCCCTCAGATGAACCCCTTGTATGAAGATCGGTTTGATTTTCTTTGAGTCATTCTCACTAACGGGTGCTTGGGTGCTCAAAGAGCTGATTTAGTTGTGCCGAAGGCCGTCATTGAACTCCCCAAAACTGCTAGCCCCCCTCAAACAAGTGACGCCATAGTCAAGTCACGGCCAGTAAAGAAAAAGCTTGTCCCCTTGGAGACACTTTTGACGCCTTGGTACAAAATTTTATTACCCAATGATCTTTTTGTTTGGTAACACGAACTTTGCAGTAACTTCTACATGCGTGATTATCTGAATGAATACCCCGATGCATCTCCTGACAACTTTTGTCGAGCCTGGGCAGATCTTCCAAAGCTTCATCCAGCAGCTCTTCGGGTATGTAACTTATACTTTTCTTTGACAATGTTACTTATTGTGCCGCAACTGTAGGCTTATGAAACCCGCAGTAAAGAACTCAAAGCGGCTGCAAAAGCTGCGCCTTCTTCATTGGTGGTGAGTCTGATAATATTTCTTTGATGCCTTTGATCCGCGTTCACCAAGCCCCACAGATTGTCAAGCCTAGTGCATGATGTCAAACGGCTGTAGATTATGCAGGCGACTGCCAAGGACGATTTCTGGTACTAGAAAATTCGTGCAAATGGACGCAGATAGACTCTGGTAAACGCAGATAGACTCAGATAGACTCAGACGGACTTGGACAATATTACGGATTTCATCAGATTATCGCAGATTAGAGCGGAAACATGCCAATATAAAACAGCTACAAAATATCTGCAAATATAGGCTCCTAGCGGAAGTTCGCAGAAAGGTGCAGGCCATGGCGGAAAAATCTGTATTGAGCGATAATGAAAACTTTGAGGGGCCAATCAACGCGGATATTTGCGGAATAAAATCCGCAAAATGTATGAAATCACATTTCATCTGCGACTTTCCGTGTGGCAGATGCTCTCTGGTAACTGCGGATATTCTGCAGATATCTGCAGCTAAAGTCAGAGTCAACTTTCACTGGGGTTCATCTTCCATCAAGTGGTGTTTGATGGCGTTGGATTCATGCACTCAGGCCACACCCTTTTGGCGTATATGTTTCCCATTTTCCCCTTTCATCACTCTTCCTATCTCTAAGCAGCACCAAAGTTCTAACAACAAACTTACTTTCACCTATGGTTACCACATCACATCTCTAAATAGAACAGGTCAGTAACCTATTGACCCCCTCTAACGGGAGGGCTTAGATTGCACTTCCCCTCAGTTGACTTAATGGTTGAATATCTCCTAGGGAGTTAGACAAAAATCCTCCCCTCCTCACCGGTAAACTCATCCCATACCCGGGTGTCCTCCCAGGACCCTTCCCGCCACATCACATCTATTTTGGGAAGCCATCAGTATTCCCATCATGTTGTCCCCGCTGCCTTTCCCGCCGCCATTGGATACAGCGAGCTTGTTCTCTCCCTTCCCGTAGCTCAATAAATGCCGCAAAAATCACTAGAAATTTGTACATAATAAGGACATTGATTGTATATACATAGACTATGAATGAAAGCCCCCAAGAACAAGACAAAAAGCATCCGCAACATCAGCACCTGCCAGCTCATCTTTGTACTCTTCCGTCTCTTTGTCTCCGCCTGTGTGCTCCTGTGCTGGTACTCGGTTATGTGCAGCTTCCTCCGTGCAATAAAGGGCGGCTTCAACGGATATCCCAGGTGCAATGGTACCAGAGAAACCGGGGAGCAACGCCAGTTTGGTCAGCTGGTGGATGTGAAGATTGTTGGATTGAATGAGTTTGAGGCAATGTAGGCGAAGTTGGCAGGATAAGGGGTGGTCATCAGCCGACATAAGCTCTTCTTGTTGGAGCAGGAAGGCCTCCTTGTTGCATATGAAGGTTGTGAGTCAAGGGTTCTTGACATTGAGGCGCACAATCCCCTCCCTTGCATGTTCCATCTTGAAATACTGGTCCATTGGGACACGAGAGGCGGGTTTGGCCCATACATTGAGGCGCATGTCGGAGCGTGTGTCTGAGAGCAAGTCAAAGTCGGCCAGGAAGGCATATTCAATGACATTGTCCCACAATAATGGCGGTCGTGGGGGAACCAGGGTTACGGCAGCAATATTGTAGTTCTGGAGGGCAGTGCGCACAGCCTGTAAACAAGCCTTGAGGGCATTTCCTATGTGTGCAAAGCTTGTATCCTAGTTACAGGGTCAGTTAGATGGATATAACAGAGACAGGGACACACCAGTTTGCAACATGTTCATCTTTGTGAGTTCAAACATCCTTGCCACAATGAGGCCCTCAAGGGAATTGAGGCACCTCTGATACCATTGCTTGCCCACCATTGTTGCTGCCTGCTTCCATTCCTTGTTGCTGGGACCCCATTGCAGCTGGATTCCCATCTTGATTTCAAGGTTTTGCACAGTGAGCAAGTCCTTGGCCAATACCTCCTGTGCATGTTGTCGTTCTCTTTCTTGTGATTGTGTGCAGTCCCGGGTGTTGGTAATTGTTGCAGGCGTAAGGATTTTCCATGTGTTTACCGCAGCTGTAAGACATTGTCTGGGAGAGAGGTAGGGCAGAGTGGGGTCAGAAACAGTAGAACTTACTTGCTTGCTCCCAGATTAACTAACTTCTGCCAATATTTCATGCTGAGAGACTCTTCTAGAGGTTCTCTGGACAGGCACTCCAAGTAGGCTTTTTCTTCGGCCAGCCAGTTGGGAAAGACGGCAGTGTTGGCAATGTTTTGATTGGCCATTTGCTTGACAAAGGCGGCCTCACCGTTGAGAATGTTGAGGGATTGCCTGTAGTTATTGACCAAGAATTCACCTGCAATAACGGGGTTAACAGCAACAAAAAGAGGGAGTGGGTGACATACTGAGGTTTTGGTATGTTTTGTTTTGATCCATGTGCTTCACAAACGTGACTATCTTTTGCTTCCAATGGAAAACACTTGTGTGTTGGATGGCGGAGGCAAGCGCATTTGATTTTGAGAAGAATTGTTCGCCGCCTTTGAGGTCTTCAAGGCCCATGCCTTTGGCGTACGTGGCAAGGAAGCAAAGCTGGCAGAGGCGGTTGTGGGTGTGTTTGTAGAAGCTGCCAACTAAGGCTTTGTATTTAAGCTCTTGAGCTCGGGGTCCGAGGGGGCTGCGGGCAAGAGTGATGCCAAACTTGCAGCCAATGACATATCCACCTCCAATCTTGACTCCAAAGGCATCCAGCAAGGCCTCAGCAGTTGCAAGAGGGTATTTAGACCTGTGAATAGCAATTTATGAGTTTGAAAGAAGTTGGAAAGCAGGTAGGAAAGGATGTACAGCTCACCACTGACTACCATGTCAATGATAACCAGTACAAAACCATGCCAACAAAAAGAGAGAAACCCCCCGTCTCGTTGTATATACCTGTTGTCAACTTCTTTGCCATGTCATTTGCCATGTTTGTCCATTGATCCTCACACGGCGTGGTTTTGTCACCTTTGGAAGGCTAAAAGGAACAATGTCAGTCAGAACAAAAAGGAAAATTTAAGGGCATAGCATGCACCACCTGATCGCCATGCACCTTGATCCACTGCAACACGATATCCCGCTCCCAGCGGTCCACGTCCTTGCGGGGGATGTAATACCCAGCCCCCACTGTTCTCTCATCCTTGCGTTCATTTGGTTGACCCATCAGCGGATTGTCTCCTTCTCCTGGATCCACAGGTGCAGCTTTCCGACATTGTACATGTTTGAATGAGTCATTCCCATCCATGGTAACAAGCATGTCAAAGACAAGCTTGGGTTCATCTACAAGCTTGTGTGTACAACAGGGACACACATGACAAAGCCTCCATCCGGAATTGTGGCACTTGAGAGCAGTTTGAAGGTGTTGATCAACACAATTTTGAATGGAAAGATAGACATCAAAGCAGATAGAAAACTGCTTGCAAAGGTAAGGACGGAAGGGGGTGCCGTAAAGGTCGCAGAGTGACTTGACAAAGGAGTTGATGGCAAGGTGAGGGCACCGAAGGCTGGCATTGCGGTACAGACCAAGAACACAAATGGTAACGGCAACAGTTGGCAGATGTGGGGCACAAGGCACAAGACCTTCACGCAGGAAAGCAGCAGTGACACTAGTATCGCCTTTGCGCAGAGCAACCTTCCTCTGGGTAGAGGCTTGGTAAGTTACAAATCAAAAAACATAAAACAAAGAGAACATGGAGATAACATACCAGATGTATCCAACACTTCCACTGGGTAATCTTCTTGGAATTTGTGAGAGGAGCATTTGGGGTTGTTGTTTGCTAAGCCATAATCTCCAAGAGAATAAAACCACAGAAGGTAGGCATTGGTCATACCCTCCATCTGCCCATCAAAAGCTTCGTTCATTTGATGAACTTGATTGCGGCGGGTCCTGTCATCAACACAACATCTCCTAAATAATGGTCAGTAGATTAAAATAACATAAGAATCTGAAATTTACCCTGCTGCGGTCTGCAAAATGCACAGTTCTACCAGCTCCAAAAACTCGCCACCCTCGTGGCTCAGGTCCACAGGAATTGTGCCATCCAAGACGCAATCAATGACCATGGTGTTGTTGTCAATAAGATCTACCCATTCATCATCTTCTTGGGAGGGGGGGGGGTCTCTAAGATAGTCAAAGGCCTGTTGTTCTTTTTCATCCATGCAAAGCAGGCGATTGGCAAGCCCTTGTGCTCCACATTCACAAAATTTCAGCCCAGCAGCGGGTGACAAAACTTTGCCAGATGCCTCTGTACTGTTGGAAGAGGTACTGCAGATGCGGAGTCCACAAGCCATGGAGGAAAAAAATTGTGGTGGGTAGATAATTGGCGCGTACTCTGTATTGCATGGAGGTGGTAGAGAGATGGAAAACAATGTCTTGTTTGTCAAATCAACAAGGCAAAGTCCATGTGACTGATTAAACTGTAGATATCAACAACCACACCTTCCTTCTCCCAACATTGACTCCTCATTCACAACATCTGGGCACAGCCTTGGACTTGCTAGAGTACTTATATGTAAGCATCTCCATCCACATATGTAGCTCATCTACTTCCTGGACAATTTTTGTCTCACGCCCGGGATGGTGTTGTCTTCTTAGATCTGGAAAGATCTCTGTACAAACCTATCAATGATTGTGCAACAACCAGTCATCAATTTCCAAGAACCTCTTGCAGTGCTTGATGCCCACCATCAAGTGTGATTGGTTGCTAGTCTAGTTGTCCCAAAGAAATGCACACTGCCCTCCTAATCTCTTAAGCTAAATGCGTCCCTCAATGACCGTTGCTCCTTGTATCAACCCCCACCGTAAACTCAGGACTCAGAAGCTGGGCAACTAGTTCTCTGACTATTGTACCCAGGAAAACAGCGTCGTGTGAAGAGATACTTGCAAAAGGGCTGAAAGCTTTGTGTGGTGATCATACAATAAGGTAGACGGTGAGTACAGTTACAGGTTATATCTCTTTTGGTGGCATTTTACTGTTCTGACCATCTGATTTTGGAAAGTACTCAAGTTCCAACATCCTTTAGCTTCCTTTGCACGTTAGGTATGCAGTCAGTGGCCATCAATTTCTCAGATGTGTAGACTGCATTTTTTGTAGTGAGAAGCCTTTGTAGTGCAAAAGTTTGAAAGTCTGTAAATTTGCTCACAAAGCCAACAGCATAGACTAGATCTCCTTAGTAGATTGAATAAATTGAATAACCTTTAGTTGAATGCCAATAATATTTGGTTTCACAAACAAGAGCAACAAATTGTTTTATTTCCAAGCTATGCCCTACGTTCAAGGTTGAGTCACAGTTCAAATAGGAAACTTTGATGCAACCTTGACTTTCTCAAGCACCTATTCATTATCTCAACACTCTGCCTCACAATTCCCTTGATTATTAGGATTTCTTGAAGGCGGACATTGTAGCATTCCGTAGGATTTTTACCCAGCTGCATACATTTTATATTGAAGGGTAGGTTGTCATCTCCAATCTGTTCACATTAACTTTGTCGGAAGCTGCTAAAGAAATGAACTGCTAGAATGGTACATGTCAGTTTATTTTATTTCACAATGAGATTTCACTTGTGACTGGAGCCTCACATCTATGCCGGTGCATCCGCGAGCTTCTACGTGTTTCTGCGGAATCTGTCAGGAAAGGTGTCGGTCATTGTTCCCTCCAATTTCCATCCCAATATGGTATGTACGCCATTTTCAAAGTTCAATATGACTGTCATTGAGCTCCTCACTTGTTTTCAGGCATCTTCACAATAAAATCTTGACTTGGTGACATATAACAGACATGAGTAGAGGTGTATATTTGATCCAATATACAAGTACAAGATAACATCAACAGAGATATAACAATTAAGTCAATAAACAATGTGCTAAAGCTGCTCAAGTCTACCAGCCAATCACCACCTCAACAAACATGTCATTTGCAATCTCTTTTGTCTCAACCATACAACAAAGACTGCACTTCTTGCGGCCTTTGGCGGCAAATGCGGATTTCCTACAATTGAATATTAGGCAAGAGACAAAAAGGAAAGGTGAAAGACGCACTGGTCCGCATATATGCCTGGCTCATATCCTCAAACAAAACAAAGTGCGGGTTGAGGTTGACTGATAGGTTACTTAAGGTGGCCTTGATGGTACTGAGACATGTTGCAGAGCCTTTGGACAAAGGCGTGGAAGGTGCCAATGGTCGGGCAACACTAAAGCTGGGCAACAAGGAAGACATGGAGCTGGGGGAAGAAGGCATCAATGAACCTGCACTGTGATCATGACCTGGGAGCCAGATAGAAGGGGCAGGAACATCAGCCAAAACATAGGTTGGGTAGGTTGTCAATGGTGCAGTTGCATTTGCTGGCATGACAGACGCGGCATCCAGAGCATGTGACAAAGTTGGCACTTCAGGGAGCTTTTGTTTGCTATAAAAGGTGCTAGATGCAGGCCCCACGGTCTTGGTGGCCACCGCGTACTCCCATGCTTCGATAGCCTCTTTTTGGCTGGCATAGCTTTGGTAGCAGCAGCCTGAGAAGAATTTGACCTGACACTCTGCCGAGCTCCTAGTTTGTCAGAGGTGTATACAAAACAAAGGCCGGAAGGAAGGACATACCAACTCAAAAAAACACCTGTGCTTTGCCCATAGTAGACATTATACGCAACCTTCTTGTGTCTAGAAGGTGGGGTACCAAATGTATCACATTGTTTGGCAAAATTGTCAACTTCAGGGTTAGGCAAAGTCCCTATGAGACAACATTTAGCTTACAGTGCTCTAAGATAAACAGCGGCAGCTTACCATCATCAGGCTCATCAAAACGAGGCCCAACCCTAATTTGGTTGTTGAAGGGTGGGCATGTCAAAATAAGGTAGCAGAAGAGAGGAAAATAGAGTACCTTTAAGCACTGTAGTATGGTGCATAGGAAGACATGAGCAGGAACAGAGGAAAAGAGTCTAGGTAGACGGTGTAATGAGGAGGTGGTTGGTGGGGAAAGGAAGAATGGTTGATTTTGCTGAGTTCTAAAATTAGTTTGAACACTCAAACAAGTGACATAACATCATGTGATGTTATGTTATTGTCGTGTATGATGTACTTATCAACACGCTTTGCATTTCACTGTTGAGCTACTTTGTTGATTGGTATAAAGGACTCATTGTGGTGCATTTTTTTAAATATTTTTGTCTTCTTTTCTTGCTATTGACATGGATATTTCTCGTCTATTAAGCAACAGTTCTCCTCCCTCTTCACCGCGTGTCTCCTTGACATTCAATGATTACATCTTTGACTCTTGTATTCCCATGTCACTGGCAGGTGTGCCAGGCGCACCTTTGCTGAATTATGTGAATGTGCCGCTGCCACCTTCCATAGAATTCATGCCTTCTATGGACATGTGCTTTATGTTCGCAGATCTTACGCCTTCCACTGACCCATGGTTTTCTCTCCCAAGTTCTCTGCCTCATCCTCCCTCTCCTGATCTGTCACCTTCATCCTTGAGCCCTCAAACTATCTCCCCCCCCGCCTCTTCCAAAACAAATAAATCCTTCACTTGTGCCATCAGTGCCATTGCCCACGCTAATACCCAAAACTCCCATTGTACAACAGATTGCATCTACTAGGCCCTCAGCGCCAATGCTAAACACCGGCTTTGTCAACACAGGTGGAGCAACTTCCTTTGCAAGCCAACATCCTCTCAAAGATGTACAACCTCCAAGGTTCCAAACCCGTGGCTCCAGGAGTGACGCCGTGAAGCTAGGCATGGCTGAGAGGAGGCAGCAGAAAGAAGAAAAGTCCAAAGAATTGAATGAAGGGGTTGCCGCAATCATCAAAAACCAAGACACTTCCAATACGGACCTCGCCGAACAAATATCTGTTACTGAGAAGCACATTCAAACCCTTTTCATTGCACAAACACACTACGTGAAACACTGCAAACCAAATTTATTCAATGCCCTTGTTCATAAGGCAACCAGTGAGATGAACGATGGTACACATTTTTATTCTTTATACTCTAACATCAGCTAATTGTTTGACCTTCCTTTAAGACCTTGCTGCAGGTGAACATCATAAAATTGATGACATCCAGGCCATTGTACAAGCGGGAATGGACACCAATGCCTTCTCACCACAATACCAGGCCAAAGCCATGCTTGAGCTTGAAGAACACCAACAGGTCAAGACTATGGGGTCTCAATCAAGCAACACAGCTTTGTATGCAGACGCTAGGGCAACAACCGCTTCTATGATGGACAAGGTATGATTCTATATTGACCGTGTGTTGTATTCTAATCATTTGTTAGATTGTGGGCTTGGGCACCCAAACCGATCACAGGCCTTGCAATTTTTGCTAAAAGCCACATTCATAATGACTTTGCCAACGCCATCGTGGAGTTCAATGGTTTGGCTAGGTTTTTTCTTGATGTATTTAACATGCAGCCGGCAGACGTCTGTAGCAAGTTTCAACAATGGGTCTGCAACCAGAAAATCAGTAAGTACCCACCTTTCTTTGTCTTTCTATAAATTGTTTACCTTGGTGTACTAGCATTCAATGTGCCTAACAATCTTCAAGCCATGCAAAATGAGTGCTCCACTCTGGTGAAGAACGGCCTTTGTAAGTCACCCATTCTATATCCTTGCTACGTAACTAACTGTACACAGGTATGGTCACCAACTGTGTTAACCTTGGAATGAACTACATCAACTATTGGACCTCCATTGTTCAAAAGCACCATGTTGAGCTCCTTGGTTGGCCAAACAACATTCCTTTCACAAATCCACACCAGATTACCATTGTTTCCGTTGCCAGGAAGCTTCAACAAGCCCTCCTGCTAGGCACATGCAAATGGGTGGTCATGACAAGACAACGACAAAAAGATCACGCTGCAGCGCTGGCAGTGGATGTCAAAGCAGGGACTGTAGACAAGGGAAAGAAGCGGAAGCATACTGTTGCTGTTGCTGAGGAGGAGGAGAGCAAATATGAGGAAGACACTGAGCGTGAGCAGGAGGATGATGACGAGGAAGACGATGAGCCGCCTCCAGCCAAGAAATACAAGCTAGCCCCAACAGCTCAGAAACGGAACACCTGTACCAAGACATCAAAGACCGCAAGCGCTGCCACCAAATGTAATGCCGCCAGCGCAGCAAAGAAGGCCCAACACATGGCTAAGGTCCTCCCTTCCGCTGCTCCAAAAAGTAAAGAGACCATCAACACCAAGGACGATGATTCTGACTAGAGCCCTGTCATATTACATATCTAAAGATACATCTTCCCTCTTCCTTATACTACCTTGTCAGTCATAGCTCCCCCCTTAGCCTATCCATTTCATCCATCTCTTAATCCGTTGATTTAATCCTGTTTTGCATAAAGAATGTGTGAATAACATATAATACCATCAACATTGAGATGTATAATGAGATGTAGATAATCTCCAGCCTAATTAAGAATATAATATGATTTTTGCGGTATTTATTGAGCTACGGGAAGGGAGAGAACAAGCTCGCTGTATCCAACGGCGGCGGGAAAGGCGGCGGGGGCAACGTGATGGGAATACTGATGGCTTCCCAAAATAGATGTGATGTGGCGGGGAGGGTCCTGGGAGGACACCCGGGTATGGGATGAGTTTACCGGTGAGGAGGGGAGGATTTTTGTCTAACTCCCTAGGAGATATTCAACCATTAAGTCAACTGAGGGGAAGAGCTATCTAAGCCCTCCTGTTAGAGGGGGTCAATAGGTTACTGACCTGTTCTATTTAGCGACATGATGTCCAATTCAGATGTGTTACACACCTATCAACAAACCCTTGAACCGCCAAATCACGTTGTGGACTCAACTGATACACTCAACCGGAGGCCTGAAAGACAGAGAGTAAGTCCATATACTTTACTTGTATTCCATCACTACCCGAGGGCCGCCTCTGGGCTAAGAGTGTGCAACTGTGCAATGATGCCATATGTTTTAATTTATGATCCTCAGTGAATCTATGATTCGTTCAGGCAATGAATAATGTGTTTTACTATCTGATGTCGTGTCGCATCTTTCTTCTTGTAATGTATTTTGGACCTTCACTGACCTCGTCCCTCAACCTATCTAGGAAAAATGGATAGAGTGGATCATTATTCATTCACCGGTCCATCGCCCTCCCCTTGGCTCTGGGTGTACATAGGACCCCTGACATATCACCAAAATGCCGGATGCCAAAACAGACAGGTATTGAGAAAATCCGGCCGTAGGCCGGAAGCAAATTGGACAGAATTTGGAGGTTTTGGACGGCCGCGCTGGACCCCAAGTACGGACAACTCCTCCTCCTCCACAGCAGGGTAGATCCAAAACGGACAGATATTCCAGGTGGGTACTGGTTCAAGTCAAAATTTTCAGGCTAAGCTCAAGCTAAGCTTGAGAGCTCGATCCTAATGTGAGCAACTCTTTGGCTCTTTCAGTCAACTGACCAATGAGTGTGTTACAGTAATCACAATGGTACTCAAGGGGTGGTGGGAAAAACGGAAAAAAACGAATTAACCATGAGTAAAACTCAAATCCATTATTTCGCTTCCTGCTGTTGTCCAATGATATAGGAAGGCGTAGAATGCAAGATTAGTGGGTTTCAGAGCAAAATAGGCCCATATAAGGCCGAATCCATGGGCCGGACAAGATTTGGAAATAAGGCCAAGGCCGGATGCAAAACGGACAGAAATCCTGAAAATTGGTACGGACAAGAAATCAAAAATTCGGGTTTTTTGGCATCCGGCATTTTGGTGATATGTCAGGGGTCCTGTGTACATCCACTAATCTGCTCAGGCGGGTGCCTGCTGTTTGAATTGAAAGTGAGTTCATGTATGTTAATTCTTCTTGCACGATCCGGTATTGCCTCCGGGTATTATTTGTCCTTTATGATGTCTATATTTCCAGGGGTGTTTGTTATGGTCTTGAATGAACGAGAGTTCATTCAATCAATCAATGAGCAGATATGCATATTCCTGATCTTGCGTCCCATCTTCCTTCTTGTGTTATTCGTTGGTCTTTCACTGATCTCTTCTCCTCAATCTATCTAGGAGAACTGAATGAATGGAGTGGAACCCACACCGGTCCATCGCAACTTCCCCCAACCATGAGTGTGCACCCCACCAGTATGCTCAACCGGATGCCTGCTATCTGGACTGAAAGTTAGTTCACGTATGTGGATTCTTCTAGCATGACACCAGAGATTTCTCCGGGTAACAAGTGTGCTACTCCTTTATGATGCTCCATTAGAATTCATTGTGAGTTGAGTGAACGAGAGTTCATTCATACAATGAGCAAATATTTGTATTCCTGATCTCGCTTCCCATTTTACTTCTTGTTGACTGCTTGACAATATTTGTTCTTCTTTCGCTGACCTGTCTAGGAGCCTTGAACGAAGAGGAACATTATTCTTCCACCGTTCAACGCACCATCCCGGCTCCTTGGTTTGGACCTGACTAGTTTTCTCGAACCAGAAGCTTGCTACGTGGATGGTGAGTCTGTACGTTGAGTTCTTGCACCACGACCCGGGGCTGCCTCGGGGACGACATGGCGCTACTTCGCTATGATGTATATGTACTTTGAATGTGAATTCACTCACCATGAGAACAAACCTTGAAAGCCTGATCTCGAGTTTCATCTCATTCTACTTGAGTACATTATCATCGCTCGCCTTTAACTGTGGCAAGTTCTTGATCTCTTGCTCGTGTGGTCTGATTTCGAATGAAATTGGTAGATCCACTGTTGGTTCTTGCCTGGCTCTTACAGTGCATGCGTGCCTGCTGCTGCTGTTGTTGAGCTGTGGGTCGACTTCGGAGTGATAGTGTTTACGAGGTCTAGATTAGGCTGGATATACAGTTTTCTGAGTCTCCCCGTGGGCGCAAATCCAGCGCTACCCAGAGGTGTTCTCTTATGACCTGGCTCTGCCAGTAATCCCTTGACTGATCAGTTCAAGTATGCTCGAGTACCGTATACTGTTCAACACCTGGACTTTACTCGATCCAAACGGTGGTGTTCGCGACGGCGGGCTCATAATAAATTCGAAACTCGATGTCATCTACTCTGGGATTATGTACTAGTTCTCCAAGGGGGATTCACCAGTGGGGAAGGTGCGCCTAGTAGCCTCGCCCTCACATCGCTGTGTTGGGGCTTTGGCGAAGCAAATGCCGATGGATATATTATGGTCTGTACCCTTTTCATACGGTGCCCGCATTTTCTAATCTTTGTGTACATAACTAGAGGCGGGTCACAGGGGCTCGAGCCACAGTCGGATAATCTCGGCGAGGTTGTTGTCGATCATGGACTGCGCTAGTGGCGCCCTAAGAAAGAAAAGTGAATCGAGCTGATCAGATCACAGAAGTTCGTTCGAGGTACAATAAGAACAATAATAACGAACTTGCGTAACGTCTCCATCGCCTCTGGCAGCTGCCTCAACTTGACAGTCGCCGGCAACTTCTCCCCATTCGACCCAACATCCTCATCCGCCGCCGCCAACATATTCCCGCGCAGCCTCGCCACCTCGTCGTCCGCAAAACTATCCAACACCTCCTCATTCGCCTTTTTCTTCCGCGGGCGATTCCCCTTCTTGCTCCGCAGAATCTCGTCGATCTGCATGTCGAGCCGGATTCTATTAGCTGGGAAAATGTGTGGGATGCCGTCATTGCGTGTACGATTTTTTTATAAAAGCTGGACAAAGCACCATGTTCTGGGGGAAGCTCGTTGAGGTCGATTTCCACAGGTTGTTTTCGCTTTCGTTTCCTTTGTGCGGTCTTGCGTTCGCGTTTCTTGACTTTCGCGAGGGACGGGCATTCTTGGACGTAGTCGTCCTCCGAATCGGCGCCGGACGACTCATACTCGTCCCTCTGCTTTACCGCCGCACGCGGGGGGGCAGGGGGCTGCTGGGGCTGCTGTAGCTGTAGCTGTTGTGGGACATCTGAGGAAACGAGGTAAGCTCGAGGCTCGGCAAACCCAAAACAACAATCCTAACTGACCGTCGTCCTCGTCCGATGAAAGCGAGGAATCCGAGCCTCCGAGCACTTGGCGTTCGAGATCTTTACCTTATCAATGCGTAAGCGATGTGCGAGACGGATAAGAGGAAAGGGGGCCGCATACCATCACTGGCTTTTGCAGAGAGTTGAAGAGCTGTGCTACAAATCGCTTGCTCCATACCATCACTGGCTTTTGCAGAGAGTTGAAGAGCTGTGCTACAAATCGCGTGCTCGCGAGTTACAACAGCGGAAGGAAGCGATTATCCCATGCCACGAACACTGAGAAGAAGTCAATAGGGTGTCCGACACCCACGTTATATAACAATGTCTATTGTACGTACGGTAGGCCCGCTCTCAACGAGAACTTGGAGGCAATCATGAAAGGCAGCATGAAGCATTTCTACAGTATATGGGAGCATTGCGGGAGCAGCGAGGGCGGCTGAAGAACGCGGTATTGTCCCAGATGAAATGGGGATGGGTGGGATGATGCAAAGTGATTGCTGCAAACAGCGCGATTTGTCGATGGACATCCAAGAACACGTTGAGCACACCAAGCCTACCACGTCAGCAATTCGGAACAACATCGCACAGCTGACGTTCGCGAGGTCGGAGCAGAAGAGCACCAAGCGGGACGTTGAGCGAGACCTGCAGCTTCCTTGGCACAACTAGCTTTCAAGTTATAATCAGCGGTTTGGGAGCAAACGTGTGGAAAAACGCACTTGTAACTGCTAGCCGGGTATCCACCCATTCTCAAAAACTATTTGTGTCAGGCAAAAGAACTGCGCTTGCAGACGTTAAACCTGTACACACAGCGTCCACGCCGGGTACACCTTCCTGACTTGTGATGCCGTCCTGCCATCCCACTGGCAAGAAATCGACGGTGCTCACCATAATGAATCGGCTCGTTTGACAGTGAATCGGGGATGCCTATGGATCTGGATGAAGGGTCCGAAGTCAAAGGTGAGGAGCATCGGAAGGTTTATTGATTGGATTTGCGGAGAAGGTCATTGCGGCACCTTTGGTAATGCGAACGAGGCGGTTAATGTAGTTGGTCGAGGGGAGTACATTTGGAGACAGGGGAAACGAAATGAATACCCTGCTGTCGATGAATTATGAGTTACAGATCTAGAATCAATGAATGCTGCATCACCTAGCAAAACACAAGTAATCCTCAGGATGTGTGGTATGTGTGTACAGGCGTAGTGATGGAAGAGAGTGGAGTCAAATATATTCGTGGATGTGATAGGTGTTGGTCTTTGCGGCGGTAGGTAGGGGTGAAATCGACAAAGATCAAACCAAAACCGGCGTGCATCCGAATCGATGGTCTCCTCCTCACCAACTCCTCACACCATCACTTTAAACACATTACCGCACAATGTCGTCTTTCCACCGTGTCAAGACTTCTCTCAAGAAAGGCAAAGACAAGGCTGGGCTTCTTACAACCAGCATAAGGCGCTCTTTCTCTCCAAAACCGATATCTGAGGTCGCTGAGAGCCCCGCTCTTATCAAACATTCCGTCAGTGCTTTCTCTCTCTCTCTCAGTGCGATGGATCGAATGATGTTTACCATTACTAAACTATAAACATCTGTTGGTTAGGTTGATCCTCTGCAAGCAGGACAGATGCAATCACTGATGGCCACGGATGATAAGACTGGCGCAGTAGTTGCTACGAGGTTTGGGGCGGCCGAATCATTGGCGAATGTGGCCGAAGGACCGTCTGTGAGTGTATAACACCACCTCATGCAATAAAAAAAAATGGTCCTCAAAATCGACATTGTTGATACCCAGAATATGCCTATTATTGTGGTTCCAGAGCCCGATCCCGGGGCAGTTGCACAAGCCTCACTGGTGCCCACGTCTAGTCCCTCGACAGACTCTGTGGTTGTTTCAGGTGCTGAGTTTGTAATGCCAAGTGAGCAGGCTGCCTTGTTGGTATGTGTCGGAAAATCGTGCCTTTCAATCATAAGTATCTCATAATGTCGACCAGAATGCACCCCTCCATGCAGTTGGGCAAGCATATGTGGGCCCATTTGCGGGAAGCCAGAATGTAATGGTTATCAACTCAACGTTTACCATGGCTGACAATCTGTTGGTGAGTTGCTCTTGTTTGCTGTTTCACAGTAACATTCGTATAATAATTCGGATATAGATGGGACAACACACTCCCAACCTAGTGTCGCAGAAACCAAATTCAAGTACCCTCTTCACAGGCCGCAAGGAGGTACTTGAACGGTTAAAGGTACACTTTGCACCCCATGTTGACAGCAAAAGGCGGATGTTCCTTCTATATGGAATGGGGGGCATCGGAAAGACACAAATCTGTCTCAAATTTGCAGAAGATATGGCTGATCTGTAAGTCCATCTACTTGATAACTCTCTTGTGATATGTCCCTCAAGTTCATTGCTAGCATATCTAAAGTGTTCTGGGTTGATGCCTCCTCCACTGACACCATCACCTTGAGCCTCAAGGCTATATCTGGTAATGCAGACACTTCAGCCCTATCTACTCTCCAGCAAATAGCTGCATTAGAGGATGAGTGGCTTCTAGTATTTGACAATGCTGATGGTGGTCCTGAGGTGGTTGAAAAGTTTCTTCCACCTGGGTCCAAAGGTAACATCTTGATCACTAGTCGGAATCTTGCTCTGCAGAGGATAACCTTGGTTGAGAACTCACTGGGGCTGCCTGAAATGGCCAAAGTGGATGCTGTTATACTGCTTCAAAAATCTAGTGGTCTTGTGTCTCTAGTTAAGGATCAGCCAGAGCTTGCTGAGAAGATTGTATCTGAGCTATGTTGTCTTCCTCTGGCAGTAGATCAGGCCGGTGCTGCTATTCATTCTGGACTATGTGATGTGCACAAATACCTTGAACTTCTATCTAAGCAACGCCAGAGGCTTATGTCACACCCATTGTTCAGAGGTGCATCCCAGTATGACAGGACAGTATATGGAACTTTTGAATTATCCTATGGTGAAATTGAAGCCAGAGCCACCAGGCCTGATACCTATATTGCTACAGCAGCTCAGACTGCTATTCTGATTCTGCAAACCTGTGCTTTTTATCACCATGATAATATATTGAAAGATATATTCAAACATGCTGCTGAGTATTCTAGACAGCAAGATGTGGAGGACAAGATAAAATTAGGCCTCCCACTTGCAATCACATCTTTAGATTACAGACTGCTGCCTGTTGATGAGGATGGCTACTGGGATGAATTCTTTTTCAATGATGGACTCCAAGTCTTGCTTTCATTCTCTTTGATCAAGAAAGACCTCTCCTCTAATGTGTTTTCTATGCATCCACTGGTGCATTACTGGAGTCAAGACAGAATGTCAAAGTCATTGAAACAGGAATATTGCCAGATAGGAAGAATCATTCTATCATGTGCAATTTTATTTGGGCAAGAAACAGAACATTATAAACAAAGGCAAAGACTACTGCCACATATCAATGCCAATTACCAGTATGGCAATCAGATAGGCCTAGAACAGTCATTTAGAGATGATGAATATGAAAAATTTAGCATGGTCTTTGGTGAGAGTGGAGATTGGAAGAAAAAAGAAGCACTAGACCTTGAACTAGTTAGCAAAAGAAGAGACATTTTGGGAGTGGAACATCCAGACACTTTATGGATCATGTCTCTTTTGGCATCAACATACCAAAATCAAAGACACTGGAAGAAGGCAGAGGACCTGCAAGTCCAGGTCTTGGAAACAACAAAGCAGTTGCTTGGATTAGAACATCCAGACACTTTGAGATGCATGGGTAGTCTGGCATCAACATTCAAAGAGCAGGGACACTTGCAGAAGGCAGAGGAGCTAGAGGTCCAGGTCCTTGAATCAAAGAAGAAGATTCTTGGATTGCAACACTCAGACACTTTAGCAAGCATGGAAAATCTGGCATCAATATACTGGCATCAGGGACACTTGCAGAAAGCAGAGGAGCTGCAGGTCCAGGTCTTAGAAAAAATAAAGCAGGTTCTTGGATCAGAAAACCGAGAAACTTTGGAATGCATGTTTCATCTGGCATTAACATACAAGAAACAGGGACGCTTGCAGAAGGCAGAGGAGCTAGCAATCCAGATCCTTGAAACAAGAAAGAAGGTCCTTGGATTAGAACATCCAGACACTTTGACAAGCATGAGTAATTTGGCAGCAACATACTGGAGTCAGGGATCCTTGCAGAAAACAGAGGAGCTAGGGGTCCAGGTCCTTGAACAAAGAAAGAAGCTCCTTGGATTGGAACATCCAGACACTTTGACAAGCATGAATGATCTGGCAGCAATGTACAGGGATCAGGGAAACTTGCAAAAGGCAGAGGAGCTGGGGGTCCAGGCTTTGGGAACAACAGGGGTCCTTGGATTGGAACATAAAGACACTTTGACCAAAATGAATAATCTGGCATTAACATACAGAGATCTGGGACACTTGCAAAAGGCAGAGGAGATGCAGGTCCAGGCCCTTGAAACAACAAAGAAGGTCCTTGGATCAGAACATCCACTCACTTTGACAATTATAAGTAATTTGGCATTGACATACTGGGATCAGGGACGCTTTCAACAGGCAGAGGAGCTGCATGTCCAGGCCTTTGAAATATCAAAGAGGGTTCTTGGAATAGAACATCCAGCAACTTTGAAAAATATAAGTAATTTGGCAATAATATACCACAATCAGGGACGCTTTCAGCAGGCAGAGGAGCTGCATGTCCAGGCCTCTGAAACATCACAGAAGGTTCTTGGATTAGAACATCCACTCACTTTGACAATCATGCAAAATCTGGCATTAACATACCAGATTCAGGGACACTTGCAACAGGCAGAGGAGCTGGGGGTCCAGGTCCTTGAACAAAGAAAGAAGCTCCTTGGATTGGAACATCCAGACACTTTGATGAGCATGGGCTATTTGGCCGGCATTTTCAAGTCACAATCTCATAACACAAAGGCAATACACCTTATGCAAGAAACTGTATTGCTTTGGAGAAAGACATTAGGACCTGAACATTCAAACACACAAGAATCAGAAGATACACTGAATAAATGGATAGCTCAACAGGAATGACTTATATGTTTTTATAGCCAGCCCTGTTGCAGTTTTATCAGAACATAAATAAATATAGCGTTGGTTTATTGCTAAGAGTATGTACAGGGTGCATTGTTTTAAGAAAATAAGACTAAATTAGATTACGGTGTGTTTTGATTCATAGAGTAATGAGTGTGAGTGAACACATCAAGGCCAACAACCATGGCAAGGTGAGAGATAAGACAAACAGCATCAAAAGCACACTTTCAAAACCGCAATTGCCAGTCCCCAATCGGGTTTTCAGAGTTGGCGCAACGCCAGTTTGAAAACAACTGTCTCTAACGCCAAAACCAAAGTTAAGAGGTTTTGATTTTGCTACTTGCCGTTGCAATTCTTTTTGAATGTACCAACTCATTTTTGTCTCAAAAAAATGTTTCGAAACGGCCGTACCTCTAATGACATGTCGATGCTGATGATATGTATCAAAGAGACGGAGAAATAGCAGCAAAAACAAATTCTACACCACCACCAACATCACCCAAACGATGTTTTCAACCCATCATAAATCAGAAAAATAATCGCACTACTCGGTATACTCCTCGCCACCGTAATCCCACACCCCGCATACAACCCACGAACGCCCTGCGCGCGATACATCGCCATGAACGTCCCCCCAAACGTCGCTCGCCTCGCCACCTGCGCCCCAGGCGTCCCCGCCCCCGCCCCCGCCCCCGCATGCATGCGCGGACGCAGCTCCTCCTCAGTCTGCATCGCGCTCTTCACCGTGTCGGCGGGGAACAGCGCCAGGTTGAACGCGGCGCCGGCACAGGCGCCGGACAATGCGGATTCCCAGGGACGCAGGTCCATCGCGTTGCTGCTGCGAGGGGCGTCGGGTGGGTCCTGACGATGGCGCCGCGCGAGGAGGAGCGATGCGACGTATTCTTTGGTGCTGAACCACGCGGCTGTGCCGCCTGTTTCTCGGATGAGGGTGCCGGTGTGGCCTAGCCATAGCCCGCGCATGCCGGTGGTGCGTATGACGGTCATGAGGACGGATATGGGTCCGGGGAGGACGTGTGGAGGGCGCCCTGCTGTGACGAGGGGGGGAGCGACGAGCATCTGGACTTGCATTTTGCATTTGACGAGCTCGATTGGGGTTCTGTCGACGTCATTAATGTTAGAAGTATTCTGAGTGGAATTTTGAGAAGAGACGTACAAAAGAAAGCTGGTGATGGCTCCTGCACCTGCAGCAGCCAACGCCAGGTGATACAGCGGTAGTCTATCCTCGACGTGCCGATTTGTAGTTCTCCGAATCACGTTCTGCAGCTCGCCGTACGCAAGGAACAACGAGGCGTTCTCCACCATCGCACCGACGATAGGAGCCGGAAGACCCTGCATCCGCCAAAGGCAATAACGTCAGCGGCATGATAGCGTGAGGGTGTATGGCCGAACCAACGGACGCGGTACAGCCCTCGCACACCTTCTTTCTGCCATGTTTGGGTGAGGCAGTCGATGGGGCCGTTGAATCGCGCAGTTGGGTCGAGGACTTGTGATTGGAGGCGGACTTTCGTCAAGTCGAAGGGGTGTTCGAAGACTTTCGAGATCATGCCAGCGACCTTGATATGAGGATAAGTGACTACGACCATCGAAAGCAAAGCAGACACGTACACTCCCGTATGAAATCTCCCTCGCTGCACGTAGAGCCACCGCCTTCGAGTCTTCTGCTACCAACGCGTCTGGCGAGGTCTCCATTCTCCCAACAAGGCACGGGTATAGACCTTTCTAACGAGAGACTTGGGGGGTGAGACGAGGGTATGGGATCCCGGAGGACGAATTGCTATCTTCAAGTAGTATCTGCGGTGCTTTCTAGGATACGCCTATCGCATGGTCGGAAATAGTCACGGTATATGGGAAACAGGTATCGCACAGCAGGAGGGGTCGTTAGATGAATTGCGTCGAAATGCTGCACTGGCTTTTACAGCTGGGCGTTAGTGCTCAGGAGGGGCGTAACTGTTGCGTAACTGGGTTCGTGGTCGGAGCTTCCGAGCTCATTTTGATTTTTTGGACGATTTCGACCACGTGGTCCGGCTTTACCGGGTATGGCATCGCTTGGTCGGATCTTATGCGGTCCCTCAAGCGCCTTGAAGCGCTCAACCAACCTCCTCGTTTCTTCCTACTGACCTTAACATAAAGAGGCCTAACGCGCCAAAATTCCAGCTATTATTTCTTCCCGCCATGTGGAAAAATCAGCCGCAATGGTCGACGAAACTTGGATTGAAAGGACTGGATATCTTGTGAATATCAGAGTCCACCATTTGCCCACACTTGTGACTCTAAAAGTTCACATTTTCTGCACTATCAGATGACAACGCCTCTTGTACCTCGCAGATATCAAGCGTCAAAATGACCTCGAGGCAAACGACCTTTCAATGCTGCCTTGACTTGAGCCGCCTTACGATCTTCTGGAACCCTGATGTTCCCGCGAACCATTGACGCAATCGTACTCGAAAGGCGACGTTACCTTCTTCCTGTTACCCAAAGAACCTTGCTCGGGTCTGACAAGGGCTGGTCAGCGCAGGACGGTCATACTTGCCTCGTCTCACATTTGACTCATCTCACGAGTTGCTCTGTCGACAAAGCACTGGCACTGGATATCCAAATACTCTGTTGACTTGGCCCTTTCTTTGTGTCGCAATCTACAGATAACCTAAACTTGGTTGAACTCCGGTACTCCGGGATGAATATATGATCATACTTTAGGATGGAAGCCAGGACAATGCATCAGAAAGCGTTAAAAAAATACGACCTTTCGAAGCCGGCTTGACTTGAGCCGCCGCCTTGATATTATGGAAGCTCTGATTTACGATATTACCGCAAACAATTAGCGCAATGAATGTCGACGTTACCTGCTTCCTGCGCCAGAACTCCGTGCTTGTGGGGCAAGTAGAAAGCATGTCCCCCAACGAAGTCCACGCAGGCTTGACAAGGGCTGCTCAGCTCAGGACGCTCTTACTTGCCTGCCTCACTTCACTAAATAGAATGATCTTACGACCGTGCCCCATAGGCAGAGTGGATACCCCAAATCCAAAAGAGCCAGTTTCAGCGGCGCTGAAGCAGCTCTTTCCCTTTCTCCTTCCCTAATTCGAAATCTACAGGGCGTCATTCTCATTTTATTGTGGTCTATCTTCGGGATGAAGACACGATCAATTGGAGAATAAATATTGGGTTGCGTCATCGTTACTCATTTTAACTACTGGAACTCGTCCGAGGCCAATAAGTTTCTTTCAATCCACAAACCTTTTGCTTGCCTGCCCAGACAACAAGGTTCAATTCGCCAAACTTTGCATACTTTTCGTAACCGAGTAACTTGCTGTACGCGGTGCTCGACAAAACCTGTTGCCTGTAACAAGGGGTTTCCGGGGGAGGGGGGGGGGGGGGGGGAAACGGACCAGAGGTCGAGATTCTTGGGATGGACAACCTATCTACCCTACCCAATTTTCGATGCTAAAAAGATATTCATGATCTTTCACCGTCTATTTATTCACCGTTTGACTTTAAGAGACGAAAGCGATGAAGCGTGTTGTACAGCCATGCACAACAGTCATATTTGGTTATCTAAGGTATCAATAACGTTTGTTGTATCAGGTCGTCCAACTTTATACAACCCATTTTTTTGTTCAAGTTGGTTGAGTCGGGAGAATGTGATATACAGTCAAGACCAACATGCATGTGCGCGCCAATTGGCTATACTTGGGATATTCATTTTTGTATCGCATGGGTCAGAATAGAGTTAATGTTACTGGGTCATTTGTCTGGAAGTTCTAAGGAAAGAGAGAGCGATACTTATCCATTTTGCACAGAAAGGAGGAGAGAGGAACCCCACCAAGCACCGGCCCGCCACGTCTTTTGATGCAAAGCCAGAAGCGGAAACTCTCGGGTGACATCTTTCAACGTCACAAAAATCCTCCATCACCACCAAAACAACCACCCTCACCCAAGTACCCTCCTCATCATCGTCGTTGCCCGCCTCAATCACCATGTCTTAGTGCGTATCTCTCTACTGCCCCACAGAACGAAAAACTGACATCTTAACCCTACCCCTCCTCTACTATCACCACCCCTGCTCATTCCCACCGCTAACATCGTCTCCACCCAACGCAATCCTCTCGCCCCCCACCACGACCACCAGCGTACTCCTCGGCCGCACCATCAAAAACGAATACCTCTCCCTCGCGGTCCTCGGCACCGCATTCGGCGGCGCCTTCCTCGCGACGCGCGGGGGGCCAAGGCGCCGCCCAAGCCGACGACGGTGCAGCAGGCGAGGGAGAGCGTGCCGCTGAAGGCGGGGTCTACGTGAGTTGGGTTTTTTTTGGGGGTTGGGTTTGAGTTTGAGTTGTGAAGGGTTTGGGTGGATTTTGGTGGGGTGGTGTTTTGGTTTTTGGGGGTGATACCAAATCAAGCGTTGAGCTTTGCGAACTACGTTCGTGCCCTCGATGCGGAGGATTGTCCAAGAGACCTTCCCACCGATGGGTTGAGCGGTCGCGTCTCCAGGATGTTTCGGGCTTTTTCTACTGGTGTTGTTTGGGATTCAGCTGACAACATTTTTCTATCCCAGGGAGGAGGAGCAGTTCATCCTGAACTTCATCGCAGAGGCAGAGAAAGAGAGCGCCGTCGCTGCGCCTGCGCATTAATTTGATTTGAACTCTACAAGAATCCAAGAAACACATGGCGAAGGAGTTGGAGGAGTGGGAATGCTCCAGGAAAAGAAGATGAGCTTGAGGGCGTATTCGGTGGAGGAGGCTGGCACGGAGGGGGAGGTAGATATGTGTACTGTCTACGGCTGCGTCGCCCGGAATACATAGAGATCCTAATGCCGTTTCTGTCTTCTGTCATCTTGGACGTTTGAGTATGAGGTCTGTTGCTTTTTGAGCATGAGAACTACTTGAAAGTCCAATTACCTCGCTGCTCGCTCAAAAACTACACACAATTATTCCAGACACCAGCTAAACGGATAAAGTCCTCCGTTGACCATGTGAATTGAGGAATTGCCAAGTTGGGTGGTCGAGTAAGTAATATATAGAACTCATCAAGCCATCAGCGGGCTCGGACTCCCAACTCCCAACTCGACGACCAACGACGACGACTTCTCTCTAACGACCGGCCACGAAACGTCTTTCCTTTCTGTCTACTCGTCACTAGAGCTATAGTTCCTCTAGAGTAAGAATCTGTCTGGGCTGTGCACTCTAGAAAGCAAACAGCAAACGAGAAGAGAAGAGAAGGATGAGCGAAACCGCATCCGCCCCACCGCCACCGCCCTCGTCCTTCCAACTCTCGCGAGCCCCCAATGCTCACACCAACACGAACACGAATACGAATCCGACCACGAACTACACGCCAACTCCAACCTCCAAATCCGCCAAACGGCACTCATTGAACATCGTCTCGCCAGGCCCACGTCCACTGCACCTATCCACCACCTCCCTCCTCTCCTCCCCCTCTCCCTCTCCAACTCCCTCACCCGGGCCCTCAACCACCAGCGCCAGCACCACCAGCACCGCAGCACCAGCACCCATAAGTCCAACCACTTCAAAAGCACTCAAAGCCACCCGCCGCCAATCCTCCATCTCCTACTACCCGCCCAACCACACCCACACCCGCGACCCCAGCTCGCCTGGCGTGCGCTCGCCGCCTGGCACCCCGCTTGCGTTTGGGGCGAAGTTGGGCCGGAGCAGCTCGGTGGGTGGGCATCAGCATCAGAGGCGGGGGTCGAGGAGCGGTGGGGGGTATGGGCCGGGGGCGGGGGTGGGGGCGGGGGATAGGTCTAGTACGGGGTCGATTTTGGTGGGTGGGAAGGCTGCGGGTGCGGGTGGGAAGGGAGGGGCGTGTACGGCGGGGCCGGGTGGGGTGGAGAGGGGGCCGTTAACGTTGGCTGAAAAGTTTGTGTTTTGGTGGTTTGGTGTTGGGGTATTGGGCTGACGCGGTTGCTTGTACTTTTGAACTTTCTATAGGCATGCGGAGTTGTTGCAGTTCATTGCGCAGAAGGAGTCGAAGTGTCTCGAGCTGAGATCACAGCTTGCTGCGCATGAGAATGAGTTGCTCCAATGTCCGTTCTTCCTCTCTTCTCTTCTCTTCTCTATATTATAGTGTGACAAGATTACTGATACCCGAAACAGTAAAACGGAAATGGGAACGCATAGTCAACCGCGGATTCGACAAATCCCTCTCCCCATCCTCCACAACCACAACCACAACAACCTCCTCCTCCTCCTCCCACCCACCCACATTCGCCACCACCGCCTCCTCCCTCTTCTCCACCACATCCTACCTCTCCTCCTCCTCCACCACCTCCCTCTCCTCCCCCTCCCCCCCATCGCCATCCCCCTCCCCCTTCTCCTCCACCCACTCCCCCCTATCAACGTACACCGCCACCTCCCCCTTATCCACCACCTCCTCCTCCCCGACACCGTCACCCGCCCTCCCCTCTGGGACGTCGGGCTACTTCTCCAACTCGGGCGCAGGGAGCACGGTCGTGCTGGAAGGCATCAAGGAGGGCGTGCAGGGCGTCTCGCGGTTCCTCGCTGCGAACCTCGGGTCGCTGGCGCAGGTGCACGCACCCGTGGATCTTGCTCCTTCGACGAGGGAGACGGGATTCCAGCCGGCGCCGATGAGGTTGGGGAGGAAGACGGCGCCGCATGGGCATGGGCAGGGGCAGGGGCAGGGGCATGGAAGGCACGCGCAGCAGGCGTCGATGTCGTCGGTGTCTACGTCGACCACTACTACGACGGGCGCGTCGACGTCCCCTGCGCGGTCTACGACGTCGAGCTGTCGCACCTCTGTATCGATGGGGGGCACCACGCCGACTAAGTATCCTTCTTCTTCTTCTTCTTCTTCTCACATTTCCGAGCCGGGTGCCGAGGGAGAGGAGGAGGAGGAGGAGGAGGGGGTTAATGGGGATGTGTCGGGTGGGGCGGAGGGGGAGGACGAGTTTGGCGAGTTCGAGGAGGCGCCGAGTCCCGAGTTCCGTAACGATGGACGAGATGGAAGAGAAGGAGGAGGGGCAGGGGGAGGGGAGCAGGTGTTGATGGTGAGGGATACGGGCGCGACGCCTACGATGAGCCCGAACCCGTATTTTAAACGCGCGGGCGAGGAGTCGACGTGGGGTGGGGATGCTTGGGGTGGCGATGCTTGGGGCGGCAGTGACAAACCCCCGGCGAAGCCCAAGACCAAGAGTAGCTCGACGACGAGCAAGGCGGAGCGCAGAAGATCAACGCTCGATCCCAGTTTCGGCGTCGACTTTGACTGGGACGACGGATGGACGACGCGCTCCGAATCGGCGTCGCCCGTCCCTCCTCCTCTCAATCCTTCCCTGTCCTCCGCCTCCTCCGCCTCCTCCTCCTCCTCCAAAACAAATCGCCCATCGCAAAGCACCTCGTCGCAGCACCGCCAGAGCAATAGTAACAACGGAGGCAGACCCCCGCCCGCCCCGCTGACCTTACCCGGCATGTCCTCCATACCGGGCCTAGCAACCGGCGGCCTGGGCGGGCTCGCGTCGGCGGGGGCGTCGGCGGCGCCGCAGATGATGAGTGCGTGGGTGGGGAGTGTGGGGAAGCGGTGGGGCGAGATCACGGGTGGGACTACGTACGTCTTACGTCTTTCTTCTTTGTCTTTTTGCGGCTCTCCGTGTTGGAGGAGGAGGGACTTGGAGCTGATGTGTTAAAAAAAATGTAGGTTCACGAAGAACCAAAAACGAGCGTCCGTGCTCCTGTCCGACGTATCGCAAAGCATCGTCTCAGCCCTATCCGCCCCCGCCCCCGCGCCCTTCCCCTCATCCTCCACCTCTCCCGCGCCCTCTCCTGCGCCCTCCTCCCCCGCGCTCTCCCTCTCCTCCAACGCCTTCCACCCATCCACATCCACATCCCTATCCCCGAGCTCCTCCTCCTCCACCGTGCGCTCGCTCTCCCTGCTCGACGACGACGAGGACAGCTATGGGGAAGGCGACGGCGACGATGGTGAGGACACGGTGCGGTTTGCCGGGGCGGGGATGGGGAAGCCGAGGATGCGGGTGATGGTGCCGGAGCCGGTGGTGCCTGTGTCGGTGCTGGCTAAGTCGGGGTTGGCCGCGGGGACGGGGAAGAGTGCGGGTGCGATGGTGGATGTGGACCAGGATGAGGAGTGGAATTGGTGATCATGATTCTTTGACATTTCTTGCTTGAATGGAGCAGTATGCTGACTTGCGGATCTGCGGTGTCGAGCGACATGTCACTTCTGTCTTTACCTTCACCTTTGCTTGGCTTGGCTTGAATTCCCTATTTTTTTTTACTGAGGTTTGTTGCTGCTGCATAACAGCTATCATCATATATCAATCCAATGACCACAGTTGTAATATGTTTATGGTTCACACCCTCCACCATCATCAAAATGTGGTAGATATTGATTCTGGGCTGAATACATCCAAGATTATCGTAAAACCCCATTTGTTCAAGTTAAGTTCAGCCTTCCTGCAGTCCGCCATTGAGGCGCCTAAATAAAGAGTGACCTTGGATTCCCTTGGAGTGAAGAATGCTTTCAATGTGAATTGCCCAAAAGAATGAAAGATACTGTGGTCAAACTGTGGCAATGTGGAGGAGGAGGAGGAGTTTATTATACTGACGCGGTCCCCATACAGAAACAGTCAGTCTACCAAATACAAACCCTACACTTTATGTATATAGGTGGCTGTCCATATACTAAGCATGTGATATACTGAATATGTCAAGAATATGTGGTTATGATGCACACTGATGGGGATAACTTTCCTAGCAACACTTCTCTTGCAAACCTACTACTGGGTGACTTCCCACAGTGCTGCTAACTTGAATAAATGTTCCTAAACCTTGTTTCTTGGAGCTTGAATCCAATCCTGGGCTTAATATATTCAAACCAGGATGACAAAGAATGCTTGTATGATTTTTCAAACTTAAACTTGAAATACAAATAAGGAAACTTTCTATTTGCGCTAATGCCCAGTCAACTGCTCAAGATTCTGATGATCAACAATATGTGATGGATGCAAACATGGTGGACCTTCATCATTCTTGAGGCAATTGACAACAAGGAAGTGATTGTTGCTGATGATGAGCTACAATACACTCTATTCAAGCATTAGTGGTGGTTCTGATTTTGGGTGCAGAGGCTGGCTGCCAGCTTTGAAATGAACAATGCAACAAGACTTGCAGTTCCCTCTGCTGCCCTGAACTTCATCTGAATCTACAAATTCAGTGTGGGTGGTTCACAAGTA
Source organism: Crassisporium funariophilum (assembly GCA_014925845.1). Taxonomy (NCBI): domain Eukaryota; kingdom Fungi; phylum Basidiomycota; class Agaricomycetes; order Agaricales; family Crassisporiaceae; genus Crassisporium; species Crassisporium funariophilum. Next base: position 1,102,137 of record JACGCL010000007.1, read on the forward strand.
GAGACATTTACATTTGAGTTGATCATTAGCTTAGAATTCAGGATACATTTGGTGTGGATCAGCGGGTTTGAAAACACTATTTGCATGCTGGAAGCAATGGGTGGCTTCATTCAAGGTCTGTGCAGCCGGAAACCAATTAAACTATTAGCAATCTTATAGCAAAATGCAGAACAGGTACTTACTTTATTGTATCTGGTCCTTCATCCTTTGTTTAGAACAGACTGATGCTTTTGGAAAAATGCATAGGTGGAAGTGTATAAGATTCCATAGCAAAACTGGATTGACCAAATGATCAAGGTGATAAGTGAACATGGTAAAAGAGCGAATTATTTGGATAAAGAATGTGATTGAATGAGCAAGAAGTAGGCTAGAAGTTGGCCTAATGATTTTGTGAAACCTTCATCCTCCTTTTATCCTTTCTCAATCTACTATAAACATGATTTCAACAGGCTACCAATGCAATCTACAGAAAGAGCTTGAACAAATTGCAATATATGAAAATTAAGCTAAACACACTGAAGGTAAAATATAGTGGATGAGAAATGCTTTGGTAGGTGTTTCCAATTCAGACTTACTTAATGCATTTCCTTATAACTGTCCAAGTGTCTCTGTGGACAAGTACCTTCCCAACATTTGGATGGGATGGGTAACCCACAGACAATCTATAGGGCAAGGTAGCAGATGGTTGTGTTGGTGGTATTAGTCAACAATGTGATGGTGAATAATAATTGATGTGCCCACTGAATAGATTTACAGTCTGGAGAAGGAGTAAGTAGGCCCTGTCTAGATTCCACATCTAGAAATGTCATTTGGATGAACCTTACAACCCATTTGGCATTGGCAAGTCAGCAGAGCACCCTTGATGGTGGCGGTTTGAAGCCAGACAATCAAGTTAGCACTATGGAAAGTCACCCGCTGGCAGTATACTCGCGGCCCAAAAAAGTAATCACAGATTATGTAATCAGTCTTTCTTCGCCCCGTCATCCTCCTGGTTAAATTTCATATGGCGCGCGTAATTTATGCCCTGTCATCTTGATTTTTGGCTCGAAGATAGATTTAACTACATAGAATACATTACAAAAATCAAAATCTAGTATGTCCTCCCCTGGCCTTCAAAATAGCAGTAACATGTTCCGGCATACTTGAAATGTGTTTATTAACATCTTTGACGTCTAGCTGCTCCCATGCAGCATGAACAGCAATTTTGAGCTCGTCAACAGTTGTAGGCCGAGGTGTCATGGAACACAGAATCTTTTTTAGCTCGTGCCAAACAGGTTCAATGGGCAAAAGATCGGGGGAGTTCGGTGGGTGGAATAAGAGAGGTATGCTGTGATCGTCAAACCATTTCTTTGCTCGTTTACTCACATGGCACGAAGCATTATCCTGCTGGAAATGCACCCGACCACGCTTTTTCCGCATCTCAGCATGAAAGTCCTCCAAAACCCCATTCAGAACCTGCTCACAATACCTTTGCGTGTTCATCCCTCCGCCTTTCCCTCCCGGATATTCCAGCACAAGCAGTGGTCCTTTCCTCCCATACATAATGGGCACCCAGACCATTACACGTACAGGCAACTGCTTGAAGGTCGGGACTAGACATTCTTTGAGGTATTCTTCACCCGCGCGGCGTGTAATGAAAATGCGGCCTCGATCATCGCCGAGGTAAACATAGCATTCATCTGACCACATGACCCTCCTCCATTGTAAACCTGTCAGTGACTTGTAGAGCCAAGCCCACGACATGCAAAGATGGCAATGACGCCGCGTGAGGAAAGGGACCTTCCTGGCAACACGTCGACGGTATCCTTCCTTCTGGAGAACATTTCAAATGGTCTGCTTGCAAACATTGAGGCCGAGGTCATTTGTGATTTCAGAGAAGGGTTTGCAACGTTCCTTTCGAGCCGTTCATACTATATGGCGTTTGTCTGCCTCTGTAAGCTTTGGAGGATGCCCAGAGCACGGCAAGTTCTCGGTTGATCCTGTTGCTTTGTACTTTTTCACGATGCTATGTGCAGTGTACACTCTGACATTGTAGCGCCTGGCAGCTTGTGCCACAGATTCACTGGCTTCAACGGCTCCAATGAGTTTGTTTTTTGTATCAGCGGGTACCTGGCGACGAGTAGTCTTGGGAGATGACATACAAAGCCAGGACGGCAAGTGGTTGGTGAGAAATAAGAAAATCAACGAGACGCGACGCAAGCCCAGTGTGACTATGATTACATAATTTGTGATTACTTTTTTGAGCCGCAAGTATTGTATAGTAAATGTGTTGTGTAGAAACACTGACCATCAAATCACCAAGATCTTTGCTTGTGCCCATCACAATCAATTGACAATCAAGGTACTTACTGCCCACTGTTGTCATGTGCTGTCTTTTACTGCTAAGGTCACACCATACATTGTTCTTCTAACACCTGTTGTGCCAGGCTTCCACACATTGCCTTCTGCCTCCCACCTCCTCTTGGTTATTCTAGGAAAACAACAACAACAACAACAACACTGACATATGCTCCAGCACCTCTCCACATACTACTACTTTAAGCCTAAGTCCCTGTAACTTGGACTTTTTCTATCACAACAAACCTTTGAATCCCTACTTGGCATTAAAACATCACTTGGCAACAAACTGCGCAATAGTCTCCACAGCACCGTTGTTTGCTTATGAAGCCCGAGACAGGGGTTTTATTCCGTTGACAAAAACATGGTTTTTGCAGAGATGCAAACAAGTGTGGGTTGATGCTGGTTTACCTCAGATGGCTGGTCATGCATTTCGGATAGGGGGTGCTACCAAGTTATTGTTAAGGGGGCTCCACCGGATTGAAGGGATTTTACCTTTGTTCATTACTGATTCTTTCAATTCATCACGTGCCGCTCTTGTGGTTGATACAATGTCATCATTTTGTAATACGGTTAACACCAATTCATAGTTGGATTCATTCATTGATTATTGTGCTCTGGTTTTGGGTAAGCTGATTGAAGTCAGCTGGTGTGAGCACATATAGCTTTTAATGGGTTAGCTTGACTTCTCTAATTCTGCTTAAGGCAGTTTAGCTACCTAGAGGCTTACGCTCAAAATGTGTACTCGACTTGTTCATTCCAAAAGATTGGATTTGGTCATTCCAAATTTGGAAGGAGTAACATTTTCCCCCAAAATTGGAAACAAAGTGAAAAGACATTCTTTGTTTACTTATCAATCTTTGAAGACTAAGATTCAAGCAATTACCAAGCCATGACAATCTACAACTTATATCCAGTACTCAAATATTATTGGAAACAATTAATTTTATCCACATTTTCCAAAGACATTGCATACTGTACATACCCTTAGCCACAGACAATGCTATGTTCATATTTTTCTGATCAACAAAGTAATAAAAGACAACATTTGTATATTGTCTCTAATAAAATTACAACAGGAGTGAATATTGACTATGGAAGCTGTAAGTCATTGTTGTTGTGCTATCCATTCATTTAGTGTATCTTCTGAGTCATGTGTGTTTTGATGTTTAGGTCCTAATGTCTTTCTCTGAAGCACTATGATTTCTTGCATAAGGTCTATTGCTTCTGTGATACAAGATTGTGACTCAAGAGTGTAGGCCAGATTACTCATGCTTGTTAAAGTGTCTGGATGTTCTAATCCAAGAACTTTCCTTCTTGTTTCAAGCACCTGGACCTCTAGCTTCTCTGCCTTCTGGAAATGTCCCTGATTCCAATATGTTGATGCCAGATTATTCATGCCTGTCAAGGTGTCTGGATGTTCTAGTCCAAGTACCTTTTTCATTGTTTCAAGAACCTGGACCTGCAGCTTCTCTGCCTCCTGCAAAAGTCCCTGGTCTTGGTATATAAATGCCAGATTATTCATGGTGCCCAAAGTGTCTGGGTGTTCTAATCCAAGGACCTTGTTTCTTGTTTTGAGAATTTGGACCTGCAGCTCCTCTGCCTTCTGTAAGTGGCCCTGGTTTTGGTATGTTGATGCCAAATTGCTCATAACTGTCAAAGTGTTTGGATGTTCCAATCCAAGGACCTTCTTTTTTGTTTCAAGGACCTGGACATGCAGCTTCTCTGCTTTTTGAAAGTGTCCCTGAGAGCAGTATATTGTTGCCAGATTGTTCATGGTTGTCACAGTGTCTAGATGTTCTGATCCAAGAACCATTTTTGTTGTTTCAAGAATCTGAACCTGTAGCTCCTCTGCCTTCTGCAAGTGTCCCTGAGAACAGTATGTTACTGTCATATTATTCATGATTGCCAAAGTGTCTGGATGTTTTAATCCAAGGACCTTCTTTGTTGTTTTGAAAACCTGGACCTGCAGCTCCTCTGCCTTCTGCAAGTGCCCCTGATTACTGTATGTTGCTGCCAAATTACACATGCTTCTTAGAGTGTCTTGATGTTCCAATCCAAGGATTTCTCTTTTGTTCCTAACTAGTTCAAGGTTGAGTACTTCTTCTTTCTTCCAATCTCCATTCTCATCAAACACCATGCTGAATTTCTCATATTCATCACTTCTGAATATCTGTTCTAGGCCAATTTGAGCACCATACTGGTGATTGGCATTGATATGTGGCAGTAATCTTTGCCTTTGTGCATAGTCTTCTATTTCTGTCCCAAAGGAAATTGCACATGATAGAATTGTCCTTCCCATCTGGCAATACTCCTGCTTTGATAACTTTGACATTCTGTCTTGACTCCAGTGATGCACCAGTGGATGCATAGCAAAAACATCAGATGAAGATCCTCTTTTGATCAAAGAGAAAGAAAGTAACACTTGGAGTCCTGCATGGAAGAAAAATTCATCCCAGCAGCCATCCTCATCAACAGGCAGCAGTCTGTAGTCCAAATATGTAATTGCAAGTGGAAGGCCTAAACTCATTTCAATCTGGATGTCTCTCAGCCTAGACTTCTCAGCAGCCTGTCTGAAGATATCTTCTGATATATTATCATAATGGTAGAATGCACAGATTTGCAGAATCAGAATAGCAGTCTGAGCTGCTTGAGCCACATCAGCATCAGAACTGTGCATAGCCCTTGTTTCAATTTCATTATAAGATAGTTCCCAAGTCCCATACACTGTCCGGTCATACTGTGATGCACCTTTGAATAATGAATGTGACATAAGCCTCTTGCGTTGGTGAGATAAATGTTCAAGGTATTTGTGCACATTACATAGTCCAGAATGAATAGCAGCACCGGCCTGATCTACTGCCAGAGGAAGACAACATAGCTCAGATACAATCTTCTCAGCAAGCTCTGGCTGATCCTTAACTAGAGACACAAGACCACTAGATTTCTGAAGCAGTATAACAGCATCCGCTTTGGCCATTTCAGGCAGCCCCAGTGAGTTCTCAACCAATGTTATCCTCTGCAGAGCAAGATTCCGACTAGTGATCAAGATGTTACCTTTGGACTCAGGTGGAAGAAATTTTTCAACCACCTCAGGACCACCATTAGCATTGTCAAATACTAGAAGCCACTCATCCTCTAATGCAGCTATTTGCTGGAGAGTAGATAGGGCTGAAGTGTCTGCATTACCAGATATAGCCTTGAGGCTCAAGGTGATGGTGTCAGTGGAGGAAGCATCAACCCAGAACACTTTAGATATGCTAGCAATAAACTTGAGGGGTGTATCACAAGAGAATCATTAGTAGATGGACTTACAGATCAGACATCTCTTCTGCAAATTTGAGACAAATTTGTGTCTTTCCAATGCCCCCCATTCCATATAGAAGGAACATCCGCCTTTTCCTGTCAACATGGGGTGCAAAGTGTACCTTCAACTGTTCAAGTACCTCCTTGCGGCCTGTGAAGAGGGTACTTGAATTTGGTTTCTGTGACACTAGGTTGGGAGTGTGTTGTCCCATCTATATCCAACTAATTACAAAATGTTGCTGTGAAACAGGGAACAAAAGCAACTCACCAACAGATTGTCAGCCATGGTGAATGTTGAGTTGATAACCATCACATTCTGGCTTCCCGCAAAAGGGCCCAGATTCACTGGCCCAACTGCATGAGGTGCTTGCTAGTAAATACTATGAGATAACTATGATTGAAAGGCACAATTTACTGACCCATACCAACAAGGCAGCCTGCTCACTTGGCATTAAGAACTCAGCACCTGAAACAACCGCAGAGTTTGTCATGAGCGCCACTGGGCCTTGTGCAGTTGCTCCGGGATTGGCCTCTGGAATAAATCCTTCCATAATCATGGGCATTGTCTAGTCTCATCACAACAATGCGGATTTTGAGGAAGGGGTTTTCATAGCATTAGTTGGTGGATACACTTACAGACGGTCCTTTGGCCACATTTGTGAACGAGTCGTCCGCCCCCAACCTTGAAGTAACTACCGCGCCAGCTTTATCATCCGCGATCACCATTGTTTCCATCTGTCCGGGTTGTAGAGTATCAACCTAACCGACACAAGCTCATAGGTCAGTAATGGTGCAAATCCATCACAATGAAGCACTGACAGAATGTTTGACAATAGCGGGGCTTTCATATGTCGATTGTGAAGAGAAAGAGCGCCTGATGCTGGTTGTAAGAAGCCCAGCCTTTTCTTTTCCTTTCTCAAGAGAAGTCTTGACACGGTGAAAAGACGAGATTTTGCGGTAATGTGTTTCGAGCGATGGAGTGCGGGAGGAGACAGGCAGTAAGCATCAGTTTGGATGCACGCCGGTTTTGGTTTCGATTCATCTCTACCGCCGCCCCACGATCTGACCAACACCCATCGCATGTACGATTGTCTTTGCCTACACCCTCTCAAAGATCTCACTACGCTTGAACTACGCCTGTACTCACATGCCACTCATCCTGAGGATTATTTGGTGTTTTGCTAGGTGGGGCAGCATTCGTTGATTCTTTCCCTGGCACTCATGATCCATCGACAGCAGGGTATTTATTTCGATTTTCCTCTCTCCCAATATACTCCCCTCAACCATCTACTTTGAGCGCCTCGTTCGCATTACCGAAGGTGTCGAGGGACATTCTCCGCGAATTCAATCAACAAGCTTCCTGATGCTCCTCGCCTTAAACTTTGGATCCTTCATTGAGGAAATTCGGCATTCATAGGCTTGGATTCATTGTCAAACGAGCCGACTTAACCATGGTGAACACCATCACGTTCTAGGTAATGGGATGGCAGGACGGCATCACAAGTCAGAAGATGAACTTGGCATGGACGTTTGTGCGCTGGTTCAACGTATGCAAGCGCGGGTTTTTTGCTGGAACAGAAGGTTTTGAGATTGAGTGGACACCCGGCTTACAATCACAGTGCGCTTTTCCACACGTCCCCTTGGTACTCTTCTGCTCCGATCTCGCGAACGCCAGTTATGTGATGTCGTTTCTAATTGCTGACGTGGTGGACATGGTATGCTCAGCGTCTTCTTGGGTCCGTCGACGAATCGCGCTGTTTGCGTCAATCAATCCGTGAACTTCATCCTCATTTGCACCCTCCGCTGTATCCTCCTGAGCCCTAGGTTCCGTACACCACCTTTCGTATTACGGTAATCAAGCAAACTTTTGGACTGGTAACCAAGGTATCCCGGGCAGAGTCGAGTCATAAAAGAACGCCTCTGGTAACGCTGAATTTGCGCCTGGCAGAAATTGTAGACAACTGTATTTCTGGCTTAATCTAGGCCTCATAAACACTATCACTTCCCAATCGGCCCCCAGCTCGACGACAGCAGCAGCAGAAACGCATGCGCTGTAAGAGTCAGGCCGGAGCTAACAGTGGATTTACGAGTTTTCATTCCTTCGGACCACTTAAACAAGAAACCAAGAACTTGCATAACATTGACCTCTCAAGTGGAAACTAAACGCTCTGATATTACAAAGAAGAACCCATAAGTACGTCCAAAATGCTTAATTTCCCTCAAACAAAGAAGTCCTCTTCGTATCCTTCAACCTCCTCACCAGTGACGACTTTCATCGAGGTCGAAAGTATACCCGCATATTTCTTGAACTCCTTTATCTTCTCCTCATGAGCCGCTGTCTCCGCTTCTAGCTCGAGGTCTTCTGACTCGATTAGGAGCTTGGCTTCTGATGCTGCGATGGCTTTGGAATGGCCTTCCTCCATAAGTTTCATGACAGCGAGGTCCATAAGCCGGGATCGAGCTTGGATCGACTCACAGCGAGCCAGAGTTGCACAGAGAGCGCCTCCTATTGCTACGATCTATTCAAGATAAATCAGACCCAACTGGCAAAAAAAATGAATATAGAAGACTTACGTGGAGATCTTCTGATTGAAGAAGTCTCAATGAATACTCGATACCGCCAGCCTCCACCACAGCACTTGCAGCCGCATCTCCTTCACACAGCAATCTCCTCAGCGCATGTGCATTACCCCAATTAAGTTCCTGCTCCAAAGCATCTTCCGCATCCAGCGACTCTTTGAAAGCCTCCACCATAGGGCCTCTCCCCGTATCTGTTGCTATGATATCCCGCACACAATCGATGAGCATCTGCATGTCCCCGACGGAACTCGGGAAATCCGTGAACGCCTTCACCAACGCGCGGTGCATGCCTGCATCAAGTAGGCGTCCAACCTCCTTGGGCACGAAAGCTTTCACGAGCTGCAGGTTGGCCAAAAGAGTCGCACACTCATCGTCTTTGAAGAGTTTGGCGAGAATCGGCAGAAGCTCTGCGACAGCATCAATGTAGCCCTCATCAGCATCAACAAGAGTCTGTAGAATCCGGAATGCATTGACCCGAAGGTCATCGTCGTTCCTCTCGAAGTACTGTTTCGTGAACTCGATGACGCCTGCGTCAACCAAAGCCTTCCTCGCTGTCGGCGTCGTACTCGAGAGGGATGCAAACCTCCCCAAAACCTCGGTTTCACTGATTCTAGGATGGAACTTCTTCTTCTTTCCCTTGCCCTTCTTTCCCTTCTTCCCAGTAGGAGGCGCTTCAACGTCCTCGGTTGGAGGACTCAGGCCAGCAATCAAGGACCGCGAAAGTTCTGTGAGCTTTCCTGGATCAGCATGGCACAAGAAGCCGAGGAGCGCGATTGAGTCTTTTTGGTTGAAATCTTCGTGGTTGAAGAGTTCAAGAAGAGTCGGATAGACGTCTTCGTTCTCCAGGAAAGTGATGCCTTCCGGGTACCCCTTCGACAGGTTGAACAATTCGCCGGCAGCTTGGAAAGAGTCATATATGGACTCTTTGTCCCGTAGGAAGGCGAGCGCTTGCTGAGTTGCCTTTTCATTCGCGAAAAATGCCTTCTGCAATCCCCTGAGATGCTCTTCACTCTCCGCCAGCTTCTGTGCCAAAGACTCCATGACTTGTAGTGGCTCGTGACGATTGAGGTACGGCTCCTCTTCCGGGCTGATATCGAAGATTTTGGTAATCCGGTCGAAGACGCCGCCCAGATAGAATGCGATAGCGAGCGATGGGCCAAGGAGGATCCAATTGTGACAATTTGAGAGCGAAGGGGGTGGTTCCTTGGACAGAAGGACTTTCACAGCCGCCACGAGCTCGTGCGTGGCTCCCGTGGCAGCTTCTGATGCAGCAAATTTGTTCAAGAGCTCCATGAGAGTCGTGTTTTGGTCCTCTGTATCTGTGCGATTGAGGATCGGGCCAATGAGCTTCGATGCAAATGGCATCAAGACGGGTACCATCTTCGTCATCATCTCTGCCACAATGGTGAGGGAACTAAATCATGAAAGTTAGCAAGTGAATCGGATCAATCGAAAAAGGATCGCATTAACCTCTGGCATTCCTCTGCCGCCTTGGCCACTTTGGCATCATATTCAGCATCGGCCTTCTCGAACTCCTCTTCCGTCATGTCATCAGGGTTGGGTTTCTCAAAAGTCTCCGGCACCGTATTCAACCATTTGATCAGGTTGTCCACAACATCCGGCTTTGCAAACTCTGTCCACGTTTCGAACGTTTTAGGATCCTCCTCGTCTGCGAGTAAGCGAACCATCCAGTTCACGATCGTCAAAGATTCCTTGGTTCCATCCGCAACCAACTGGGCCAGCACGGCAGGTAGCCTCTGATTCGTCCTGCCAATGGCGAAGTCCGCCGAGTCCGCTGCCAATAAATTTCGTAATCCATCTGCAGCTGCCCGTCGGATCTCAATCGTCTCATGTTCTGCTTCCAATAACGCGACGGCTCTGGCAATAGCACCAGCTTTGACCGCGGCTTCGGCAACTACACGGCGTTGTCTTCCAGAGTGTTTGCCGATGTATTTACCATACAGGGCGGCAAAGAAGAAGGCATCGGCATCGGCAATATAGGCCTCAAAGGCTTTCTGAACCACTTCCAATCCGCGTTGATATCCCCAACAGAGTTGACAGAGGAGATACAGTGCACCAACAGCAGTTTCTTTCTGCTTCAATAGACCAACGGTATACAGCGCGAGCTCAGGAGTGACCTTGGCGTCTTTGAGCGGGGTGGGGGGTGGCGGCTTGCCGGAATCTTCCTCGTAATACCAGGACTGAGTGCCATCTTCACCAGCCAATATTTCACCAACGAGGTTCGCTGCCGCGTTGACAGTGGTTAAATCGTCGGAGTGTAGAGCAGCCAGGATAGCGGAATATATAGCAGGCTCTGTGAGAACTGCAGTGGCTACATCCCTTTGAGACTCGCCGTCCTTGTACGACTCGAGGGTCCGAGATAGAATGGAAGCGGCGCGACATCGAAGTTCTGGAAAAGGCCCCCCGAGGATATCGACGAAAGTTTTGATCGCACCCTCAGTTTCAAGCAGGTATGACCCAGCCATCTGCTCATCTTCCATCAACTTATCGAACATGGCCTACATGAATCGAGAGATCAGGGCCCACAGCAATCCGTATAGTTGGAAACCTACCAATACCTCGACCGCCTTCCTTTCATCCTGTGTCGACTTAACGACGAATCTGCACATACCCGCTTCAAGCGCCACCTTGCGTATGTCCAAAAAACTGTCAACAAGACCACGAATGACTTGACATTTTGTCTCCATGTCAACGTTTTCATCCTCCCACATCTTGCGAAATCCATCTGTGACGACAATCTTTGTCTCTGGATTTTCCATGAACTTCAGCAAAGCGAATTCTTCGGCAGTGCCCACAACCCGTGGTGCCTTTTTAGCGAGCAGCAAAATAAGCGCTGTGGCGACTTTGGGATTATCCAGGAATATGAGATTGACCAATTCGTTGGCTTCCCCCCGGTCCTCTGTTATGAATTCTGCCGCTGCTTTCGCAATGTCCGCGTCTGCGTCTTGTGCCAATTGCATGAAAGCAGAAATGATGCACACAAACGTCAAGTTTTTACTGGTTTCCCTTGTTTCCTCAGGCTCGACTGCGTCGATCTCGTCAACGTAAGGCATCAATTGGGTCAAGCAGCTCTGGGCCGCAAGTCGAACTTTACGAGGTGTGTCGCTAGTAGCGCAGACAAGAACGGCATCGAAAGCGCCAGCTTGCAGAAATAGTTTCCGACATGTCTCCCGACTGTATAGAGCCGCATTCTCGAGGCATTCCACGAGGCTTGTCAGATGTTCTTCATCCATGGCTGAACCTTCCTCGATTTTCCGGATTGGTTCATACAGCAATCTCGCAGCTTCAATGATGGGTGCATGGGACAAGGGTTCCTCTTCAGCTATATTTTCCAACATGCCGAGTATATTCTGACGGTCGATAACATCATTGTTGCCGAGGAAAGGGACGATGTCAGGGATAAAGGGGATCACAGATTTTCGAGCTTCAGAACCAGATACTGGATAGAAGTCTGACACGATGGTCAGAATGCTGGTTCGAAGGAGACCATCCGAGGTAGACTTTGCACGTTTGATAAACCGTGCGATATCGAGGGCAGCGATATTGTCGACAGCGAATTGGTTCTGTTCCCGAAATAAGCCTTCCAGTTTGTTCACAGCCTGCGAGAATCGATAAGGAATGGCAAATAGATGGTGATATTGTGCTTACAGAATTCCAAGTTTCAGTATCATCCGATTCCAGCGCATCTAAGATAGATGGGATCTCCTCTGGCGTGATTGGTACATATAGGTCTTCGACGGGTTCTTCTTCTGCAACATCAACCTCATCGCCCATTATGTCAGAATCTGAGCCGTCCTCGTCATCATCTTCGTTATCTTCATCATCATCTTCGTTATCATCGTCGTCATCACTATCCTGCAACCAGTAATTATAACACCTGTAGTTTGCTTAGTGGTATCCTACTCACATTCACTTCCTTGTCGTCGTCCTCTGTATCCACGATAGGATCCACGGTCTCAATCTTGATGCCAATTTCGCAGGCATTTTCCTCGTTCGTGCGATCACCCTCTGAAGACGCAGCGATAGTACTGGATTCTTGTAACACGTTGGGTTCCATGACAGATGTCGACATCGGAGTGTCGAAACCTTGGACAGCGTACAGAGAATCGCGCAAGAAATTGAGTTCTCTTATACGCGTGGATCGAAGGCTGCGAGGTGATATTGCGGAGGTTCATGTGCCTGATGGACCAGTCGTCCATTATCATGATCATTTTCAGGAGACCTGAATTATTACCCATACGGATTAATGGTTAAAGGTTCCACACAGCATTCTTGTCGCGGTATCGTTGATGCCCCGGCGATCATCCAGGGTGAAGGACAGCTTCATGTCGATGTTGCTCCAAAGGCACACCCGCAAAGCACCTGAATACTCTTGTTTGCTGTGGCATGGACGACAACTGCGCCTTTGGGCCTGCCCATACGAAGATAGAGACCATAAAAGGCCACTGGTCGGGCGATGCCTTGCATCTCTGTTCCTGATTCAGATTCTAGGTTCTGTATCAGCTTATCCGAGAACCGGAACTCTTGTAGAAAAGGAAGACTCACCGCGTCATTGAGCAAGCCCTATTCAACTGATCGTGCATTCTACGAAGCCTGAGGTCTCCGCGTGTTTTCTTGCACATACAATTTCCCCGCACGCAGAGAGTGTTGGGAGTGTCAACATTAAAGAGCAGGAAGCACAGCCACACATAACAAGAACGGATCACGTCTTGGTACTCCAGTGGCTGTGACACTGGCAGCTCTTGTCAAAAATCTTTCATCATGTTCAAATTCGATTTCGAAATCGACGATCCCGACAGCTCGTTAGGAAAGGAGCCCATTTCGCCTCAAAAACAGACTTTAAACGGACAAGTATCCACACCTGAACTAATGCCTTTCGCCGAAATCTTAATCGACAAGCTTGTTCGTATCCAACTTGAACCACCCAGCAACATGCCCTCTAATCTCACGTCCTTTGGCCGAATGCAACCTTCTAGTTAGATGAACTCCCACCCTTGATTTCATACTCACCCCTCCATATACCCCTCTCATCAACCCGCCAATCGATCACCCTCGTTCGTCGTGATTTGTTCGATGCACGTTTCCAACTCATCTCCGAAGGAGCTGGAGACGCCGCAGAAACCACTCTAGACAATTCAAACGCTGCCGTGTCTTCTGCAGAATCCGAGTCCAATAAGATAGCTTTGCATTTCCTTGATGCACCATCTGATCTGGTTCCAGGCGTCTACGAAGGAGGTCTCAAAACCTGGGAATGCAGTTTAGACCTCGTAGACTACCTCGACAGCTCAAAAGATACAGTTAATGATGAAGGATTTCGTGGGAAAGCCATGCTCGAAGTATGCTATATTCAATAAACTAATTTCAAACATGCTGACATTTGTGGGCAGCTTGGATGTGGAACGGGTGTACCGACTTTGTACATCCTTCGCGAGATATTTTCCTCTATAGCCCCTCGCACGGCCGTCAACGAGACAAGCTCTCCGACTCGCATTCATCTACAAGACTACAACTCCTCAGTTCTCCAACTGGTCACCCTTCCAAATATCTTGTTAACCTGGTGTAGGTTTCATGTAACCTCTAAGGCCTTGCCGAACCTGATCAGCCTTCTCGTTACGACCAGATACATCCCCCTCGTCGGACACCTATCGGGCGTCGATGAACGACCCTGAGATTGCACCTATCCTCGATCTCTCTACACCAGGCGAACTCCCAATTACCGCCGAACTCAAATCGGCCTTCCTTACCTCCATCCGAGCACTCGACTTGTCCCTCCGCTTCTTCTCGGGGTCTTGGAACACATTCAAACCAGACGAGACGATTGGCATTGATGGATACAACCTTCTACTCACTTCAGAGACCATTTATCGCACTGAAAGTCTGGGACCTCTCCTGGATCTCATGCAAACTGCCTGCTCTAGGGACCGTCATATACACCTTGATGAACTGATATCATCCCAGCTGTCGATAGATCCTCAAAGCTCTGGAGTCCCACTCGTCAAACCTAGTGCTCATTCATGTCTTGTCGCTGCAAAAGTTCTATATTTCGGGGTTGGAGGGGGGATATCAGATTTTTTGAAATCAGTCGAGGAAAGAAAGGGCCGCGTAGAAACTGTTCTGGAACGCAATGTCGGTGTAGGTAGGAAAGTGATGTCTGTACATTGGCCCTAAACTTCGGATTGATGACAAAAGAAATATGCTTGTGTTTCTTGATCGAGTTGAAGGTACTGGATGGTCGAGGATCTTATCTGCATGAAAGAAAAATGTAAACCGTGGTTTAAATAAAGAGACCTGTGGACACATTGGGAATTGAACCCAACACCTCTCGCAGTCACTGAGTGCTAAGCGAGCGTGATAACCAACTACACCATGTGCCCTGATGGCAACCATGGGCGCCTAAACTTTATTTCCGGTACAGATCTCTTTATTTCGGCATAAGTAAGTAATATTCTCTGTATGATTTTCGAGCCTACCGTCAGGAATGACTTCGGGGTCAATGGATTGCCAGATCGTATAGGAAATGGGACTTTCGAAGCAGGGATGCTTCGTCCATTTGCTTAAGCGGTTAAACCTCGCCACACTGTCCGTCCGCCTGCTTAACAACACTTCTCGCTTAAGAACACAACGTCCAGTACTAAAATTGATTTGCCAAAATGCTAACGTCAGTCTGAACTGATGATATTCAAGTTGGTAACATCAATCATAATACACACAGTGTGTATAACTTGCAAAACTGGACACATTGGGAATTGAACCCAACACCTCTCGCAATCACTGGGTGCTAAGCGAGCGTGATAACCAACTACACCATGTGCCCATGACGTATTGCCTTTATTTGCCGCTTCGAGATGGGCTACCGCGATTGGGAGGCATGGGAGACAGAAGGAGATGCAGTAATTCTAGATGTGGGGTCCTATGATTCAGGTACGAACGGTAAGAAGTGAGGACCTCTACCTCACTTCTTAGGGTAATATTGTAGAGGCTGTAACGCGATGTGGCTTTGCCAGACTGGACGATCAGGCAAAAAGCGGCTGAAGTGCTTCAGCAAGGTTCGTGTTTGACTGATTCCCAAGAGCCACAGTTGCACTAGCATCCACTTGCAACATCTAGCCCCTCGGCAATGCCTCCCCGCCCGCGCCATGCTCTTCCACGAAGAGCTCCGAGAAAACCGAGTCTGCATAAATAAAGAGTCAAACGTCTGAAAGGTTGTGTAAAGCATTATTTATTTAATCATATCAGGGCACATGGTGTAGTTGGTTATCACGCTCGCTTAGCACTCAGTGACTGCGAGAGGTGTTGGGTTCAATTCCCAATGTGTCCATTCTTTTTCCTTGGCAAAAGCTTAAGCCCAATTGACTTACGCACCGGAACTTTACCACTTTCCTGCCTCCCACAGAGAGGATCTGTCATCGAGGCGTTGCAAAAACCTGCGCGACTCGAGGATTTTCCCCCAAGGGCTATGAGTGCCGATAGCGATATCCCGAATTCGAAATGACATAAGCTATAACCAGCTACAACCTGACCATTCACTTGAGGTGGTGAGGCAACGAAGGCGGAGTCATTGATACAATGAATATGGGATAGAAGCCCCAGTTTGAGCCATGGCTGTAACTGTTACATTCCGTGAACGGCGCAATGCATATACAAATCGTTCTGAGAGTTGTTTTTAAGCAATTAGAGGATACTTTCGGCCTAGGGGGTGAATGACAATAACGCGTTTGTCGGTAAAGTTCTCAATGTGGAAACGACCATAGCCCGACGCTCCTCTGTTTCGTATGACGCGTTGATAAGGACATAACTGAAAGCAGAAAGGCAATTCACGTACCCAAGTCCCAAGAGTCCGTCGGTGGGTTCTGAGTGTACAGTTGGTCCGTTGATGTTGGTACAACCTGCATATGATCGAAATTATAAAACATGATTGCTTTTCCTAGACGAGTGCACTAACCAGCTCTGATCTGCGAAGCAATACCTTGACCTTCAAAGAGATCGCTTGTCCAAAGAGAGGCGGAAAGCGAATATTCAGATGCGTTGGCCATCTCAATCGCTTCATCGATTGAGTCGACGATTGCGAAAACTGCAACTACACCGAGAATAATTTCTTAGATCAAGATCACGAAATGCTAAGATTATGCTGACCAGGTCCAAATGTCTCCCTATCCCAGATCCGCATTCCGGGTTTGACGTTTTTCAGCAGATGAGGTTGGATCACTGGTCCCTGCTTGGTTATATCTCCGAGCAGTACTTCTGCGCCTTCAGCTTTAGCATCGCGAATCATGGCGACGATGTTATCAGCAGAGGATCCAGCGAAGAGCGCGCCAAGACTGGCGGAAGGATCATTCGTAAGGTCTCCTGCTTTCAAAGGTCTGACTAGCTCTTTCACTTTGGAAATAAGCTGGTCTGCAATGCCTCTTTGTACAATCACTCGCTCAGTTGACATGCAGATCTATAATTCGGCTCAGGAATCTCGCCATTTGAACCCGTCAATACAGAAAGACTCACTTGACCTGAATGAGCCATTGATCCATAAGCAATTGCTTTCGCAGCTTCAGCGACATTTGCATCATTCAGAACCTGCCAGAAGAAGACTCATGAATATAGATTCTAGAAGGTCGACCGCTGCCGTAAAATATCTTACAATCGCCGGGGCCTTCCCTCCAAGCTCAAGCACACAAGGTTTCAAGTTTTTGGCAGCTTCCATTGCAATTATTTTGCCTACGCGATCACTCCCAGTAAACTGGGGAGGACATCAGAGAACGATAGTGATTCCCAAAATTGTGAACTGACATTGATGCTCCGGACAAGAGGGTGACCAATTATTTCAGCAGTGAGTGTTGGAGCACTGTCTCTTGACATAGAGATGAAGTTGAGGACGCCGGGTGGCAATCCCGCCTCCTCAAACAACTCGACGACAATCGACTGACTCCTGGGACTGACTTCGGAGCTTTTAAGAATGGCCGTGTTTCCACAAAGGATTGGAACAGCGATGGCTCTGATAGAGAGTGTAAATGGGGCATTCCATGGAGCAATGCCAAAGCTATGCAAGAAAGGGTCAGTTGTACCCGTTTCTGAATGAACTTGATTCGGACGTACATAACTCCCATAGCCCTGCGTTGTGCCACAACTTGGGCGCCTGGAATACTTCCAGAAGGGAATGTTTCTCCCTTGAGCTGATCAAGCATCCCAGCCTGAGTACGCAAGAAATTGCTTGTTCCGATCCAGGTGAAGGTACCCCAGTACTCAGCTGCCGAGGTCTCCTCCTGTACACTTGCCATGATTTTTGTGACGTACTTTTCGGTCTTCACTAAGTCTGCGGCTTTCAAGAAAATATCACGACGCTGATTCATACTAGTACTTTCCCAAGTCTTGAACGCTTTCGCAGCAGCTTCAATGGCGGCTTTGCAATCCGAGCTCGATGCAGACGAGGAATGGCCCACAACTTGGCCGGAATACGGATTGCGAACTTCGAATGTTGCACCGTTGCTGGATGGAACAAATTGACCATCAATATAGAGTTGGGTGAGTGGAGGCATCTTTGGGTAGGGGAGGAGAAAGATGTGAGACGCTTGGCCAGTTCAAGAATCTCATGTCTTTATATTATACAGTCACGAGAAAGAGTCAATACGATAGATGGGAATAGAAGCCAAAGCCTTATTTTTATCCTTTAGGAAAACAAGGAAGTGAAGTTAGATGTTGGTTAGATGTAACACCGTCAAGTGCCTGACTCGGGGCCAGAATGATGAACCTTGGGGTCCTTGGGGTCATTGTTGGAACGAAACACATGGATGCGGTTCAAGCTGGGTTTACTAAGTTCAAGCCCTTCAATAGCATCATCAAAGGCGGAGTTTGAATCACAACAACTAGGCTTTTCTTGTCAAAGAAAATGAAGAAAGCGTTCAAAATCAAAGCATAAAACAGCCAAATATAGAATATGGTCATACAAAATCATGATACAAAAAGAAACAAATACGAGGTATCTAGACGGTTACAGGAGGAGTGGTTAATGAATTCAATCGCACCGCCTCTATCCATGTCCGACGCGAGGCATTGCGAGCCTGCAAATGGCGCGCGTTTCTCTCCATTTCCTCTTTACTTCGATACTTCCACATGAAGTCCTCTTTACGTGGGACGTAAAACAGTCGATAGGTTTGGATGCAAACTTTGACTTCAAGACCATCTTGTGATGAAAGCTCGAGCGGTGCATCGCGTATGGCAGCAGGTAGGTTTCTAAGTCGAATAGAGAGTGTCAATGGAGTGTTTTCTATCAAATACAAAGATCAACTTACCTTCGCAGGTACGGACGCCTGATACGCTCCCGAGATGATTCAGAACTTTCCGACTAAGTGGAGGGTAGTTGAGTTGATACGAGTCCCAATCGTAGAAAGCATGGGACTTACCGATGCGTAAGTATCCATATACGATTCCCATCTACTATGCAAAAGCTCAGAATCATCATAACTGGAATCATCCTTGCCGATCAACTGAATGGTCGTAGTCTTGGAGTCCGATACCTACAACGCGACAAGGTCAATAAAAAGGTCTGATTGAGAAATGGTAGAAACGAACCCAATCAACACGGAAAACATTCTCATCAGGCCCTATGATGTTTTCGGCCTTGCGACGAATATTGATACGGTCTTGGGTTGTCGGAGAAACCATACTTCGTTCTTTCTTGAGATTGTCAAGTAGTTGTTGGCTTTTAGGATCCGATATCACAGCTTGGACCTTTTATTAGGGGTTTTATTCAGAGGTTTGAACATTCAAAGGCAAAATTTGACACCAACCTGCTTTATGATCGAACCAATGACCTTGTCAATCGTGAATATTTTGTACGCATCCTACAAATTAGGTTGAGTTTTCTGGAACGCTCGGAGGTAGGATTTATGACGAACCTTCGTGCCAAAAACAGATCTCATTTGATCTTCAAAGGCATGCTGCTCGATCTCGTTGGCGAAAAGGCGTTCACATGAAGCGAGCATCATCTCATAATAATGTCCGTTGCTGGCTGTCACATCGATGCCGTTATTCGCAATGAGACCAGCTTCCGTTGCTGCTGTGTTGAACCTGCGGTCTCTCGGTCTTGAAGATGCAAGTCCACCTGCGATGCCTTTGTACAAATTCAAACGTGAACAAAGCAGCTGAAATAGGTAATCATTAGTATGACATGAAGAATAATTCAGACGAAGAACAAGCCTCTATCAATCGTATCAATGTGTAGAACGTCACATTTGTGAAGAAGGTATGATTGACTTTGGGCGACCGCGTGGTCGGCGCAGTGGATGATTCCGCCTTATCATCCTCCACGAAAGCGGGCGAGGCAAACCGAGAAACAGAAGGGGAGGCCCCCGCTTCCTGTGCCCTCGTCTTCCTGCTTGTCGACTTGGCTTGCTCGCTCTTCAACAGCTTCTTCCTCAGATCACCACTAGACGACACATTATTGGCGTGTTTCCGACCGTTTCTACCAGGTTTCGCACCATTGGAAGTAACGTTGGGCACCTCCGTGTCATCTGCTACACTCGCAACGTCGACGTCCGTGTCGCTATCGCCAGTGTCATGTGCTACCAGTGCGGTGTTGAATTCCACGGGGTCCAGAGTGAAGAAAAGGGGAATGAAAGTTCGCAAGAAGCTTTCGATCCGTTTCCGTTCCGTAAAGTTGATTTGGGCCTGTGTTCGGTCCAAGAACGTGAAAGTCAACTTGATCGCGTCCTGCAGAACAACATCGTTGTCCACTACAAACTCCAACTGGTGTCTCGGTCGCGTCCTTGCGAACAAGGGGTCTATCAGGGAGGCCCGCTTTGCCATCTGCTCTTCCCTTGCCGTCTCGATCTGGTTAACGAGTGCCTTCGTCGTAATCGCCTTCTTGTCGGCGTTCTTAAACGAAATAGCTTGATGGTCTAAGCTCTTGGCATAATTCCGAGCGTCAACCTCCCGCCACACCTTATTCCATTCCCTCTGCGCCCGCTTCCACTCTTCCTCCTTCTGCTTAAGCCGTTGCAACACAAGTGGAATTGCTAACGCAGGCGTATCCTGCATCGTCGAAATGACCTCCATCCCCGCCTCTCGACCATATATCTTCTTTATGACTCTCTGATTAATGGCCTTCCATGACCCGCCCAAGTTCGGCTTCAGCTTGAAGTTGCCACGGTCTTCCGGACTCATCTGAGCAATCTTGTTGTTGATAGGCTCCAGCAAGGTAATAGTTCGCACGATGGCCTCAATGTGGAAATCGTACTCGTGTCGCTCTTCCTCGCTTCGATGCAGCGCTTCTTCGTAGATGTTTTTCTTGTGGGCAACGAAGCCTGAATCTTCGCTTGTCCAAGTTGGATGCGAAACCCACTCGTCATTGAGCACTGAGCGGCACATTTCATCCCGACCTGAGCACGGTACATTGGCCTCCTGTAAGAAGAAATGAGATCAAGTATTCTAACATCGCGGCGTATGACCACTCACACTGGCAGATACCTTCCGGTAGCTCCCATACTTCTCACTGTAATCGATACGCCCAGGTCTTTCCGGTAACCCAGCGACCGCGGGTTTGGTCCAACTGCTCTGCGTATGTTGCTCTGCCAGGAGATGCTCTCTCTCCTTCTTCTCATCCCAACCAAGTATCTCACGAAACTGTATATATAGCTCCGTATTGCCTAGGAAATTCCGGCTTTCCTTGACGAGCCGTGCGGTATCAATGTAGTCTTGGGCAAAGAGGTTGACCAGTTTCAGGAACTCGTTGTAGATGTCCCTGTTGTCTAAAACACGTTTGACTCGGTCGAAAAAATGGGTTTCGTCGTTCACTACAGGTAACCGGTGGGCTTGGGGTGGCAAGGCGTGATGACTTGATCGACGAGGAGAGGATGGGCCGGCAATGACATGTTTGGGGTTATATGACAGAGGCGTCAGATCTTGTGCGGGGGCGTGTCGACTTTTCTGCAAAAAATGAGTACAAGGTTTCGATGGTGTATCGAAATTACGTACTTTGGTGGGAGGCGCGGCCTTGGCTGCTGCAGCTTCTTTTTCTCGCTCCCTCTCCTTCTCTGCCGCTTTCCGTTTCCGTTTTTGTGGCAAAGATGAACTGTTGTTAACCGAATTTGCGACGTCGTCCAACTTGCGTCGACTCTTCTCATGCGTAGAAGGATGCGATGGTCCGTCGTCCATCAGTTGTTGACTTCTATCAGGCATGAATACCCTGAAGTCCGCGCGAAGATCAGGCGCATCCTTGAAGAGTGTCGCAATTTGTCTAGAGACCTCTTCCTGTAACGGCTGCTTCAGTGTATGTTCATAGTTCAAGGCGGATAGACATACCTCATCAATGGTATCGGGTTTATGGTGGTAGCGCGAAAGAATATCCAAGAATTGCCGATATGTGTCCGGGTCACATCGTTGCTTGATCTTCTGAACATACTGCACGGCAGGTTCGATGGCTTGGCCGTCCATGCCATAGTTCCGGGGATCAGGAGACGCGGGTGGTGGTGCGCTATGATCGATGTTTGCTCCTGCCACTATTGTCAGGGCCTTTCAGTATTTGTATTAAGGAAAATCGGGTACCGTATCCAGACCCGAGCTCGTGCCGTGACATTGATGCTGGAGCGGTTGACCATGACAGCGGCCTTCCAGTGACATTGGTAGTTTGCATTGTCGTTCCGCTTGGTGTCGTGACTGTGATGAAGCTGGAATCAGGGCCGTCCGTACATTCGATGCGATATCCAACAGGCAAAAATGTGTTGAAGCCTTGAATCAGAGAGGGGTGACCGTTGAAAAGGTAGGAAACGCGTCTGATAACGCCTGGAGTATCGATTCTGTGGACAAGACGACGTTAAAAACAACAGCATGGACTGTCATATGGAAAGAAAGTCACTGTTCGTTCTTGAATTCCTTCATGATATCCAAAAAATGATTGTAGACATCTGGTTGCTCGTGAAACTGGACTTTGACAGCGTCCAGGTAGCTAAGCGCATCGGTTACGTTGAGCGGTCGGTCTAGAGATGAGTAGCTTTGTGGATCCATTGGAGAGGGCCGGCGAGATCGAGTGCTTGCCGCCACAGGGGCGTCCTCTGCTGGTGGCTGCAAAAGCAGGCTACCTGGTTCGGAACGAGGTAATGCGATAGGCGTTGCTACTCGCGGCGTTGGTAGCCTTTCCATCCGTACCTCGCGTGTCGATTCTAATGATTCAGGCTTCGGGGTGGGTTTTCGGTCGATGCTCAGAGAATGGGAGTCCGGCAAGAGCATAACGGGATTGGTTCGTGGAGTAGCAGCGGTGGATTCCGAAGTTTTCTGAGTAAGAGCAGGTTCAGGACTGTCGACTGGGATTCTAGCGAGGTCCATAGCTGCTATAAGTACAATGGTCAATGCTGCCAAACGATGATCAGAAAACAATGGAAGCAAGAACCGTTGGTGACGGCTTCCCGGTCTGTGCGCCGATCATGATTCCACGTGGATCACGTGGACGCCTTCCTATTCCAGATCTAACCGTCCCTGAGTCTGTGGGTCGATGTGGCTCAACAACACTCACTGTTTCCTCAACCAGGTGGATTCGTAGATTGTGCAAAAACAGCTGGGCATCGCACTCCTCCAACGTTAATGATAAGGCTGCGAAGCAGCTGCTTTTCATTGTTCATTGCGGGCCTTCTTTCAGTTTTGCGACCAGGTCTAGATCTCCCTCCTGTTACCTGGCTTGTCAGCAGCGGTTGTCGTCGGTTTGCCACATGTTTCCGTCTGTTATCCATTTCTAGGAGAAAAAAGGACCTCTTTTCACCTCTGCCTGCGTTTCAAGGCAAACCACGGTCGAAGACCTTTTTGGTATGAGGAATCTCAAGAAAAAGCCATGCTTTTGAACGACATAGTTGTCGGTGTGGTCGATTTGCTTTGAGGGCCCTCAACTCTACTCAATTACCAACCCCGGAGCGCAGTTTGATTAGCGCCAAGTTCAGTACGCAAGAGCAGTATTGCTACTGGAGCTTCAGTTCTATGCACCATCTCTACTAGGGATGGCCCTCATGATAGGGCGGCATAACATTTAATACCGGGATAAGTCTAGTGAAGCAGGCATTTCATCCCCAGAGATCGCGGCTAAGGCATTTTTGACTGCAAGGGTAGCCATATCTACTCGAGTTTCGAATGTGGCGCTACCAATGTGAGGCAGAATCGCGCATCTGACATTCCAGAATCAGTGACGGTTTCGAGATTGGAAGAGGCTCTGGATTACCTAGGCTCTTTCACCAAAGGATGCTCGGTAGATATCTTTGGTTCTCCTGCGACAACGTCCAACCCCGCACCCCATATCCAACCTTCCCGTAATGCTTTAGCCAATGCATCTGAATCAACCACGGTACCACGGCTGGTATTCACCAACACGCTGGTTTTCTGCATCTTCCTCAAGAAGTCCTCGTTCACGAGGTTGTTAGTCTCCGGCCCACCAGGGGCCAGTACAAATACCACATCACTCTCGGCTGCCACTCGGGCAAGGTCAACACGTTGAAGGGAGTGTAATTTCAATTCTTTGACGAGGGCGTCGTCGCGCGCGGTATTTGGTGTCGATGAGGGGTTGGAAGCGTAGAGGCAATCCCGGAATCCGAATGGGATCAAGCGGGCGAGGGTGGCTTGAGCGATTCGCCCGAAACCTACGAAGCCAGCGGTTCGCTTCGGTGACAAGATCGACGCGCTCAATTGGCGGCCGCAGAAGAGGAAGGGAGCCCAGTTGTATTCGGGCCACTACATGGGGAGAACCGAAGATGCATTGGTTGTGTTTCCGAGGAAGCTGAACATGATACTTACCTTGCCTTCGTTCACGACAGTCATAGTTTCTCGAACATTGCGTCCGGCCATTAAGGCCAGCATGATCGATAGGTCGGCAACTGAAGGTGGTGTCCATTACTGTTCAGCAATGTTACAAATCAGTATGTTGGATAAATTACCTGCGTCTGTGAGTACGTCGGGGGTGTAACCAAGTTTGATACCTCGTTTTGCAACTTCCTTGACGTCGACATGTTCTGCGTCAGGATGTATCGTCAGCGATATCTCTTCAACAGCACTTATCTAAGGAACATACCGTAGCCAACCGACATCATTGACACAACGCGAAGCTGAGGTCCCGCTAGAGGAAATGTCACCCTCCGATTAGAAAGAACACCATTGACGACTATGTACCTGCATCCAAAAGTTCTGAATTTATCTACACAGAAACACGTATCACTGAATAGCCCATGATGAGGACTTGGCGCGTCAGATAAACACCTTGTCTGTTACAAGCACAATGAGTGCCGCAGCGCCAGAGGCATTCTGGAGGAGCCATTTCCTATCGCATACGTTATCCTTGTTCCACACGACGACCTGTAAATATGCGTTAGATCGGAACAATTTCTCTGAAGCTCGGACATACCTCAAGATCCTGCCTTTCCAGGAGCAAAGGCATGATATCTGGGCCGAAATCTCTCGTCAAGACCACCTTAGGGGGTGAGCTGCGCATATGGGAGGCGAGGTGAGCAAGACGATTGGTAGATGTAGGAGACATAGAATGACTTTGGTGACATTTCCGGTGTTGACGAGCCAATGTATAGATGATGGGCCGCCGGCCCGCGTCAAAACCCGGACCGTTATCAACCTTCAACCGTAGTTGTAGAATATGAAGAGGAAGACGCAGAATATCAGGCAAAAAAAGATGTATTGGATTCAAAGGATAGACGGTAATCAAATCACCAGCATGACTTTTGGACAAGGATATGAATGAGAAAGTTGGCCAGCAGGGGTGGAACATCATACATGGCTTGGATTATGGTGAAGCCTGCCATCAAATGACAAGTGTGTGTTAGGCGACTTTCAACATAGAACGCGGTAGTAATATCGAATGGATGTTTTATTTGATTCCAATCCAATTGCTGACACTCCGAAATCTCTCAGAGGCTTGGTAGAGGCCAATTTTGGATTATGGTGAAGCCTGCCATCAAATGACAGGTGCTGTGTTAGGCGACTTTCAACATAGAAGACGGTAGTAATAGCGAATGGGTGTTTTTATTTGATTCCAATCCAATTTGCTGACGCTCCAGAACTTCGCGGAGGCTTGGCAGAGACCAATTATGTGAGAGAAGGTGATCATTCGCGCACAAGTCTCCAGGATCTACGACGATGGACTGAGGTGAAGATTGCTCCATACATGTTCAGGTGGACTTAAACAATCAAACGCGTCTCGCTTAATGAGACACGGTACGTAAAAGAACGCGCATGTGACACACGCGTCGCATTTCTTTGTTCCGCTGTTTGTCGTTCACGTGATGTTGGATACAGGCTTGGTTTTCGTCGTTGGACATCACCACACTACCTTCATCACCTCTCTTCCACCTTCCTTACCACCTAGATCCAGAGCAACCTCCTCAAAACGGCGCAGGTCAGATGTCTCAGAATATTCCTGTAAGCTTTCTGTCCAGTTCCGGAAGATCGCGAGGCTCATCGTCTCGTCCTCGTGGTAGACACGTCGTGTAACAAGAACAACAAGAACCGCCGCCGTAAAAGAGAATGAGAATGCTAATGCTCGCCCTTCACGGATTTTGACGCGCTCGAAGCCTCTGGCCTCGGCGGCTGCTACTTCGACCGCAGCAGGCATCACCGGTGGAGTCACCCGCGCCACAGCTGCCTCCAGAGCCAAGGCATCTATCAATGCCGATTCGAAAGTTGATATTCCTGCTGGAAAGCGGAAGCGCGAAGCTCTAGGCGAGGTCGCTGTTCCAAACAATAAACCGATAGGAGTGGCAGCCAAGGGGAAGGAGAAGGACACCTTCGACGGCGTCGTGATCAAGGGCAAGGGAGTCGCTACTCGCGCACCATTGCGAACAGTGGCGAGCACTCGCCAGACCATTACCGCTGCTGTCAAGAAGACTTCAGCGAAGGAGGAGGTCAAGGAAGAACAAGAGGTGATCGTTGTTCAGGATGAGAACGCGATGATCGTTGATCCCCCTGTTCAGGTGGCGATTCCAAGTATCACGGCTCGCAGGTCGAATCTGATCAAGGAAAGCCACACAACCGTCAATCGCGCAGTTCGGCGCATGTCATCACGCTCGGGGGCAGTGGCACGCCAGCATGTCGACGACTTCGAAGAAGGTCAACCAGCTCATAAGAAGCGTCGAACTTCATCAGTGGAACCTGACGAAGATCCCCGACTCCTTGAGGAAGCTCGCGCACAGGCAGAAGAGGATGCTACCAATGCTCGAATTGCTGCAGAAATTGAAACATTCGCCGATGAGCCCGAGGCAGATCCGGAAGACTCTTCTTGGGATGACCTGGACGCTGACGACAATGACGACCCCCTCATGGTCAGCGAATATGTTCAGGACATCTTCAAATATCTCAAACAAGTCGAGGTATACTTTATTTTGACTATGGGAAAAGAACGTATACACTAACACGATATTTCCAGCTGACAACAATGCCCAATCCTAATTACATGGAAAGTCAAAAGGAACTCGCCTGGAAAATGCGTGGAATACTTACCGATTGGCTAATTCAAGTCCACGTTCGCTTCCGCCTCCTTCCCGAAACGCTCTTTCTCTGCGTGAATATCATTGACCGATTCCTGTCCGCCCGCGTCGTTTCGCTGGCGAAACTTCAGCTCGTGGGGGTGACCTGCATGTTCATTGCAGCCAAATTCGAGGAGGTCGTGTCCCCCTCCGTCTCGCATTTCTTGATGTGCGCAGATTCTTCTTACACCGAGTCGGAAATTCTCCAGGCAGAACGATACGTGCTGAAGACTCTAGATTGGAACTTGAGCTACCCTAACCCCGTTCATTACCTACGCCGCATCAGCAAGGCGGACGACTACAATGTCAAAGTGAGGACCCTCGCTAAATATCTCCTCGAGATTGGAGTCCTAGAATGGCGTCTTATTGCGGCCCCTCCTTCGTTGATGGCGGCGGCGGCGATTTGGCTCGCTCGCATGGCTTTGGGCATGGAACAATGGGTAAGAAATTATATCTGATTGATTGCACTTCCAATCTCATACATTCTCTTGTAGACGCCGAACTTGGCCCACTACTCGTCTTACAAAGAAAGCGCATTAGTGCCAACGGCAAGCTTGATGTTGAATTACATCCTTAAACCTATTCGTCACGAATCCTTTTACAAGAAGTACGCCGGAAAGCGTTACTACAAAGTCAGTGTTTCCTTTAATCTGCTTCACGTTATTCAATCTGACGAATTAAACCAGTCGAGCGTTTACATGAGAGAATGGGCCTTGGATAGATGGGCAGAAAACACCCAGGTTGACCTCTCAACCGAGCTGCTCCGTTTAAAAGCAGAGATCAAGATCGAGCGCGAAGCTGAAGAACTAGCACAGCTAAGCCGTGCAGACAAGGAGTTTGAAGAAGTCTAGGCACCTTCGACCGATCACTGTGTCCGTTGAAAGGGATTTGGTGCTGACAGTACCACCTTGAACATCGAAGGACGCGTCAATCACCCGCCTTCTCATCGTCGTCCACTTTCATCTACACGCCACATCTTTTCATGAATCGATTTTGGATTTCCGCAACTCGTCAACGTTGCTGTCCACCTTGACACTTTGTAAATGGAAACGTCTGACCTCGGACAGTACCCACGCATCTCTCTCACATACCCACATCCCAGCATTGCATCATTTTTTCATCAACATCACTATCATCGTCAATCCCATTGTGTTCTAGCCACCAACATGCCCCTCTGTCATTCTTAAATCACCACCACGAAGTCTGTTCAACTTTCGTTGCATTGTTCATCCTCGCTATATCGCGTGTGTATTTTTCAATCGGGTTGCAGAACTAGTCCGACCCACGCATTCTTGGACCGTCCGGAAGACGACTCGCCAGGTTGCTGCGCTGAAGCCCAACCCCAGCCAGCTTACCCTTCCTACATCAACCGTCGCCGAATCGGAGTTGGTCTTATGGAATGCCGGGTCCTCTTCCCACCGACACCCACGAACTTTACCGGCCTTCTTCATTCTACCTCGTTCGATTTGTTTTTATTGGTATTCGTAAATGTGCATATCTTGTTTTCTTTCTGTTTCTTTGATAATCCACCCATCGTCCCCAATCCGCTTTCATTCATATGATATCATATCATTAGCATCGTTTGTTTCCTTCCCAAAGTACATTGTAGTGTTCCTACTTTGTCGTTTCTTCCTCTACCTGAAGCAGCGCGGCATTCCGTAACTGTCTGGGTCGGACTGTATTCTTAACCATCATTATATAACCTGGAATGTGTAGATGCATCCCAATGAATATCGAAACTTTCAAAAGTCGCAGAATTCATGAGACACGGGGACTATCCTTATGGTCCTGTGTAACTCATCCGTATCAAGCAGAAGAAGCGAATGAACGTGGACATGGAAAATCCGCCATGTCCTGCCAGATAAACGGATATATTATGGTTGACTATACTACTAACTCCCCCTCAACACTCTCTGGCTCTAATGCAAGGCGTTCCAGTACCGTCTCGTATCGGTCCCTGCTCTTTCCCTTGAGATATTTCAGAACCTTGGCTCTCTCGTGAACGAGAGTCCGGAGGCTACGTCGATTGCCGATATCACGTCTAAATGTCTTCAAGTGGTTCCACAGATTTCGAATTTTATAGGTTAACAAAGCGGCTTTGATGGTCAAGTCAGCAAAGCATCCCATATCGAATATGAATTCCCGTACCTTGAACCTCAGCGCGCCCAGTATCGAAAGGGTTTTCCGGCGACGAGAAAGCAAGAATGATTCGTCGTCGGTTTTCGTATGCGATGCCGGCTGCATTGGCATTCCTCAGATCCAGCGTTTTCGCAAAGAGTTTGGCCTTCGCTAGTTCCCTGCTTTCTGCTTCTCTCACGCTTTCTGAAGACTGTGCCAGGATTCCAGCGACATTGGGTCGGTTGCCAACCGCCATTTCCGCAGACACCAGTGGCAGATCCTCAAACAACATCCTTTTCTCCACCTCATTGACTCCAAAGCCAAATTGTTTCGGAAGTTCAATGGTTCCTATCGCGTGTTTGGTAGGCAAAAGTTCGGTACTTGAGGCCAGCTCCTCTTGGTCGACAAGGATCTTTGCAAGGTCACAATTCTTCCATTTGTCCTCCTCGTCGTTTGGCCGAGTGCCCAAAACAACACTGGGTCGGTTGGCGGAAGCAAGCTTTGCTCGTTCCTCCGAGTTGGCCAAGTTGATCTTCTTATTACGAAGCCCAGTCTGCTTGCTTGCTCGAGAATATAGCACCGCAGATGTGTGCATGAGGGAACCGCTTCTAGAGGTGGAAGCAATGGCTAGGGAACCTGAGAGACATGTCAGAGAGGCAGTTAATAGTGCGTATTCCGAGCTCACCATTTGAAATGCATGTTCTAAACATTCTACTCAGCAACAGCCTCTCGCCGTGTCTCCTTCCGGAGCGTCAATTGTGGTTTGAAGTGAAGAAATTGTGAGTCACCTGACTGGTAACTCGACGCGGCTGTTGACCCTTGCTTGTCGACAGCTTCTGAGTTGATCACTCCTTGTGCAGTGCTGCAATACTTACTTAGCGCTCGCACTCAAAACGAAATCGTGGAGCCTGTAAACGCTCGCATCTCGAAAATCATCAACAAAATGGGAAACAGCTGGTGATAGCACGACCTTAGACGTCCCTTGTTTACCTAAGTACGAACTCCTTCACAAGTCCTTCAAGAAGTTGCAAGTTGTTGGAATAAGGTAGATGTGATGGTAGTACTTCGTTTGTAATTAGGTGTAGAAAAGGGTAGTATTAATTAGTATACAAGGCAAGTCAGCGTACAAAAGGGCAAAGGCGATTCGTCCGCGTCACTCCCACACGAACGATTTATCGTCAGCAAGATTGATGTCATCTTCATCGACCTCTATCATCGCAGCCAGCGGTTAGCAGCGAATTAAGGAAAATAATGCTCAACAGACCTAACAAGTCAAAATGGCTGGTGTTAGCACCCAACAAGATTTCACGAAGCGTCATACTGGGTGGATCGTTACCGAACACGTCTTCCGACTCCTCCAAACCACTTCCTGCTTCGACTGTGTTTTCATAGCGGTTGTCTTCAAATTCGTCGCTATCGTGAACGACAGAAGCAAGTGAAAGGTCAGGCAGACAAACAAGACGTCTTGAGGCCAAAGGGGTAGCATTGGCCTCAAGTCCTGCGCTCAGATCCCAACTATCATCACTATTGTCACCTGATGCTCGACTATCCAAGTCGCCAAAAAAGTCGGATGACGTAGACGAGAGGAGTGAAGGCAAGGAGACCGCAGCCTCGACCATTAGTGCTGCTGGAAACGACTGCCTCGGGGTACACATAACAATCGGCTTTAACGCAGATCTAGGCGTAGCTTTTGCACTTCCTACCGTCCAGATACGATTGATTTTCTTAGCCTTGGGGGTCTTGAAGAAGACGTCCTCGTCTTCGCCCGTGTCTGAGTGATCTCCGGTTGCATCGATGAGCTACGTTATATGCAAATATAATTAGCAGCGAATTCCATGCTGCAGGAACACTGATTGGCATACCCGGTGTACTTCGTCATCCATTCCTCCAGTATCGGATACCCTAAACATTGAGGGTCGACCCCTGCGCGCAATCGAAAACCTCGTAGATTTGCCCTGCTGAAAGGACTTTGTAGTTCGTAGATCGGGTGTCGAAACTCCTGTCATAGTGCTGGCCGATGATGATATAGGAACTCGGCTTTCCAGTTTCATGCTTGAGACTTCCGCAGCCAAAGTCGCAGAATGTGTGTGGGCCTTTATCCCCTGTCGAGGTATTCGGGACAGCGAAGATCCAGCAACCATGTCGGAAGGCTCACTTGGCACTAGTCGAGGTGCGCTTGGATCTGGTCGTGGGGGATAGGGAGCCAGTAAATCGTCGCGAATTTGCTCGATCCGTGATTCCAATACCGATGTTTCTTCTTCCGCATTTTGAGCAGGGACAGGCAATAATAGAGATTTAAACATATCGGGTGTGGGCCTTGGTTCCCAGTTGAAAGTACGAAAAGCCTCTGGCAAGGCCCGAAGATTGAGGCTACTGAATGGTACCGGTTGCCTTTGCGTCGCTTTCATGTGCTTGAGCTTCTCGGTCAAGTCGCTGTGCTGCTTCCGTGTTCTTGAAAGAGCATCCGCTAGTGCCTGGCACATCAGCTTCTCTGACTGGAAACCTTCGGATAGGGCAATTTCGGCGTGCGACTTCATAATTGTCTCTGTTGGCCTAGCCATATCTCCAATAGAAGATTGGTTGAGAGTTTGTTTCGTCTGAAAGATAGTCCGTCGAAGTCTTTTCAAATGGGACGGATGATGTGCGGCAGCGATCGGAAGGGTGGCTGGGCAAGCTGGATTTTTCTGCAGCCCTGTTCACTCGGACGTAGCATTTGAGGGAAAACGGAGACATACAGTTGCAAGGATTCCATCCAGTACTTGTTCCGCAGGGAGATGAGTTTGGTTGGGATTTGTTAATCCAATGAGCATAGCAAATGATCGGAAACACTTTCGCTCTTCTTCGCTTGCCCAGTGCCTCTGCAGGAGCTCTTGCATCTTGGATTCTGCGAGAGTCTGAAGCTGGCGTGCGCTACAAGAGTCATATTTCGAGGATCCCCCACCTCCGCGGAACAGGATGAGATCCTGTTCTTTGTCAGACAAGACTTTGTGAAGATTTGCGAAGTCGAAGTGCGTACATGGAGTGCTCTGAGATCTTGTTGTCGTCGTGTAAGGACTGCCGCGGATCGGGACCATGACTGTCTAACTGACTGATACTTCACCAGGTTATTGGTGTATGCAATGGGCTGATTACGCGAAAGCGACTGAATGACGAACACAGTATTAGCACATGTATGACTCTAAATCTTCCATATTCGAACCTACGCTCGTTGCGTCGAACGGAATCGGTGCGGAACACCTCATCAATGCGTGGGTTGATAGGGATAGTAAAAGACGTTCAAACCTTCAGAAAAGGTCAGATGCAAAATAATCACGGATTAGCTGTGATACAGACTTATCTCCCAGGCATTCTTCTAATAAGGATTTGCGCACCATTACATCTTTCCACCACCACGCCATATCTGAATTCGATGTGGTATCCTTCCCTTTGCCTTTTGAGCTCGTTCCCATCGAGGATTTCAACGCCGATGCCGGATATATTGCTTGATGGCGCAGATTCTCCAAGTATTTTGAGAGGGATGTCCGAAATGCTACAGTTTCCGAAGGCTGAATGGAAGGATATGATGGAAGGATCTGATACGGGTCGTTTAGGATGTCTTCGCCCTAGTAATGGGTATCTTCCTCTCACCGATTTAGCTTTATCTCTGCCGCCTTCAACGCGTCCCACCAGGAAATAGGAGACATCTTCCATCAACCTGATTCGTTCCCGAAGACCTCGCACACGAGGGTTGAAGATGTTATGGTCATATTCTGGTTTGTTCGCGTGCGGATAGTCAAGAATATGAAGATGCACTAGAAGTATCAAAGGAATTGGAAGTGATACAATTGCAGCAACCATTTCACGATAACTAGTGGAGGTGCGCACAGCCAGTTGCATTTGTGTAACGCTTAGTCAGCAGACTGGGCGTGTCCCAACAACATTGGTATCGAGTAGACCTTCAGCCCCGATTTCGATTCCTAGTTTGATTCAACCGACGTGGCAACAAAGGAGACAGTTCATATAACAAGATTATAGACATACTGCACAAAGAGAATACCGGACAACTAGACAACTTCCCAAATTGCGGATGGCTAATCCTTCTCCTTCTCTCCAACTTCTCTCTTCTGGCCCTTAAAGTAGAAGCTTGACGAGAAGAAGGAAATCCACTACCGACCTAATGACACTCCACATTGCAGCTTACAAAAACACTTTACTATCCGAAAGCACTACTGTTTATCCTCAAACCACGGATCTTCTAAGAAGCCCACCCGCATCCCATTCGACCGATGCACTTGTCAGAAGTTCATGGTAAGCCATGGCACGGTGGAAAGAAAATATGCACAACTTACATGGCGGTGCCTCAAAACTCACCACAAGCGAGGGTCTCAACCCCTGCGCGTTGTTTTTCAGCAGAGCCAGTGGCTTTTCAGGCTGAAACGGTTTATAGAGATACACCGCAAACCCCACTTGCCTCAAGCAGGGAAAGTGTGTGCTGTGCGACAAGAGCGCAACAAGGTCCGCCCAGCCCTTGGGGTTGACAACGCTCTTTTCCGTAACTCGTAGTTCGAACTGTTCAATCATGTTTGAGGGGGGGATTGCAAAGAGAACACAGATGATCCATGGGATGCCAAGGTGGAGGTAGGTGCCTACAAATGCGGGGATGCCGATGCGGAGTGTGCGCAGGTAGGGCAGGGCGCTTAGGTCAATTGGGTATGATAGCCTCTCTGCTCCGGACACTGTTGGGGTAGAAGATTTCAGTCAGTATTGTCAAGAAGAGTGAAGAACACAAGCATACCGTGAGCTTCGAGATTGAGTTCCTCCAGACCCGGAGCGCACAGCCTAATGAGACATGCGACCTCCATCAAACTAGTGTGCCGCTCGCTGAATATAAACGAAAGCCGCTTCAAGCCCGCCACGTCCACCCCCCCACACAACACCCAATTCTTCTCTGCGACTTCAGGATTGTACCAATTCACGCACAGCTCCTCCACCTTCAGCCTCGGCAGCGGCGTGTCCGAAAATCGCGCCTTGATATTGTCGAGCGGGCCACAATCATACCCGCTAATGAACGATAGGCGCTTGACGCTAGCGCAGAAGGTAGTCAGCGCCGTCGGGGCGTGGTACAGCTGCAGATGCTTGAGACGGGTCGATTGGAGCAGGGAGGCGACGGCAAACCACGCCATTTCGGACGACGCATCACGATGCAAGAAGGGCCTACACTCAAGCCTCAACTCCCTCAACCCCGAGAGTAGCGGCACACAGCTCAACAGCGCCTCGCCGTCCTCTTTCGACTGCAGCCCGTTGGGCTCGCCGAGCTCGAGGCTCAACCGGCGCACGTACTCCGCGAGGTGCGGGCTGGCGGAGAGGAGCGTCAACAGGTCTGCGGCGGTGGAGAGCTGGCGGACGGGGCGAGTGTGCTGAGTGGGTGGGGGCCGGACGCGGACTGTGAGTGAGGCAAAGAGGAATTTCTGGGCGCGGGGGAGGAAGGTGCGGGAGAGGAGAGACCAGGATTTGAGCGCGCCGGGGGAGAGGTGGGATAGGATCTCGAGTAGGAGTTCTGGGAGCAGGCATGCAAATGGGCCGGAGGGAGTTTCAAGATGGGGCGACATTGAGCTGTTCAGGTGGTCTGGGACCTCGGATGGGAGTTCTGTGGCAAGGGATGGGGTGGTGGGAGTTTCAAGATGGGAGGACATGGAGCTGTTGAGTTGCTGTTCAGGTGGGTTGGGATTGCGGTTAAGTACTTACCACTTGTTGTTTCTGACTTTCTGCCGGATACGGATATTCTTGTGCTTCTTCCTTGTAAGTTAGGCAACTGGCCCCTGCATCTGTGTGAAAAGGATAACGGTATGGACCCCCATACATTCATGTGGGCACATGTGTGGGTCCATACTGTTGTACTTTATTTGTACTTTTCACAGAACCAGAAAAGAATCAACATTGGATCCAGAAAAAAACACAAGACTGGGAGCACGGTATGACATTGGTTGCTTGTTGTGATTTCAGCCAGGTCTGTCTTTGTTCACCACTGGTCCCACATGTTGATAATCTAGATAATACGCAGTAGCGCTCAGTCGTCTGCGTGTGCGTAGCGAACTGATATTCGTCATACCTAGATAATACGCAGTAGCGCTACCGTAGGTAATAAGTATGTGATGAAGCAATATAGAAGGTGAACTGGCATACCTCAGTCGTCTGCGTGTGCGTAGCGAACTGAGGTATGCGAGATGGAAAATGGTGAAGATATGGTAAGGCGAGAACACGTGACTACGTAGCCGTCCGAATGAGGAGAGAGATGGACGAAGTGAGGGAAGGTAAGTAAAGAAGTATCCTTACTTAGTATCTCTGACACTCCCACTCGTGTTGAGACGAAGACCCATTGCCTTCGTGAATTTCCAGTGCTTATCGTGTGATAGGGATTTTGTGAGGATGTCTGCAACCATGTCGTCGGTGGGGACATAAGTTACAACTGCCTGTCCCCTCGCCACAATGTCGTCGCGTATGAAATGATACTTGCGTTGAATGTGTTTTGTGCGAGCGCGGAACTGGGCGTCTTTTGAGAGAATTATGGCGGCCTGGTTGTCGCAGTAAAGTTTTGTTGGCCCCTTTTGCTTTCGGCTGATGTCTTCAAAGAAAGTGCAAAGCCATGCAAGGTGCTGGCCAGCGTTGCACAGACCGATGTATTCGGATTCGGTGGATGATAAAGCGACCATGGTTTGGAGCTTGCTTCCCCAGCCGATTGCGGCGCGAGCGGTGGTAAAAACAAAACCGGAGGTGGATTTTGAAGTGTCGGTGTCGCCTGACCAATCAGCGTCACTGTACCCTTCGAAGGTGAAGTCGTCATGGAGCTTGAAGTCCATATCCATGCCAACATCGCGCCCGTCAAAGCGGAGGACCATGTTTGCGGTGGTTTTGAGATATCTGAGTGCGCGCTTAGCTGCAGTCCAGTGGTGTGCCTTGGGACAAGAACTGAAACGTCCAAGGACGCTGACAGTGTAAGCCATGTCGACGCGTGTGCCGGTGACGGCGTATCCGAGTGAACCAATAACGCTTGCATAGGATACAAGCTTGCCGTTGATCGACATTTCGAATATGACGGTGTTATCGGCCCCTGGTGTTGGGTCATCGACGGTAAGGTGCAGACCGGGCGCCATGGGTGTCCAGGTAGGTTTTGAATCGCGCATTCCGCAACGATCCACGACGGTATTTGCGTACTGCGCCTGTGATAGTGAGATTGTGCGATTTGGTCGGTCACGAATGATTTGGATCCCGAGGATGTAATTCGCTGGGCCAAGATCCTTCATCTTGAAGGCGCCTTTGAGCATCCCCTTGACCTTGTCCATGAAAGTGCGGGAGGTGGCGGCAAGAATGAAATCATCGACGTACACGACCAGGAAGCAGACTTCCCCAGCGTCGTCGCGATATACGTATAGACATGTTTCGGCGTTGAGACGTGTGAAGGACATCTCCTTTAGCTTCTTATCAAGCGTGTGGTTCCAGGTACGTCCGGCTTGCTTGAGTCCGTATAGCGAGCGCTTGAGCCTCCAACAATGACCATCCGGAATGGCAACCTCCTTGGGGGGTGTGAGATACAGCACCTCGGCAAGCTCGCCATTGAGATAGGCTGTTGAGACGTCCATCTGGTCGAGTTCGAGATTGTATTTGGCGGCGAGGGCGATAATGATACGAATTGATTCGAGGTTTGCGACTGGTGCAAAAACCTCCTGATAATCCTTTCCTTCCTTCTGTGAGAAGCCGCGCGCGACGATGCATATCTTATGGCGTTCTAGGTTTCCAGTCCCGTCAATCTTTGTTCGCATGACGATTTTGGAGGTGATGGGCGTAACGCCTGCTGGAGTTGGAACCACCTCGTAGACATCATTGTCGATTAGACTTTGGAGTTCCTCCGTAAGGGCGGCTTGCCAGCTCATCGCGTCGGGGCCACTGAAGGCTTCTTCCGTGGTCTCAGGAGTTGTGTGAGCATTTAGCGAGATGTCCGGACCCACACTAGATAGGCCGGCGAAATAGATGTCGTCGACGTCATCTGGAACCGAGTCCTCGACAGTTACGCCACGCGACTGTGGCGTCTGACTGTCCTGATCGACCGAGGCGTGATTATCGGTGGCTGACGTGCCTGCAGGGAAAGGTACATTTTGGGCGGCTGTCTCTGCCCCAAGTGCCTGTCGATTCTTCTCCGCCGCGGACTCAGCTGGGAGTCCCGCAGCTCGATCGTAATCTCGATTTCGGTTTGGGGGCGCAGCCGCAGCTCTTTGCGGTCGACTGGCTCCCACTGAATTTGGATCGGGTTGATGCACTTTTCTCAGGCGCTTGACTGGGGCGCGCGGCGCCGGAAGCAGCACTTGAGTCCGTGGAGGTGTACTGGGAGGCTGAGGAGGATTTCCAGGAGCCTGCGGAGGTGCGTCATCATCGGAGTTATCGCCAGATGAACTCCCACTGTCATCAACGTCTGGCTCTTGTGCGTTTCGTCGGCGCGAGAGTGGGTGGAGGTAGTTCTCCCCTCGTTGCAGTTCCTCCCACTCAGCGGGCACGCGGCGAGGGTGCTGTTTGACATCGTGTAAGTTTACGACATCTGGGACATCTCCGGGCGCTTCGTCGAAGCGTACATGCCGGCTATGGAAAATGGTTTTGGTGTCGAAGTCAAGGAGGCGGTATGCCTTCTTGCCGGCCGTATAACCAAGGAGTGTACACTTTCGTCCTTTTGGCGCGAATTTTCCGGAGCGTTTGTCCTTTGGGATGAGGGCGTATCCGGTGCTCCCAAAGGGTCGGAACCATGTGGCGTCAACGTCTCGTTTGAAGAGCCCCTTGTAGGGGGACTCCCCGCTTTGATCAGCGCCGGGGGTGCGGGCGATCATGAAAGCCGCCGTGGACATGGCGTCAGACCAGTACGATTTCCCTAGCTTGGAGTCAAGGAGCATCGCCGTGGATAGATTTACGAGCGTCTGGTTCATGCGCTCGGCAAGACCGTCTTGCTCAGGTGTGTCGGCGGCTGTTGTGTGATGTACGGCACCGGAGGCGTCCAGCTCATCTTTGAAAGCTTTGGACGTATATTCTCCGCCGCCATCGCTCTGAAAGAAGTCTAGAAAGTTTGGCGAGAGGTGGATCTCGCCAATCTCCTCCTTGAACGTTCGTTGTACGTCTTTCTTCCATTGCTTGAAGATGCCGAGTGCTTGAGACTTGTGCGACATGAAATAGATCCAGGGGAAACGTTTGCAATCGTCGATGAATGATATCCAATAGCGGTTTCCGAGTCGGTCCTGTGGTGTTACAGGGCCGCCAACGTCCGAGTGAATCATCTGCAGGGGGCGTGTGGCGCGCTGCCCTTTGTGGGTGAAGGGTAGCTTCTTCATCTTTCCGAGTACGCATGGCTCACAGAACTTGGGTGTTCCTGTGGTCTTTGAGATGTCCAAGAGGAGTCCGTTGTCGACCATCTTCTTTAACCGCGGCATCGAGATGTGTGCCATTCGTCGATGGAGAACGTT
Source organism: Crassisporium funariophilum (assembly GCA_014925845.1). Classification (NCBI taxonomy): domain Eukaryota; kingdom Fungi; phylum Basidiomycota; class Agaricomycetes; order Agaricales; family Crassisporiaceae; genus Crassisporium; species Crassisporium funariophilum. The sequence goes on from JACGCL010000007.1 coordinate 1,140,466, forward strand.
TATGTCCACACTGAGGTTTGCGCTTTCGCGTATGGGCTCTGAGGTGACGGCATGTGCCTTTCCGGAGTCCGATTTATCTTGGATGACGGGCTTGCAGTCCATCTGATATAGATCCCTCCTTATCTGTCCTTCGAGGATGGTCTCATCGGATGCAGTGGACTTGACAGTGCATTTCTTTCCCTTGAATGTGGAGAAGAAACCGGCATTGTTGAAACGTCTGACGGAGAGTAATGTGAGAGTGAAGGCGGGTACGAATAGCACGTTATGTACTATGACTTCGAATGTTTCTCCGTTGATTGTTTGATGGAGTACGACATTTCCAATGCCAATCGCGGGTACGGTCGATTCATCGCCAAAGTGGACGAGTCGCGGAGGGTTTATTCGTTTGAAAGAATGTGGAATGAACCAGTCCCTTCGAGGCGTCATATGAGTGGATGCGCCGGAGTCCAGGACGATTACGGTTTGGAGAACCCTTTGCTCTGTAGACTTAGGTGGTTCACGACCGATGTAGGCTTGAATGCGTGTCATTAAGGACTTGGAGACTTTTACATGCGATGTGCTAGCTGACAGATTTGACTTCTCTGCCTTCAAGTCAGCTTCCGATTCGGACGACGAGGTGTCATCGCCATCATGGCTGCTCTTGTTCGCAGATTCCTTTCCCCTTTCCCTGTCCTCTCTTTCCTTCTTCTTCAGCGAATAGCAATCCTTCGTGTCGTGACCGTTTATCTTGTGGAAGGTGCAGTATTTCTTGCTTTTCGATGACGATGTCGCGTCCGATGATCGAGATCCTTTTGGCTTAACGAATTGCTTGGCCTTCAAAGCGGACTCGGTGCCTTGTTGACGCATAGCGTTGAAGACAAGGCGATCGGAGATGCCCGCAAAAGTGATCTTCTCGTCCTTCGGAATGGCGTTGAGAACGGAGGTCTTGAACATTTCCCAAACGGGATCATCGGGGAGTGAGTGGAGTAGGAGGAAGGCCAGGAACTCGGAATCCATAGGTTTCTTCATGGCCACTAGCTTTGAGTCGCCGGCGGCGATGGTTGCAATGTGATCTTGCACGGTTTCCGGAGATCCGTCCCATTTCGACTCCAGCATGCCAATGAATGTGTAAAAGGCGCTCGCGCCAACGTTCTGGTTTTGATGGATGTCCACGAGCTTTGCATAGAGTCCTGATGCGGTGAGTTCGGCTGCTGTAGCGAGGACAAGCCGGTCGCATATGTGATCCGTGATGATTCCGTGTGCTTTAGCGTCGCGTACGTCCCACGAGTCAGTGTAGGATGCTGAGGAGGGATAGATGGTGGAAGCTGTGGCGGACGGCTCGGGTTTTGGCTGCGTGAGCACGTCGTACACCTTTTCCCTGCGAAGCTTTCCAACGATGCGTAGCTGCCATATCTGGAAGCCCGCGGCGTTTTCCAGCACGGGGCATGTTGTGGAATCCTTTGCGGTCATGTGTAGTGCCGCGGTAGTGGCGTGATAACCGACGTTGGTGGGAAAAATGGAAAGAAGTCGGTGATAGTGATCTGTAAAGATCGTTTGCAGATCGCCGGGATCTGGTGGCTGTCAAGGGACAGTGACACGCGATAAGTGCCTGTGGGGTTCGTTCTAGATTTTCGAGGGGGTTAGATCGCGCTAGCGGGGCCCATAACCTGATAATCTAGATAATACGCAGTAGCGCTCAGTCGTCTGCGTGTGCGTAGCGAACTGATATTCGTCATACCTAGATAATACGCAGTAGCGCTACCGTAGGTAATAAGTATGTGATGAAGCAATATAGAAGGTGAACTGGCATACCTCAGTTGTCTGCGTGTGCGTAGCGAACTGAGGTATGCGAGATGGAAAATGGTGAAGATATGGTAAGGCGAGAACACGTGACTACGTAGCCGTCCGAATGAGGAGAGAGATGGACGAAGTGAGGGAAGGTAAGTAAAGAAGTATCCTTACTTAGTATCTCTGACACATGTATGGATCCGATGTTTATTCTTTTGTGTTCTGTGAAAAATACAATGGTATGGACCCTTATGTATACCTCTTGACCAGATCTTGACCAGTAGAGAATAAAGACAGACCCAACTTATAGTACTAAGCAACCTTCATACAGTGCTTTCAGTCTTGTTTCAGTTCTATGTTTTTATTTTTGAAACCAATATTTATTCTTTTTTGTTACTGATCAATTACTTATATAAAGAATCCTGCATGAGTGGCCTCCAAATTGACTTCATCAGTCTTTTTAATCACCAAGCCAGGTGATATTCCAGTGCCATCAAGTTCTTTTGAATCCTTGGAATATGTATGTCATTTCTCAACAACAAATGTGTTTGTAGCTTTACACCAAAGGCCAAGGGGTTTCTAGCCATTTCTTACAACAATTCTCTATTTAATCTGTACTCAAAAGTCTCTACTTGACTTCAATGATTAGGATATACAGTTCCGGTCCTTATATATCTCATGAACCACCACAAGTAGTGTTGCCAAAGTTCAGTTCAGTCCGGTTCAGTGCCATTTTTTCTGAACCTTGAACTGGACCTTTGGTTCTTGTTTGGTTTGGTCCAGGTAAAAATGCTGAACCTTGGACCGGACCATTGGTTCTGGTCCAGTTCAGGTTTGAACGTGTTTGAACCAATTTAATTCACAATAAATGATGATTATTCAAAGTTGCCAAAAAGTTCTTCAATCATACATCCTTGCTGCAACAAGGTCATGATCTTCTTTTGAGTGGGCTTCTCAACTAGATTTCCCTTGTTTGCATGGATTGCTTGTTGGATTGTTGACAGATTCTTCTTTGAGAACTATTTTGACATTGCCAGCTGTGGCGTCAAAGACATAGTTGGCAATTATCTGAGCCATTCTGATCATCCTGCAACTTATAATCAGAGGAAGTGCACACTGAACAAGTCTTGAAGGTCAGACCATCCACACACAGCAAGAAATTTCTCCAAGCTTTTCTTTCACCATCTTTGGTTCGGTTCAGGTTCAAACTCACAATCTCTGCCCTGAACCTTGGACTGAGCTTCATGTTCAGTTCAGCACTTTGGTTGAACTTTGAACTGGATTTGTGTTTGGTTCAAGAAGTTCAGGTTCAAACTTTGGTTCTGGACCAATCTTCAGCAACACTAACCACAAGTTGTTGCCTTCTGCTGCCATGGGGTCATTTTGACAGGTTCTAACTTTGCCGAACGCGGATGTTCCTTCAAGAGAACAAGCGCAGGGCAAGGGCAGAGTCAAAAGTCAAAACGACCAAGTCAAATCGCGCTGTTGGACCAATTTGCACAAACAAGCTTACATAGGCCACAACAGGACCCCTCTCTATGCTGACTGATGTCCGATCCAAAATCGGTCATTTTGGGCACTTATGTACGCAGGAAATTTGGGCGAAAACGTCCTCATAATGGATCAGACCTCCCGTTTTTGCCTGTTTCCGTCCGCATAGCAGATCATACATGTTTTGGGTCTACTTCCGTCCTCATAAGGGATCGGACATATGAATTCAGCTAAAAAATAAATCTGAGCGCTAGAGGTTATGTTCTACGGTCCCCAGCGCATTTTCGAGCCCGAACTCGTCTTCCGAGTCACTCTGGCCGTCCTCTGACTTGGTACCATTACCAACGACATCACCCTGATCATCCTTCTCTTTACAGACATCACCCTGATCCTTCTCCTTCATCCGCTTCTTTAGGACTTTGAGCCCAACATACAAATCATCACGGCGCCGACAAAACTGCTGGTACAAGGTTGCCGAGAAGGGGCAGAGTGTGAGTAATGAGAGGGGATGCCCACTGGCTGTCTGTATATCTGACCAAGCCAGAGCTTTCGCGGCACTTGCAAGAGAGAGAAGGATATGTGTGCGAGGGATCTGAATGATAGTTGAGCTTGCCAAATCCCGACAAGCCATCGAGGTAAACATGTTGTCACCCCCGAAGGATGCAAAGAGCCGAACGTAAACATTTGAAAGGATTCCAAGGCTGTCCGTACTAGTAATCCATTCATGTCTTGCACTCTTGCCTTCGCCCTTTGAGTACATCGTGATCACTGAAATGATAACGGTATCAGCCGTGGCAGTGGGTGGTGGCAGGAATAAAATATACCTTGACCTAGAACTACCTCTCCGGAGTCGTCTTTTCCAGACAGAGGCCGAAGCGCGATGATGAGATGTTCCGGCTGGAGGGGACAGTACGCTGTGATATTTGCAAAGGGGAAGTTATCATGGATGCCGCGCAGGCTTTCTAGGGCCTGTTCTCGGATGCGAATGAATTTCTGGAGCGGGTAATAGATCAGGGAACAAGTGTGAAAGAAATACAACAGACACTTACCATAGCCGCAGCCATCCGAACAGTCTCTTTGTTTTTGCTTTGTGTAGTCTCAGACCTGCCGCTAGATGGATTGGCGAAGGTTCCTGTGTGACGAACTTGACGGTTGATACCAGACGTTGTGGGGTTCAAATGTGAAGGTGCTTTAGGGGCAACCGAGTGAAGGTGGAGTAGAAGAGCCTCTCGCAATGTCGCACCCTTAGTAACGAAACGGTTGAAGGTCCGTTCATTGAGTGGGAAGGCCAATGCACGGCCATTTTGTCGGACTGCTTTGGCCGTAAATCGTGTCTGGTGCTTCTTGCGTTCGGAAACAAGAATCTCACAATTAAGTCGGTTGTCAGTTACAAAAGACAATGTTGATGTGTCCGATGATTTGACCTAATAATAATCAGCATTACCCAATACACAGAATGTACATGCAACGCAACGTACTGGCAAAGCGGCTGATGGTAGCACTTCAAGATGGGATTCAATAGTCACCTTCAACTCCTCAAGTGTTTCATCTGTAGAGTCGGGGAGGTCGTCACTAGGACAAGATTGATTCAGGAAACGAGATCAAGAAATAAAAAGGACACAGGGACACACATGGAAAGCGAGCGGTCCACATTTTCTGCCACGAGAGCCAGCTCACATGCCTCAAGTTCATTCTCGGCCTTTGACGAAGACGGTGGTGCTTGATAGAGTGCAAAGAGTTGAAGGAGTGTTTGCGGACCTTTGGAGATGGTGGTTGGTGCTGCACAAAGCTTCTTCTTTGGCGGTATGACATCGCGCGTGAGCATATCAGCTGCATTGATTCCGAGTGATCCCAGAAGCTGTTCAGCTTCCTCAAAGGCGGCATCAGAAGCGGCCGCAAGGTCATCTTCTGTTGGGTAACGCAGAAGTTCCTTGAGGTCAAGGTCATCTGTGTCGAAATAGGTATGATGGTAGCCAGCAGCAGTCTGATTTGCTTGTTCCTCAGCAGTAAGGTCGCCAAATGCTCCAAGCAGCAACGTTTGAAGTTTTGGTTCGGCGGATAACATGTCAGAAAATGTGAAGTCCTTCTTGATTTGTCGCATAACACCAAAAACGTGTTCACATGGTTCAGTTGAATGAAGCCACGGAAGGAGAGGGAAGGTGGAGTAGTATGTCCGATAGACAATAATCAATGACAAGAGGCTTTCAGCAACGGTGATAAAAATGTCGAAGGACTCCCTCGAGATGAACTGGATGTGGACACTGTAACTTGGGTGGGCAAGAATATGGGCTCGCCATGCCAGGAGGAAAAAGCGGGCACGTAGGGCCATTTTTGCTCGAAGTGCATGGCTAATGCTTCGATTTTGCCAAGCGTCAATGAGCTCTCCCATGATGAATAGGTAGACAGAGAGTCCACGCTGCTCTGGAGATGTCTTCATTTGAAAATCCAAGGCTGATGACGAGAATGTACGCGCTGCCGCACGATCATCCTGTCGGTCAACCCCTTCAACATCGCGAGTAAAGAGAGGGCCGGCAGGGTTTAATGCGAGCTCACGGAGCTGAGCATAGAAAGCGGGGAAAAAACCCATGACAAGAATACGAGCGCCCGTGAAGAGTTGATTGCGGGCTGTTTTCAGTGCATGTTTTGAGTCTTGCACATTGACCATTGGATAAAGCCCTTTGTAGAGAGGAATGCGTAGACAGATGCTGCCTTTGGTGCCAAGTGATTTGTTGGGAATGATATATATGTGATGAGAGGGTGTGCACGCAGCAACCAACTGCTGTGTTTGACGCTCGACCTCAGTCCCGTCAGATGCATTAGACACCGGGTGAATGCCCTGCTTGTGAAGGAGATCAGTGAGTTTTTCATGCATGGCCAGCAAAGCTTCTGCATTTGTTGCCGCACCACGCACAACAGCTGCAACGAGAATTGGGGGTATTCTTGGTAGAGGAATTGTTAGAAGCCAAATTCGGAGCTGGAGTGCCGGCAACAATGTTAGAAAAGGGTTATCAAATGAGAAGCTTACGGTCTTACCTTATCAGCTGGTTTCAGGCGAGCATTTTCCAAGACACGCTCAATATCTTCATGGGATTCGACACGGAGCTCCCCATCAACACTCCCAATCACCATGCATGCCTCCTTAGACTCCTGGTATACTGAAATCGCAGGCTCAAGATCCGTATCATCCCAGGATAACCCAATTGGTCCGGAGTAATTCAATCTCTCAATGACATCTCGAGCCAAGGTAACATTATAGCCCGAAATTCCTGGCCGAAGGCGAGGCATCTTGGCACGTATCTTCCTACAAGCATGGTAATATCAGCAAGAGGCTTGCTGAAAGAAGAAGAATGCATAGCTGACCTGATGTTGTTCATTACTCGGCCACCAAAATGTCGCTTGAAGGTCTGATATGCCCGTGTCGAAGTCGAGGCAAGAAGAGTACAGAAGTTACTAAAAGCAGGTGAGTACTTCATATTGCGCAAACTCTTGCCCTTGCGAATGCGCTCAGCCTTGACATAGAGTGCCTCTACCATGCCGAGCAATGTCTCTGACTGGTAGACTCCGTCCACAACACCTTGCGCAAATTTAAGCCAAGGGGAGCGGCCATCATCCTTCAATGGAATGATTAGCTTGAGATGATTTGCACAAGAGATAGAGACACAGACCTTTTCAACCAGTTGTCGGACACCCTTATATTTAAGGTAAATCTCACCAAGTTCAGCACAGCGATATGACTTGGGGACGAATTTCATGTTTGCCTCATCTGGCATAGGCCGACTGCAAAATGTTGTTGACAAGTCAAAAGCTGTTTCTTTTACCGCATCTACCACAAACTAACCTGATTGCGACCAGAAATGTATGGACATTGTAAAGATTGCAGCATTCGGGACAAGATTGTGGTTCTGCCATGGGCGCAGTGTGGACAGTCGACTCGCAGCTTGAAGAGTAGATAGTGTCAGCAGAACGGGAAATCTTCCAGCACTGTAGCACCTCTTCTCGACGGATAACCATTCTTCGTTGGGCCTTGTTGAGGCCCTTCCATAAAAAACCATCAATGTCGAACAATTGTTTTATGACGACATGTTGTGACGGTGCTCCTCCACCAGTAGCCGATGTTCGACTCATGTAACGGTCAATGCGGAAGTCGGTGTGTCGTGACAGACCAGGGCATGGGAGGGGCCGAGTTCCAACATGATGCTGAGATGTGGGTGCGCACTTCTCAAATCCAAGCGCAAAGAGGGAACGAGTTGCTAAGCGGCTTGAGCAGTTTTTCTTGCATTTTTTGGTAGCACGGTGTTCCTTCCATCGTCGAGCATCATAGAGGGCACGCATGGTCAACCACTCCGCACATGCAGAGCATCGTACACGCAGTAGGTTATTGTCCTGGAATTCGGCATGTTGATCATTGTCGTATATTTTCTGACGGAAGTTCCGAAGGCGCCCTTTGATTGGTACAACATCAGATTTACTTGCGCGGTCTCGTGTTGCCTTTTGAGCTGCCCAAGAGGCGCCTGGTTGGGCACCTGACCACTTGCGATTGACTCTCCGGCCCTTGCAAGAATCAGAGGCGTCACTGTGTGATTGCGTGGAGAGCACAGAGCTGGAACGTTTGCGAGGGATGGGGTCGGATGGTAGAACATCACCAGGATCATGCTCGTTGTGCAACCCAGATATATCTCCAAGACCTGGTAGGTCAAGAGACTGCGTGGTGTCACTGCCGTGATTTGAGTCAGATTCCTGGAGCATAATTGGTTCAGATTAGAGAACATTTCGGAGCAGTGATTTTACTGACCTCGGGAACATCATAATCATCTGACAGACGAAGGAACCACTCCATTCGATGGACAACTGCGCGCTCAGGACTCCATTGCATCTCATGAAGTAAAATTGAGGCCATGAAGCAAAGAACAATGATGCCGCATGAAAAACTGTCAGTTTGACGGGGTAATCTAACCTCGAATGGGGTGCGAGTCAACGGAGTGTTGCTGGGTATCAATGCCGCTATCCACCACTGGATTAGGTCAAGAACCTCTGGAGGAGGTGAGTGCTGGTGATGCAGGCAGTCGGCGTAGGAATATGCGTTGTCCCAAAGTTGGATACGAAGGAGAGTCCAGTGGTTCCCAAAGACGAGGAGGGGAAGAAAAAGGCGATGAACGGACCGGGAACTGATAAGATTGTCGAGTTCAGTGCGCGCAGTGTATGGTGTTCCAACTTGCCGTGCATGTTGGAGTAGCTGCATGTGGAGACAGTTGACAATACGGGTGCCATCTTTGGCTGGTCCCAGACGCTTAGAAAGCCATTCACTGCCTGCATTGATCATCTCGTCATCAAGCCACTCAATGCCCAAGAACGAGGCAAGTCTCCATGAAGTAAATTGAATGGCTCTACTAAACCCAGAAATGACTCCTTGCCACGGGACGGCAGCAAGGCGCAAGCGGCATTCATCGACGATATCAGGTGTCTCAACTGGAGCTGCGGTATTGAAAGCCAGTTCATTGAGCCATTTGACGGCGTCATCCCAATGCGTGCGATGCAAATTCTGCACACGTAAATTGTTCACCAAAGTCCCTACCCACAGCGGGTACAAATGGGGATCGTTTGCAAGACGTATTGACCGGATGGGATGCTGGAAGTCGGTGAAGGTGAATGAAGAATAACTGGCCCATTTCCAAAAAAGACGCGCATGGTTCCGTGAGACATCGCCTGCTGTTGAGGCCTGAGACAGGAATATATCCGGTGGTGCATAACATGGGAATGGTGTTAGTGCTGCGGCTGGCGTAGCAGTGGGGGAAATTAGGGTATTAAGGAGATCGGATGCTGATGCACAAGAGTTGAGATTAGGAAAGTTTTCCAAAACCCATGTAGGTATGGGGTGAGCATCTGACGCGTCCGCCCTTGTAAGATCCATGGCGAGTGAAGCGGGGCTGGATGCGGAGGAATCACCTCCCCCTCCGTGAATGTGGGTAGGGTAAATGGAGGAGAGATCCATGGTCATTGAAGACAGGTGGCCAACAAACGCAGGCAGAGAAGTGTGTGATAACAATGGTAGTGTCGGCAACCAGAATTCGGGGAACGCAAGACGCGCTGACGTCTTTGACGGCAGTAAAACTGGTATGTGTCCCATGGCACCTATCACTTGAATCAGAAAAGGAAGAATTGGTGGCGGGGAAAGACTTACCTTTCTTGCACCCGATAGTTTCTGCGGATGTGGTTTTTTGACAGTGCGAGGTTGGAGATACTCTTTCCATTCAGTGGCATATGTATAAAATATGGTACATGGTGTAATCTTAAGATCCAAAGACACTACGCCTGCCCTGCCCTAGTAATATTAGTTTATGATTAACCTGGCTGGTAATTTGACTCACCGTTACACAGAATTATGTTGAGAATCTTGACCGTTGAGCAAGTACCAGATGGTCCATCTTTACATGCCTAAGAAAACTTTAGCAACAGTGAAACCCCTATAGATTACAGACTGTTCAACGCACCTTTTGACGCCCGTTACATTGAGACTCACACTGGCAAGAATTTGACCACGAAGTGGTTGGAGCGGCTAAGCCAAAAGGGGGAAATGCATTTCAAAGATTCATACCGACACTGATAATGTGCGTCGTAGATAGTACATTGCCATATTGGTGGCGCGAGGCCAGGGGAGACCAAGCACTAGTGCGCAGACTAAAGGTGGATTGAGATCAAGCGTTCAAGATTGTCAAGGGCTTAGGGTGTTGGTCGTGTTTGGCAAAGATGGTTGAGTGGGTCGAAAGATAACAACATCCGTCCGCATACGGGATCGGACCTCGCTACCGACTAGGCATATCCGTCCTTGATTTTTATCGGACCTTGGGTCGAAATTTTGGATTTCCGTCCGCATAGGTATCGGACATAGGCCACTTTTGACTGCCATTTCCGTCCGCATAAGGATCGGACATCAGTCAGCATAGAGAGGGGTCCTGCCACAACCAATCATCAAATTTTGCGATTGTTGGTCAGCAACGGGGACTACATACAAGCGCATCCATCACCTGCTGAAAGGAAACTACAAAATGGCGACCTCTGCCAGGAGTTCACCTATGAGTGGAAACTCGATTCCGCCTAGGACACTCGTTGTGAGCCTCCAACATCACTATTAGCCAGTCAAGACCGGACTCGAGGAAAGAATGACCGGAGAAGAGACCAGCGCACATCACGATGAATTGTGGCAAGCATCAATATCTCCCGAACTACCATCACGTTTTAATCGAGTGGCTCCTTTGTCGGTTGCTCAGAAGACTAGCATATGGTCCATGTCGCGAGGCCAATCATCCACGGATGAATATGATACAGGCAGCCTACCGCTGACATATGAGATGATGCAACCAATATTACACAGTTTGGACTCCGGTCCTCAGATGCTGTTACAACTGCCCACCTATTCAAACTGTATAGCTCAGTCTACGCCCTCTACTGAACCAAGAATCGCAAAGGCTTCCATCGGACATTGTGCGCAGCTTTCGATACCAACCCGTTCGGTGTTCGATTTTCCATTGGAACTGGAACGTGAAATCTTCGAGACGGCTGCCATCAACTGGTGGGATCGGCAAGTTATTGCTGAACTACTCCTCGTCGCTCGTCGAGTTCGCGAATGTGAGCGCTATGGCCGCGTTTATTTGCTTGTGGTTTGGAAAGAAACGGGCTGATCTCTCCTAGGATTGAGCCGATATTGTACGGAATCCTTATGAAAAGTACAAGATTTGCAAGACCGCGCTTCAATTATCAATATCCACCACTGCGACAATCGGTCAACGACTCAGATAACTTATCGCGTCTCAAACAGTACGCCTCTCATACTAAAAAACATATGTTTCTCGAAGGGGTAGATCTAGAAGAGGTTATCGGCATCTTGAAATATTGCACCAACGCGAAGACTATGGCGCTTTTGACGATTGGGGGGACTAACCTACCTCTCATCACGATGCTGGCAACACTTCCCCTACAACGACTGTCCGTTGATATGGTTGCTCTCTTCAATACTTCCACTGATGTGGCGGGGTCCACCATGAATATTGTAGCTCAAAAACCTCTTTTCGCGAACCTTACGCACCTCGATGTAACAGAAGTTACTCTGTTTGAGTGGTCCGACTGGAAATGGCTTGCATCCATTCCAAGACTCAAGTACCTTTCACTGGCGGTTCCCGAAGAATCATTTGGCGAATATGTCATGTGTGTCGCGTTAGTGGAGAAAATACTGGCGGAGTGTCTTTCCCTGGAGCTGCTGGTCCTGTACAATGAAGACGACCTGCCATTTGAACATCTGGAGGGCACCGGTCGAATTATCGTTGTGGAAAGGGAATTCGATGACTTTATATCGGAGTGGCAAACGGATGCTCAATCCGACCATGACAAGACATTTCGAGGTTGGCAGAAGTTTTTGGAGGAAAATCCTCCTCGACAACCCGATGATGGATCAACGTAATACTTGAATAAGTATGTCGTGATATGTATAACCTTCATTATGTACGATAACCATGCGAGCCGCCTGTGATTTGCCTTGATTATTCGGATCGATAAACTTCTATGGGGGTTCGTAATTGGCACATGTTCTCATCATGATATCCAGTCAGCCCTGGGGTATCGTGAGGCCAGGACAAGGATGTTGGATTGTTGTCTCCCAAGGGACAACTCGATTATTTGGATATTAAAAAGTACCAGTAACCCATAACTGGTTTGAGCCGACTAAGTATACGATTTGATCTACGCGCATGTCCACAACCTCTGGACTGAATGAAGGACGAACAGATGTTTGGAGATTGATTCTACAGCTCCATTTTGTCCTCCTTCTCCCAACCAGGGTTCTTCTGCAGAATCACCAGTCCCTCTAATACATGACTGAATGGAATGAATTCCTCTGTTGCCAATTCCGCGCGTTCAATGGTGCCAAGCCGCACAGGCGCCTGATGCGTCTGGAAGCCTGATATCGTTCTTGGCTTTCCGGCTTGTCCAACAACATCAATAGCCTACACAGCGTCGTTAGAACTTCAGACCACGGAAGGGCGTCAATCGAGATGCTTACTTGTCCAACCCGGACAGTGACAGGGGTGCTCTCGAGGTTCTCGTCAAGGGTGATGAAGAACCGAGGATACATCGCAGGGGTCAAGAGGTACAGCATCCAGTGATATTTGTCAAGGACAACTGTTATAAAAGGGTTCATTGCCTTATTTCCAATAGTCGAGAAGGAATAGCAACGTACATGCTTTTGCATCTGTAAATGCTGTCAACGTAGCCAAAAGACCAGCCACAGCTGGACGACTCATGATACTGCGATCCGAGAAGAAAGGATTGAGTCCAATCGTCCCTTTACCCATATGAACCATTCCTTGCGCAATGCGAACCATGAACAGCGAGTCAGGTTCCTTTTGGTAGTAGCCGGCCAGTTGCCTAAGCATCTGTGCTAGACGAGCATTATTTGTCCCTGCGCCAACAAGTCCCATAGCGAAGATTGCATTGATGGCGACCTGGAGATCGTTGTCGTGACTATACTTGGAGAGGGTATCGAGGATGGGTAGTTGAGGATTTGAAGTGCTGACAAGGCCGATAGCCAAGGGGACGGCTTTACGGATACTGGGCTCGCCGTAGTGCATCTAGACAAATTTACGACACGTTATTATGGGAACTGGATTGGTATCTTATGACTCACAAGATGGTTGAATTGACGCAGTGACATCTCAGCACCGATGTCCTCACCCATCGCGATCAGAGCAATCGCAATCACCGCAAAAGACTGGAAGGTGCCATCTGGCTTAGTTTCTTCCTTCGAATCCTTGTTGTCGTCTTTATCCTCCTTCTTTGACGCGTTGATGTGGTTATCGCAGTGATGCAGCATTGATTGAATTTTGAGGACGTTGCCTGTTCCGGCAAAGGAACAGGCTTCGACGAGGATTTGTGCTGTTTTAGATATAGGGTGGTCAATGGCCTTGAGGGTCTCAATTGTAGCATCCGATGCATCCTGGAGGCCTGTTCCAAAAGTTAGTTACCAGTTCATTGCTACTCCTGTAATAGCGCACCCAGGTATAACAGCCCAAGACCCAAAGCCATAAACTTCGCCCATTTCTCGTCTAATGACTTATCTGCACGCTCAAATTTCTCCATCAGGGTTTGTAGGATTGTTTCAGAGACTTCTCCATGCTTGCTTCCAACAAAGATGAAACCAAGAGCCAGAGCAGCAAGACTGGAAATCTCCATAGATATTGTGTCGTCGGCGACGTGTGGCAGAAGATGAGGCAATAGATCCTCGCGGTGAGAACCAGCGTATGCCAGAGCGAGACCCATGAAAGCGCTTGTTTTGAGCGGAACAGATCTGTTTTCGGTGTAGTCTCCAAGTAAACTGAGGGCAAAATCGCCTTCCGTTCGGATACTCGTGTTCAGCATGCCTGTGGCAAATAGGGCACCAGCCTAAGGTGGTCTTCATGTAAGAGTGACTGGCTGGATAATACTTTTATGCTCACTTTGATATGTTCCTCGGCGGAATAGGTGTATTTATCAATGTGGCTCAGACCAACCTCCGTATCCCACAACAAACTCAGACCTAGGGAAGCAGCAGCGCTCATCATGCCTGGTGATGTATGAGATTCTTGTTAGACAAACATTCAGGTTTCGATTACTCACCATGATCTTTGTTCTTGTAAATCCAACTATTACCCTCCTCAGCTGTCACCATCAACTTGTCGTTACCAAAGCCTGCATTCACGAAAGCATTAACAAATGTCCCTGCCAAGTTACCTCGCGCAGAATCAACATTTGCGGAAATTCCAGGTCCTTCATTCCACCGTAAGCATAATGGCTAATATGATGCAGGATAGAACGTACTCGTGTTCTCCAGATGTGATTTATAAACGTCCTCGAGGCTTTTCGCTTCAACTACCCCCAGTTCCTTCCCAAATTCACGGAAGTGAGCACTCAGTTTTGTGTTGTATAGACACTCTAAGAGGTCGTCCGGAAGTTCATCTGTTTCTTCGGCGTCTTCGTCGTCGGTTGATGGTGGATGGAGCCATTCTAGGGGAGTTTGAGCACGGGCGAGGAGGAATGCTAGTTGGCGTTTCATGAGACTGTATTTATGTTGAGTCTTTGTCAACTGAAATTGGCTATGAAGTCTTACGGATTAGCTGGGGCATTGAAATCTGCTCGAATGAGTTCCGGATCTCCTAGGCGAATGGCCAGGGTTAAGGCCTCTGTAAATTTGTGATGTTTCACGTAGATCGCGTGAGCTGTGCGCAGGAAAAGGACGTCATCAGGCGGTGGTAGCAAGTTTACGCATCTGGAAGAGAGTGAGAACATGTTACAGCGAGTTGTCAAGGAAGAGACCAACCGAATCATGTACTGGCAAACGCGTCCATAGGTATTCTCGTCAACCAGATGCGTTATTTCCTCGATTATCTCCATCTCTTCGAGCAAGTCAACGGCATCCGGCTCGGCATTGTGGCTCAAAAGAAAACGCGCGCATTGCTTCGCCAACTCTTGCAAGTCTTCCATTGTCCCTGGAAGTTTGGCGCTGGGTACATCCGGTTTGTCAGACTCCTTCGGTTGCTCCAGTTCATCTTCTTCCCGGGCCGTGAACTCTTCCCCAAGTTCTGCAGCGATATGTCGGACATATTCATGGCCCCATGTACCTGGATCGGCGAGCGGAGAATCGGATGGTCGAAGGGATGCGGATAGTAGGCGGTACCGAAGAGTGCCTCGTGGTTGTGTGTCGGAGTATGTCATTGCGAGGACGGATAGGATGTCGGCAAAAAGACTCTGGTACTACGTGAGTTGAGAATTTCAAGAGGCGAGTAATCGCGTTCACCTTGTCCTCCGATGAGGGCCAGGTTTCGTATAATTCTTGAAGATCAGGATAAAATGGTCGAAGAAACTTCAAAGGTTTTGGTACTGAAGTCATCGAAGAGGTTGAGGTTCTGATCAAAGTGCGCAGCGTTTCAAGGGCGGGCCTATAGAGTTCAGTATTTGATTCCTAGTAGCTTTGGATGAGTGTGGCTCGGACACGGCGATATCAATGTGAACACACCTTCAACCTTTCGACCAACATTTCTAGTTGATCCTTCAGTTGCTGATCTTCTTCTGACTGTAGGGTGTAAATCAATAAGGTGACGATTGAAAAGCCCAGTCGTTTCACAAACCAATTCCTCGCCCTCCCCTTCCTTCACATCTTTCAGCAGTTTTGAGGACCCTTCATGATCTGGCTTGTCATTGGGCTTGTCCTTCTTCTTAACGTCGTCTGACTGTACTTTGATTGTGAATTCTTGCGCTTTCGTCATAATAGTGGTGGGAGCAGTATTGGCTTCGAGGGAGGCTTATTTCTTATGATACTAAACGCGACGCGCGTCCAGCAGCTTTCTCACGGTCAGATTGCTTGAGATGCTTCCTAATGGCGACTATGACAAACACTGCTCGGATTGTAGCATGTTTCGTTATTCTATACATCTCTACCTTAAAATATAGCATAGACACTTCCTAGAGCTTGTAACACCTTATTTCAGAGATTCACAGGGTGAATTTAAAGTGAAATACCGTAAAGCTAACGGTTGTTTAGAATGGCGGTTCATAGCTTCCGACGTGACAGAGCTGTGACACGCGGGTCGATCGCGTCACATCGGTGTCTCTTTAGCAAGCCTTGACAACACGTGCTCTCGACCTTTCAGTACAAGACGAACCTCCGCTGTTGTTCGGGCGCCAGCCTTTGAAATCCTTTCCTTTGACCCTTCCAAAGTCTTCTTCTTCATCTTCGTTCACTTCTGGAAAAGTGTGATTCTTGAATACTTAATTCTGGCAGGCCATTTGCTTTGAAGAAGTTCGGGTAGAAGGGATGAGCAACGGAATTCAGATCACAATTCCAGGTGCGAGTGCATTAACTTTTGCCTTCCTGTTCACATTGACATCGCTAATTCCTTAGATTTTGACGATGATGACCTAAGATCGACACCCACTCCCTTTGGTCGCTCGGCTTTTGGGTTTGGTGGTGGAGGGTTTGGTGGATCAACCCCAGGACTCGACTCACCAAGCAGTACGACAACTCCCCTTAGCGGTTTTCAGAACGCCGAGAGAAGCTACTTCTCCCACACCAGAGGGGACTCCTCAACGTCGATAGACTCGGCTGGTTCGGCGACAACCCGTTATGCCAGCAAGCCCAGCACACCCTTCTCACATTCGGCCCAGCCTTCAGTTGCAACAGGGAGCAGTGCCTTTTCTAAGAAACCATCTTTTGCGTCGATTCGGAATGCATTCAAGAGCGGAAAATCAAACAATGACGCGCCTCCTGTGCCTCAACTGGATTACTCACCATCCCCGTATCCAATTCTCAAAAACCCGTTCAATCGGTCAACCTCGTCGTTGAACCAGAATCACGCAGGGCCAAGCAACAGTCGAGGCATAAGCACTACTCCGACGAGTGCTGTCAGTACCTCGTACCCTCGACCTCCTACCCCAGGATCTACTGATAGCAAGTTTGGCCGTGCACTATCAATGAAGCCCAGAGGTCATGGTTACACCAAATCTCAGCATTCTCAAAGCGGTTCCATTTTCCACGCGTCCGACGGCGGTAGTGATTATGGTCACCATCATATCCCTTCCCCGCCCCCTGTTCCCCGTGTCCCTACTGCGTTTGGCAACATGTACCGAGACGACACGCCACCCTTGCAAGACTTCGAGGAAGACAAAGTTGTTATGGACCCCAAAACTCCCGCCGATTACGCTCTCCACGCTATTTTTATACGCTTTGCGACTTCTGCCGAGGAAAAGATCGATTTCTTCCTACGTCAACCTCTAGTATGTGCCCGAAATACTGTCTCGGAATCTGTGACTGACTCTGCACTCAGGAGCCGGAACCTTTGCTTTCAACATTCATGGCTTCTGGGGTCGACACCAAATTTGACGAAACCCTCCATTCACTCGGCATCATCGCTCAGAAACATGCCAAAAAGGTCATTGATTCTGTCATGCGTTGGCGTAGAAGCCAGATTGAAAACGTCGGTTCGGATATCATTCGGCCACACGTATCTCAGTCGCCTGGTCCAAATAGATCCTATCGCGCGCAAGATGTCCCAGGCCTTTTGAATGAACGCAAATCCTTGGCATCAATCTATGTCATGTGCCGTGCCCTAATTGCCGTCCTTCAGATGCTCTCAAAGGATGCTTTGGGGGACACTTTAGGATACAGCTTAGAAGAGACAACTTTCGAACAATTCAGGAACCCTGACCGCAAATTACTTGCTCAATCTGCGAATCACAGGATTAACTCGGAATTGTACGCCACTCTTCTTGGCCACCTTACCAATGTTAGGTGAGTCATACAGTCCACTGTTATTGCTTACTGTAGATTTAAACATTCGAAATAGGTTCATCAGCGTCACAGATCGCTTCCTCGCAGAGCTGAGTCCTATAGCCATGGGGCAAGTTTCAAAAGATCTGGGTGTAAAATACGAAAATCTTGTCAAGGGCCTGAAACATATCAAGATCAAGGTAAGTTTATATTTCCGCCAGGTTCGTGTTATAGGTACTCATTTTGGTCTAGGTTTGGCCTCCAGAAGCATTCGAAGAAGGGGCTGAGTTCATGGAGTCTCTCTCTAAATCCTTTGCGAATGCCCATGGTCCCGGTCTGAAAATTATATTCGCCGAAGTGCTGATTATGCTCCTACATCCTATTGGAAAGGTCAGTCCTACAGAAAGCTATTGAGAGGTCGTCTAAATTTCTTCTACAGACTGCGCAAGCAGAAACTAACAATCCGCAATGGGGGAAAGCGATAGAAATCATCTATCCCAAGGCCCGAGAGATGATGGGGAAACCGCGATATTGGCAGGTCGCTTTTCCGCTCGCGATCACTAGTCTTTGTGTCGCACCCCAAAGCTATTTTTTGAAACATTGGCAATCGTGTTTCGAGAGTGTGATCTCCAAACTCAAGGTATGATGACCCCTTCTTCTGCTAAGGCAACGTAATGAATAATGACTTCATAACCGAACAGGAAAAACCATATCGGGTGACCGTAATGAATGGCCTGCTGCGACTCATTTGGACATATCTCTATAGGTGTCAAGAATCTGCCTCGACGACCATGACCAAGCTAGAAAACCTCCTGAAGCATTTCTTTCCACCGCATCGAACTCACGTATTCCCTCCTGATGACCACCATGAACCTTTGACGTACATCATGCATTTCATCCTTTCTCGACATCCCGAATATGGTAGAGAGCTATGTTTGGAACTCATGCAGGAGGCCAACATAAATGCTTTGCAGAAGTCTGGAAACATCGGGGCTGCCCTTGCCCCGGAAAGGACGGCCATTGCGATGAATGCTGTTCTGCTTTCCTTGCACAGCGTGGAAAGGGAGGTATTAAACCCATCATGGCCTTCAAGCACCGATTTTTCCGCCATACCATCAAAAGAGGATTACCCGACCTCATCAGGCTATGTTCCACCTTCCCTCACGAAACCGGGCTTGCAGGATTTTCTCAATCATTGTGGTGCTACACTGGGTACGGTAGCTTTGTATTGCAGCAAAGCCGTGGGTCATATGTCTGTTTTCGACGATCAATGGTCATATGCGCGGTTGAACCCCGCCTACGAAGAGTCACACAGCTTTGTCGTCCGTCGCCACCAAGACGGCATTGTTGTTGCATACCCCAACCATTCGGTGCCCCACATAAACCTTCTGCAAACATGCTTCTCGGCTTGGCCAAGATGCCTCCCTCAGTCCATCGCTCTTGCAGACGCAATCGACATGCTGCTCCGAGGCGTTGTCCACGTAGAACCTTTAGTTGCAGATGCTGCAATATTGGCTCTAAAGCGATTTATGGACGATGATTCTAATGCAATACAAGTGATTTCACGGTTCAACCTATTCATGTTCAGCCCCGGTCGAATCTGCCAGGACTCTGGTTACCGACTTCATGCCGAGTACAGTCCCCTGCTGGGCCTCTGGGTTGACATAGTCGATGACTGGATACGAGGTGTTGTGCGTCGCGGCATTGACACCCTTCTCCAACCCGAACAGATCGTGTCGAAATGCAACGAGATTGAGGTTGCCGCACTTATACTCATCTCCCACATCAATCCTGCCATACATTCGACAGGGGTCAAAGTTGTCCGGGTGTTGGGTTCGTTTGCTTCACACTTAGCGTCGGCGACGACCTTCGCACCTCCACCGGATACGCTCTTCATCGTGGAAAGACTCCAAGGGAGACCACCGGGTGATGAATACTTGCACGGTTATGATGACCTCCTCGATAAATCCGAACAATCTCGTCTTGATCAATGGCGAAAGTTCAAGGGCGACGAGGTCGCCTTGCGAATTGTTGACAGCGCAAACGAGAAGGATCACAAGCTCTGGCGTTATGTTTTTCCAGCGTTCCTTCAAGGCTGCATCAAACACATAGGGTCTACCCCTGCTACCATTGCGCTCTTTCGAGAATGCATTGTTACAGTCATTTCCCGATATTCTCCCTCAATATCGTATCTCGCAGGTTTGAGCAGTAAAATCCCGCTCGGGGTACCAGCAAGAAGTCCTTTAGAGAGAGATGGTTTCAAAATGGTTCTGGACAACAAGTCGCTCATCGATCAATGGCATATTTGGATGAAAGTCCTTTGCGCTACCGCCATCTTACCCGACCAATCGCGTCCAGCATTCACTCAGGTCGGGCGAGAACACACACGCGCTCCGTCAGACGTTAGTTTTGAGCGAGAACGATTCGCAACAACTCGCGGACTTTTTCGGCACCTTACACCCTTCCTCGATTCCGAATATACTCTTTTTCGTGATGCTGCGGTGTTGTGCATCAGCTCTTTCCCTCCCGAAGGGTATCCGCAGCTCCTAGTCGATCTCAACTTTCTTGCCGGCCGACAGTTTTACGACGATCCCAGATCTAAGGCCGTGACTACGCCTGGCCTGGAGCAGAACTTTGGACTCCTAGCATCCCGTCAACTCTATGAGGATGGAAGGTCAAGGTCCGGTAGTTCGGCGGTCATGACCGACCGCAGCCGAAGGCAGGAACGACTGCATTCCGCTGTGGCTCGGATCTATTGCATAACAGCGCACCTACTGGACCAACAGAAATCGTCGGCCACGCTCTCCAATATCCTGAAGTTTGTGCGCAATACCCAGGCATTCTTGAGTGGGTCTGAGGTGCGGGATAGCCCCTCCCTACATCGCTTGCGGCGGTATTTTTGTGGCACAGTAGAACGACTCTTTGATGGGCTGGCTACCCTCAAAGATAGTGACCGTTTCATTCCATCACACATGCATTTGACCCTGTATAGATTATGCGAGGAATGGTGTCAAGTAGGCCCTCAATCGGATCTGTTCAAAAAGCGACTCGCAATCATGCAGAGAGCTGTTGAAGCTGCCGAACCGAGTGACGGCCGGGATACTGTACAGAGATTTCGACACGAGACAGCCATGTTGTCGCATGCGTCTGTGGGTGCGCTAGCCTCTCTTTGCGTTGGTCTTTTATCTCTCGATTATCTACGCAGACGCTGATATGCCGAGAGTCTAGCTGAAAGCTTTCTTTCCACCCGATCAGGCAGCTAGTTCTCCCACTGAGCGTGCGCCTCCTGAATTCACGAGACCTCTTACCGCTTCAGCTGTTCTGGACCGTCTGAGTGCCATCCTGACGTCTTCACATCTGCCTAATCAGGCAAAGGGAAGGTGAGTGTCCCGATCCTGGACTAGGTCGTGGATTTGATCTTTCTTCCTCAAGGGCAACGTTGAAGTCTCTTTTAACATGGGGAGAGATCAATCATGAACTCATCCAAGAGTCGCTGAGAAGGGCCATCGTCGTGACGGAAAATTTGGGTTCCAGCAATCATCGATTTTTCGAGGTCATCTCAGAGATTGTCAGCAATGAGAACCATAACTACACTTTCTCTCAAATCGTCTGCCTTGGTCTCACAAATCTACGCCACCCGTCTGTGGCGATCAGATGTCTTGCTTTCAATATGCTTGAGGCCATACACCAACAGCATTCTGGGCTACTTGCGATGTCTACCTTTGAAGCCACGGTTGCAAGCTCAGCTTCTGCTACATATATCCATTCTCATCGACTCATCTCCGACTTCCTTGCTGGGGAACATCCACATCAGGCGATTAGCATGCTCGCGCAACTTGGAAACTGGCTTCCCCAGTTGCCCGGAGAAGCTTACGACACAAACGTGATACTCCTCACACTTCAAAGCCTGGAATTTTGGATTGCGAACATCATTCTCATGACTGACGACAAATCCGCAGTTTCAAGGGAAGGCCTATCTTGCCTCTACCATCTTACCTCGTTGACTCTCCGCTACGGTCAAAGTCATGCCGAACAAATTCTGGTACTGTGGACAAAGTTGGTTGATCCTCCCCAACATTCGAACGGCCATGCAACTGTGAGGTTCTTACTCGAACAAGCCCATAAAGTTGGGAATACTATCTTCGTCAGCTGTGCTTCAAACATTGTAGCATCCCTTTGCCAAACACACATTGGTCGCCAAATCTTCGAAGAATTGTGTTCAGTCATTGAGCCAGTCCACATGCTCCCAACAATCGACCACAAGCTGAATTTCCCAGAAGCTCAAGAAATGAAGCTTTGGGAAGACCTTGACGCCTTGTTCGCCGACCAACCGAGGCTCTCTCTTGGATCAGCCCAATTCGCTTGGCTGTTTTTGGGAGACGTGGCTTTACAACGCTACTGGGAGATGAAAGAACAACTGCCAGTCCTTCTTCATGCAGTGTTCACACACCTTGACCATCGCATTCCATTTGTACGGAAGTGCGCCCATTCTATGCTTTTCCAATTGCTGCGCTCTTGGACCCCTGGATATGACGAATTGCCTGATCGATCCATGGGTCGCTCCCGATCATCGGTCAAGGATTCCATAATTGCCTTGGAAAAGGAAGCAGAAGATCTCTACTGGATGGAGGATGACTCAAGCTCTGAAGCTGTTCCCAAAATGCAAGTATTGTGCGCCAGAGTACTCACCTTCCTGGAGCCGCTTGCCTCCCATCTCGTCAGTCAATGGGGGTCCCTCGCGTTGGTCTGGGGAACCTCATGTTCCATCCGAGCCACAGCGTTCCGATCCTTGCAAATATTTCGGGCTTTGATGCCACGGGTCAAAAAAGCCGACTTCGCTCTCCTATTGGGTCGCCTCTCAAATACCATCGCTGCTTCTGAAGACAATATTCAGTCATTTACGTCAGAAATCTTCTTAACAATTAACGCGGTTGCCACTTCGAGGGACCTTGATAGGTCCCTTCTACCTCAGGTCTTCTGGTGTGCCTGCGCGTGCCTGTCAACAACTGTGGAATCAGAATTCAGTCAGACGATCGACCTCCTTGAATCTATACTCTCAAGGATCAATCTGGATGATCCTACTACTGTCGAGCAACTGGTTTCCCAACGCCCAATTGATTGGAAGGATTCTCCGTATTTGCAGCCTTCCTTGTTGAAAGGCCTGAGATCCTCCGTAGTGTCAACCTCGACAATGAGAGTTTTACAAAACCTGGCAAAAATGACGGACAACCAATTATTCGATTCACCAGAAAGCCGGTTACGGGATTTGTATACTGTATCTCTCCCTTGGTGTTTGCATGCGATGGACAAACAGGACAACTCAATGAAGGTTTTCGCCGAAGACATCAGTGTTCTAGCCAACAGGGAGAAACGCTACAGCATTCAAAAGATCATGACATCGTTCGCCAAAGGTCACTTCCGGACACGAGACGATTTCCTCCGGCAATCCGTTGGCAGTCTTCGAGAACATTACGGCACTCACCACTGGACGGAGGTTGTGACACTCCTCCTTGGTCTGGTTCTCAACCAGGAGCGGTGGCTGCGGATACATGCTATGCAGGTGCTGAAAGTTCTTTTCCAGCATAGAGAAACCCGAAACCCTGTCGAGTTGTTGGGATCCGAATCGCTTATGCCCCTCCTGCGTCTTCTTGAAACCGACCTCGCACCACAAGCTCTAGACGTCCTTGAGGAACCCATAGCAATGTCCGGGGGAGGACCAGCAGCCAAACATGTTCTAAGGATGAGCATGCATCTCAACACCATGCCCCCGACACCATTATTCTTCGACCCAGAGTCTGTTGCCACTATCTTTGGGGTTCCGGAAGAATCTGGCTGGTGCATCGCTCAGGCAGATGCTCTCCGCGAGACCTGTCGTGCGAACGTCATGGCTGTTTTTGACACATGCTCCATGCCCACTAGGCCGTCTCGAATAGTCTTTGAACCTGAAGTCGAGGCTCTAGCGTCTATCAAGACGCCACTGGCAGACGATCTGGAAGGTCTCACCAGAAATCTCCATGAGGTGACTGACTTCTTCAATGGCCATGCACCAACACGACGACCTACAACCTCTTCCATCCCGACTCGAAGGCTTGAGGCTCGCGTTGCTGCCATCCTTGCTAAATCCACTGCACCCGATTCAACGATTGATACACCCCAAACTCCTTTCCTAGATGTCTTTAGAGTTAGTGCTATCACCGATGCAGACGATTCCGATGAATATTCTGACAGTGATTCCGACGACGATGCTTTCGTATTTGATTCTCTTTCCTCTCTCCACAGTGCTCCAAACGGCGCGCGGTATCATTAGTAAATATTAGCATTATCTCCTATTTCTATCGGTTCATCTGCATACATTTAGCTTATTCGTTCTTTCATTCGCTCCTAAGTACCCATTATGTATTATGGCATGACGCACTGATCATCGGTGCTGTAAATTAACTACTGCATATAATCTCTGTATTATCCTATCCTCTACAATTCTTAGCATCGTTCGAAGACTTTATAGAGATCCGGTAGACTTGCGACCTGCACGACATCACGATCAAGTAGGGATTTCGGTGCTGTCAAATATCGACGCATAGCGGGAAAAAGGATGTGCTGGATCTGCCATCGTTCAGCCTTACATTGCTCCTTGCCCTCTTCATCAGCACCTGATGTCGATATGGACGGGACAGGCGTGTAAAAATATGCCAGTTCCCTAAAGAATGTTTCGAAGCAATCTGCTTCAGACATCCAGTCAACCTATCAAATTGGTGATGCATCAATTGAGGCAGCAGCTCAAGCAAGAATCCAAGAATGTCTACCTGAGGTCCAAGCCGCATTAAAAAACTTGGCAGGTTATCCAGGTTGGGAATATAGTCACGAAGTAGCAACGGTAAGGTTTCAACATGAGCAGATTCCGAGATCGTCAGCCCAAAATACTCTGCGAGCATCGCACGTCGTTCTAGAAGAATATTAACGATGCGCTAAGGCCAGTAAAGTCAACCAAGTAAAAACTCTGCACGTGGAGGAATGGCCTTACATCTACAATTTGACTCTTGCTAAGTCGACTGGTTTCCGTGCTTTCTTCGGCATCCACTGCGATCGCGATCATGCTTCGCAATGACGGTGGCGGTTCCAGCTTTATTCGACTTAGATCACCAAATTGACGTAGGCCCAGTTGGTAGAACAATTCTTCGCTGCAGGAAAAAGTCATTTCCGTGTCTCTCGTGCCCATAATGGAGCAAACTCACGCGAGTGCATCATGATTCACAAGGTAAAGTTTTGTTGAATACTGGATCAATGAGAGGCATCGTTGGAGGTCGACGATTCCGACGAAAATATGTTTCTCAAGAATCTCTGTCAGCTCTGCGCGTCTCATCAGTTTGCGTGCATGTGCCATACATGGCACCAATTGACCTACGTCTATGTTTTCCCTTGATAATCTTCTGTCTGAGATTCTTTACTGACGTGAGGAAACATTGAGATTCCTCGATTTCGCGTGATTTTGTGAGTGTATTCACGGGGGTCGCCTGGGCCGATTGCGACCCTACTTGCGACTCATTTGCCACTGGAAACATTGAATCCAATGTTCTATCATGTAGCGACGTTCTGACTTTATGGTGAGAATAGGTCTTCTTTTTTGGTTCAACCGCTGAATCAGTCAAATGAGCATGTCAGATGTGCCTACACGGCGAATAGCAGAGAGGTCAAATACCAGATATTGGTAGATCCCCCTCTTCTCTTGTGTCTTGAGCGTCATTCGTGGCGTCTCTTTCTTTTCTGGTGCGTTTCTTTGATATGATCTGTTCTTCGCCAGCGACTCCGCCTGTTAAGAGTGTCTAATTGTTCGCGGTCAATTGACATGTTTCAAGGCTCAAAAGAGATCGCCACCTGATATTCGAAGGCCCTCGAATGATTTTGTTTCGCGAGGTTCTCCTGGATTGCATCTGCTATTCGCTCGGTGATCGCCTCTTCATTGAGAAAATGAACCTCTCGCTTTGTCGGGTGTACGTTAACATCCACTGAACGTGGGTCGATCTGCAAACTAAGATAGAATGATGTGGCTGCTCAAATTGCCAAGTAATATGGGCTAACCTTAGATACATAAATGGCGATGCTCCTTTTGGTAGAATGCTTTGATAAACGGCCTCGAACGCGCGCTTCATGCGAAGCGATTCAACAAGTCTGTCTAATGTACATCTCCATCAAATACCCGTCCGGGACTATCTGGAAGAACTTACGGTTTATAAACAAGAGGAAAACCATCCTTTTTGCTTGGTAGTTCGCATTAGTCGAGTATGATTCTGCGGCCCATGACTCCGGATCGTCGCCCTCTTCATCCATGTCCATGACCGTTTCATTGCTCTCCTTAATGATGGAGGAAACTTTGACGTGCAGTAATTCTTTGGCAATAGAATGCCCATATAGTAGCCGGATTGCCGTCGGTGTGACTGACGAAGATGGAGTTGAAAGGTCTGGAGAGGGAGATCCTGCCTGCATACTATTGTCAAAAGGAAACCAAGCGAGTCCTGGCGGCTTACTTTTTTACAGACGAAAGCAATGCTCGGATTGTGCACCGCATACTTCGTGATAACGTCGAGAATTCGCGAGTATTCTTCTGAAGAGCCCCTCAAGGCCGATAGACGCGTAGAGGTGTTGTAGAATAGGTCTTCGATCTGGAGAGACGCGTCGACGTAAGTGAACTGCTGTGCTTCGCCATTGTTGGCACTCACAGTAATTGTAGTGCCATCGTTCCCTGCACAAGGCCTCGGTTCCGACTTTTGGCCTGTCTTTGGGTCAACTAGTACTCCATCCGAATAGGACGCTCTGAAGATCGAAACATGATGAGTTTTTCGACGATGAGGCTCAGAAGAAATGTCGGTACGAACTTCCATGCACATGTATCAGTTTTAGTCTTAGTGATGACGGACAGATGTGCGACGTGCGACATGGATGCGAGAGCTTCTCCTCGAAAGCCGTAGGTCGTGATACGCGATAAATCCGAGAACGTGGATAGTTTCGAAGTTGTAAACCTTTCGGCCAGAATGGGCATATCCGCTTTCTATGTAGATATGCCTACAAGCTTGGCCCTCAATGTTATTATACACGGTGTGAGATGTAACTCACGCGAATGCCACAGCCGTTGTCCTGAATCTGAAGGAGTTTCATACCTCCATCTTTCACCGTGACACGAATAGAGGTTGCGCCAGCATCGAGACTATTCTCAATAAGCTCTTTCAACGCAGAGGCAGGTCGGTGAATGATCTCCAATCCAATTCAGCCGGCTGAATAGACGTTTTACGGCGGACGTACTTCTCCTGCAGCAATCCGGTTTATGAGGGCTTCATTCAATCGGCAAATAGGACGTGGTTCAGAGGGAGATGGTAGCAGTGTTTCATTCATTGATCATTACAGTAAGGGGTGGGCGTTGAATGCAAAGCTGAAGAGCTTTAAAGCAAGTGGCTTATACATGTGACCTTAACCCCACAGAAAGTAAGCCCCTAACCATACAGTTCATCGAATTTCAATAAAGCGTCGATCTTATCGTTCAACTGTCGGAATCACATTGCACGATCTGGGACTTGGACCACCGCACATTTTGATCAGACACCCTACATCTTGCGCTTACCCTCTGTACAGTTTATCTCTCTTTGGCAACCGAACTTGACAGCCATCTCATCTTCATCTCCTCGGTACTCCTCGTCAAGATCCTCTCAATGGCGACCGCCACAGCTTCATTTAGCAGTTCTTCTTTCCAACCTACACACTTACCTGCAGATAAATACCGCGGCGCAGTCGTTGAAGTAAGTGGACATCAAGTCAAGCCATCTATGATACTGTCCTGATGGCCTTTATCCCTAAAACAGGACTTGCAACTTCCCCCGGCGTTCTCCATAGCTTCGAACGAAGCCATTTCTCGAGCTGTCGAACTTGCATACGAGCGGGACTTCTCACATATTCCGTACGCCTCCTACTTTGTGGGAATTAATGGATTGTACTGAGGGATAACCAGCGTGCTTGACCGGAGTCGACGGCCTTTAGGGTACGTCGATGTCGGAAAGCTAAAGGAGAAATGGGAAGCTGGTCAAGCCAACCCGGTGGGTATCAGATAGTTTTCGCTGCTTTGGTGTCTTATTGACCTCAACACATCACCCAGGATGACAAAGTCAGCGAATATATGACAAAATTCAAGCGAACTTCATCGGAGCCATACACAATCATTACTCCATTATCATCGCTGTCAGAACTAGAAGACTTCCTGAAGACAAACATATTCGCTCTAGGTTGGTTTTTCGCCCGACCTGCTATTCGTTATTGTATTCATCCAAAATATTTGCAGTAACGGATCACAGCCGGAAGTTTGTCCTGGCAGTAGCTACCTTGCATGATCTGGAAAACTTCGTTAGCCGTCGTGGTCTATAATAATCATTCGCTCAGTCTTATGGGTTGTATATCCGGAGGGATGGTTTTGGATGGTAGCACTCAGGCTGGAGTGAACGTACTTAAATTAATTGATGAGTGTCTCATCAGGTCCCTTGGGACCATAGGATCTGCGGACAATCTGCTATTGTTTTTTTCTGGTGGCTAACGACATCTTCTATTCCACCTGTTGTGGAGGAGATTGTGGGCTGATTGTCTCCTTCAACACAATGTGAGTACTAGGCAGAGCCTTCCGGTGGATCTCATTCCTTTGGCAACGGATCATTCAAAGGCCAACGGCACATCGGCAATGACCCAAGCTGCGACGAAAGTCAGTATCAAGGATGTACAGCTAAGCTCTCCAATTGGTATATTTTGACTTGAGGGCAATGGGTCAGCTTTGGTCATTGGGGTGACTCGCTACGCCTATTGCGAATCGACGGGAGAAGCAGCGGGTTTGAATGATGCAAATCAGGTATGTTGATGCAGTATAAGCCCCGCTGATCGTCCGGGATGCCTAACTTACTTTCTTCCTCGTCAGTCATTGCGATCTTGTCACGAAAGTCCAGAAGTTCTTGCGCCTGTATTGTACTTGCCTCCCTGCCGGTACACTATTCAAATCAGAGGAATGCCATTTTGTAAAGGATGACGCGTCCGCGTATTAAATCAACGAGAGTTGACCTGAGTTCACCAACAAGCTCCGTCTCTTTGGTGGATGCCATGGATGATGCTGGTGTTTGTTTCAACTTGTGCCGTTCTGTGTCATACCACGCGATATTTCCTTAAAAGAGCTGGGGGTGGTACCCTCATCCCGTGAGAACGACGTACGGGATCGGTGGATCTGACACTTGTTCTCCCTCCTTGACTGTTCCTTAAAATCACCTCTCAACTGGGCGGCTGGGGGTCCCCTCAGAGCTTCAAGCTCTCTTCCAGGACAGACAGGTGATTGGTCTGACACAACAAGTTCTCCCGAGAACATATTTAGTCTGGCTCGAGCACCGCAGCTCACCCCCCAATACGCTTATTTTCCCAGCGGATACGCAATGGCACCCCACGCAGAGGAAATTGTAAGCAGCACGCTCCACCTACCCCCCTACGCTCAATAACATACATCCCTCCGCTAGATTGAGCCTCTACCACCCTTCGTCTCTGTACTCCTGGCCAACCGTTCCAAGGTAGGCATACGCTTCCCAACCCGGCGTCAGAAGGAATGGCAACATTCCCAGCTCCGCACACCTCTCACGCAACGCGTCTTCTCATGGGGCTCCTCCCCTTACCTCCCCGACACGCCTTCCGCATCGTTCTACCGCCTCTACCAGTTCTTCGTAGTTGACTGGACGATCCAATTCCGCAACGAGCTGGATTATTTCTGGGGTCAAGCATCCTGGCCGCTTTCTGACCTACCTGACCCGGACCTGGAGGAAGGTGATAGAGTGCTTTCGGAGGAAGCAAAGTTGCGGAAAGCGGTTATGGCCGGGCTGACACGGATTATGGCACTTGCATATAACCGACTGATTTCTAAGGGCCTTCCTAGGGACGCGCCGGCGATAGTAGACGATTGGGAGGAGCTGAAAGCGAGACCGCGCGTACTGGAGAAGATCCCGAGGTGGGCTGAAGAGATGGGGAAGATTGAACCACAGGTTGACTTGCCCGATAAGGAGGGGAAGGTCTTGGAGGAGGGCGAGGAGGGCGATGAGGAGTTTGCGAGGTATGGCATAAGAGTTGCGACACCTCATTGGGTGTTTGTATAGTCAATAGTCGACCAAGTGATAGTTGTCCGAAGTATTGATCAACGGTCACGAGCCGTGCCCGAGGATCAACTTACGCTTTTCTTCTTGACCACCATGTCTCTCGACGCTCTATTGCATCGACGGCCTCCACGCCCTTGGGAGCTTTTCTGGCAATAACCTCTATTGTTTCTAGCTCGATATACATACCAATCCAACTGCCCAGAACGCGAAAATAATCGTGGCACAAATGCTGTTCGAATCGTATGTGTTTCTGACACCCACAATGCGCATGAGTCCCTCCCTGCTCTCCCGGACGGAGACGTGCTCATCCACGCCGGAGACCTCACACCATCCGGTACCATCGAGGAGCTTCGTTCAACGCTTGCCTGGATGCCCTCGAACGAAGCCATTTCTCGAGCTGTCGAACTTGCATACGAGCGGGACTTCTCACATATTCCCTACGCCTCCTACTTTTGAGGGAATTCATGGATTGTATTGAGGGATAACCAGCGTGCTTGACCGGAGTCGACGGCCTTGAGGGTACGTCGATGTTGGAAAGCTAAAGGAGAAATGGGAAGCTGGCCAAGCCAATCCGGTGGATATCAGATAATCATCATGTTTCCAATCTATTTTCAGGAATGTCCCATTCGTCGCAAATGTCCATCCAATGACAGACTAGTATACATGCTAGGAGATAAAGCAATCCAAGCTCGAAGATATTATGACTTCTCTCTCCATGGTATTAAATTACGTCGCACAGCAGGAAGATGGCCTGAAGAACATTAACTCCTAATCAAGCTTCAAAGGATTGACATACCGAAAACAATTACCGGACCCCATGCCGCCAGCAGTAAAGCGAAATGGTGTGTTCCCAGCGGGGAAGGTGTTGGTCGGTGAGTTACGATATCAATGAACGTCGAAATACAGGTAAGAAATTGAACAGATGTAAAGCAGCTAGTGGAAATGCTTGAGATTTGCAATGACCGACTGAGATATACCAGCTTACACTTGGAAAAGGAGAATTCGCCACAGTGCGGGAGCAAGATTAGGTGGCTCTCGCTTTGATTTTGTACGTGTGATCTCTGCGAAAAAATAATGACAATGACATAGTGAACTTTCTCTCTGGACTTCTTGAGCTCACCCATAGAGGATAAGGTAATTGATCCGGGTCGATGTGGGTAGGTTTCCTCGTCGTTCATAACATAATCTTCTCTGCCACAGTCTGACTTTGAATGTGTTTCCACTTCATCCCCTGCCCATTCCTTGTGACCAATAAAAGAATAGCTAGCACGAGTCCCGGGCAGCATCGACTGCCAGTCTGAACCGTCTGCGGGACTGGAGTGATTGGGTATCGTCGTTGATGATCGAGCCTCGGTAATCGGGGTCGCTTCGGGCCCCGGGTTTGCGAAAGTCGGAAATGTCATTGAAACCCGCGAACTATTGTCGTCTTGTTCTTTGTCTTGGGTAGAAAAATTGGCAGAAAAATTGGAAGATTCGCGTCCTTCCAATATGTTGGGACCCATCGGTGGTGTTTTGAAGGGTAGGTGAAATTGACGAGCCATGAGCACAGGACTAGATATTGACGGGGCGATCTGTTCGCGTCGCGTCGTTGAATGTGTAGAGAGTTTTGAGAGACGTTTTGAGGGAGTGGCGGCACGAGTCGGGATTTGGAAGTGCAATTTCCTGCAATTCCGTGGCATCGACGTAAAACCGTCAACACTATCGGACCTTGCTCGTTGGAGGTGGCGATAAGTTTTGTATACTCGCGTGATGGACCGTATCGAGAGATAGAGCGAGGGCAACGAGAGTAACAGTGGGACACCAGCATATCCTAGGAAACGAACCCTAAGGAGCAAATGAAGGGGTTCAGTGAGCAATGAAGTGTTTCGAAGCAAAGACGACTACCATTCAGGATCGGTTGCGTCGCAGTGCATGTCATCCGTGGGGTGGATAGGGTCAAATTTGAAGAGGAATACAATGTGAATGATGGATGCAATGAGTGGAAAAGCAATAGTCGGAATGATATAGATGTTTCGCCATTTCAGTGCTCTTTGAGATATCATACATCCTGAGGCCAGTAAAACACAAGACAGTTAGGGGTAGACGAACCGTTGTTGTCCATCTGCCCAAGTCTTGGGCTTCAACACTGCCATGCTTGTTGCCAATGAGAATGCGAGGCATACGCCTGTAATCAGAAATCCACCGAAACCAACCAATATTACTTGGACTAAACCAAATTATGGACATGAATGAATCGTCTTGAGCGAGAGGTACACGACATACCGATGCAGAAGGACTTGGGCATTTGAAAAGGATCCATTCTATAGATCATCCCTGATAGAAGACGTCGTATAACTCCTTTAAAGAGAAGTACATGGGCTTACCAAGGCAAAATATTCCCTGTAGCAAGGTATTCCCGATGGAATACATAACGGGGCCCCATTGATTGCCCACCGCGCGTCCAAATGCGTGGAGAACGATCCAACACGCAATTGCGCCTGCACAACAGAAAATCAAACAGCGAAACGGTTCGAATCGCGAAAAACAAACCCGTGAAGGACAAGACAAACCAAACGATCTTCAAGCTGAAAGGGAGCATTGAAGCCCCTCCGAGCTCCTGGCTGACCTTCAAGCGCCCGGACCTGCGCGGTGCACTCCTCGACAGTAGGAAATAATCTGGCACGCCCGCAGATTCGTAGGAGAGTGAAAGAGAGCCGTCCAGGTCGCCCTCGGGTGGTATACTTATGTTTTAGTCCCATCACTACCCTCAATATAGGGTGGACAAACCTTCTGAATCAAATCTCACTCCTGATCTGGGGTCGGTCGTGGGATGAATTGATTGTGTTCCAATACAATTACAGTGGGATTTGACCACTAAAGGGGTTAATGCTTTAGAGCCAACGGTTGGTCTTTGCGGAAGAACCCTTCAACGCGCCACCTGACTACAGAGCAATCACGGACGACTTGCGTACGACTGAACTGCATTAAATCCAAATGAAATCCAAGAAGTTCTCCTTCGTATGTTTGTCAAACATCCAGCATAGCTCAATGCCGAACGGACTGAAGTCTTGCCCAATGACTGTGATTTAGGGGGTGGGAAATCGAGAGCACTCTCTTTCCCAAAGTACCTGTAGCCTCGGCGGCCGGCAGTTGCTCACTGACCAGCCTCTCAACAGGCAAGTGCAAGAACCCACGGAGAGCTGCGGTCTTTTGATTTATTCAGATATGTTGGAATACCGAGGCTCAATTTTCTGGCTAAGTTACGAAATTGTTGCCGGTCAGTATAGTAAAAGTATGTCGGCCAAATAATGGAGGTCCTTGCTCTTGAATAGCGTCTCTGACTTAAGTTCGACAGCCGTTAATACAACCTGATAGCGTCGAAGACCAAATTTGGGGATCTTCGAGTTGGAGGTGTCCATCAGATCAGGAGGCGAACTGAGAATTTGTCTCCACTCACAAGTACAGATCTCCAGAGGATCCAGAGATGACGTTGATCGTTATCGTATTTGTGCCAGCGACAAGAACGCCAGAGGCTGTAGAGACATTAAACAAGAATATCTGCTGTTAATCACGTGAAAATCATAGGAGTCGTTTGGATGACACTCACGGATGCTAACTGTGTACATGATGTTCTAAAGCACAACCACTGAGTCACAAAGCACTTCCAAAAGAGGTTCCGTTCACTTACATTTCCTCGCCAAGTTCCACGAGTGACGCCTTCATAAGAGATCATGTGAGCGGGAATCGTCATTGTGATTATCATCTACCTACCTCGGGAGTCTGGCTGGCTTGGAGCAGCGGGCGCTGGTCCAGTCCAACTATTCACGACCACTTGCGGACGTCCGCCTTGAACCCCGAGTAAGTCACGCCTAATTCATATGCGAAAACAAAAAGCTCACCAGCGAAAGCAAGTGTTGTGCCAATCTGCAGTGTACGAGCACCCACTTGTGCAGATGTCGCGGTGAATCGAATGGTCACCGAGCCTACTGCCTTTGGAGTTTATTTTAACAGATGCTTCAGGATTATGCAGAAATTGCCGCTGACCTTGAATAAAGCCATCGGGAAAGAACTGATGGGTGAGCCGACGGTGAATGTGACTTTTGAAGGTGTCATTCGCAGGTGGCAAGCTTGGAGCGAATAGAAGGCAGCTTACCAGGTCCCCACGAGCTCATTCTACTGTCACTTGGGCTACGAAAGACAGGAACAATATGAATCTTGGTATGGCGTCTTCAATAAACACAGGGACGCACTGCATGTTCTCAATTTTGCTTCAGAGCCGAAGGTGTGAGGGTTTTTGATAAATTCAACGGTAAATCCACTCACTCAGAATTCAAAAAGCCCCTGGGAGTACCATCAAAATCTCCTATTTGCCAAATTGTCGTCGGATTCTACGATTCTCGTGAACACGGCTTCAATTTGGAGATTATCCTGAATGACCTACCGCTTCTTGAGAGGCGATATTGGACGTCGCCACTCCTCCAGCAGAAACGGATACTGATTGACTGGCAACAGCCAATTCAACCTTGTACACTGCAAAGGAAACATGTCTAGAACCTAGTACGACAACGAGAAGTTTGCTTACAAGTCATCGTATATGTACCAGGTTTCATATAAGGACTCGTAAAGGACCCAGATGAGTCAGTTCGTGCCCTGTAGATTTTTTGAAATTATCAGAACATGCAACAACAATTCAATGAAACGAAAAAGTATCTAACCAATATTGCGCAGCAGAATTAGAGAATACCACAGTCTGAAATGTCGAAAATGCGGAAGGAACACCAGAGGCCTTCCCTGTGACTCTACCGCGGGATGCCTTTGTTATCAAACCGTTGACAGCTAAGCCTTCCCAGAAAGTGGTATCTGAAGCATTATTTGTTTAAATTCCATGGATTGAGGTCATTAATATGATTGACGTACCCAAAGTCGCGGATGGGGCGGCGCCGGTGGTGAACCAAAGGGCGCTATTACTTATTGTCAGTAAAGTTCATTGCATCCAAAGGAAAGTACGAACTAAGGACCGTGCAGGCCCATTCGATTGGCTGGAGAAGATTCAATGATTCGTCCTATAACAGTAGAATTTTCGTACCCTCAGTTTGCGTGTGCCCCGAGTTCTAGAAAGGTCAGGTCCTGTCGCTTCAGATACTTGACTACTCATACATACCATATCTGAACGACTACTGAGTCATTCAATACTGACGGTAAACAAACTGGATCACTTACAATAGTAAAGCTCCTGTACGTCTCCTGTACAGAAAGGTAATTACCGTGAATAAAATGTCTCGCGTCATGCTGGGCGATGTACACAGACAATACGCAGACTGACCTCCTTGGTTATTAATGTCACGCATGAAAGGACCTCCAGAAGCGCTTTCGTACCCTGTACCAGGTATTATCATATAGGCCCCAATACCACTACCCGTCACCCCATGGACTTGATCATCGATGAACTGCCTTGAAGAGTAGAATTTGGAACGGGTTTGTGAGCCAACTTTGTAAACGTCGCTGCCCTCAATAGCGGTTCCTCCTTGTATATCGGCGACAAGGTAACCGCTGGAAAGCGCAGCTCTCCTCAAACGGGCTATGAAACGCAGTTCTCCCACAGTTGGTTCTGCTGTGATACTAGTTGGATTTCGTTAGTTTTGACCTTTCGAATGATTGATTGGACATACTAAGTGGCCATGTGGATAGCCGGATCTTTGTAGCGCGCAACATAGTACCTTTTGATTGTAGAAGAATGAGAAAAGAACACCAAATGCGGTCAAAGCATACGCACTGAGTCAGAGTACTAGTAGTACAGGTGATTTTTACGTAGTTGTTGTCATTCCCAGTCAAAACTGCACTACAGGTCGCCCCGATTCCTGATGCGATATGGCTGCGCTTGCCGCCTTGATCTTGGGCCTGTGCGTGGAACATTTCAGTCTGGAAATGCGATATTCGATGATTGTGACAATGCAAAATACCTCTATGCCATTGAAAAGCATGGAAGTGATATCTCCGGTGGTTTTCTCAACTGGTTGTTGGACCTCTTGTGAGATGGTTATATCGGAAGAGCGCCCTATTGACTGACCTGTGAAGATCAACCCGCCTGATGTATCTACAATGAGGGAGTTGCCAGAGGTTGTTACACCAAAACCTAGAACTGTTGAGGTGAAAAGTCCGACATAGGCAAGACCGTAAATCAAAGTTCCAAGCATCTCGAACCAATAATCTTCAAGAGGGATAAAAGTAGAAGCACGGTTGCAACTAACGACGCTTTATAGCAGGAGACATTTTGAATTATCCGAAGATATACTGGAGTCCATAGTTCTGTGGGCTCATGCGCAATTTCTGACAACGTACTTCGTTAGGAATATCCCAGAAGAACATACATATCACGACAGCCAGGTCAGAGGTTGACGACAAGTCAGAAGCCTTGCACTGGTCCCCCATCTTCTCGTATTGAGACGGACCGCGAGCGTTCTGTGCGAAGATCTTGTGGATGCCTTCTGCTCCAGTCGCCAAGAAGTGCAATTTTAAACGTGAGGATTCTATGTAACTGACCTGCCAGAGTTGGCTGCTAACGATCGGCGTTTTTGAGGTAAATCATCGAGAGTGAACAGCAGTTTCAAAAACTTGCCCGCCGGTCCGCAGCTCCCAGATGATGATCAAGGCAACCCCGCCAGCTTCAGAGGGTCAAGGGATGGAGCTGACGGTGTGCGTTTCCCGGCGCCCGAGGATCACGCACTCGGGATGTACCACATGACCGGTGAGTGTGTAGAATATCCGTAGGAGTCTCCGAAGAAACAGCAATAATAATATCAGGTTGCAGTAGCGAGCTGCATGGATGCATTTGACAAATTGCCTGCCATGGCAACCTGGCCCAAAGAGACGCTATTGCCAAGCAAGAGTAAAGTCGACCTTTGTCCTCCATATCTTGCCTCCTGCACAACGCGCTCACGGACACAGTCGCAATATGACCCATTCACCCCATGCTTGGCCACCATGATTGCGTCCGTTGTCGTTTCAGTGCTATAAAGGGCATGAGTCTCGGACTCTCTGGGTTCCGAAAAGCACATTTTTACAAATATTGCAATTTGCGACAGAGCGTCCAATACTACTGAGCGTATGTCTGAACGGTGCGTTCCCCGAGGCTATTTGAGAAGTGGATAAGCAAGATTTGCAGTGGCGGCGTTGTTCTTGGACCGCGAATTGTCGAGCCGAACGCAAGTTGGCATTCAAAGTCCAGGAAATCAAACATTGCAGAGGAGTTCTGCTGCAATCTCGATGCATCCTGCCGAAAAAGTTAAGCCATATTGTAAAGACAAATCTAATCTGCACGTCCGACTTGATGTCGTGCCTAATCACCATCGTCCAACAAGTTGAGCGAATTGAGTCAGTACGACGCATTCTTTACACGTCTATATTATCCGGCTGCGCATCCTGTATATATGTGCATGACATCCTCCCAATTGCCGGTGAAAGCATATCCTTTCCATGTACGTGCTATCAGCCTGATAGTTTCAACGAAGGATCCCTTGTAGTTGACTTTTGGGTAACTCCAGAAGTGTCCGGAAGCACGGAGGAGTACAGTGAGGATGCCAAGAGAGGAGAAGACAGCATCATTGTTCTGGTCACCCGCTACGACAAAACATGTTAAGGAATGAACGAGGGAAGGGCTCTGGAGCGGAAGGCATCTTCGCGAGCTGAGCGCTGCAAGAGGTACCTATTCTACAAGAGTATGTCCAAGGATACAGAATCTTTTGACTGGCAAAGCCGCACATATGACCTTGGCATGACGTTGGCCAGATGATATCAGATATACTTGTACTGTATCATATTTGGAGGAAGCTGAATGCCGAAGATCAGAGAGGATCAGAGATGGTCAAGATTGAAAACGGTGACATCCCCTTAGTGTATATTCCCGATACCGAGGTCACCACCAAGTTGTTCGTATCCATTGATACGACTGCGTTTCGCATAACATTTGAAAGACGAAATAAGATGACTTGTTGGAAGACAAGCCGACAAGCGCAGAAGTGAGTAGCCGCAATAGCTCGCGAGATGGTAAGCCCATGAAGATGCTTCTAGCTCCCGAACAAAGATGAAAGAGGTGCCATTGCGGATATCGCTCTCATTGCTCGAATGACCACACGTTCAACCTCACAACTCTAGATTTCCAAAGCAATTGTTTTGAAGTGAGAATGTGAGCTACGGAGGCAGCTTTGAGAATGTGCAAGGAGCCAAGCAGAAGTGTTGGTGGACAATTGGTGGAAAAAGGATGATTGTGGAAGAACACAAGGTGGAGAACGCAAATCTGAAGGGGCTAGAGAATGGGTAGAAAGACGAGTAAAGCAAGAGCCTGTTGAAATACCGCCGGCAAACACGACACGGCCCGACGCGCCACAGGTTATGCGTTCACCTGCGCACGCCGCAATATATCAGTATGTACTTTATTGTTACCTCTCCGTTTCACTGCATTCCCCAGTAATGTACGCTTTACCCGTAATGTACATTCACCGTCTACTGCTCGGTGCCTTCGGGCATATTCGTTCGCATGTGATATCATATTATACACTTCGTTACATTCTACTAAATGCTCGCTACTCCTATTCGTTTAACGTAGCTAGTATATATTTCGAGTCGATCGTTCGAGCTCCCCTCAGTCGTTTGTCAAGCAAACAACTGAGGTGAGCAATAACCGAATACCTTATATTACGATTACTTACATTGTCTGTAGTCTTCGTCTTAGGTAATGAATATACTCTCAGTCGTTTGTCAAGCAAACAACTGAGTCTTCGTCTTAGTATTCCAATAGGTTATGGGCCCCGCCCCGTGCGCTTAAACTCGTCATCGAACCTCTGCTCGTACTCGTGAAATCCCCTACCTGACATGTCTATGGCAACCACCTCTCTGTCTGACTCCCTACCCTCCTCCGTACCCAAGCTAGATGCTAGCGGCATCAACTGGGTGATCTTCTCCGTCCGTTTTCAGGACGCCGTCGAGGCCAAAGGCTTCTGGGGACATTTTGAAGGAACCTCAATCCGTCCCGTTCTTGCTGTAGGAACCACAGGAACCGCAACGCCTGGCGGCACCACCACGCCGAAGGCTTCGACAAAAGAGGAGCTTGAGGCGCAGGTTCAGTGGGACAAGAATGAAAGATCAGCGAAATCTTTACTTACCCAGAGGATTCCGGATTCCACCCTGATTCGGATCCATTCGCTGAAGACAGTGCAGGAGAG
Organism: Crassisporium funariophilum; assembly: GCA_014925845.1. Lineage (NCBI taxonomy): Eukaryota > Fungi > Basidiomycota > Agaricomycetes > Agaricales > Crassisporiaceae > Crassisporium > Crassisporium funariophilum. The sequence goes on from JACGCL010000007.1 coordinate 1,179,360, forward strand.
GTGGGCCGCAATCGTTGCGGAATTCACAGAGAAGGGAAGCTATGCCCAGACAGACCTTCGTACGAAATTCTTAGAGTCTAGGTGCCCCGACAAGGGCAACGTCCGCGAATTCCTGAATGGTCTGCGCGTCAAACGGGAGGAGTTAGCGTCTGTCGGAGTGGCCATAGATGAGAAGGATTACCGTTCAACAATCATCGGTTCACTTCCCATTGCCCTCGGCAATTACGCGTCGGCGCAGCTTACCGCCGCTCGCATCTCCAAGACCACCCTTACCTCCGATTTCCTCATTTCGATTCTTGGAGAAGAGTACGACCGCCAGAATTTGCAGCGGACGCGACGAAGGGAATTTTCACCCAAGTCGAAGGACGACAAGGATGAAGCGATGGCCGTCGGCTACAATTCTTTCAAACGAAAGGATGGGAAAGGCCGTGGACGGAAGAACCCAGCCGATCTCGAGTGCTGGAACTGTGGAGAGAAAGGGCATTTTAAGCATAAGTGCCCCAAACCACTGAAGAAGAAGGACGAGAAGAGGGAGGACATACCAAAGAAGGGAGGCAGCGCGAACGCCGCCGTGCACGACAGCGATTCCGAATCGGATGGAGTCTGGATGGCCATCGGGAGTGACGGCGACTCAGTCGCGTCGGATGGATCCATGCCTGGTCTCCAGAGCGTCTCTGACACCGAATCGGAGGGGTCAATGCCTCACCTTCAATCCACGTCTTCAGACTCTGAGCCGCCGTTTAACAGCCCAGACAACGACTCTTCTCCCCTTGGTGACGGTGATTGGTTTTCTGAGGTTGGTGACGATGCCGATGAGTACGACGATGAAGAATGGGGTTCGAAGGACAACTTACCCATCGTACCCGAAACTTCTAACACCTTCTCCGAACCTGACGAGGTCCTCGTTGCGACAGAACCTGTCCATCACGGCCAGTACTCGTACGTCGGCACCACGAAAGCTGAGCTCTACGACTCAGGGTGCACGAAGCACCTCTCACCAAATCGAAATGATTTCGAAAATTTCCACGAAATCCCTACCAAATCTTTCCGCGCCGCTAACAAACAATCGTTCAGCGCTTACGGAAAAGGGGAGATGGTTGTGAACGTACCTAACGGTGCCGAACTCTCCCAATTACGACTCACGGAGGTGTTGTATTCTCCGGAAGTCGGCTACACCTTAATCTCTGTGGGCAAGCTTGACGAAGCTGGATTTTCCCTCACATTTGCCGATGGGAAATGCGTTATCAAAGGGCCCGATGGAGACGTAGTGGGTGAGGTGCCGAAGAATGGGAAAGGACTATATAAGGTTGAGCATGAGGGGGAGGAACACGCGTACCCGGCAGAGGAAATACTCACCGTGGACCAGCTCCATCGAAGAATGGGGCATATATCCCCTTCCATTGCCCAGAAACTCGTCAATAACGGTTTTGTGACAGGCGTGCGATTGGAATCCACGCCGTCTGGCGATCCCTTCTTCTGCGAGTCCTGCGTATACGCCAAAGCCACGCGAAAGTCCGTTCCGAAGGAAAGGGAAGGCGAGCGTGCAACGGAGTTTGGAGGGGAGGTACACACTGACGTGTGGGGACCATCGCCCGTCGAGTCTAGGGGAGGAAAGCGTTATTACATCACCTTCACAGACGACAAGACACGACTCACCAGCATATACCTTCTGGCAAAGAAAAGCGATACCTTTGCATCATACAAGGACTACGAGGCCTGGGTGTCGACGCAATTTGGTGCCAGAGTGAAGATTCTCCACTCGGATCGAGGAGGGGAGTACCTGGGGAAGGAATTCACGTTATTCCTGAAATCAAAAGGCACGTTGCAAAAATTGAACGTACATGACACGCCTCAGCACTCAGGCATTGCGGAGCGTCGAAATCGAACCATCGTCGAGCGAGTGCGTGCTCTTCTGCACGCCAGCGGCCTTCCGAGATTTTTGTGGGGAGAGGCGGCCCGACATGTGGTGTGGTTGATGAATAGGTCGTCAACGAAGGCAGTGGAAGGGATGACACCTTTTGAGGCGGCCTTCGGGAAGAAACCGAATCTTCGCGGCCTGCGTGAATGGGGAGAGAAGGTGTGGGTGCGTGTAGAAGGCGGAGATAAATTGGGAGGCAGGGTGAAGGAAGGGAGATGGGTGGGAGTCGACGAAAGGTCCAAGGGCGTCCGGGTCTACTGGCCGGACTCACGTACCGTCAACGTCGAGCGGAACGTTTACTATGACAAGACATGCTCGTCAGCGAATCGTTTCGAGGGGGAGGAAAGGGAATTTGTGGTCGAAACGAAAACCGACTCACATGATAACCAAATTCTCCAAACGGAACCCCATCCAAAAGCCCCATCCAACCAGCCACCTGTCGCATCAGCAACGGTGGATTTAATTCCCCCTAGCGAACCCCATACGGACACAGAAGACACCACCACTGAGGCCGAAAGGCGCCCCAAACGCATGCGAAAGCCGACGCAGAAAATCCAAGACTTGATGGATGGGACAGCCGTGGCGGCACGGCAGTCAAGATCTCACAAAGCGGCCATGAGGGGGTTACAATTACCCGACCAGGCCCCACCTGCACATGCTCACGAGCTCCCAGAAGATGTCGACAATCACATGCTTGAGGGGGAGGGAACGTCCGAATGGATCATGGTGGCAGATGGTGAGGAGGAATACTGCTTGGCAGCAGAGGTCAGCGAGGCGGAAGCACTGGATCCACGCGATATCAAAGAAGCGAAACGCCGTCCTGATTGGCCGCTGTGGGAGAAGGCTATCCAGGAGGAGTTAGATGTGTTGAAAGCTGCCGGGACATGGGAGATTGTTGACGCACCTGATAACGCCAATATCGTTGGTTCTAAATGGGTTTTTCGGGCGAAGAAGGACGCAGCAGGCAACGTAGTACGCTACAAGGCCCGCCTAGTCGCCCAAGGGTTTTCACAAGTCCCGGGAGTCGATTATTTCGACACGTTCGCGCCGGTTGCCCGTTTATCGTCCATACGCGCCGTTCTCGCCATAGCAGCTATTCAAGATCTCGAAATTCATCAAATCGATATCAAGGGCGCATATCTAAATGGAGTACTCACCTCCGATGAAATTATTTTCATGCGTCAACCGCCCGGATACGAAATCCCGAACACGAAGGGCAAAGTGTGCCGACTTCGCAAAACCTTGTACGGTTTGAAGCAGTCCGGACAACGGTGGTACCAGCGGCTAGTCGAGATAATGAAGAAGCTGGGGTTTGAAAGGTGCGAAGTGGACCAAGCCGTGTTCTTCAGGAGGAGGAAAGGAGACTTAATGATCGTGTTGGTTCACGTCGATGATTGCACATTGGTGGCGACGGCACTGCCACTGATCGATCAATTCAAGATTGGGATCTCAGGACACGTCGGAATAACGGACTTAGGCGAGCTCCATTGGATTCTCGGAATAGAGATCCGCCGCATCCGCGAGCAACGCACCATTCATCTTTCCCAACGTTCTTACCTCGAGTCCACACTCCGTCGCTACGGAATCGAAAATCTCAAGCCCGTATCTCTACCTATGGACACCAACACCCGTCTCACGTCCGCTCAATCGCCCTCGACAACCGAAGAATTCGCCAAAATGCGCGATGTACCTTATCAAGAAGCAGTCGGTTCCCTCATGTACGCATCACTCGGTACTCGCCCCGACATCACATACGCCGTGCAAGTCGTCTCGCGGTTTTCGAAAAACCCTGGCCTTGCACACTGGGAAGCCGTCAAACGGATTTTTCGTTATCTGAAGGGCACGAAGGAGTTGTGGCTGACATTTGGAGGAAAGGCTAAAGAGTTAACCGGGTATGCCGATGCCGATGGATCTATGGCTGAAGACCGCCATGCCATCTCTGGGTACGCATTTTTGCTTCACGGAGGCGCCGTTTCCTGGTCGACTAAACGGCAGGAAATCATTTCGCTTTCCACGACGGAAAGTGAATATATTGCGGCTACTTATGCATCAAAGGAAGCGTTGTGGCTACGCTCCCTTATTTCCCAACTATTCAACACCACTCTTACAGCCACGACTTTGTTTTCCGATAATCAATCTGCGATCGCCCTTACTAAGGATCATCAGTACCACGCGCGCACCAAACATATCGACATCCGCTTCCACTTTATTCGCTGGATCGTCGAAAACGGCTCCCTCCGGCTCATCTATTGCCCTACCGACGAGATGATCGCTGACACGCTTACTAAGGCCCTTCCATCGCCAAAGGTCAAGCACTTCGCAGCCGAACTCGGACTCGTATCGGTTTGAGGGGGAGTGTTGAAATACCGCCGGCAAACACGACACGGCCCGACGCGCCACAGGTTATGCGTTCACCTGCGCACGCCGCAATATATCAGTATGTACTTTATTGTTACCTCTCCGTTTCACTGCATTCCCCAGTAATGTACGCTTTACCCGTAATGTACATTCACCGTCTACTGCTCGGTGCCTTCGGGCATATTCGTTCGCATGTGATATCATATTATACACTTCGTTACATTCTACTAAATGCTCGCTACTCCTATTCGTTTAACGTAGCTAGTATATATTTCGAGTCGATCGTTCGAGCTCCCCTCAGTCGTTTGTCAAGCAAACAACTGAGGTGAGCAATAACCGAATACCTTATATTACGATTACTTACATTGTCTGTAGTCTTCGTCTTAGGTAATGAATATACTCTCAGTCGTTTGTCAAGCAAACAACTGAGTCTTCGTCTTAGTATTCCAATAGAGCCATCAACTTTGTCAACGGTCGTACTCTAAGGAATTTGTTCATGTTATGTCATTACGGCCATCACATCGCGTATACATGTCTAAACAAACGCGTCGCGGCGAGTCATGATGTGTTGATACGTTCCGGCCTCTTTTAGCCTCTTGCTACTCATCCATAATGTCTTCCGCACGCACGTACAGCTCGCGCAAGCGTCAAATACCCAGGGCACTATCTCCACCACCGCCTTCTTCATCTCCTCGTTCGGACCCCTCATCGCCGCCCGCTGCAACCCCCGCCACAAGTGGCACAAGACTCGGCAAGAGACCCCTCGCGGATATCTCTTCTCTCAAAGACAACTCCTCGATCTTTCCTCCACTTAAGCGCTTCAAGGGCTTACCACTATCATCCAGCGAGCAAAGGAAGAACACCGCAGGCTTTCCTCCGTACACATACATCCCCAAGAAGAAAGAGGATAAAAAGAATTCCAAGTCCATTGTCAAGCAAAAGACGCTCACTCAGCTCCATTTCTGTATCGATCAAACCATTCTGCGAACGTGTGCTTTATGCGACCTCACATACACCAAAGGCGCTCCAGATGATGAAGCTTTGCACCGCGCCCATTGTACACGAGTCCGTCAGGGTATGGAATGGGGTAGGGAGGAAGAGAAAGATCGCATAAGAGGTGGAGAGAATATAGTCGCGGAGGTAGCCAACGATGTCAAACTGAAGGTGGGGAAAAGGAAAGGCAGGATTGTATGTATCCCCGCTGATGTCAATGGGAAGCTGGGCGCAAAGGTAGCATTGTTCAATTATCCTGCATGAGTCAATCTCACCATCATCCTATCAGATCACCACGCTTCTTCGAACAATAAATCTCGCCCTTTCGTCACCCGACATGCAAGCCGAAGCGCTGCGCAACTCCAAAGTCTACTTGTTTCTCCTCCCACATGAAACAAATCTCCAGCGTGAACGTATCGTAGGATGTGTCGTCGCCCAACACATCTCAACCGCCATGGCCATCGTTCCCAGTCTGCCTGCCTCTCCCCAATCCACCTCTCCCAATCCAGCGACACTAATCTCCGTTGATGCCTCCTCAAACCTTTTCTGCGATCCCACACCCCTAGATACCCCAATGGGTATTCCCCGCCTCTTTGTTTCCTCCAGCCATCGTCGTCTGGGTATTGCGCACAGCTTGCTCACGGCAGCAGCGAAGACCTTCATCCACGGATGTCCTGTCGATCCGAAGAAAGGCCAAGTCGCCTTTACGCAGCCGACCAACAGCGGGCAAGCAGTCATGTGCGCCTGGGGTGAAGGTGGGGTCCGGATCTACGAAGAATGATGACTTAATGTACAGTGAATACTCCGGATGTAAGATATAGATGTATGGACTTGCACTTCAATAGAATAACATTGTTAATAATGTTGCTTCCTCACATGCACGATGCAATGTCTATGTTCTGAAAACCGACAGGTATTAAGCCAAGTTACAAGGACAAGCCCCAGGCCAAGGTAGTTATTGAAAGGCCTTGGGACAGAAATGTGGATAGTTTCTTAATGCGAAGCTGAGATTATTGAGGCGATGAAACGGGTTCATTATTATGGTATCATTACTAAAAAAATCCATGCCAGATCACTACGTGTAAGTCTGATCATCCCTGCCATAGAATATGTATCAAGCCATCCTCTAAAACCCAGAGCATCTAAAGCATTGCGGTGGCAGGAGAGCAGTTGACGCCAATGAGTTGGTCTGCACGTACAAGATATTAGAATGGCCGCATAACAAAAGATCTATCAAGACAACTTACTGGTGTCGTTCTTCTCGCAGCAGACTGGGGACGCGGAACTGCGAGAGTAATAAAGTAATGAGCAATCGGGAAAGTAAGTGTATAGAAGATAAACAGCTTACCAGCTAGCACCACTGCCAACACCAATGACGGTAGCAGGTGTGCAACCTACACCGAGCTGACCGGTCACGGAAGAGACGGCGACACCGACAAGGGCGGCAATGTTCTGCGCGTCGTAGGTACCGACTTGGTGAATTTTGTTGCAGCACTGAACGGCGCCGGTGTTGCAGCTATACGAGGTCGCGCTGACGGAGAGAGCAGCGACGGCGATGACGAGAAGGGTGGCAATCTTGGAGAACATGATTATTTCGTAGAGAGAAAGCGTGGATGAGGATGAATTGAGTTTTGAGTGGTTGAACGGGGCTGGTAGTTCGACTGGAGATTGGAAGGTGAAAGTGGGGCTGCCTTTATATGTTCCAGAAATATAAGGGTTGATACAAGAACCTCGGGACCCCAAGTGAAGAGTCACTAGTATATTGGGTGAGTATTTGCTACGGCAAACGTAACTTTTGAAATTTTGTGAATCCCGTCGCGTCGTCGTCACTCCATCGGGGCCAAGACATTTGATCACGACACCGCGCGTGAACCGAATCTGGCTTAGCCCTTGCCAGCACCCCCGCTTATGACAGTTTTTTTGACGTTACGATACCGCGCTAGAAGCCTAAAGTAAGAATGAAGCAACCTCACAGATGTTCGGTTCCGTGGCACCATATACAATTAATTCAAAGCCAAATACATGTTACAGGGGCAAGCTCTTTGCTTCCCGCAAACACAATAATCGCATATGAAGCAACGCACATAGTAAATGTACCTTTTTGAACTCCTGTGTACAATATATTAGAATTCGGGCAAGGAATATAAGCCACGGACAAAAGGCGAGGATCGCTCGGCAAATGTCCGAGTCAGGGTCGGGTTCCTCACCGAGGCGAGAGCTTCTTTATTTACTGCCGGAACATGACGTACGAGTCGACCCTTGGTTCTATGTATACACTAATCTGGCACTTCTTGATGCAGGCGCCGGCCATTCAAGATCGACTTTGTTGGAGAAACTTCAATGCAAGCCGAGCAACACATACCCAGGTATTCTTTTTTTGTTTTTGTTTTTGTTTTTGACGAAATGGCTCAAGCTGCCATCATTGGAGCACCAACCTGGTTTCTACCAGGACCAGGAAACAACATCACTGACGCAAATGGACAATCCTTTGCAAATCAGTTGGACAGGAGTCTCCATCTAGACCTAAGCCGATTAGGAATTACCATTTCCATAAATAGACAACTCCGCTCGGTTTTTTTATGACACGTCTAACATATACATACAAGAGGTGTCAGATCCACAGATCGCGGCCATGGTTCACACGCATGAGGGTACCACCCTCGTACCATATTGGGAATTTCGCACCTCACGGCCCGGCAGGGCCTGACACGGCTGTTCTGTGAGATCCCACGGCAAGATTTCGGCATTCGGTGAAAGTTGCGCATCCAATGTTCATCTGTGCAGTACCTTTCATCAACGCGTTCTAACCTCCAGACACAACCGTCTTCCTCAACTCGCACGATTTCCTTCGGAAAATGGTCAACTAACACTGTACATAGTGTTTCACACTCTCTTTCTTCGTCTAATGCTCCACTACCACCTTCGTTTAATCAAGCCTCCTACAATACTCCCACTGGCAACACTTCTGTTAATCTCTCGGCCTTCCTCACAACTCTAACTGCTACATTTGACGAGAATACCCCACCTCTCGAAAGAGGTAACACTTCCCAAGGCAATTCTTTGACATCTCATTATTCACTTCTACCTTCCCCAATCCATCTACCAACATCATGTGATCTACCTACTCATCTACCAGCACTACCGGCTCCCTCTATTCATCTACCGATACCATTGAATCACTCCCCACCATCCATGGTTTGGAACTTGAATACCAGTACCAACGTTTTTCTATGAGACATTATCCTTGACATTTGCTTGAAAACAACTTGAAATTAGCGTGGTGAACGGATTTTAACGTTATGAATGTACCTACCTAAAATGCAGATTATTGTATAAAGACGCGAAAGGAGGTTCCTCTTATCTACAACTGTTCAGAGTCGACGATGGCGCATGTCGAGCGGAGTTGTTTGAATGTGATGTGCCGTACCCCATGCCGCTGGAATGCCGATCCTCGGATATCACCGGTTGTGCTTTGTCATGGCTGGATCTGAGGGCCAGAACCAGCGGATCTGACACCTCTTGTATACATACGCATGCGGCAATAACGGTAGGGTCAATTGTATTTATGATTCGCTTCCAAGCCACCGAAGAGCATTTCAAGTTACATAATCTTAGATTTGTATCACTTCTGAGGCGGGAGATGTCGATGAGGGGTTGAAGACAGAAGCGAGAAAAACTAAGTATATTCATTTTTCTCTTATTTCACCAACACCTATATTTCTTGAACGTATAAAGGCAGCCCCACTTTCACCTTCCAATCTCCAGTCGAACTACCAGCCCCGTTCAACCACTCAAAACTCAATTCATCCTCATCCACGCTTTCTCTCTACGAAATAATCATGTTCTCCAAGATTGCCACCCTTCTCGTCGTCGCCGTCGCTGCTCTCTCCGTCAGCGCGACCTCGTATAGCTGCAACACCGGCGCCGTTCAGTGCTGCAACAAAATTCACCAAGTCGGTACCTACGACGCGCAGAACATTGCCGCCCTTGTTGGTGTCGCCGTCTCTTCCGTGACCGGTCAGCTCGGTGTAGGTTGCACACCTGCTACCGTCATTGGTGTTGGCAGTGGTGCTAGCTGGTAAGCTGTTTATTCTCTATACACTTACGTTCCCGATTACTCATTACTTTATTACTCTCGCAGTTCCGCGTCACCAGTTTGCTGCGAGAAGAACGACACCAGTAAGTTGTCTTGATAGATCTTTCGTTATGCAGCCATTCTAATATCTTGTACGTGCAGACCAACTCATTGGCGTCAACTGCTCTCCTGCCACCGCAATGCTTTAGATGCTCTGGGTTTTGGAGGATGGCTTGATAGATATTCTATGGCAGGGATGATCAGACTTACACAGTGATCTGGCATGGATTTTTTAGTAATGATACCATAATAATGAACTCGTTTCATCGCCTCAATAATCTCAGCTTCGCATTAAGAAAGTATCAACATTTCTGTCACAATGCCTTTCAATAACTACCTTGGCCTCGAACTTGATGGATAGAGACCTTGAGAAGGTAATCAATGGCCAGTGGCAGCGTAGCGAACGGCTTGTAATTCTAGAAAACTTTGTGAATGTTGGGTAGTCTCCATATTCAACATAGCTCAGATGTTTAAAATCTTGGCTGGCACATATCTCATTATCTTTGAGACCAGAATACTCCAATGTGGAGAGGTTGCCTTATAAAATTCTGCCGCTGATAAAAATGAGGGCGTCACAGTCATCGCCAATCTTCATATCGCAAACCATTATACTGGAACTAACATAAAAATCATAATCGTATGTCACAGCGGACAGCCTCATGGCGATTCGCCTAATGAGACGAGGACAGGAATAAAGGGGAATCGAGCACTTTATATAGTGATAGAATTGAATTTGTTTGCAAATTATAGTCTAGTGCTCAAGACACCATCCTTATGTTAGCACCAAAACAGATAACGAAAATCCATACAACTACGTCTTCCACAATCCCAAGGATGTAAGAGTACCACTCAACCCAAGGAACGTACTCCGTATTGATAGCCCCACGCAGGCGATTAGGATAACAATGGCCATGTCAAACCCAAGCCGCCCTGTCGAAGAAAAAATCAGCTCGACATTCCAAGTTGAAAGCCCGAAAAGGAACCGGCAATGAAGGAGAAGCTCACCAGGTTATATAGGGTTGGAAAGTGATCGACTTGCAACAGGAACATCCACATCTCTCTCCGAGGTACTTGCATCCATAGGTTTCACCGTGGCAATCACACCCTGATGCTCATCATCACTGCGCTCCTTTGAAATAATCATCCTTCCATCGACAGAACTTGAAACATCCTTCTGTGCCAACTCGGATACAAGCGTCTCCTCCAAGGTTCCTTTCCCGTCGGGTTGCAGTGCCAAGGGCAAACACGTTCCACCACTCGCCAGGATACCCTTTGAGCGTTCGTCCTCAAAGTCGACATCCTCGGTGGTCCGCCTTCTCTGACCCCAAACCGAAGCGCTCCTTCAAGCAATCAATGTATTGCTGTTGCCTCGTTGTTGCATCCTCCCCATAACCACTAGCATCTTCGACTATAACTTCAAGAGGACGACGCCAGTCATGAGTGTCAAAACCGGGCTTCAAACTAGCATGCGTAGAGAATATGCGCGGTGTAGAACTATGCATCGATGCTGTTCTTGTTGCCACTGCGGGGCCTTGGAATTCTGGAGCTACCAGCTATAGCCGAGGTCGAGGCTTTCATCAGGAATAAGGAAAGAGGGGCCGATGCACAATAGAAATGGGATGGAGTGCATTTTTAATCCAGCACGATGAGTTGGTCTGTATGACGTTACCGTGCTGGAACGAGGCTTCCGCCTGCCGTTACGGTAGACCAGAAGTTCTGCGGTGAGAGTGTTAATGAAATTGAAATTAAGGACAAATGAATTGGTTTCATGAAGAAATACTAGAACGAGGAGACCAGCAACAGGAAAAGAAAAGAGTGACGTAGCTTCCAACAAGGCAAAATAACAGAAGAGACGCCGTGCGTTTGGAATATCACAATGGTATCATCAATTGAGACCGAATCTGCTACAATAGACCGAAAGGAAAGAAAATCCCATGCTAACGAACATTCAGCAACATATTAACGAAGACAACGAAGTCGTGCCTCACTATGTATGCCACTGGCCACCGAGCGCACTCAGACCTTGCAACAAGTTCAAGAATCATATATCCACCTCATAATCAAAGCCATCCGTATACCCCGTATACCCAAACCCATCAAGATACCCATTGCCATTATCTCCAAACCTCCACTTCATCAACGCAGGCCGAGCAAGCACAATACACGCGCTCGCCATCCCGATGCATAGGGCAACTATCAGGAGAAAGTCGCGTGCTGTTGCAGGTACCCAGATTAGTCTAGTCTTCAGCTTTCGGAGGAGAGACGTACAGAAATATCCTTCATGAACGACCCTTGTCGAGTCCCAGCCCCGATTTTGTCGCGTGTTCGTACGAGTCGTTCTTCGAGTGGCACGATCGCGATCGTTGGTCTCTCCTGAGCTGCGCGTTTTACGGTGCCGCGTGTCTGCCCCCACCTCAGCTGACGGCAGACGTGAGGTTGATGCTACCATTTCTTCAAGTTTCTGTTGAGGAGCCCTGAGAGTCTGCGGTGCTGGGATAGCGCGAGTCTGCGTACGCGGCATCTGATCCACATTCATATCGCGTATTCGCCGTCGAGGACTAGGACTCGGGGATCTTACACCTGCCGACGGTGACCGTGACCGCGACCGAGAAGAAAGCCGCATCCGAGAAGAAATACCACTAGTATCCCCTACTGTCGCCCTCCTTGTCGATTCCACCTCGGGCTCGCTTCCGCTCTCACTCTCAGTCAACCCGAATCCTGAAGAACTCGACTCGCTACCCAACACCCGGCCCAAATCGAACCCAAACTCAAAGCCTGTCCTCGAATCACCATCGTCGTACTCGCTTCCACCCGGTCGTTCATGGTACTCGACGTGGGCATTGTCTAGTCCAAGCCCAATGCCGCTGTCTAGGTGAGCGGTTGATTCCTTGTCCCGTGGGCTTCCGCGATGCAAGCTGCCGTTGGGGTTTTCGTCTACCTTCCTCGGGGCAGGCGATGAGGCGAGGGAGGTCGATGCTGAATTTGAGGCGGATGAGGAGAGGAAGAAAGCCATAAATTGGGCAGAAGGAGGTGTGGCCGAAGCATGGCTGTTAAGGGGTCCTGCTTAAGCGAGCCGGGCCTTCTTTTATAAGATAAGATCAGATCTTCTCACAGACTGCGTGCTCAATATGTCTTTCCAAATTCCATTCAGCCCACCGCACAATTATATGGTGAAGGACATCTTCACTACCTAGTTCAGAACAGCCTAAAGGCTCCGAAATACGTGCAATATCTTTCCGACATCCCCGAAGCATCTGTTTGCTCGATCTGCATACACATTGCAAGTCAGAGTTGCATGCATTTAATTTCTCCTCGACTTCCTCATTTCACCGACGTCATGCTCCTGAGCTCATGTCAAAAACTGGATTTCCTTTAATTCTTCTCACAGTTGAAGTCAACATAGGAAGAATGTTGACGAGAAAGGAAGAAATTGAATGATCGATCCAGTCTAACACAGCCATGTATTCGAAGTCTGTCGCGAGTTCATCAGAAGTACTCCAGATTATGACGGTCCGGAAAACGAGTTTCTACAGAGAAATATTCAAGGTATAACAAAAAAAAAACAAGTTCATCGAGAAGATATACTCCTTCCACATCAAATGGGGACAAACGACAAATCCTACAAAGTTTCTCCATAAGCTCCATCTCGATAACGAAAGGAATGGGCTTACGACGAATACGGTGGGTCCAAAGCTTTGGCCGAACGCGGCCTTGTCGCCCGTGAAGATTAGAACGTCTATCGCACAACCGTCACAAATATTCATCCATCATTCCAAAGAAAAACCGTACCTGTAATGTATCCGATATATGTTATGGGCTTCCCCAAATCCGTGTTGATCCACTGCGCAGTAATACCCCCCGTCATCGGGTCAAAAGTCCACTACAATGCGTATTTTGTTTTGATTATTTAAGACAACCCAGCTCAGTATGTGGAGCACTCACGATGGCACTTTCGGAACCTTCTTCCATGCTGGTTGCATCCGTGTAGCTGTTACCGACAAAGACAGCAGGCGAACCAGGCGGAGTTGCTCCGCTTCCCCCGATGTAGGCGTAGCTGCGGGAGTCAACCATGAATGAATGGGCCTTTATGTGGGTGGATACGGAAATGATTATGCTCACTTGCCAGATCCAGGGTTGATGTTCGGGGTAGCGCTAGAAAAGCCGACGATACCACCCAGTAAAGGGTATGCAGAAAGGCCGTTCTACGCAGAGTGTCATTCAAATACCCATGTTCATGCTAAAAGTGTACTGACCGTGGCTGTGATATCGATCGGGGTGGTGCTGCCGGAGGCAATCGTGAAGGTGACTTCCAGGCGCGCATTGGGATCGTTGGTCAATCCGTATTCGCCAAAGCGGTTCATTATCGTCCGGACAAAGCCTATCGACAACCCAGTGGCTTGATCAGTGGCCCGGATGTACCCAGCAAATCTAGAACCAAGATAACTCGTCAACCGACGTCGGTCGTGCAGGGCTGCAAGATACGTACGTGGAGGGTACAGCAGACGGCGCGGAACGGGCAACCTCTGCATGACGGTCATTTCCATTCATATCGCATTGTTTAGACACTGCGAAGTACAGTAAAGAAAAACAAACGTACGTGTACCGGTCCCCCTTCTGCGCGGCGGTTTCAACGGGAGTCCCTCAGCAAGACGCTGGGCATTCGTTAATTCCACTTCACGCGTGGCACGATGTGCAGACGACGCATCGTTGGCGTGCGTCGTGAGTACAGACGTAGGCGGATTCAACGAAAGACCGCGGGGGGAGAGTTGGGGCGTGGCGGAGGCGAGGAGAACGCTTGAAGCTAGAGCGCTGAGGAAGAAGAGCTTGGGGAACATTTGAAGGGACAAGAACGAGAACAAGAACAAGTAAGTAAGGAGCGTGGGGTGTTCAAACTGAACGAGAACAGCGGACTCGAGGTCGTTGATACTTTAAGGCGAAAAATAACTATGCCTTATGCCTTGAATGTTGAAATGGAAATGGTCAGCCGCAGTGCGGCAAATCTCAGGAACAAATTATCAAAATTTCAAATCCGTTCGCCAAGCCGGCAAAGTCCTCCACTTTCTGAGATCGGACGTTGGTGGAGCATTCAAAAGCATGTATGATCACTGAGCATGCGTATGATTCGACTCAGAGACCGAGTGGGAGCTCGCATGGCGGGGTGATGCTGGTGAAGGTGCAGGGAGGGGGAGACGGGAGACATATTCTGTCATATTTCTGAGGAGAGCATCAAGGTACCGAGGAACAGTGGCGTCTTTTGTCTTTGGGCAGTTAATTCCGGGCTCCAAATCTTAGATGGAAACTAGTCACTACTACATAGTCAGCATGGGTGACGCGATAAGAGAGGATAAGAGGGAGCAAGAGCAACGCTTGGTACGCTTGGAAGTTCGGCATATCAACGTCCACACGAAATCCTGTTATTTTTGGACTTGAAGCTTGAAGCCCATGTAGCCTGTGGGCTCCTGTGGCTTCTTAGTGGTGGACCTACGAAGTCCTCAACAGGCAGAAGAGGAAGGAAGAGGAGAGAGCAAGAGACGGATGATGAAACTGGGCGGCTACCGGCCTCTACCAGAATAGGGGTGCTCACAGTAGCATTTTTCAGCATTTTTTGGTCTGTTTTTCGGTTCATTTTTGTTCATCTTTACCGCAATGAAAGAAAGTTTGGCAGTAAATTGAAAGAAAAATCAGTGAAAAATGGAATGAAAAATGAACCAAAAACGACTACTGTGAACAGTGTTGACTTGACCCCATTGACCGGGGTCAGTCAATAAAGGTTAATGGGGTCAAAGTCACGCCGTTTGTTTATTCATTATTTATTTTGATATCACAGCCATCTACATCAGCAAAATGTCAAAATGCTTGTCCGCTTTTTAGCGCTTTTTACTTGTGGCAAGTCGAAAAAGCGAAAAGTAGAAAAGCTATCAATGTATGTACAGATTTTGTACAAGACTACATAAAAAGGTTAATCAGAAAGAAATTCATGACAATGGTGATCTATATATGGGTTTATAAAATAATGGTCGAACTCATCCAGTGAATTTGTGTGTGTGATAAACTCAGGGAGAAATCCAACACCATATTTCGGAAGAAGATGAGCACCTCAAGCAATACTTTTGAGTGGTATGACTTGGACTGGCTGATATGCCCGTGTACCCTCAGGTTTGACCACCCACATGCCCGTATCTGGATCACAATCATCAGAAGCCGGCAAGTACCAGCTCACAAGCGCACATGGGACCGTTTCCTGACTATCCTCATCATCAAATGAGAAGAACAGATGCACTCGGGCTATGAGCATCCCTTGCATCCCAGGTTGACTTTCATCTTGGACCACAAATACGGTATTGCGGCGTGAGTGTCCATACCATAAGGGATTGTACCGGATTTGCTGGCGATACATGCCCCCGGCACCACAAAGGTCACTAGGTGCGTAGAATCAAGCGATTGCTGAATGGACGACGTGAATTTTACCAGTAAAACCGATGCGGACAGCAACATCATTAGAAACTTGACGGTGGGGGTGTTTTCGGGTATAAAGAAAGGTCTTGAAGGCCAGAGGGAATTCGGGTTCATTAGGTACTCTGCCAGCTTCTCTAGTCGCTTTGGGTATTGTTGCTCTAGTAAAACGGCAGAAATAAATCAGACTACTAGACATAGAAGATAGACTGATGGAAACACACCATATCTGGCTGCCAGCACAACAGATGAAAGTGCCTGAGGTCCATCCTCGGGTCCAACATCATTGAAGCCCTCTTCAAACTCTCTATGCGTATCCCTGACTTCATCTTTGCCTTTGTCGATATCCATTTCATTGTTGGCAGAGTTGGATGGTGGTTTGTCATCACTGTTGCGTGGTTGTAAGTATGTGCTCGCCGTACTACCAACAAGTAGCTGCTCTTGCAAAAATTTTCGGCGCAGAGCTGCCAGCTTTTCCATACAAGTGATAGTCCTTAGCATCTGGACAAGGGCACTGAATCAACTTGATTGGCGCCATGGTTCCTTGACAGCCTTGATGTGCTTTGACTCTGTAATCAAGGAGCATAAACCAGGGGTGATCCAAAAAGAGCAATAGAAGGGATATAATGAGGCAAAGCATGCTGACGTGAAGGATATTGATGTTCAAACACGTTCAGTGATGAATATACACCGGAGGGTGTGAAAGCGGGCCAGGAGATCTTGAGCAGTGGATAAAGCTGAGCTTGTAATTGCATTACAACGGAAAATGTAACAGAGCTCCATAAATGTTGAGATTGCCTGAACCATTTCTGACGGGACATGTCCAGCTATTGCAGCGGCATAAACCTATTGATTATTCAAGTTAGAAAATTCAGCAAGCCCAAGCATAGAAGTATCGATGACATTACCTTCATCAATGCTTTTGAATCATCTCCCGTCCACTGTTCAAAGTTTTGGCCATCACTAAAGCGTCGAAGACCTGCGTACAGTGGAACCACAGATATTCTGGTTCAAACAATGAGATTTTGTATCGTTCGGGTAATAATCTAACTTACCGTTGATCAATATCATGTATAATCTCCATTGCGCGAGTTTCACCATCACGGATATAAAGATACTTGTTTACCCAAGTAACCAAGTGGTCCTTGAAATTCCCTTTGATGAGTTGGTGAAGTAGATCTGGTGAAAGCAGAACATGGATATCCGCTTGTGGAAATGAATGTGTAAAAGGCTAAAGTTTGATCAGATAACTTGATAAACACGTACAAGATAATACTTACCACGACGTCAGTTCGAATTCCATAATAATCCCACACGGTACCAGGATCAAAACACTCAATAATCAGATCAGTTTGTTCATGCCTTCGACGACGTGTAGCGTTGAAATTTCCATCAAGATTATTTGGTCTCGCTTCACATCTAGATATATACAACAAGCTTAGCAATGTCAAAGACTAGAAAGAAAGAATAATACATACTTTGGACACCATCCTTGGACAATTCCTGCAAGCCAGACCTGCTCGGGATAGTCTGCAATATACGGCCCTAGACTGTAAATAGCCCTTCGGAAGTGACCATCAGGGCAACGGACAACCTCTGGTACTGTCATTCCTGCTCGAAGAGGTTCGAAGATCCAAGCCAGACAAGCATGATACAATTGTCAAGCAAATTGTTGAAATTCGGGACGCTTTGCTTCTTGCTTGTTTGCTAGATTTCGGAGTATTAGAAAATAGTCAAGCTGGGAAGCAGATACTCACTTTTGGGAATTGGAAGGAAGGCAACTGGCAGTACTGAGTTTCCATGGCCACGACAAGCTGTGTTTGTGTGGATTCCAGGTGATTGATATACAGGATGATACTCTTGATGTCCCGTTGCGACTGAAACTGTTGTTTTGTCGCTTCCAGCTACAATAGGCACCAACATTGATCCATGTGTGCGTGGGTCCTCAGGAATAGTGTCCTAAAGTTGAAGTAATCAGTGCTTGAAATCAGCAAGTAAAATTGGGGTCATACTGCTTTGTTCCATACCCAATCTCTTGACATCAGATTAGACCAAATACGGTCACCTTTGCTGTCAAACTGACAATATGGCTTTGGATTAAATTGATTATTGAAGTCGGTGGTGGCAAGTTGGTTATGCAGGAGTCTGCAAGAGTCTTGCAAACATAGTTTGTATGATTGAGTCACCCACTTGGGAGGTCAATCACCCAATGGACCATTGTAATTGAGTTCCACCGTAATGAATGGAGCATCTGCTTCCTGTATTGAATCAATTGTTCCGTACATTTCATCTGCCTTGGACCACGGTAACGGTGTATCATTGCCAGCTTTAAGCCTTTCTGCCAGCCATAGATCAAGCCCCTTACCAATCTTGCAAGCAGAGGATTGGAGCTCTACAAAATGGTAGTATGCCCAGTCAAAAGCGAGCCGGTCCTCAAAGGGGTGCCAGCATT
This sequence comes from Crassisporium funariophilum, assembly GCA_014925845.1. NCBI lineage: Eukaryota > Fungi > Basidiomycota > Agaricomycetes > Agaricales > Crassisporiaceae > Crassisporium > Crassisporium funariophilum. The sequence goes on from JACGCL010000007.1 coordinate 1,197,669, forward strand.
TATTTTTGGTCACATTGGGAGCAGCACAAGGTGGTGGCTGGGTGTATGGAGGAAGAAAGGTCCCATTGATATTGCACGGTAAAGCTAAGGCAGGCGCAGAAAAGTCAGACCAACCAAACAGCCAAAGATCTAATAGACATACCATTAAGCTTTGGATGGTATTTTGTTGTGAAATCAAGGCTTGGATCCAGTTCTGAGTCGGGCGAAAGCACGCAATGATGAGTATTACAATGCTGGGTACGGCCACCTTGACTCTTGAATGTGCAATTGCAGCCTTGATGAGTGCACGGAAAGTCAGACGGGGAAGCCATTGGAATATGGACACGAAATGTGGATATAGGAAAGTTTGAGTAATATTGAAGCTTGAGCGTGTGTTGTCACGCCCGAATTATGAATATACAAAAATCAGATGATTTACCACGCTTCACCACAGGCCATCCCATGCAAATCCCACCCAAAAGACACGTCAACTCTTCCAGTTCCAAAACCCTTCGCTTCATCTAGTCAAACTTGGACCCTCTCATATAACTTCAAAATACCTGCTCAAAAGTCATTCACATCAGATGCCTTGCACCCGAAAGGCTGGACAGACTGACCAAGATGTTCCCACTGGGCACATAGAAGAGCCGTCTGGCAGCAAGTCCAACGTTGGCCAAGTTTCGAAGGCTGTAACTAAAGCATCAGCAAAAGGCAAACATGGTTGTGATGCAGTTGACAAGCCTCCAGCCCCAGACATTGACACAGAGCAATTAGCACCTCCTAAACGAGCACGAACAGCAAAAAAGAATTTGTCAGTACCTGAAGACAAGCCTGCTGCCCGACACTCTGCCCGCAATAATGTTAAGGCACCAACAATGGCACCAAAACGGAAGCGGCAAACCAAGGAACAGATTGCCTCAGACAATGCAGCAGCCAAGATAGAGAAACTGCGCCTCAAAGTGCTCGAGGAAGAAAAACGTGAACAAATGAGGCAACTGGACCTTGAAGAAGACGTCAATAGGATTGATGAAGATACAGGAATGATTCGCAAATTTACTGACCTTGATCAAAAGTCGGGCTCAAGCAAAGAAGAATTTGATGGTTATAACAATGTGGTATCAGATTTGGACTCCTCGAATTCTGAGGAAGACATATCAAAGATTTGTCAGACTCCTGCAAACAATCTCAAGGTCAGAATACTCATGATGTCAACTTCTCAGACTGACCTTGCTTTTGTAGAGAAACCATAATGCTTTGCAGAAAAGGCCTGAAGTTACAGTAGATGGGAGGAGACAGAAAAGTGGGGGTGGGAAGAAGTAAGTCAAATACTTTGGACTATAAGTGGACTCGCCTCATGGATTGTTGCGTTGAACAAAGCATGTTACCTTTGCATCAGGCCTTCGTTCTGATTGGAAGTCCCAATCCGGCGCTATTAAAAAGGCTCTGAAAAAACATGTTGAAGTTATTTTGGGAGGCCTCGGAGATTTGGATATTGATGGCGCAGGTACAAAGAGTAGCTCGAGCAACCGGAATACAGTCTCAGAGCTAGAGCTGGCCTTGAACTTGAAGGATAAGAAGATAGCAAAACGAAATGGCTTGCGCCAGAATGAAGTATGTGGGCCGTTATCTCGTGATTTGTAAATTCCTGATAACAAAACAAAAATAGCTTGTGGTTGTTGCTTCAAGCGACTCTGAGTCAGAGGACTTTTCTCCTTTGAGTCAACCCCATCCACACCCAAAACCTTCCACGAAGAAAATCGACGCGAAGACACGTAAAGTCAAGCATGAACCTGCTGAACGTCCTCTCAAAGCCGTCTCCAGACCCGCCACTCAAAAAGTGAAGGCTCAACAGTTGAATGCAAACAATGTTCAAATAAACGGTCTTGCAGAGTTTATGAAACCAGAATGGCGTAAATCCATCCTTCCAACTCTCTATGACAAATTCTTTTCCTCGAAAGACCCATATTCTCAGTTTTTCAAGGGTAGCGACGCATTTGTTGCTCTGTTGCAGAGCATTATCGATGAGGTTTTCCCTGGTTTCACTTACATAGTACAAGCCAATAATGCCCTTCATCATATTGTAAGCTCTTACTCTGTTCCGGCAGCATGTACGCCTTGTCTAAACATACTTAATTCTAGGCATATAACCGAATCAACAAAAAATGTTCTCACATAGGCGCTGCGGCCGTTGAAGCTGTGAACAAGCACATCAGCATTGTCACAGCTCAGAGCGGTGAAAGAGCAGCACGAGAGTGGCTTCGTTGGGCTGTGCGTGCTGACGGCCCACTCTTTTTCAAAGTGCCCGTCCCTATGGACGCTCCCGTCAATTGCACGGATCCCAAGTACAAGGTGAGTCATTCTCCTGTTTTTGAGTTTTCAAGCTTGAGATTGACCAACCTCGTAGCACCCTGAAGGCCGCCTGCTCTCGAAGTTCATAATCAAACTTGCAGCGCCGTGTCTTCGCCTTCAAAAAGGCTCAGTTTCCAAAAATGGTTATCCAAAGGGCCTCTTTGCACTTATCTTGACTGCAGTATGTTTTTCACTCCAATACTGGTGTATATGTCTCAAATCAGTCTTTTAGCTCGAGCGTGCAGTATGGTTGTGTTTGAAACCCTCCAAAGAGATCAAGGAATTTTTGAATGAGGCCTGGGGCTCGGAGGTTACAGTATATCGCTCAAGCCTCCGTGCTATTGATGAGGCTTGTTGGAAGGAGATTTCCGACACATGTGGTGCAAAGGAGGGGGCATTGGATGACTTGGATGATGAGAACAACGCCGACTTGTCGCTTCTCGACAACAATCGCGCATTTTTGTTCGATTTTGCAAGTCCCAGCAAGCCTTGAGCTTGAATCATCACGCAGTTCTGGTTTTAGAATGAAGAAAACAGAGTTCCCACTAACTTAGTACACTTTTTATTACTTTTCAGCGCTTTGGGGGCTTTTTGGAAGGCCTACTTAAATAACCTACTTTATGTCAATTTGTACCTAGCTTTTTCTAACCAATGCTTTTATGCCTTTTTATGCCTTTTTACGCTTGCACAACGCGAAAAAAGCAAATTGACAAACTTCTGATGACTAGGGACACTTCCTTTTTTGGGTTAAAAAGCGCCAGTCATGACCTCCATAGTGCTTCATTTGTGGTCACATTTGGGGCACATTCAGGGTGTACTCATGGAGAACATGACTAGTTTAAAAGTAGATAAATTATGAAGAATTCTATAAATACAGGCTGGTGTGGTCAAGATGGACATCAAGTGAATCCAGCTTGCAGAAGGGCATGGAGTCCCCATCAGTGGAAATTTCATGCTGCACTTCCTGATCCCACCAACTTCCATGCACTTGCAGACTTGCTCATCAATGAAGCCAATGGTGATGACATTGAACCCAATCCTAACCAAGCTACATTGTACATAGTTCTCCTAACAAGTTGATATTGTGTTTGGTCAATGTTTGGTTATGGTCAGGTGTGCACCAGAACTCAGTTTCCGGAATAGCCGGTGTTGCATGATGGGGTCATTGACCGGGTCAGTCAATGAACAGGATCTGACCCTTGAATCATTGACCTTATTGACTGACCCAGGTCTGACCGGGGTCAATGACAACACTGCTTTGTGGAAACGGCAAGATGGATAAAAAAAGAACAAAAAAGGAACTTTTGGAAGTGTTTTGGCAGAGCAGCAACTTTATAAGTCCGCTGTTATAAGTCCGCTCTCATACTTGTGTTGTTGATTCCACTGATAAATCTCATAGCTATCTTTATGAGTCCTATTTATAGGAAGAGTTCTTTTGAGAGCAAGAGCAAGCTCGGGTCTCTGATGGACCAGCACTGGTGATGTCCAAAAATTGGTGCCAGTTGTCCGCCTTCCTTTTTGGGTTTCCATTGTTCCATAGGGTGTCGGAAACGCACCTGCCAATGACGTGCCAGTGTCGCCCAAGACATACTGCACAAGCCGACGGGCCGTCGGTGCTTGTGCCTGCGCCAAAAACCTGGCCTTGACCGCGTGTATGAGTCGAGGCTTTTCAAGTTGGCAAGCGTGATTGCTGCCGGTGTCTGGTGTCACAATCTCGGTTGTGGGTGGGGGATCTGGATGGCAAGCATGCCTTCCTTTGGTAAGGGGAGTTGTTCTCACATGTCATCCTGGACTTTTGTGGGGTTCTATTAGCTGATGAGGAAGCCTGCAACATTTTGAATGATGATAGGGCTTCTGACATCTGTCAGAGCGGGATTCGGACCAATGGGGCACATCACGCGGGTAGTTACATTGGGATGTATTATGGAGCATCAGGTTGAGATACATGAAGTGATCCGACAATGGAAATAATGGGGTCAAGGGGTGGGAGTGTGGAAAGCACATGGGCGGCACAGAGGAGCGGTGTAGCAAGTGGAGGCAGGTGCGTGCCATTGATAGTTCACGGCGTGTGCATGTGATTTTGGGAGGGGATAGCAAATGTGGCAGGTGTGTCAGAGTGTTTGTGACATATTGCGTAGTTGTGTGGCGGGGCAATGTGCAATGTGGTGTAGCGTGTGGCATGTAGCGTGTGGTGGGAGTAGTGTGTAGCGGGTGTAGCAAGTGGCAGGTGTAGCATGTAGCGGTTGTGGTGTGTAGCGGGTGTAGCGTGCAGCATGTGGCAGGATGTAGCGTGTTTTTGTTTGTAGCGTTTTTGATAGGGAGTATATGAAGGGGATGTTGAATACCCGCTCGTCGCTTTCTTTCATGCTGTCCTTCCAGCTGCAACGGACCCGTGCTTGGTATGTTAATACTATCTGCTTTACGTGCTTGCAGTCGATGTAGGGGCTATTCTCCAGTTTGATGAAGAATTGGACAAGGGCTTGAGTGTGTTTGGCGGGCCATCCTGCTTTGAGCATGTATTGAACAAAGGAGCGGTGGGCGTAGTGGAACTGCTCCCATGTTATGTTGTTGTCCTGTAAGGCGCGTTTTGAGGCTTGAACAGATGCTACTGGTCGTAATGTGACCAATTCCCCAATCTCGCTCATGCCGAAGGAATCATCGGCCTCTGTGCAATGAGTTTGCTGAGTGTCGTCACACCCTTCCTTGGTGAAGTACTATAACTCACAATATTTGAAATTTGCGAGTTTGTTTAAGGCATATGAAGAAGGTCTTGGGGCAAGGACACTTGCCATTGAGAGGTCCGGGTTGAAGGCCCGCAGTTTTGACTTCATCTTCTTCTCCCTGTCTGGTCTCTCTTTGTCCGCCTCTGGCTGCTGCGCAGGTGGCTGCTGTTGTGGTTGTTGCTGCAGCCTCTCTCTCTCTTCGCGTTCTCTCTGTGCCACTGCTTCGGCTTCCGCTCTCCTGTCCCCTGCTTCCCTTTCCCACTGCTCGCATAATCGCGTGTTGTGCTCCATCCACACATCCTTGAGAGAGGTAGTAGCGGCTTTGTCAGAAAGGCCTGTGTTCCTCAATAGGGCCCGCATTGGTTCAAACGGGTCCAAGGCAAAATCCGGGCAGACATTGAGGCTTGGGTCACGGTTGAGGTTTGGCATGTTGTGGTATTGTCCCCCAGGCTGTGTGTTTAATTAATGGTTGAGTTTGTAGTGGAGAAACCGAGTCTATGTGATGTAGGCCGTAGTGATAATAGATGAAAAAGGAGAGAGAGCGGAGAGAGAGCTGTTCTCTACGAGGGACAGCTCGGTATGTCAGAACGTCGTGGTGGGCGAAGGAGAAGGGACTTCGGCAACCCCCGACGTTCCCACAAAGACAACCATCTAATTCTCCGCTTGTACCTCGCTTCGCAATAGATCAAAAACTGTCACTAACTCCTCCTTGATAGAATTCTTGCATGTCAGGAGAGATAGAGAATTTGGAGAGATAGAGAAAGGCAATCATGATGATGCTATGTGGTGAGAAAATTCGGCTCGTCCTTTGAATGAAAAATGACATACCAGTCAACTTCAGGTAGGAGCGCCTTGAAAGACGAGATACAGCGAGATACGCGTTGGATTGATAACATCATACGTCTTACACATTGGTGTATATTGATATAAATACCAGTAGCCCTTCAATTCGATCTCGATTCCTATTTCAATTCAACCGAGGGTGGCAAGAAAGCTCGTATGACAAGACTATAGAGACGACGCACAAAGAGACCACCAGACGACTAGATGGAGTTGTACGCAACTTTCCAAATCGTACATTCCTAACCCTCACCTCCTCTCTCTCCATTTCTCTTTTAGCCTGAAAGTCGACGAGAAGAAAAAAGAAAGGAAAACAACCAAGCTACTAACACTCCGTATCGTAGCTCTCACATTTAATTTCCGAAAGCATTAAACCGCCCAGGCTCGGGCCACGGATTGCGCAAGAACCCCGCCATAAGCCCATTGCACCGAAACACTTGTCAGAAGTCCATCGTAAGCCACGCCCGGCAGAAAGTAAAAAAAGCGCAGAACTTACATGGCGGTGCCTCGAGATCCACCACAAGTGAAGGTCTCAGCCCCTCCACTTTGCTTTTCAGCAGAGCCAGTGTCTCCTCCCGCTGATCCTCTTCATCCACATACACCGCGAACCTCACTTGCCTCAACCGGGGAAAGCGTGTGCTGTCCGACAAGACCGCAACGAGGTCCGCCCAGCCCGTGACGTCGACGACACTGTTTTGCGTCACTCGTAGTTCGAAGTGCTCGATGATGTTAGAGGGGGGGATTGTGTGCAGAACTTGGACGAGCCATGGGATGCCGAGGCGGAGGTAGGTGTCTGCGAATGCGGGGAAGCCGATGCGGAGTGTGCGCAGGTGGGACAGGGCGCTTAGGTTGATTGGGTATGATAGACCCCCTGCTCCTCGCGGCGCTGGGTAGAAGATTTCAGTAAGATGTCAAGGAGCGTGAAGAACGAAACCGCACCGTGAGGTTCTAGAGTGAGTTCCTCCAGACCCGCAGCGCACAGCGCAATGATCCCCTCGACCTGCGTCAACTTAGCGACCCCCTCGCGGAATATCAACGACAGCCGTTTCAAACCCCCCACATCCACTCCCCCGGTCAACACCCACGTCTTCACTGCGTCTTCAGGATCGTACCAATTCACGCACAGCTCCTCCACCTTCAGCCTCGGCAGCGGCGTGTCCGAAAACTGCGCCTCGAGATCGGCGAGCGCGCCATAACCGTACCCGCCAATGATCGATAGGCGCTTGACGGACGCGCAGAAGGCGGTCAGCGCCAGCCGCGCATCATCCAGGTGCAGATGCTCGAGACGGGCTGATCGGAGCAAGGAGGCGACGGCAAACCACACCGTTTTTGACAACGTATCGCGATGCGCCACGCGCCTCTGCGCAAGCCTCAACTCCCTCAACCCCGAAAGCAGCGGCAGACAGCGTAACAGCGCCTCGCCGTCCTCTTCCGACTGCAGCCCCACGGGCCAGCCGAGCTCGAGCGTCAGCCGGCGGACATATGCCGCGAGGTGCGGGCTGGCGGAGAGGAGCGTCCATAGGTCTGCGGCGCTGGAGAGCTGGCGGACGGGGCGAGTGTGCTGAGTCGGTGGGGGGCGGACGCGGACTGTGATTGAGGCAAAGAGGATTTTTTGGGCACGAGGGAGGAAGGTGCGGGAGAGGAGAGACCAGGATTTGAGCGCGCCGGGGGAGGTGGTGAGGTGGGATAGGATCTCGGCTAGGAGCTCGGGGGGGAGGGATGGGGCGGAGGGGGTTTTGAGTTGGGGGGACATTGAGCTGTTCAGGTGGATTCGGATCGCGGTTTAATCACTCTTTAACTGAGGTAACCGTAGAGTCAGGCACTATCGCAAGTCTACTTTGGGCCTGATGAACAAGTACTCAGGATCAGTTCGAGAATCACCATCTCGACAACATCCCAAGTACTTGACATTGTACAAAAATAAAAATAAACCCATCAGTAATTGCGACAGATTAGGGTCTTACAGAAAGCTATCAGTCTCCGCGGTTTAACATACGAGTACGTTGTCAGGTTGTGGCTAGGCGCCGGAAAGTGCTCATAGGTTCCCACTGGCAAGCCTGTCAGATTTTTATCTAGTCGTAAGTATTACCCCAATATTCTGAAAAAATTGAAGGCGAACGAACCTGTAGAATAGATTGAGAATAGAGAGCTTGTGTGGAGCTACGGGGAGCCACCCGTGGCAAAATGTTGATGTGCCAGTTGGCCCGGTGGCTGGCTTGTGGCTAGGCATGTGGCTTCGGCTTGCAGCTTGGACACAGCTGTAAAGGGATTCTGGGTCGTGTTTCGAGCATGTATGATGCATGTTCCTACTATATAGCTCAAAAAGATGTAAATTACCTTCATTCACATACATTTGATAATGGAAGCAGAAATCCTTGCCCATAGACTTGCCTTTTTTCAATTTCTACATGCAACTCTTGACAAATGGGATGAAGAACAGTGGAAGAATCAGCAAGCACAATTCCGGCCTGGTGGAAAGATTGATTTGTATTCTCTTGGAGATGATCAATGGATTGAGCAATTCAGGTGAAATTGATTCTCCAATTTGAAGACATTCTGATACCACCTCTCAGCTAGATTTACTCGAGGAGAAGTCCATCAGCTAGTCGACACACTGGTAAGGCTGAGCACAAGTGCAAGTCCCTCATGGGTACTTGCAAGTAAAATTGCACAAAAAAATTACAAGTAGTAAACTCGCAAGTGTGAATTACTTGCCCCTGCAAGTTCCTGCAAGTGCGGGTAGATGATTGAGGGGACACAAGTACTTGTGTCCCCGTGAAAAGAACCTGGGCCACAGCCCACTTCCTGCGGCGTTGCAGACATGCATTGTGGTACCGCTGCCTGTGCTGGTGTTGGTCAGGTGCTATTGCAGGCATCTTCCTGTAACACTGACAAAATGCGGTGCGGTGCGGGTGTCTGTGCTAGCAATGGCAATGTTCAAGCAGCGCCACAGCTTCCCGTGGTGCGGTGCGGGCACATGTCCTGGCAAATGGCAATGGCCAGGCGCTTCCACAACCTCCCGCGGTGTCAATGGCACCTGTTGTGGTACAGGTGTCTGCGCCGTTGTCAGTCGGGTGCTATCACAGCATCTTGCAGCGCTGGCACAACCCTTGGATGTGGTTGAGAATCAGATAAAAGATATGAAGTGTCAGTCGATCAACACAACAACAATGTGTTTGTTTTGGAAGTCCATGGCGCTCAGTGGCACGGTCTAATTATAGGCCAAGATGAATGTAAACTGTATGTTCTTCCTTTCTACTGGAGTAATTCCATGAGTTTAAAACAACGCGTCAGCACTTCAACCGTCATAAAAGGAGCCCAATGTACTGCACTTTCAAAAGAGCCTCACCCTTCCCATTTTCACCTTGCCATGGTATTCTTTACCCCATTATCAGTACATGCTCCATCCTTGCATGCGCTGCTGTGTCATGATGACACCTTCAAGGCCTTATCAATCTGAATGTTGGAAATTTGACCACTTTTGGAGGGTCAAGTGTCACAAAAACAGTGTGTTTTGAGGAGTGCGACCGCATGATTTTCATGCAAACACTTTGGTATCTGCTCTAGGTCCCAGATATGGCACAGCTATTGTGCCACTTGCTGTGAGAGTAAGATGTTTAAAAGGATGTGAAAAACTGGGTGAGTCTCCAGCTCAAACACATCAACAAGCCTTACACCTTCTCATCATGCCTTCCACATTGTCCTCAGCTTGCAACACGCGCAATTGTTGGCCTTCAAAGTGTTCCCTTTGTGGCCAGGGCCTTCCAACATACTCAGAGCCAAGTGATTTTGTGGCTGATGACAAGCAGCAGCCGTCTGATTCAGAGGTAGCGCCCAGCCAGTCAGTCTTGCAGGTTGGCTCACAGGCCACTTCCGCTGCAACAAGTCAAGCTGCTGCTCAGAGTGCTTGTGGCTCAACTCAAGCTAAGGCGATAGCCAAGTCTTGTCTTGAGACTTTGCTCAACTTTAGGCACTATCTTTGGAGACTGCCAACTGGAGTTCACTGGCTGGTGATGACACAAACAGACAGCTCATGCAAAAGTACACTAGGCAAGTGGCAGTATGTCGGCAGTCTTGAAACAGCAGCAGGTGTCATCTTCATAGCATGCATGAGACATAACCCCAATCAATACCAATGGGTTGAGGACACGCAACACCGCACTGCTTCAACATTGCAGAATCCTTAGCTTAGGCAGCTCGTAGTGACAACTGTTGCTAGAGGACAGGAGGTGTACACCTTTTGGCTGAGTGGTAAAGTGTGCTGTTGCATCCTGGCACATGCCTTACTACAAAGTCCTTACTCTAAGTCATTGGTTTAATCCCCATAGACTGGCAAAATTTTGATGAGCGTTACAACACTGCTACATGTACTAATGAAGAGGTCTTAGGTATGTTTGCTCTTTATAATTTGAAAGTTTCATCTTACTGATTGTCTTGACTTTTATCAGCTGCACAAATGGCAGTGTGGACGGCTGATTGCTATTCACACTACCAGATGCCTCCTGAGATTATCAAAGACAATAACAAGATCAAGTACATCTTCACTTGCAAACGGTAAGACATTTTATCTTGTATCTTATATAATTTCTGAATAATTTGATACCTCATTAGGTCTCCCTCTGTTTGGATGGTTTGTGCCTGTCACAATGAAGCAACCTCAAACCTGAAACAACATGCAGATTGATGCAGTCCTTTGGATTCCCAGGAAGCACAAACCATGACCGTGTTTGCAACAGGATCAATGTACACTTCTGAAAGTCATTGTCTCAAGATTGCTTTGTGGATCACATGTTGCAAGTGTCCTTTTGCAATTGTTGGGGACCCGGAGCTGCTGGAGATCTTCCGTGATCTCAACTCCAACTGCGTCATGCCCTCTTGCTTTTCTGTTTCACACAATATTCAGGAAATCTTTGTTGTTAGTCAACAAAAGGTTGGGGAAATCCTCTGAGTCAGTGTTTGTGGACTAATTTTCAAACCCATTCACTTATTCTTTTGTTTGATTGGTCTAGGCATACCCGGGAAAATACACATCTGTGCGGATGGATGGACTTTTCCCCAAGTCATCGCCTTTATTGGGACAACAGCACATTGGATTATTGAGAATGACATTGATCATTCTTGATTTCACCAAGTATGTTCACAATTGTTCATTATTTCCCAGTTGGCTAATCAATATTTAACGGTTACCCAGGCCTACTCTGGCAAGTATCTGGCAGCACAAATTGCCAAGTCACTCCGTGAATTTGGCATACAAGATAAGGTGAAGTATTCAATTCAATTCAACTCCTGATTGTATTTTAACAATGATATGTTATCAGATCCTTGTATTTGTTGCAGACAATGCCTTGAACAACAACACACTTGTCACTGAGTTGAGAGATCTTCTCCCAAACTTTCAAGGGAGTAAAGGCCAAGTTTGATGCTTTGCTCACATCCTCAACCTTTTCGTCGAAGTAAGTGATTAACTTATTCTAACAATGCCATTACATTTGCCTAAATATGGATGTAGGCTGTCATTTTGCAGTTTAGTTGCAAGATCCAGAGGGGCAGTGTTCACATTGCTGATCAACTTGATCTTGGTGAATACGACAACCTGCCAGAGCTGGATGAGGATGTGCAGTTTGCGGCCCTTGAGGATGTGGATGGTAAAGGACTCATTGGCAACGAGGATCCCAAGCTCAACAATGAACAGGATGACATTGTGCCTGATGTTGTTTCAAGCAAGTAGGACATGGTAGATGACATCCTCCCAGAAGTTGAGCTTGACGGACATCTTGGTTTGTTGTCCAGCAGAGACAGTACTGTTGGTTGTATCGCCATTGCAAAGGTATGCCATGTATATTCTTTATTCTCTTCAATGTCATTACTTATTAATTGTTACTACTAGCTGCGTGCTTTGGCAAACAAGATTGTCAATAGCCTTACTCTCAAGGCAGATTTATTGACCAAATGTCTGCATGCTGGCGTCGGAGACAAGCTGATGATTTGGGATGTCCAGACGCGGTGGAACAGCACTGCCGAGCTTATTCAGTGCGCTCTCAACCTCAATGAACCCGTCAAAGCACTAGTCACAAAGAAGGAGCACAATAAGCCGCGTGGGGCTTGTCTCTCCTGCTTTCAACTGTTGTCTGTAGAATGGGATTTGTTAGAGCAGCTCTCACCTATTCTCGAGGTATACTAGCGCGCAAATCAATATATATATATTTTCTAAATTCTAATTGTGTATGGTGTCTGTCTTAGGTGTTCCTGTACGCAACAAAGCAGATTTCACAAAGTAATATCCCACTTCTGCACAAAGTAATCCCAATCTTTGACATCATCACGGTCGCGCTGGACAAACTCATCAACAATTTGCGCTTGCCTGCCATTGTTTGACATGCGGCCCTTTGGGGATTAATCATGCTCAACAAGTATTATGCACTCACGGATGATTCTATTGTCTACCGCTTGGCAATGAGTTCATTCTCCTGCTTATTCTACTTCTTTTTAATTTGAAACTCTGCTGATTATTGCAATATAGTGCTGCATCCAGCATATAAAACTGCCTATTTTTCAAAAGTATGGGAACATGCATGGATCAAAGAAGCTGAGCAGCTAATCCATGAAGAATGGAGCAAGAATTACAAGCGGGCAGCTCCTACTGCTTCTGCAGAAGCAGAACCTAGTACTTTGGGTGCCTCAGAGAAGGTATGTTTGCTTTATGCTTTATGTATTGTGATTAACAAGGATATTATAGAGATTTGCGGTGGCAAAGAAGTACTTTGTTTCACTGAATGATTGAGCAGCTTCAAATGCCGGGGATGCTTTGGATGAATGGCTGGCAAGTCCACCTCTTCCAAGTATGCTTGATCCAATTTTGTACTGGTTATAGTGTTTAAAGGTTCAGTTGCAACAACTGAAAAAGACCGCAACCCAACTGAACTGCAACTGATTGCAACTGGACTTTAGGTTCAGTCGGAGCAGATTGAAATACAAAAACTGCAGTCCAGTTGCAGTCTTTTTGTGGTTGTCGACCGGTTGTGGCTGTGCTGTATATATGCCCCTGTAGCCACGTGTTTCCTCGTCAATTTGAGCCTTGGCACACCCAAATTGGGCCAGAATTGATGGAGTTATTGCCAAAATAGTATTTGCTCATGCTGAAATTGATAGCAACTTTGATACCTCAATAACTTGGTCAATTCTTATCCAATTTTCATGTACCAGGACTCGATTCGAACCTCTCGGGAAGCCGGACCGGCCGAAACGGTTTCCGTGCCGGTGACAGGTCGCAACCGGTTGCACAACCGGTCACAAGTGCAAAAGACCGGTTGTTACGGGTTCAGTTGCAGTTGCTGCCATTTCTGGACATCAGAGACCGGTTGCAGTCCGGTCTTTTGAGATTTGGGTCAAAAGACCGGACCCAACCGGACCTTCAAACACTAACTGGTTAGCAATGCTTGGAAATGGTGGGAACACATTGGCTCAGATGGCTTTGGATTATCTTTCAATTCCAGGTGCGCGTACTTATTTCTCCTCTAAATATCCCTGTATTCTTAATATGATCTATGTATTTTTAGCAAGCTCGACGGATGTCAAACATGCTTTCTCATGTGGCGGTTTCACATTCTCAAAGCTTAGACATTTGCTATCAAATGAATCAACATGTGCAGCTTCTATTCTTGGCTTGTGGCATAATTTAGAAGGTGCAATCCCCCGTAATGACCTTGTGCAGCTATTTAGGGAAAAGAAGAGTTGTCCCAAGAAGAAGCAAAGAGTTATTTTGCAGCCAGGTACTTCCCATAGTACTAGTATTGACGGTGATATTAGTATGAACCCGCCAAATTGAATTGTAATACTATGCTACTCAGACAATGTCATTATTGGGATATTATCAATGCATTCTGATGCTCTCTGTGCACTTAAATTATTAAATCATCACGAGTACTTGTAAGTATACTTACAAGTACTTGTAAATACTTGTTCATGGCAATGACTTGCAAGTATCAATTTTCTGGTCCAAAATACTCGCAGGTGCCAGTGCGGGTAACTTGTGAGTGCACAAAGACAAACATTGATGAGGATAGGATCACAGCACTTTGCATGCTTCTTCATCAGGAAAAGGGGGTTTGGTTCTGGAGAAACCTAAGCTGCTTTGGGTGTCTCTAGAGACTCCAAAGACTTCAAAGATGCAAAGCCACCCAGGCCTCACTTGGAACTAAGTGCCTCAAGTTCAATTTTCCCAGAGCTCTCCCAAAGCAGTCGCAGAGCATCCACCGGGTCTGCAGAGCAACTCAGAGCATCCACAGAGGGTATACAGGTCATCTTAGAGCATATACAAAGGAACCTAGACGTCCTCAAGAGATCCCCTAGACCACCTGTAGAGCACCCAGTTAGGCATTTATTTACTTCATATCATTTAAGTTCATAGGAGGATAGACAAAAAAATTAAGAAATCATTATTAAATTGAGGCCAATGAATACATTTCAAATCTATATCTACCTGTCCTTCACTTAATCTAATAACTACTTGCTCAGGCTTGGACAAAAAATAGGAGGAAACATACAGGCTGTGGGCTCAAGGGCAGGGTCCAACATTTATCAAGCAGTAAAGTTAGCACCATCATCATCTCCATTGGGTGTTTGTTTGGGGTGGGTTCACTTACAGGAACCATCCAGTAGGGTTCTTCATCTGTGACAGGCCCTGGACGCACTGCAAACATGGGGGCGCCGCAATGCGAGGTAGACGTGGGGTATGCAGCTGTTTTTGACGGGTCGTGGGGGCAAGGCCGGTGACATAGCAGAGGAGGAGCGGCAGAGGGTGTGGTGGGAAAGGGGCATGGGCGTAGGCGGTTGGTGTGAGCGCATGCTCGCAACTTAAAAACAAAAATAAAGATTAGATTTCGGGGGAAAAAATGAAAGGAGGTGGGGACATACCGGGTCTGGGCGTTGACGGCTGTGTCTACTGTCGTGGCGGGCTCCTTCAGCCTATTGAGGCCGGATTTACTGGTTGAGGGGTGAGAGCGAGAGCTGGGAGGAGAGCGGGGGTGACTTACCAGGGGATCCGGGGCCATATTCCCTTTGAGTTGTTGGTGTCCGGCTATTTTTGCTTGCTCTCCCTGTTTGAACGGGTTGTATGGAGCGGCGGAGCTTGGGGTGGGGGGTGATTTGTTGTCTGAACCGGCAATCCTAAGCTTTCTATTGGAGCGGGTTTGGTAGCGGGAGCTGCGGCAGCGGCCTATTGAACGCTCATTGTTTAATTGACATGGCAAAGTAGAGGGGTAGCGGCAGGGGCGCACTCAACGCTTCACGTCAGTTGACATAGCAGAGCGGAGGGCAGTGGTGGTGGGCAGCGGCACACTCCACGCTTGGTGTCATTTGACGTAACAGGGAGGGCGGACCGGCAACGGATGCCCAACGTCTTTCGACGTGGCAGGGCAGATACAGCAGGGGAGGGAGCCCCGAGCTCAATGCCGCTTGAGTGGGCAGAGCGGAAGTGCAGCGTCCTGGACGTTTGACGCCATTTATTGGACAGGAGATGGATTCTGCAGGGGAAAAGTGTGAGGGCAGTGGTGGTCAGTGGTATGTTTGGGTGGTGGGTGACCATGTACCTGCCGCTTGCCTTCTCCTCCTTGCCCTTGCCCCTTGGCAGTTGACAGCTTGCCGGTACGCGCTGCTGGCGTAACCCCGTTTGAGAGGCATCAAGGTGGGAGCTGGGCGTGTCAGCGGCCCAGAGGGGCATTCATGGTCCTGGTGGTGTGTTGGCAACAAAAGTGTTGACAGCGTTGGGAGCCATTGACGGACGTGAGAGAAGTGGGACAAGGGAGGTGGTGGTGTAAAGAAAGAGGGTTGAACTTGACAAAATCACTCAAAGTTCAACATTCACGTGATTGCGGGCCGCCAATCGCAAAGGTGAACTTTGAGCGATTTGCAAAGCTTGCACTGACCGTGTGAAATCGAGGAAATCACTTCCAAGATTTCACACCCTCTTGCGGCTTCCACATCTACGCCCCACACTCACCCAGTCCAACGGCTTCAAGGATAATGGTGAGTTTTCATTCTTTCAATGTTACTTTTTTTTTACACTAACTAAAGGTGGTAGATCCGGATGATGATGCACACACCCAGTCGCGTGCCTCTCCCCTCATCGAGGGATGTAGGCCGACTTGGGATTGTTTGTAAGTACTTTATTATTACACTTTTTTCACTCACTTTTCTCATCTTAGGTCCCACACGCCGCAAACAACTCGCGCCACGTCATGAGCCCCGCTTCAGCCTTTGAGGGATGTTGGCCGAGGTTTTCACAGGTTTGGGTTGGTTGGGGGTGAAGAGCAGCAAGGGGAGACCTGACTGAGGGAGACCCATACAGTGCGTCGCAGAACAAGTCGATATTTCCGACTCGTTCTGCTGGTCTCATTTCACCACCCGTTCCCCACTCACTGATTCCTTGCCAGCCCTTCCACCTTGCCGTTTTCGCCTCAAACTCCCGTCAAAGCCTCTCCCAACTCCCCTTCCCTCAACCCAAATAGCAATAATGTGGGGCGGCAGCATCACAGCTGCTGCTGTTGCTTGAAGACGACGCAAAGGAGCATCGGTGCTGCTGCTGTTGCTCGATTACAGTGCTTGAAGCTGGATTACCTCCGTTGTTTTGGGGCCTCTGCCTTGCTGCTCAAGTACACGTCTGGAATTGCCTCCCTAAATTGTCTCTGCCACAGGGAACTCCATACAAAGGCTGGCACAAGCGCAAACCAGACATGTCTCATCTTTGCATTTAGAGCTGTCTTGCATATGTCTTCATACAACAAGATAAGTGCAAGTCCTTGCAGCCACACATGGAGAAGTGCATCTTTGTAGGTTATCCTAGCGGTTACAAAGGCTGGCTGTTCTACAACCCACAGACAAAGAAGTTTATCATCTCAGAACAAGCTGATTTTGATGAATGCGTCTTTCCAGGGATTTCTGGCATGCCCAAGTCGACAAAAATTGACCTCACTCCCATTTGCACTCCCTCACTGCCGGAGCCTCGCACTCATGCATCTGCGCTCGATTCTGGGGGGGATAGCAACGAAACAGTGCCAGATGCTCCCAAAGAGTCATTTGAACATCCAGAACCTCCTAAAACACCTCCACACTCTCCTAAGGCCAAATCACCGTCTCTGCCTCCCTCTCCCACTCATTCCACAAGACAATGACGCGGAGCAATAGCGGCAGCAATAACAGTATTCATGCTGCTGCTGCTGCTGCTCGTATACGGGGAAGGGATTGTTCCCCTTGCCTCACCCAATTTGCCATTTTCCTGTACCTGCCTCCCTCGGCTTTTCCCTCCTTGTTGCCTTGCTCCTGCCATTCCTTTCCCCAGAAATTGCAAGAAGGACAAGCAGCAGGCTGATTTGACGGCAGCAGAGCAATAGCAACAGCAGTTCAAATGCTGCTGTTGCTTTGATAATGGGTAGAGGAGGCGACGAGTACGTCGGCTCCCATATCTCCCTCACCCAACTTGTTTTTGCCTCCTTGCCCAATTCTGTTGCCCAGGCCCTTCCCCACTCGTTGCCGCTATCTCCAACTCATTGCGGCCTCTGTCCCTCACCGCACGTGTTTCAACAATGCCAAAAAGGAGCAGCTGGAGCAGCAAAATAGTAGCTGCTCCTCCAAGGTCTTTGTTGGGTCCCGCATGGCTTCAACAAGTAAGCGGCTGGTGTGGTGAGGTAGTAACCCAGTGACAGACCCAGAGCACCTATGTCTATTTGTATGACAAGGAGCAGTTTGTATGTCACTAATATTCTGTAGTTATTGAGTAATTTAATATATCTGACTCCAAACCATGTTTCTATTGAGTTCTCGTTTATATGATATAAATGTCTCAAAGAAGTCTCAGAAGGAAAGCTGAACTATCTGAAATGCAACCCAGGTAATTGTAATAATTTCAAAGATTACTAGAGAGACCCAGGCAATTGTAGCCTTGCCAAAGACATTCAAAGACACCTGGAGCAACTGAGAGACCTAAAGTCTCTCTGTGGAAGTTGAAATTACCTGAAGCGGCCTGGGACCAAAGGTCCTTTTCCTGATGTTCAATGTTTAGCATACCCAATTTGTCTAGTGGATGTTGAGATGCAACCCGGATGGGAAAGATCTTGATTCTCTCGAATAACACGCCTCATTGCACTCATCATATTTGATAGATGGAAGCATCTATTGTGCTTTGATCCAATCCGTCTGAATCAAGAAAAACTCACCAAATTTGGGACAGCAGTTGCGGCAAAAGGTGCTCCACTTGACATGGTAGTTGCTCTCATTGATGGTACACTACAAAAGAATGCACACCCTTCCAATAATCAGTGACTTGTCTACAATGGGTGGAAGCGCATCCACTGCCTAAAGTATCACCCATTAATCTCCTCAGATGGCATTGTAATACATGTTTATGGCCCAGTGGATGGCCGACGCCATGACAAAACTGTCTACAAGGAAAGCGGATTGGCAAGTCTCCTCGACACACACTTCTGGACTCCAGATGGACAACCACTCTATCTTTATGGTGATCCGGCATACAATGTTGGACCACACATTCTCTCACCATTCAAAGGACCAGTGGTTAGCAGAGAGCAATGTGCAATCAACTCAAAAATGAGCCGTGTTTGCAAGCTTGTTGAATGGATTTTCAGAGAAGTCACACAACAATTTGCATATCTTGACTTCTCTCGCAGTCATAAAATCTTACTGTCACTGTGTGGTCTATTCTATCTTGTTTCCATTCCATTTTGTGATGCACACACCATCCTTCAGTATCCACAAATTCCTCATTACTTTGCATGCCCACCTCCAACACTCCAAGAGTATTTTATTGGTGGCCCCATTGATGATCACAACTTTGACAAGTGGTGTCTAGACACTATATGGCACAAAGTAGATACACCCAAGGCAGCTATGTTCCATGCTTTTTTTTGTCATCTTAGCTAACTCAGCAATGCCATCTGTCATGTGGTCCAGTTGGTCAACAATTTCCATTTGCCTCTCAACCCGTACCCATGGCCACGGGTTGGGGGGTGTGCAAATGCAATGCTGTGGGTTGGCGGGTGCGCAAATGCAATGCTGACCAATTTAAGCAGAGCGTAAAGTCAAAATCAACGAAACAGCTTTGTTGATTTTGATTGTTAACCACCTGTCTTTGCAGCCGCATGCCCCTCCCCTCCAGTGAGGGATGTGGGCTGGCCGTTCTTCCAGATCTGCTTGCACCACACAACAGCGCACCACAATACCAGGTAATACCCAATCACGGCCAATGAACAGCAATGCAATGACACAACACGGCAAGGCAAACACAACACTATGCAATGATGGAACATGACGCAACACTGTGAAGAGGATGGGACAGGGGCACTGGATATTGAAGGGAAGACCTGAGGAGCGGGAGATCCATCAGGTGTGTTGTAGCTGCGCCCCTTCTTCCTTCACCCCACTCACAGCTCCATCTTGGCCAGTGCAACCCTTGTTCTTACCATGCTGTTTGGACCACAACAACAATGCAACACCAACAATATGACGCCCCAACGCCAACAATGTGACACCTCAACACCAACAATGCAATGCCGATGCAATGCAGACAACACAACACCAACAACATAGGCAATGACATAACAAGGAAGCGGGCCAAAGAGAGGCACTCTGCAGTATACCCAGCCGTCTGCATACACAAGGAGGTGGCAATATCAGCCTCTGTGTTATGCAGACACTTGAGGATACTTATCCCTGACTCTGACCCGTGCAGGTTTTGAGACCCCCAAAACCCATCAAACCCATGGGTACAACCCAAACCCGCCAAACCCTGTACTCTTACATGCAGGTGGAGGGTTTGGCGGGTGAGGGTCCTCGTCTGGCTGAAGTTACCCGGGGGTTACCCGTGCCAATCACTAGGCAGGTCCCCAGACTCACACTGCCAGGTTGGAGAAGGTTCTTTTGCAGAACAGCGCGTCTTACTGCGAGTATTGGGCATTGGTAGAGAAGATGGTTGATGCTGTGGACCCACCAGCAAAGCCACAAATAAGCCACCAGGCCAACTCGCACATCAACATTTTGCCACAGGTGGCTCCCCGTGGCTCCACACAAGCTCTCTAATATGTGTGAACACATTGGATTCAGCTTTTGCGGTCATCCCAACTTTGAATTAAAATATATATTTGTTTGTTGCTTTATTTTGCTGCATCGGAAAACATCAAGCATGAGAAATAGTGTGCCCAATCAACATCAATATGGCTGATTAAGACCAGCCAGGTCGGCAGTCAGTAATCCTGCCAACGCTTAACTGGTCATGGTTATTGAACATTGTCGCGACTGGTAAAGTACCACTTCAGTTGACCGGCTTATGCCCGGGGAATGGCTCATAGGACCCGGGAAGCTCCCGCAAGTTGGTGTCCGCAAATTTGCGTTTTTGAGGCCAAAAACTTGTCAAATCTGTGTCCGTTTTTGAGGGCACATTTTTCTGAATTCTGTCCGCTCCTTGCGTTTTTGAGGGCCGACTGGGACCGATCAGCACCATTTCTGGTAGGTAATCTTACCCCTATGCCAAAGCTTCATCAACAATTGACCGAGCCAAAGCTTGTGCTGTCATGCATATTTCATATTCTTACAGAAACTTGTGGTTCGTAGTCGCAACACACACAAGGACGATGGGAGCAGAAAACCAGAAATACCCTTTTTTGGAAGTCACATGGCACAACCTCTGTCCGAATGTGCGTTTTTGAGGGCGGGCGTTTTTGAGGCCGATTTTGGCGGACACAAAATATAGGGAGCTTCCCGGGTCCTTGGCTCATGTCGGCCAGCATTGGTTTTTCGTGTTATTTTTCTACATATCTACATCTTCCCATTCAAAAACACTCATTCAAAGAAAACGTGTAACAAACAATTATAGATACAATACAACATGATCATGATAAAATAAAACGTAAAACAAAACCCCAAGCCACCACCCAACCCGCCTAACCCGACTAATACCACCTTACCCACAACCCGACGCCCAAGCCAACGCAGAAGCTCAGCCCACCCACAACCGCCATCTGCACGCGCCACATCTTCACTTCGCCTCCTATGTACCCGTAGCCGTACCAACATTCGGACCCATCCCGACTCTCGCTCTGGCTCTCACTCTCACTTCGGCTCTTACTCCGGCTCTGGCTCCTGCTCACGCTTTGACTCGCAATCCGGCTCGCACTCCGACTCGCGCTGCTCGCGCTATCAGCGTAAGACTCAACGCGAACGAACCCGGCCCGCCCCAGCCCGAACAGCTCGACGACCCGTGCGCGTAGTGGGTTGAGCAGTGAGAGGGACAGGAGGACCAAGGAGGGGAGGTGCAGGGGGTCGAACGATATGCTGGGGCTGCGGTTGGTGTTGGTGGTGCGATCGGTGAAGCGGTAGGACTGAGGCAGGCGGGAGGCCCGTCGGGGTGACAGCTGCGGGTGCTGGGAGTGCTCGCGTTCGCGTTCGTAAGTATCGTCGGTAGCTATGCTATCCTCCGTATCAAAACCGGAATAAACCAGCGGCAACTTCGACCGTCTCCTTCTCACACCCCGCTCCCGCACATACGGCGCGTGCACAGTGCCCATATCCCCCGCCGTAATCGTCGCTTCCCTATCGCGTCCCCGAATGCTCGGACGCGCACGCCTCGCGAGCGCCACTTCCCTCGAATGGTCCTCCATCCACTCTTGCTCCCACGTTGTCTTATCCCACTTTGTCCTACCTTGAACAGGCGCAAGCTTTCCTCTTCCCCCTTCCTCATGCGCATCTTGCTCCAAATCACGTCCGAATCCGTCAGCCGAGGGAGGCACATCACTATGAATATTACACAAAGCCCTTTCCACCTCCCTCCACCTCAAAAACCGATCGACGGCCTCGGCTCTGAGTACCGCGAGCGTCTCCGGCGAATGAAACAGCCCCGCGCGAAGGGCCACCGCCGACGCCGGCTTGAACGCAGACAGTCTGCTAGTCGGGGCAGGGTCATGATCGTGATCGCGCTTTGACGGAGGGAGGCGCGGGAGGGCGATGGTTGGTATGTGTGGGGCGAGGGCATCAATTAGGGACAGGTCGAGGGCGGTTGGAGCTGTTTTGAATTGAGTCAATGGAGAAATGGATGGCAGTAATCAGAGACACTTACATGATGGGAGGAGGAATATGATGGCTGTGTAGAGAGGGGACGAGGGAGATGCGAGCAGGTTGGCGATGGTTGCGGAGGGCCGGTGGTCCGGGTGCAAGACGCGAGAGAGCGCGTGGAAGGGTGTTTCAATAATGTCTTTCAACTTTGCTATTAGCTCGTCTTTCTACATTGATTGCCATTAGCATTTCGAACATCTCGGAGGAAAGGAAGACACTCACATCAGTTGTAAGATCGTACCCCGGCAACTCTACAATCTCCACATTCCTTGTAGGCTCGAACTTCTCTAGCCCATGCGCATCCCGATGCTCCACCCAATCCGTGCTCGCCGTCAACACCTTGCCCGCCATCGCCTCGCCCCCGCCCGCAGAGTACCCGAAATCAGCATCGTCCCACGCGCCCACCTCCACCACGTCGTCGTTGTCCTCCAACAGCAACCCAGTGAGGAAGCTCTTCCCCGCGCCCTGTGCGCCGAGAACGAGCAAGCGTACGTCGCCCAGTGTCTGACCGTACGGCGTCGGGCGGCGGAGGGCAGAAGGCAGCGTCAGTGAAGGAATGATGAGCCCGTGCTCCGAAGCATGCCCATGCCCGTTATCGGAGTGTGGGCGGGACCGTGAGTGCGAGTGGGATCTGGAATGGACGCGCGAGGCGGCTGCGCTGGAGCTGAAGAAGAAGGAGGAGGACACTGAAGGAAAGGAGGACACCGAGTCGTCTCCGGAGTCATCGCCGCCGATGGAGGGACTGTCGGGCGGGGAGGGCAGCAGCAGGGCAATGTGTGGTTCTGGGGCCGGGCTGGGGGGCGCTGAGACAGACTTTGGGGTGGTGGGCATTGGATTTGGGGATGTCGGTTGGGGTGGGTGAACTGTAGGTGTGTAGTGGATTGTGCGGATAGTGGAGGCGCTGGCGCTGATGCTGCCGTCCATGGTGGTGGTGGTGGTGGTTGGGGAGAGAAGGATCTGTGAGAGCTCTCGATCTATCATCTGCTTAAGCACACACGTGTTCGCATCTAATCAGATACCGTTATTGTCTCATTGGATCCGACTCTTTCACCGGTGCGAGTCCCGGGTCATCGTTTCTAACCATCTCTTTGTTGGGTTGATCCTTGCAACTTACTCCTGGGATTGCTTAACCTGACTTCAAAGATGCCGCCCTTTGCTGTACTTATGTGTTCTCTTTTGAAGGATTGCTTTTGATGTCAAGTGGTGTAGGCAGGATCCTCGCAAACACCACAGAGGCAGGCAAATACATTGTTCTTGTTATACAAACCCTTTTTGTTGCACTAAATGACTTGTAAAATTGGGCTTGTTGCTTGGCCTATTACAATTGTACATTGTCCCCTCTCCCCATCCCACTCACCCACAAATTTGTTCTTTGTCCATTTGTCACCTTTGTGGCCATCCTGTGTTGACCATCACCTTCCCTCTCCCTTTCCATTAACTACAAGTTTGTTTTTTGTCCCTCCTGCTCTCATCTACAAATTTGTTTTTTGTTCCCCCCTGCTCTCACCTACAAATTTGTTCTTTGTCCACATCCCTCTCTCTCCCATACAAATTTGTTCTTTGTCTATCCTGCGGTTACCTACAAATTTGTTTGTTACCAACACACTCTTACAAATTTGTTTCTTGTCCCCTCTACAGAAAACCTGGTGCCCTGGCCTACAATTTGTTCATTGTCCACCCTATTGTTACATAATGTGTTCTTCATCTACATCCTCACTCACCTACAAATTTGTATTTTGTTTTGCAGGCAATCAACAATTTGTCATGTCTGCCAAGCTAGCAGACTGTGTTGACAAGCAACTGCAAGCAAGACATGCAGGTGCAATCAGGCCTGATCAGGCCAGCCTGTAGCCTCCACTTGCACATAATGAAGCTGCCATTCATACCTCAGAAAGTGAGGTTGGCAGATGAAGATGCCGGTAGTTTCAGATGGAAGGAATAGTTCAATGTTCTGGACAGCAGGCAGCTGTCCACCACCTTCACAATCAGCACAAGCTTGTTGAAGGGCAATAGCCAGCATGTAAAGGTGTTGGACCTCAATCAGGGCCTCAATCATGTGTCTCAATGAATTAGCACTCTCAATGATTTTTGATTTTTGGAGAGAGGTCAAATGAGGTCCGAGGCTTGGTCATAGTGATCACCAAGGGTATGCCAACCTGTGCGGGTTTTTGGGGCGGGTAAGCGCGGGTACATGTGCGGGTACGGATTTCTGTACCCGCAACCTTTAAAACAAGCCCAGGAGTGTCCAAAACAAATTAGAAATGGGTGAGATATTGCTAAAACATTGTTTTTAGCATATCTTAACCATTTCCTGTCCGTTTTGGATGCTCAAGGTTGCGGTTTTGGCGGAGAAACCCGCGGGTTTTGGGTACTGGTCTGCAGGGCTACGGGTATGTGTATCGCCCAGCATACCCACGGGTTACCCATGGTGATCACTACTTGGCCATGTCCAGTGCACAACGGTGCCTGTTCCACTGTTAGACAAGCATGCAGTGAGTTGAGTATAGCTTACTGAAGTTCTTAAAGTTATAGACTCTGAAATTCAGCATACTAGGTGCCACATCTATTTTGGATGGACATGATCTTCTTGCAGTCTCTGCCACTGGATCAGTAGTTTTTCCAAGCAATGCAGCCGTGCTTGTTGTTTCTCCTACCACTGCAGTTGAAGAAGATCAGGTCAGTAAATAATATTAGTGCTTGAAAGTCCGGTAAGTTAACCGGAAATTAACCAAGACCTAACCGGACCCTAACCGATCAGGACCGCAAAAATATCATAACCAATTGTAACCGTAACCGCGGTCCGGTTAGCGGTTAGTCATGATTCTGAAAATTTGAAGACCGAGCATAACTGGTTAAGGACCGGTTATGACCGGTTCTATACTGTCCAAAGGAGGAATTTCTATCACGTAGTACAGTACTCATTCCTGGAAATTAAGTAAGCGTGATTTCGGAATTTGAAACCCATCAACGACAATAAACATCATTGATGTTATGTTCTACAACCAACATATCACCTACCTCGTTGTTGCCGCGCTCATCTGCGCTTGCCGCCACCCGCTCTTTGCGCTTGCCCTTGTCGCCTGTTTGCCACGTCACCGCCCGTCAAGCCCTAACAAAGCAGTCCCTGGCCAGCAACCCGGGGCAGGACAATGAGGAAGTAGCATACGAGGGAGAAGCATACAAGGGGGAAAAGCATACGAGGGGAGACCCAGGAGGGGAGACCCACACGGTACGCCACAGCTAACCACCATGCATGACCTGCTCACTCACACCCTCCTGCAGATGCCCACCCATTTCTTGCACTTCTCAAGTCGGCCGTTTTGCACGGCCTTGCAGTTTTGCCAGTCCACCTCTTGCACCTTTGGATGGCACGGAACCGTGCCACCACCACTTGTTTTGCCAACGGGGGGTGGATCTCCACCTCCTGCTCCATTGGATGGCGCGAAACCAGCACCACCACCCCTCGTTTTAAAACAAGGGGTGCATTTCCACCTCCTGCACCCTCGGATGGCTCAAAACCAGCACCACCACCCCTTGTCGTGAAACAAGGGGTGGATTTCCACCTCTCACAGCTTTGGATGGCGCGGAAACAGAGCCTCCACCCCTTGTTTTGCCAACGAGGGGTGGAATTTCCACCTCCTGCACCTTCGGATGGTGTGAAACCATTGGAAACCAGCACCACCACCCCTCGTTTTGCAACAGGGGTGGACTTTGACATCCTGCACCTTTGGATGGTGCAAAACAAACTGTCGCCGTCACCCTTTGTCTCCACCTCCTGCACACTCGGATGGCAAAAACCGGTGCTCCCACCCCCGCCCTCCTTTGCTGCCACCCTCCTTTGCTGCCGCCTTCTTTTGCTGCCGCCCCTCCTTTGCTGCTTGTTTGCTGCCACCCCCGTTCCCAGCCACCCCTTGTTCCCAGCCACCCTTTGTCCACTCAGCCAGCCACTCCCCGTTCCCTGTCCCCCTCATTCCCTGTCCCCCTCATATCCCGTGCCCCACATCTACCTCGCAATGTGCAGGCCACGTCAATTGACATGCGCACTGTGCTTGCGAGGATGTACTGGGGCACCTAACCGGTTAGAACCAGTTACAAACCGGTCCTGTAACTGATGCATAACCGCACTAACCGACCTCTAACCGGTTGGTATCAGTCCGGTCCGGTCTTTTTTGTTTTCCCAGCGGATACTAACTGGTCTCGGTCTCGGTTAGCGCCCATGGGGGTCCAATAACCGGACCGGACCGGACTTTCAAGCACTAAATAATATTCTGAAACAAAATCAAGGCAAAACAGTTGTTCAAACAATGAAACTACTTGTAGGAATTAAGTTGCAAAGCTTTGGATTAACTGTGCAAGCCATCAACAGTGTAACTAAAGAAGAAGCCGCAAATAAGGATATCAACATTTGGAAACAAGTGGAGGCCAAAACCAATGTCATCTTGGTATCTCCAGAAATGATAAAGACTCCTGGATTTCAATACTTGGTCAACAGCAAGGCTTTTTGTAACCAATTGTTTGTGATCTGTTCCAATGAAGTCCATCCGCTAAATAGCTGGGGCTTGGCTTTCTGAACAGACTTCCAGCAAATTGCATTTCTGCACAAATGGTTTCTCTGTCCCGTTGTATTATTTGGAACAACAGCAACACTCCAGATTGGCTTTCCCATGAAGACAATTCTTGGCTTCCTAGGATTCAACACAGACAACTTTATTCTTCACTGCCAATCAAATGCGCGTCCGGACATAAAGCTTATTGTTTGAACTATCAATGCGACACAAAACACTGAAAGCTTTCCACAGCTAGACTAGGTTCTTGAAGAGCCCGGAAGGACTCTTATATTCTGTCCCACTATTTGCTATGGATTCAAACTTGCAGTTTATTTCTGGTACCTCAATATACCAGGTTCAGTCCTTTGTCAAAACATATGCCTTTTCAATTCCCTAAATTCCCCTGACTATAACTGCAAAACCATGGAGCTTCTCCAAGGAAACAATGACTCAAACATTACCATTGCCACAGACAAACTTTCCGTTGGCGTGGACATTCCTGATTTTCAAACGGTAATTATTATCAATCCCAAAAATGTGGATAATATGTGGCAGAAAGCCTGAAATGCGGGAAGCGATTGCTCTGAGGTTCCCAATGCCCAAGTCATTGTCTACTTCCCTAGAGAAGTTGTGAATGCAGAAAACCATTCCGTGCAGATGTCGGATTGACCCAGCAGTTTGGAACCAGAGAATTCCAGAAGGAAGCAAAAGTGGGCACTGACAATGGCACCAAGTGGGAATGCCAAGGACATTGAAGAAGATTGAATCAGCCTGTATTGTTTCATTACGGCACCTTGCAAATCTGCTGAGCCTGATGTTCAATATGGCAATCACAGCAACAACAAGCCTTACTCTTTGTTGTGTTTAATGTGCACGGCATCTCCTCCACCAGCACAACGGCCAGAAGATTGTAGCTGTAGTGGTTGTAAACACAAGCCAATGCCACCACCAATGTGCAAACCGTCAACACAATCAAAACAATCTCCCATGCATCTCTGCGTTACCAAACCTATGCGCCAGCTAGGAGTCAAGGAGCTTCAAGAGTTCCTTGACAAGGTATATTTCAGTGCTCTTACACTCATTCCTTCCTGATAGATCCATGAGTAGCCTCTTAGACCACTTCCCAACCCTCCTTCAAAAAGCAACCACTGAACCATTCATTAATCCAGATATTGCAGAAAACCATGATGCCTCACATCAACTTCTCACACCCTTCATAAAGGAAAATCATTTTATTATTCAACAAAGCCATGACTTGCTATGTGCTCTCTGGAACATACATTGTATATTTGATCATATACGCAAAGAAGCAAAGCAAGTATGGAAAGAAAAGTGGGGAAACAAGTGTTCTGCAAACCCCCAACTTGTTGAAACCCAGCAGGACTTAGCACTTGAATCTGGATCTGAAGATTAGGTTTGATTAGGTTGTAAAAAATACATATAAAAATTATAAATAGTGTATAAAATTAGTCCAAGTCTGTATTATCTCCAATAATCTTGTCGGACTCCAAATCTGATTCACCCTTGGATTCATCTTGCTCCTAATATTTCTTGGACTGTTGATTGGATGTACTGCTTGGATAGGTTGTGCATGGTCAGACGGCCCCCATCAGTGCTTGAGAAATGGAGTGTCTTGTTTGGGTGGCTTCAAGCATTTCCTATGGTATCTGGAATTTTGTCAGAGTCAGAATCCAAGTCTGCTTTGTGCAAGCCTTGTTCCAACAAATCATAGTAATGGCCAGTGGAGTTTTCAGTGTCCAAAGGTGTAGCACTGGTCCCTGGTTCAAGTGACTCAGATGTTTGATGAAGATTGCACAAGCAAGTGGTTTTGTAAATCCATTTGTCAAGTTTACCATTTGCAGGATTTGCAGCCCCATTTTGGAAGTCATCAACAAAGATATTGGTGTTGTAAGTTCAAGCGGCATGAAACAAATGGAGGTTTTTGGATTTGTAAAGTGAAGTGAGTGTTTGCATTTCTTCAGATAGCCCAACTTTCAAATGTTTGGCTGATTGTGCATGGAGGCCAACACCGTCAAACCAAGGGAGTTTGAGGTGAGCTATATGGTGTAGATTCCTAGACCATGATTTGCGGATGAATTTATCCCCGTACTTGACCCCTTTGCGCTCAACCACGGCTTTGAGTAGACGATTGAAGTATTCCTGAATAAAGTCCCCTGCCAACCAATGTCCTGGACGCCCTGTAAGATCAACAAGGGTCATTTGCAGAAGGCCATGGCGAAGGCCATCATTTCAAGTACATATCCCATGTATTTTGCATGTGAGGAACCCGCAAACGTGAACACCATATCTCCCATACATGCACATATAGTGCATAAAAAATGAATTCCGGTAATTTCTGCAATGCTTTGTTTGACCTGATAGAGTGAAAGTAGCAGCTCTCAAGGTTCATCGGGATGTGTACAGTCCAAATGACACTTAGTAGTTTGGCGGACACATTTGTAAACATCCTTCTGAGGCATTTGTTGTACCGAAGAAGAGCTTGATTGAAGTACACAGCTTGGGGGATTCATCCAAATCAAGAGGAATGGTTAGAGGGTTTTGTAGACACTCAAGAACATCAGCGTCAAGGCCTTTCATTGTTGGGTGTTGCCGCTTGTAGTCCAGCAATAAAAGCTTGCGAGATTTTCAACTCTTTGAGGGTTGCTGCGACCTCAACAAAGTCTTCTTCAAGTTTGGGGGGCACATCTTTGACTTCTCCACCAGCTCCCGCATTGTCTCCACCCTGAGGTGAAGGTGGCCTATGTTGTTCAGCCTGTATCAAACCAGGGTCTGCTCATTCATCTTGATTGTCCTCTTCCTGTGTCTGAGTGATACTGAATTGAAAAAAATTGATTATATTACAGTTTTTATTACAAACATCCTCTTGGTTGGTTAAATTGGGGGCTATGTTTCCAGCCGCACCTCCACCAAGATCCAAATTCATTCCTTCTCCATCAGATCCTCCCCCAGGTTGACCATTCTCCAAGCCATTGGCCGCCTGAGGTGTGTTTGGAGCCCCGGAATTGTCGGTCTCAACTTGAGCAACCTTGGATGGCCGCTCTGTTGGCTCCGGTGTGGAATCCTGTCAACAAGGTCATGGATTGGGAGCAAATCCTGCGGTAGATGTAGCAGCTGTTGCATGGGGCAGAGGAGGTTGTCCAGCTTTGGATTCACAATATGCTTGGTGGGCAAATCAAGTAGAACAAGGGACCTCCTTTGGACGGGTGGGATCCTGAGTACAGTGTGCCACACAGTTGCAAAAATACTGCTTTGGCATAGTTTGCTGTGGTGGCTGAAGCCGTTGTGAAGGCGTTGAGACACACGCAAACAGATGCAGACGGATGCGGTGGCAGTAGAGCCAAGCCAAACACAATGGGTGTGATCAAGATGCAGATTGATGCTGCTACATGCCATGTGGCTTTCCATATAGGGATTGTTCTATTTGTACATGGTTATTGACCTTTCTCACTGGGCTTCAAAACACACCTAACTTAAGATCATATTTTTAGGCCAAAAAATGACAAAGATATATTCAAAACAGTAAAATATTTTGTAAAAATAGTATATGTACCCAAGTATTTTTGTAGGTACATCAATTCTCAACGTAATTTAACGTTCTTGCACTCGTTTGATAGATACTAAGCATGGCAGCAGATCTACCGACTCATAATTTCAAAAATTATTGTATACTTTGTTGAAAAACTGGTCTTGAACTGGTTGTAACCAGTTTGGACCAAGACCGGTCGGAAGACTGAAAAATACCGCGGTCTTGGTCTTTTCCAGTCCTTGTCCGGTCCTGTGAGGTTTTAGGAAATGTGTGGACCGGTCTTGGTCTTAGTCTTTGCATTTTGGGCCAAAAGACCGGACTGGATAGGACTTTCAAGCACCAATTCCATGTTGCCTCTCATAACTTGTTATCCACACCTGTACCTTCTTCTATCTAATCAGGTTGTGTAGGATAATACAACACCAAACCCACAAAATGAGTTCACAATGTTTCTTCTTATCACTTATTTGAATACAAAGTTCTTGAGGGATTGAAAAATACCCTTCAGAAATCCAATTGTATGTTCAGAGTGTATTTGAACCTGAGAAGACATATGTCTGAGTAACATTTCGATGTGAACCACTTTAAATCTGAACTTTGACATATGATAGTTGTATGTTTGTTGGTCTGGTGTCAGATTGCTCCAACTGGCTTCTGAATAGGCAAATAGGCCATGTTTTACATGGATATGCCCAAATCTGCCCGCACCCACTCACCATTGGCAAAGATATTTTGATGATCCTTGAAGGTGCAAGCATTTTGAAAGCCCCATAAATCATGACGCTCACTTTCCAAAGCTATACAGAGTCCGAGATGGCAACATATGCCATTATTATCAAGCTCATTCCCTTGTATGCCAAGATTCTGTCAGCTTGCGTCAAAGATGCAAGCGTGTTTGAACTTTTTATCAAGGAGGTACGTATATGCACCATGTTTTGGAACTCTCTCACCCAATTGACCCAGATTTCGACTGCCGTGACGTGTTCTTGTACCAACAACACAGCAACAATAAAAAACAACATTGCCAACTATATCCTTCACTCCCAACGCCTCCGTCTCCTTCTCAAGAAACCTTGGCTTCCCCATGATCCCGAAACACTGCGCGGATGGGACGAGCCGCAATGCAGCCTTCTACTAACACCACCCAGGCTTGTCTCCACATTCTTTGAAGACCCAACACAGGCTTCTCCAGTCTCAACCTATGCATCCCACTAACAACTGCATTTTTTTTCAAGTATCTTTATGCAGAGTGTCCAAAATGGCGAAATCAAAATCAAAGCCAAAGAATTTCCTTTGTTTCTTTACCCAGAAGGAACTGAGTACATTGTAGGCAAGGAATTTGACGGCCTGATGCGTGGCCCGTTACTTGTTTGGGTAAGCAGATTGATCTCTTGGTTGTCGTTGGTCTGATACTTGTTTTATATTAGGTGTTCCGCTGTATCTTTAGCGGCCCTTGTTCGGCCTTCAAGAAAGAAAGTCGTGGCAATAAACCCTCGCAAGCTGAGAAGCACGGCATGACAAGTGTCCAGCCAAGGGCAATCGCTTATGCGGCGGTTCAAGCAAGGATGGTTTGTCTACACGTTTTACTACACAATGATTCCGAGTCACTCAAACTCACAACTAGGCACTCTCTGGGTTGGGTGGACAATAAATGATGGATTTTTCAGTAACGAAATGTTTTTCAACAATGTTGCAGGTATGTTTCTCCGAGAGCCAGACAGCAATTGGGCAAAAGATACACTTGCCTGGTGGAACAGGTAGGCTTATTTTTTCTTGATCCAAGTTATATCTGACCTCACCATGACACTAGTGAGGTTATCCTTGTTTGCTCAAAGAAGAATGCAAAATGGAAAGCGCCTGTGGACAACAGCGACGATGAAGACAACGACCCAGTTTCAAGGATTTTGGCGCAGGCTGCAGTGGCGGAAGATCGTGCAGCCAGTGGCACATCAGTGGGTGGAGGGGAAGTGGAGGTGGAAGCAGGGGATCAAAGCGGTCAAGGACCAGCTTCTACTGTGCAGGTGTGTCCTGTGTTACTCTCCTTCGCAGTTTGTGCATTAAACTACAATTAGACACCTCTGACACAAAACTCGCTGCCGCCGCCACGGCCAGCTCCTCCCTCTCCCGTGCCTGCTACTCGGGCTCACCCTCCTACACCTCCACGCTCCTTGCCACCGCCGCCGCCTCCCCCAGCTGTGCATACTCATCCGCAGCCTACGATGTCGCAGACCCAGCCTCAGCCACCTTTGGCCACACCTGCCAAAACCCAGAACATGGCCACTGCCACCAACCGTCCCCCCTTGCAAGAAAGCACTGGGTTCAACTTGCAACGCAAACACACAGAACTCGAAGAACTCAGTGACCTTAGCGAGGAGGACGCACAGCAGCCTGCAAAGAAGAAACCGGCCCTTCAAGGGAAGAAAAAGCCGGCCCAAGGTCCCAAAACGAGAGGCAAGTGATAGTCGAACGGTAATTATCCCCCCTGACATCTCTCGAAGATCATTGCCCCAGTTCTATGCTTTTGTCCACCCGCCGTTTCCACCTCGTACTTAACATGACATTAACTTGTACTTGTAACTCACTACTTACTGATAATGCATGACCATTTTGATCTATACCACGTCCAAATATCTGTCACTCTGAGGGATACCCAATAATTACTGATATGAGTATCTATTCAAGTTCATGGAAGGTATAGATATCTATGGCCTTAAATAAGATGGGATTGATACCTCAAGAACACCAGATAGCACTTTATACCTCAAATGGAACTCTTATACATCATGGACCAGCCATATATGAGTCTTGCTGGTTACATCCGAGAGGGTTCCATATATGAATCCCATTGTATTCTTTGCCATGTATACAGTCGTTGATATTTTACCGCTAACCTGTCATACATTCAAACCCGTGGCCATACAAGGCCAGGTATCAAATATGCCTTTTCTCTGATGCATGGGTTTGGGCTCACCTCAGTTTGTATATACACGACTGAGGTGCCCCGAAACCCAGGCAAAGACTATATACTAAGGTATGTAGTACTTATGAATGGA
Organism: Crassisporium funariophilum; assembly: GCA_014925845.1. Classification (NCBI taxonomy): domain Eukaryota; kingdom Fungi; phylum Basidiomycota; class Agaricomycetes; order Agaricales; family Crassisporiaceae; genus Crassisporium; species Crassisporium funariophilum. Next base: position 1,230,823 of record JACGCL010000007.1, read on the forward strand.
AAATATATACCAAGCATTACTAACAGTAAGTAAATAACACGGTGCCTTGGATGCACGGCACATGAACAAATATGATGATAACCGGCGCGAGCGTTGGCTTGCACCAGTCTTAGCAGTTTGTTACCTTCACAGAATGTCTTTAAATTGGAGAATCAATTTCACCTGAATTGCTCAATCCAATGATCATCTCCAAGAGAATACAAATCAATCTTTCCACCAGGCCGGAATTGTGCTTGCTGATTCTTCCACTGTTCTTCATCCCATTTGTCAAGAGTTGCATGTAAAAGTTGAAAAAAGGCAAGTCTATGGTTACGGGCAAGGATTTCTGCTTTGATTATCAAATGTATGTGAATGAAGGTAATTTACATCTTTGTTGTGAGCTATATAGTAGGAACATGCATCATACATGCTCGAAACACGACCCAGAATCCCTTTACAGCTGTGTGTGTTCAAGCTGCGAGCCGAAGCCACATGCCTAGCCACGAGCCAGCCACCAGGCCGACTCGCACATCAACATTTTGCCACGGGTGGCTCCCTGTGGCTCCACACAAGCTCTCTATTCTACAGGTTCGTTTGCCTTCAATTTTTCAGAATATTGGGGTAATACTTACGGCTAGATAAAAATCTGACAGGCTTGCCTGGGAACCTATGAGCACTTTCCGGTGCCTAGCCACAACCTGACAACGTACTTGTATGTTGACCCGCGGAGACTGATAGCTTTCTGTAAGACCCTAATCTGAGTGAAAGCTATTCACCCAACAAATTCTCCGCACACGTGACCTTTGGAGATCACCGACGTAAGGACTTGGACATATTTTGCGACCTTGCATAGTCGACCCGAGCGCCCCTTGAGCGCATTGTTATCCATGAATGTTATGGCGTTAAGTATTGTAAAATTTCCTCTGTAATTCACGTGCAAAGATGTGTCCTGCTCTTTCCTCAGTCCTGCTCACACGCGTCTTATTTATGTACAACCCATAATTAGCGCGTTCACACGCGTCTAAATGGCGTCTAATATTCGCACCTGCAATACGTGCAAGAATTTGAAGACTTTGAACGCGTCAACTTTCAAAGTGCAGCGAGATGGATTCTCAAAAACATGCCTAGAATGTCTCGAAAAGAAGAAGCAAACCTATGCAACAAAGAAGGGTGGAAACAACGAGAATCAGGCGGAGGAAGATGATGAAGAAGCCGAACCCAAAATAGATGACAGCGCGGACTTTGTGGACATGTCGGCTGTCAATCTTGACGCGTTTTTGGCGTCTTTAGCCGCGTGTGAACAGGTGCAATCTATAGAGGCGCGTGTGGATATCTCAAGTGTCCAGGCATCCAATATGCGAGAGACGGCGGACAGGATGGCAAAGGCAGTTTGGGAGTGCTTAAAATATTGCTTCCAGTGCGTACAATTAAGATTAAAGTTATCCTTCATTCTCCGATTGTTCTCACCTCGTGTATTTAGTTACCACAGGATGTATAAGCATCAGACGCCTTCCGCACGATTTTATTATCGTTGTGCGCAGTCTGAGAAAAAAGTTAAATCCAGAAAGGGTGTTCGCGAGGGTGCAAAGATGCGCGACAAAGGGTGTATGGACACATTTGCATGCAAGGGCTGGTTGAACATCACAGTTTACGAAGAACTATCGGTAGTGGACATCAAATTGAGTCATGCTGAAGAGCACATCCCATACTGGTGCATTGATATTCCTCAAAATGTCTGTCAATTTGTCAAGAATAATTGTCAACTCACCTCCGCTCAGGTATGGCAATCAATTTTTTATATTTCCGAACATAGACCCTCATTTTATTAAGCTCTGGCAAGAAGTTCTGAAGATAGATCCAAAGCCGGCCTACAATAGGAAGGCCATCTACCAGCTCTGGTCAGATCATGCATCTAAACAGTGGAAACACGATCCCGACAAAGTCAAATCTGCAAGAATATTGATTGACGAAGCCGGAAAAAATCCATCCTCACTCTACAGTGTTGAATCAATCCCACTTCATAAAGAAGAATGTTTTACAGCACTTGCATTCTCACTTCCTGAAATTATTCTTCAATGGGGTGGCCGTATACGTGAGATCGCTCTTAATTCTACATGTACGTAACCAATTTTCTTCTCTTGACATCTATCATATATCTAATTTAATTTAGGGAATACAAATGGTTCGCGCTTTGAGGTTTACGCTCTCCTTGGTGAAGTTTACGGATCTGGATGCCCATTGGGCTATTTGCTTCTTCGGTCATCCGGTGGCGAGACAGGTGGAAAGGAGCGCTTTATAGCTGATGTCCTGGAGTACTTCAAGAAGAAGTGGAACATTCGGCCACTATTCACGCTTACCGACAAAGATATTTCGGAAATCAATGCTTTTCTGAAGGTATTCCCCAATGCGAAGCATCAGCTTTGCTTTTGGCATTGCCTTCGTGCTATAAAAACTCGACTGTCAATACTTCGGCGACACCCAAAATATTACGACGTAAAAGAAGCACGCAATGAATTTGAATGGATCAATGAAACCTTTGTACCTCAAGCTCAGGTAAAAGAACGAGGCAGTCAAGTGAGTTTCCAATTGTTTCAGTAATTCCATTTATTGATAATCTTACTTGCTAGACTTCTCATGTCACAACCAAAGCCATCCCGCATTTGACCCTTCGATTAGGCGGTGTATTGCATAATAGAGCACCAGCGCCTACACCTCAAGGTTGTCACCTTATTATATGGCTAAACGGCATTGTTCAGAGTATTGTTCCTTTGCCCAGCCAACATGAAAAAGACATACCAAATTCCGAAGCATTCTTGTCGGCTGCATTGGATGCCCACAAGAACGATGTTGAATATGAGACAGATGGTGCCGGGGAAGGCGACGACGAAGACTCAGACTGTGAAGAAGATGGAGAGTTGGTTTCACACGTCAAGAGATACTACAATGAAGAGGCGAATGAACAAGACGCAGAAGACAGACCTGAATGGATGTTCAACAATGGCGAAATTGTCTCCAAGGATCCGGAATATGTTTTTTGCCCGGCTCCTCATCAAAAACAAATACTTCATCTATTCACAAAGCATTTTTGTCAGCACCCACTCTTTGCGGAAAAGGATGGCAAATTCACAAAAGAAGAAATACACACCAGTGCAGTCTACAAGATGTACAACTTCTGTCGCATCCGTGGACTTTGTGAAGTGTGGGGATATATGTGGGCATGTTGGTATTCTCCCAAAATGTGGAGACTCTGGGCACGTTCAACATCACCCTATATTTCACGCCTGAGGACCACAATGAATGTCGAGAATTTCTGGCGCCAGTTCAAGCACGATCATCTTCACCATCTTTCCCACCCGCGGCTCGACCACCTTGTTTGGATTCTGATTCACAGAATTACGCCTGCATACATTGCGCGAACCAAAGTTCTCAACCATGAATATTGTGCCGGGCGATCAAAGAGCCTAACAACTTACCAAAAATACTTCAAAAGTTCCTGGAAAAGACTTCTCAATGTGTTGATAAGCGAGAAACAATATGAAACTTACGTAGATTGTTGGAGTTGTAACTGTGGACGGCAGAAGTATGATCGCCATCACATTTGCAAGCACCTGGTTCAGGCGGTTGGACTGCCATCTATTCCTTTCTGGAGCGAGGTGTACCGCCGCCGGACCATGCCAATTTATCGCCATCACAAACTCGACGCATCTCATCAAGCTACAGGCGCCAAACAAAAACGCGCCGCCTATCTTGATATTGATGGTAGTATCTCGGATGGGGATGACCATGTCTGGCTAGGGAATCCAACAATCCTTGCAGGCGGTGGAGGTTGGAAATCCGTTCTCTCAACAGAAAATATGGCGACGTTGTTGGGAAAACAAAGGGACGATCAGCACCACTTTAATGGAATTCAAAGAACCGCTCACCACAATTTCGACAACTTCACCGAGCTCGAGCCAACACTACATCAGGAAGAAGATGAGGTAACGGATCTGCTCACAGTACCTGCGTCACCGTCATCCAGCAGCAATAAACCTCAACAGCGTAGTTCTTCGCCAATTATGTACGGGAGCGACGACGAAGCAGAGGTAGGATTTTTTATAGTAGAGTTAATCTTTGATACATTGCACTGAAACATGATTCACTTAGCTTGATCGATACAACGACTTCCTACGGGCACGTGCAAAATTCTGGCGTCAAGCGGCTGACATGTTTGAAGCTCAGGCCTCGATCCCTAATCCGTCCGATAATTGCATCTGGAAGAAGTCCGTATATGATCGCGAAATTGGCAAGGATGTGGTGCTTATGGTTGAGGACATTCGGCGTTATGAAGAAACAGGAAGGTCGCAGATTAAGACATGGGCCGACCCCAAGAGCAAGAAGGAGGTAAGAAGGATGCGAAACACGATGGGATACTACGTTAAGAGTCAAACTTGACTCCACGAACTCCGAGGCCTTCAAGTCTTCAAATTACATTATTGAAGTTTTATGATCAAATTTCAAGTTTGGATACTATTATACTCTAGTATATGCGAATCATATCATATTATACACCTACTCACACCTCTAAGGACTCTCCAAATGCAGCGTCCATGGAATAGCGTGTATAAGAGCTCTCGCCGCCACATACGCGCACGTCTGTGTCAGCTGATTTCGCAGGTAAAACTTTCGGTTTCTGATCTTTAGTGACTTATATCAGATAGCTACGTTGTAACAATAAGTAGACGAGAGAAATGCTACATCAAAACATCTAAGATATTTCGAGTTTGGGTAAGGGAGAAGAAACTCGAAGAGCGTTGAAGTTCGGACCAAACGCTTCTATCAACGGGAAGCCCGGGCCGGTCTCTTCGAGAAACTCTTCCTAACTCGAAATGGCTGCTTAAGATCTAAGAGGAAATGTCCAAGTAAGCCAGAGGACACCCAAATGTCAAGGAGAGCCAATCGACGCGTCATGCAAAGCTTGGACATCCCAAAGAACAGGAGAACAGGCGAAAACTCACAAACTAGCGTGCAGGGGGCATAGTATAACATGCGAATTCGGCATGTAAAAGCGGTTGATCTTGAATGTAAGGCGCAATAACCACCGCATGCTTTTGTAAGTACAGAGTGAAGGCATCACTAGACCAGCGACCGAGTGATTTCACAACGTCGAATGGAACCTTGCGAAGCAGAAATTCCAGGACCGCTCCGATGCGAAGGCCGTGACCATGAACTGGAGGCAAACATGCTGCTTGGACGGCAACATTTACATGACAAATGAACTCAGTTCGCGTCAAAGGGCGACGCTTTCCGGATCGATGAACCCACGTGAAGAGGAATTCTTGATCCGTAGGGTTGTTAATGCGGAGGTGATTGTTGAAAGCCCATTCTGGGTCGGTGGGTCCCTGTTGAGGAGCCCAGTAAACCTCCTCTCCATTAGCCGCGCACTTGGTACGAGGTAGTTTCAGGATGAGAACTGGCTCGCCCCCTGGTCCGGAAGAACGTCGCACATCCGACAACCGGATGTGTTTGAGAGGATCGAAAGCAGTCAGAGAGGGGAGAGTGAATTCCCCAAGGCGAGAGGCTGACCAGAAGACCGTTGTTATGCAGACGAAGACAGCGGCATCCAGGGAGGAGTCCATATTGAGGAAGTCCTTAATGCTGGAGATAATAGCTGGTGTCCAAGGAGCGCGTTTTTTGCGTCGCACTGTGGAAGGTGTGAGCTTAACCGCTCCTTCCAGCGCCGTCTCGATTTCGTTGGTGTTGACATTCCAAGGCTGGCCATGGAGAACGTGCCACGCACGTACTGCATAAGTTATATTACGAATGGCTGAGCCCGAGTATGAACCGGCGCATGTCGAAATCAGTGCCAGGAGGAGCACTGTGTTGACCGGACAGCGTAACAGTTCATCTACGCCCCGCAAATCACACCAAACGTGGTACACCAGGAGGCCAAAACCATAGCCTTCCCGAGTGGATAGCTCCCAGCGCGCTCCGATGACCGATAAGATGCGATGTAGGTCAGCATCTGTCAGGATCACTCCTTGTCTCTGAAGAGCGGTTGAGGACCGGGACACCAAAGGAGTCCACAACCGGAGCCTGTCCCTAGCTAGGCAATGCGGGCGAAGCGCGGAAGGTAGAGGGTGTAGGTTGGATGAATACGGGCGGGCCCGAGGAGGGACCACTGATACGAGGGGGGGGTCAAACGGACGAGGAACAAGCCATTGAGCGTGGTGGCGATCAGCAGTCCGTCCTGTATTTTCCATCAATTGGGTGCGTTGAACGAGAAGCGGTGTCAAAGGCGCATCTGGCTCTTGAATCTGTGCCGTCTGAGTGAGGAGCTTTTTTGGTGACCTGAGGGACGTGGCTGAGAGCACGAGCGGAACGTTCCTGGGGCGTAAGAGGGGCGTCGAAGTCGATGATGTAAGGCAATAGCTCGTCAGGAACAACGAGTGGGGGGAGAAGTTGGTCGACGGGGGGGAAGACTCCTCTGGAGGGCTCGTCAGTGGGGTTGGATGCAGACGCAACATAGGCGGTGAATACGCTCTCAGGGTGACCAGACCTTGAGAGGAAAGCAAGGATGCGTTTGAAGACGGTGTTGACTGCGGAGTTGCGGCTTCAATGGTTCCACCAACCTTCAACCACACCCTTGTTGTCTCCGAACAGCCTGAAGGGTCCAGGAGAGCTCTCCGTTTGGAAAATGGCGTAGACCAAGAGTTCGAAGCCGACCGCTTCAGCCCAGCCAATGTCACGAACCCCGTTGAGGGTGGACCATCCTGGTAGGAGTCTCCAGGCCCTCCAGCGCCTACCAATGATGATCCCAATACCGGTGGTGGAACTAGCATCTGAGAAGGCCCCGATGTTGATGAGGGAACGCGGGAGGGGAATTGGGCGCCAGACTTCGGGGGAGCTAAGGGTAACTGTCCACCAGTCCAGGTCTGGTGAGACAGATCGAGGCACGTGCCGTTTAGACAGAGGATTATCGGAGAAACAGCCCAACATGGACTCGAGACCCGTGAGGTAGGCTCGTCCCTCTGGAACCACCAGGCAGGCATGAAGGAGTTTGCCATAAAGTTTCTGGACGTCCTTGAGAGCGTGGGTGGGAGAGGTGTTCCATAGAGAGATAGCGGTGAGGTATTTCTCCCTTTTGGCATGCGGAAGGCCCACGGTTGAGTGATCCAGGTTCCAAAGGAGTCCGATGTAAGTTCCGGACGCCGCAAAGGGGGAGTCTTTTGACTTCTCCCAAGGTATGCCAAGAAGGGATGACAATCTATCAATGTCGTCGAAATTATATGCGAAAACACTGGATGTGCAAAAGGCAAACGCAAAATTAAAGCGAAAGGTGAGAGGTCAGTGTCGAGTGAGTGATAGGAGAGAAGACTGACCTGTCATCCTCAGCACAAGGTGAACTTTGAGAAAGATCTCGAAAAGCAAACGAGTAATTGTTGTCAGATTCTCGCAATGACGCGTCCGACGTTGAACCCGCGCCATACCATGAACGCCCGCCTGAATGGTGAGGCCCGTTCTTAGAAAAGAAATTGTGTAGCTCAAGGCAGCGGTCATTATAAGCTGAGAGACAGTCGCGACGAACACGTATGAACAGGTGGTCATCCACCCACTTAGTGAGTGGGCCAACGCCCTGGGATCTGAAAATATCAGCTGCGGCGTCCTGGATGAGACCGTACACGCCGCCCGAGGGGCAGGCTCCAAAGGCTCCGAAGGTGTCGGCACAAAAGGCATCGTCATCGATGCGAACGACAGCCGCTGGCCATTGGGACGGGTGAAGAGGAACCGTTCTGAAAGCCTCTGATACATTGCGTACCGCCATTTGTGAACCAGCAGGCAGGTTACCAATGAGAAAGCATGTGACGGCAAACGACCCCCATGTACATGGAAAGTTGGCCGCGTCCGTAAAGGAGTTGATTGAAGGGTTAGGGAAAGGAGGCAGTTTGGCAGGGGGGAAGGAGAAATTCTGTATGAGCCGGTATTTACCAGGTTGTTTTCGGGATAATCGAAAACGGAGAGGTCTGGAAAGGACCAATGAGGGCCTCCAGGTCCAGCCTAGAGAACGGGCCGATGTAGCGACCTTTGAGAAGTTCTGCACGAACGATTTTGTCGAATTCAGAAGAGAATTCGCGGACCGAGGGTCTATTAGGTGGGGATTGAAAAAATGGGATGGCAGGGAAGTCAAAACGAAAGCCTTTGCGTAAACCGCGAACAAGGTAAGGATACTTTTGAGTGTAGCCGGAGCGATCCAGGAGAGACTCCCAGGCGTCGGCGTTGTAGACACATTGGATGGACTTAAGCCTCCGCACAAGGGCACTTCTGGGCTCCGTGTGATGAGGAGGCGCAGCCGGAGCAGAGGTGGCGGTCGTCGTGAGACCTGCTGGAGCAACCGGAGACTCTTGTCTGCCAATCGAAGCACAAGACTTTCTTGGAAGATTTGAGGATGAGGTCGCGGCCGACTCGGTTGGATAGGGTGGGGTGAGCACCGTCCCAGGTGCGAGTGCGGTTGCAGTCTTTGAAGTTGTGTTGTTGACGACCCAAGCAGATGGCGCAGGCCGGGGACCTTGGAGCTGCGCCGCTGCGAAAACCCGATCCGTCGCTGCGAAAGGAGCCACGAGCTGGTGAACGCGAGCGGGACCGGTTCCGGCGAGGATGGCGATCTTGCGACCTAGAGCGATCGCGTGTATGGTGGTTGTTTTGGGAGGACCCATGAGCATCTCGGATACGCTGATGCGGGTAAAGCAAAGGTAAAGCAGTACAGACGGGTAAATGCAGCAACCAGCCATGGTGCGCCCGAAAGACAAAAGCGGGATAAAGCGGTGTAAAGCAATGAAGACGGGTGAAAGCAGCAGCCAGCCACGGCGCGCCCGAACAACATAAAGCGGGTAAAGCAAAAGCAACAGCGGGGTAAAGCAAAGAAACAGCAAAGGCGGGTAAAGCATGGGGACCAGGTAAAAGAGGTGTGGCGAGGGGTGTAAGGAGAGGAAAGTGAAACATAAAGTTAGCGAAAAGTGGCAAAAGGAGACAGGGCAAAAGAACATACGCGAAGATTGAATTCCCTGTCAAAATTCACGCGGTGCTCAAACTCGACGCGACGTTGAACAGTGAGAAGTAAAGTCTCGTTAATGCGGGCCAAATTGAAGGTGGCATCAGTGTTCCCGGAAGCGACAGCCGTGAACCAGGACCTGCGCACTTCGTCTTGATAAGTGAGTAGAGACTTGCGTAGAATGCCGTCATTATCAAAGGCAGAAGCGTGGGTGTGAGACCTAATGTTAGACCAGAACTGGGCAAACATTAGGACCTTTTCGCGTTGCCAACCCGCCCGCTCCATGGCGTCGATGACGCGGGGTACGGCGGTGCAGAAATCGTCCCAGGAGAGGTCTTTGTCTGGTTTGACGGTTCGGGAATCGCGAGCGGCGGAGGCGGACACGAGGGACGTCTCGCCGTCCTTCATAATGAAGGTGAGGGATTTGTCGTTGGAGGATCCCGTATGCGACTGTGCCTCGGTCAAGCCTGCGTTTGTCCAGTAGAAGAGCTCACAGTAAGCGCCAGAGGCAAGCTTTCTAGTGGCGGAGGCGCTTGCCAGGATGGGAGGAAGATCAGGTACTTCGCGATCCAAAATAGGCAGGTACTTTGCCTTATGCTTCTTCATGTCATCCTGACGAATAGCTTCTTGATCTAATTTCAACTTCTCTGCAGCGAAGTCCGCGGCTTCACGCTCGCGGTGCTCCAATTGGGCTGCGTCGGCGACAACTTGGGCCTGATGGGCCTGCCAAGCGGCCTTTTCGGCCTCATTAGTGAGATGCCAGCTTCTGGAAAGGTGGAGAATAGCGTCGGCATCAGATGCCCCAGGGTTCTCGGTGATGTGCATCAACCGGAGCTGGCCGTAGATCTCCAAAGAGAAATCGGGGCAAATGGCGTTGTTGGGGTCAGAAACGATGGTAGATTGTTGATTCATTGTGTTTTGAAGATGATAGAGTTGTATGAAGCAGAAGAAATAAAGATAATGATAAGATATCGAGTATTCTGTCTTTCCAGAAATTTTGCTGAGCGTGGTGAGATGCAAAGAAGTTGCGATCTCCCACGCTGACTCAGCACACAGACTACACTCTTTGCTCTGACTCATGCTTCGTCTGTCACACTGACATTCAACCGCGTCAAGTCCACGTCGGTGATCTCCGAAGGTCACGCATCACGTGTGCGGAGAATCTGTTGGGTGAATAGCGTTCACTCCTAATCTGTCGCAATTACTGATGGGTTTATTTTTATTGTTGTACAATGTCAAGTACTTGGGATGTTGTCGAGATGGTGATTCTCGAACTGATCCTGAGTACTTGTTCATCAGGCCCAAAGTAGACTTGCGATAGTGCCTGACTCTACGGTTACCTCAGTTAAAGAGTGATTAAACCGCGATCCGAATCCACCTGAACAGCTCAATGTCCCCCCAACTCGAAACCCCCTCCGCCCCATCCCTCCCCCCCGAGCTCCTAGCTGAGATCCTATCCCACCTCACCACCTCCCCCGGCGCGCTCAAATCCTGGTCTCTCCTCTCCCGCACCTTCCTCCCTCGTGCCCAAAAAATCCTCTTTGCCTCAATCACAGTCCGCGTCCGCCCCCCACCGACTCAGCACACTCGCCCCGTCCGCCAGCTCTCCAGCGCCGCAGACCTATGGACGCTCCTCTCCGCCAGCCCGCACCTCGCGGCATATGTCCGCCGGCTGACGCTCGAGCTCGGCTGGCCCGTGGGGCTGCAGTCGGAAGAGGACGGCGAGGCGCTGTTACGCTGTGTACCGCTGCTCTCGGGGTTGAGGGAGTTGAGGCTTGCGCAGAGGCGCGTGGCGCATCGCGATACGTTGTCAAAAACGGTGTGGTTTGCCGTCGCCTCCTTGCTCCGATCAGCCCGTCTCGAGCATCTGCACCTGGATGATGCGCGGCTGGCGCTGACCGCCTTCTGCGCGTCCGTCAAGCGCCTATCGATCATTGGCGGGTACGGTTATGGCGCGCTCGCCGATCTCGAGGCGCAGTTTTCGGACACGCCGCTGCCGAGGCTGAAGGTGGAGGAGCTGTGCGTGAATTGGTACGATCCTGAAGACGCAGTGAAGACGTGGGTGTTGACCGGGGGAGTGGATGTGGGGGGTTTGAAACGGCTGTCGTTGATATTCCGCGAGGGGGTCGCTAAGTTGACGCAGGTCGAGGGGATCATTGCGCTGTGCGCTGCGGGTCTGGAGGAACTCACTCTAGAACCTCACGGTGCGGTTTCGTTCTTCACGCTCCTTGACATCTTACTGAAATCTTCTACCCAGCGCCGCGAGGAGCAGGGGGTCTATCATACCCAATCAACCTAAGCGCCCTGTCCCACCTGCGCACACTCCGCATCGGCTTCCCCGCATTCGCAGACACCTACCTCCGCCTCGGCATCCCATGGCTCGTCCAAGTTCTGCACACAATCCCCCCCTCTAACATCATCGAGCACTTCGAACTACGAGTGACGCAAAACAGTGTCGTCGACGTCACGGGCTGGGCGGACCTCGTTGCGGTCTTGTCGGACAGCACACGCTTTCCCCGGTTGAGGCAAGTGAGGTTCGCGGTGTATGTGGATGAAGAGGATCAGCGGGAGGAGACACTGGCTCTGCTGAAAAGCAAAGTGGAGGGGCTGAGACCTTCACTTGTGGTGGATCTCGAGGCACCGCCATGTAAGTTCTGCGCTTTTTTTACTTTCTGCCGGGCGTGGCTTACGATGGACTTCTGACAAGTGTTTCGGTGCAATGGGCTTATGGCGGGGTTCTTGCGCAATCCGTGGCCCGAGCCTGGGCGGTTTAATGCTTTCGGAAATTAAATGTGAGAGCTACGATACGGAGTGTTAGTAGCTTGGTTGTTTTCCTTTCTTTTTTCTTCTCGTCGACTCTCAGGGCCAAAAGAGAAATGGAGAGAGAGGAGGTGAGGGTTAGGAACGTACGATTTGGAAAGTTGCGTACAACTCCATCTAGTCGTCTGGTGGTCTCTTTGTGCGTCGTATCTATAGTCTTGTCATACGAGCTTTCTTGCCACCCTCGGTTGAATTGAAATAGGTATCGAGATCGAATTGAAGGTCTACTGGTATTTATATCATGTACACCAATGTGTAAGACGTATGATGTTATCAATCCAACGCGTATCTCGTTGTATCTCGTCTTTCAAGGCGCTCCTACCTGAATTATCAGCCCACAAACGTGCCGGGAATTTTCAGTTGACTGGTATGTCATTTTTCATTCAAAGGACGAGCCGAATTTTCTCACCACATAGCATCATCATGATTGCCTTTCTCTATCTCTCCAAATTCCCTATTTCTCCTGACATGCAAGAATTCTATCAAGGAGGAGTTAGTGACAGTCTGGGCGACCTGGGCGGCATTGGAAAGGATCAAACTAAGGCTAAGGTCAGTGGCTTCAGGCTGATTCAAACTGTACACCTTACCTTTGCTGCCCAGAACGTTCGAGGTTGCACTTGGGTGTCCTGCATAATCCCGAGGCATCAGCGATGGCGACTTTTTGTCAAGGTCAACAACGTCGTCAGCGAGTCATCGCGATGCGAAATACTTGTCGAGGCTGCGATAGCACTGACACGGAGCAAGCGAGATCGGGGCGAGCGAGACGCCGCCGATAAGAGCCGAGGAGCGTGAACATCGCGAAATACATGTAGGTGATGTTGGTACGAGTGTCGCGATCTATCACTCACACCTCGTGGTCAGTTACACTACTTGCAAAATTCCTTCACTGGCCTGTTCCATTCCCGTAACAGGGGGGAGTAATCGAAAAATCTAACTGGCTGTTCTGATATCGGAATATCCAGCACACAATTAAATACGATCAGCAAAAGCGAGTCACAGTTGCTGGAGAAATCAAAGGGTGTCCAACAGTCATGCTATGGGAACATGATGACCATCATGCATGGGTAGGGTTGGAAGACTGTTTACAAAGTACGGGAGCGTTGGCGACGAGGGAGGCTGAAGAACGCGGCGATGTGCCAGAGGAGATGGTGCATGAGTGGGGTAATGCGAAGCAGTTTTCGCAAGCAGCGCAGTTCGTCAACGGACACCTAGGAAGATAGTGAGCATACCGAACCTACCAGTCAGCACAGCAATTCAGAGTACGATCCCACAACTGGCGTTCCCGAGAGGAAGAAGGGCAAGCGGGACTTGAGCGATACCCTGCAGCACACTCGGCAAAATGAGCTATCAAAATGTGATTTGCAGAAGTGAGGGAGCAGACGTGTAGAGAAATGCACTCGTAGTTTTGAGCCGGGTATCCATCCATCCATCCATTCATTCCCAAGAACCTTCTTGTCCAGCAAACCCCGCGCTAAACCTGCTCAGAAATCGTCCAAACCGGGTTTATCTTCCTGACTTGTGATACTGTCGTGCCACCCCACTATCTAGAAGGTGATGGTGCTCATCATGGTTCAGTCGGTTTGGTGGACAATGAAACCGATATGCCCAGGGATCCTCCAGTTCCTCGATGAAGGATCCGAAGTCAAAGGCGAGGAGCATCAGATGGCTTGTTGATTGGTTTCGCGGAGAGTGTCCCTGCGGCACCTTCGGTAATGCGATCAGGGTGGAGAGCTCAAAGTAGTTGGTTGAAGTGAGTTTGTCCGGAGAAAGGAAATGAGACATAGAATTGACGTGTCTCACCTTGCAAAACACGAAGTAATCCTCATAATGTGTGGCATGTAAATACAGGCGTAGCGAGATTTTGAAAGGTCGGAGGCAAAACTAATCGTGGATGCGATGGGTGTTGTCCGGGCTGTGGAATTACTCTATAGCGGTAGAGGTGAATCAACAAAGATCAAACCAAAACCGGCCTGCAACCAAATTGATGCTCACGCCTGTTTTCTCCTCACCCCATCGCTCGAAACACATTACCACACTATGGGGCGTCAAGGTAATTCCGGTGTCTATGCTTCTTTCAGTAAAGGACCTGCAGGTCCAAAAAGACATGGTGGTGGAGGTGGTGGGTTTGTTGCGTTCAACATCAGGCGCTCTTCCTCTCCAAAACCGACATTTGAGGTTCCTGAGAGCTTCAGGAAAGATACCAACCCAAGCGCCAGCTCCACTGATATTGAATATCCTGTCAGTGATTCAGTCTGACGGATCCAATGGTTTTTACTATTGACTTACCTATAAACTTGTGTCGGTTAGGTTGATACTCTGCAACAAGAATCGATGGAATCACTGATGATCGCGGATGATAAGGCTGGTGCATTAGTTGCTTCGAGGTTGGGGGCGGCTGAATCATTGGTCAATGTGGCCGAAGGACCGTCTGTGAGTGTATGCACCATCTCATGCTACAAAAAGCTGTTCCTCACAATCCACATTGTTGCAACCTAGACCATGCCTATGATTGTGGTTCCAGAGGCCGATCCCAGAGCAGTTGCACAGGCCTCACTGGTGCCCACGTCTAGTCCCTTGACAGACTCTGTGGTCCGTTCTCTCAAGAAAGGAAAAGAAAAGGCTGGGCTTCTTATAACCAGCATCAGGCGCTTTTTCTCCCCAAATCCAACATCTGAGGTTGCTGAGAGCCCCGCTGTTTTAAAACATCCTGTCAGTGCTTCAGTGTGATGGATTGACGGATTTCTACCATGACTAATCTATAAACTGGTGTCAATTAGGTTGAGACTCTGCAACCGGGACAGATGGAATCAGTGATGATCGCCAATGATGAAGCTGGCGCAGTAGTTACTCCAAGGTTGGGGGCGGCCGAATTGTTGATGAATGTGGCCAAAGGACCGTCTGTGAGTGTATACACCATCTCATGCTATAAAAGACTGTTCCTCACAATCCACATTGTTGGAAACCTAGGCCATGCCTATGATTGCGGAAGGATTTATTCCAGAGGCCAATTCCAGAGCAGTTGCACAGGCCTCACTGGTGCCCACAACTACTTCCTTGACCGACTCTGTGGTTGTTTCAGGTGCTGAGTTTGTGATGCCAAGTGAGCAGGCTGCCTCGTTGGTATGTGTCAATAAATTGTGCCTTTCAATCATAATTATCTTATAATGTTTACAAGCATGCACCCCATGCAGTTGGGCCAGTGAATTTGGGCCCTTTTGCAGGATGCCAAAATGTAATGGTCATCAACTCAACATTCACCACAGCTAACAATGTGTATGTGAGTAGCTTTTGTTCTCTGATTTACAGCATGTCAGCTTTATGATGAATTGGATATAGATGGGACAACACACTCCCAACCTTGTATCACAGAAACCAAATTCAAGTACCCTCTTCACAGGCCGCAAGGAGGTGCTTCAACAGTTGAAGGTTCACTTTGCACCCCATGTTGATAGAAAAAGGCGGATGTTCCTTTTATATGGAATGGGGGGTATTGGAAAGACCCAAATCTGTCTCAAATTTGCAGAGGAAATGTCTGACCTGTAAGTCCATCTACTTGATAATTATCTTGTGATACAACCCTCTAATTCAATTTCTAGCAATTATAAAGTGTTCTGGGTGGATGCCTCCTCTACTGACACAATCATCCTGAGCCTCAAGGCTATATCTGGTAATGCAGGCAGTTCAGCATTATCTACTCTCCAGCAAATAGCTGCTTTAGAGGATGAGTGGCTCCTAGTATTTGACAATGCTGATGGTGGTCCTGAGGTGGTTGAGAAGTTTCTTCCACCTGGATCCAAGGGTAGCATTCTGATCACTAGTCGCAATCTTGCTCTGCAGCGGATAACATTAGTTGAAAATTCACTGGGGCTGCCTGAAATGGCCAAAGAGGATGCTGTTATACTGCTTCAGAAATCTAGTGGTGTGGTCTCTCTAGTTAAGGATCAGCCAGAGCTTGCTGAGAAGATTGTATCTGAATTGTGTTGTCTTCCTCTGGCAGTAGATCAGGCTGGTGCTGCTATCCATTCTGGACTATGTGATGTGCACAAATATCTTAAACATCTATCTCACCAACGCAAGAGGCTTATGACACACCCAATATTCAAAGGTGCATCCCAGTATGACCGGACAGTGTATGGAACCTGGGAATTATCTTATAATGAAATTGCAACAAGGGCTATTCAAAGTTCTGATGCTGCTGTGGCTCAAGCAGCTAAGACTGCTATTTTGATTCTGCAGATCTGTGCCTTCTACCACTATGATAATATATCAGAAGATATCTTCAGACATGCTGCTGAGAAGTCTAGGAAGCGAGACATCCAGAATGAAATGAGTTTAGGCCTTCCACTTGCAATTACATTATTGGACTACAGACTGCTGCCTGTTGATGGGTGTGGCTACTGGGATGAATTTTCCTTCCATGAAGGACTCCAAGTGTTACTTTCCTTCTCTTTGATCAAAAGAGGATCCTTGTCTGATGTTTTTTCCATGCATCCACTGGTGCATTACTGGAGTCAAGACAGAATGCCAAAGTCATCAAAGCACAAGTATTGCCAGATGGGAAGGATAATTCTATCATGTGCAATTTCCTTTGGCAAAAGAACAGAAGATTATGCACAAAGGCAAAGATTACTGCCACATATAAATGCCAATTACCAGTATGGCACTCAGATTGACCTGAAACAAATATTTAGAAGTGATGAATATGAAAAATTCAGTCTGGTGTTTGATGAGAGTGGAGATTGGAAGAAAGGAGAAGTACTGGACCTTGAACTAGTTAGCAAAAAAGAAAAAGTCCTTGGATCAAAACATCCAGACACTTTAACAAGCATGAGTAATCTGGCAATAACATATTGGAATCTGGGACATTTGCAGAAGGCAGAGAAGCTGCAGGTCCAGGTCCTTAAAACAAGAAAGAAAGTCCTTGGATTAGAACATCCAGACACTTTGACAAGCATGAGTAATCTGGCAATAACATACCAAAATCAGGGATACTTGCAAAAGGCAGAGGACCTGCAGGTTCAGGTCCTTGAAACAACAAAAAAGGTCCTTGGATTAGAACATTCAGACACTTTGAGAAGCATAGGGAGTTTGGCAGCAATATACCAAAATCAAGGACACTTGCAAAAGGCAGAGGAACTGCAGCTTCAGATTCTTAAAGTAAGAAAGAAAATCTCTGGATTGGAACATCCAGACACTTTAAGAAGCATGGGTAATTTGGCAGCAATATACCAAAATCAAGGGCACTTGCAACAGGCAGAGGAGTTGCAGGTACAGATTTTTGAAACAACAAAGAAAATTCTTGGATTGGAACATCCAGACACTTTGACAAGCATGAATAATCTTGCATCAACATACTGGGATCAAGGACATTTGAAGAAGGCAGAGAAGCTAGAGGTCCAGGTGCTTGAAAGGAGAAGGAAGGTCCTTGGATTGGAACATCCAGACACTTTAACAAGCATGAGTAATCTGGCCTACACTCTTGAGTCACAGTCTCATATCATAGAAGCAATAGATCTTATGCAAGAAACTATAGTGCTTTTCAGAAAAACATTGGGACCTGAACATCCAAACACACAAAACTCAGAAGATACACTGAATAAATGGATAGCCCAACAACAATGACTTACATTTTCCTAGTCAATATTCACTCCTGTTGTAGTTTTATTAGAGACAATATACCCATGTTGTCTCTTATTGATTTATCTATCAGAAAAACAAAAACATAGAATTGGTCTGTAGCCAAGGGTATGTATAGTATGCAATGATATAAGAAAATATAAATACCACTGATTGTATGAATAATATAAGAGTGCATGAAAATGAGTGATAACTTTATATGCAGTATTGTGTAATGGTTTAAGCACCTTGATACAGAAAAATCCAAGTTGTGGATCTCAGATTTTAAGTGGTAGTCAAGTCACAATAATCCTCCTCTCAATTGTGGGTTGATTGTAGGTGTTCTTTGCTCACAACATTTCATGTAGCCTATGTTGTCAACCACCTTTGCTTACTCTTCCCAGGACTTCCCAAAACACAGAACAAGAGCTGTGTTTGTAAATTCATCTGGGTAAGATATGTGCTACCTGTTGTTAGTATGAGATTGTTTTAGATTACCTTTGACATATCCAAGGGGCTGTGAGTAGAAGAAACACACCTTCCTTGTCTTGTCCCATTAATGTCCCAGAGGAGTTGTGATAAGGGTCCAATAATGGTCCAATATATTGGGCAAATATTACCAAATGTGTCAGAATCTTGTGTAAATAATAAAATCCTGCCCAAACACCTTATCTAGCCTAATCCTTTACTCATCCTCACTCAATTTCCCTTCCTGCAGTTGTACAGTCATTGTAGGTAGTGATATGCGACTAAACTATCATGGTTTGGGCCTATTTTCTGTAGTTTTGTGACTCAAGTAGTATGCACAGCAAGGGGGTGGCGGGACATGGATCCCAAACAAAGGCTAGGAGGGGGGGTCCTGGCGGAGGCCCCAAAAAAAATAGTGACCTGGTCTATTTTCATCGCAAATTGGGTTGCGGAAGGGCATCTACTGATTCTGCCCAACAAAGTTTTGGTCGAGTTGGGAAAAGTACAGAGGACAATAGTCAATGTGAGAATAATACATTGATAGTTTCAGAGGAGAATAAAAACTGTACACTTGTTATGGAATGCAAGGCTTGTTACAAAATTTTGGACTTGTTCCAGCTGTAAATCTATGGCTACAAAGAGACATTGACATGGTTATTTATTATCCAACCAATCTTTGCTGCTGCCAAAAATGTAAAGAGACATAGATACACGGAAAACATACCTTATTAGGCAGGAGGGGGAGGGGGGTACCAGACTTGGCTGAAAAAAAAAAGTGAGTGTTGGTTGGCCTTTTGTATTTGATATAGATAGCTGTTTAGTGGAATATGACACATGTGGATTTGTATGATCAAGCTGCTCTGCACTCATGTTAGCATTGATACCATAACGCCGTGTTTAGTAAAAGGAAACTCAGAGTCAATTAAGGCAAACCATGGTTTTTGTTGCAATTTTGCCCACTCCCTGTTCCATTCAGACTTAAGTTGAGCCATGTGTTGTCTTTTGGCCGTGTGTATGCTAATGGGGAGTGCCTTTTGTAGTGCTGGCGGTGGGTTGCCTGTTGGGGAGGATCCTTCTTTGGTGGCCTTTTTGGCCTCCTTGTCTGCTGTTTTGTTGCCCACTACATGTCAATGACTGGCTATCCAGTGTATATTGAATCTTGGTTAGTTGTCTGTGATTGCATATTTCTTGGATGCATTCTGTGCTATCTTTGTGGGTTTTGTTATGAGGTGAGATCCCAATTTTGGACATCTATGTAGTATCTGCTGGAAGGCCCTGCTGTCAGTGTATACTATCACATGTACTGATTTGCAAAGTGATAGAGAGTTGCAAAATGCAAATTTTGAAGGGATCACAACACCTTCCAAGCTGATCTTTCTTTGATACAATACAATAACCTAACTGACAATACTTCATGGATCTTACAAGAAACTGGAGGTAGAGCGTGTTTTCATCTTGCAATTTTGTGAGTTTTGAGCAGGAAGACAAAAGTTCAGAGAAAAAATGGTCTTGGCTGTCCCTGGTATTGCATCCCACAGTCTACAGACCTCACTACTGGATGAAATCACCCTCCAAATCTCAGGTTGTCCAATGCTCCTGCAACAGAGATATGAAGAAAACAGTGGATTTGCATGACATTCCATCACTTGACCCTTGATCAGAATTGTAAGTCCGCCATTCCGCCCAATGTGTTGCAACTCACAACACGTTGGGCGACCCTTTGCCGAAGCGGAGAAACAATTGGCTGTGTGACTCCTTGTGACAAAAGTTTTGCAACTCCCTGTTTTTTGGACTGGGCCACCCGGCTTCCCTCCAACAAGTTTGCTCTACATTCTCTTCAAAAACTGACATTGTAGCCGTCTGGTTTAAAGATTATAGTGCCCGTTCCAAAAGTCCAATTAAAGAAAGGTGACGCCAATTGTTTCTTATTCACAATTTGCTTAAAATTTTGCAACTCCCCATCAACGACAGTATGGAGGATGGAGTTCTTTGGATGTTGGTGACACCTTTCAGCAGCCAGATTGCCAAGATTTCCCCACTGTTTCAGCTTCCAGTACTGTGTGTTTTTCTTTGTTTCATAGTTGGTAGGGCAGTATTCCTATTAGGTTTGTCTTGCCTTTCTGGAATATGACCGCTGGCACTCCTACAATTCTCTCCTGTACCGCTCCGTCTGTGTACACCTTCAGTTTGGCTGTGTTGTTTTCTTTGGCCTGGATGGATTCAATGATTGTTGCAGCTGTGGTGATTGCATACTTCAGGGCCTTTGCCAAGGACATTGGATGTATCTTTTCCATTTGTGCTGTGTTGAGTTTGACTAGGCGGAGGTGATTCTGGACACTGGTGATATGTTTCTTGGCCAGGTGTTGTTGGTATTGATGGAGTATCTCAGCCACAGGGTTAGACTTGGTAGTGTGCTTATCCTTAGTATTGATCTGTAGCATATCTTTTGCAAGGTTAGT
The DNA here is from genome assembly GCA_014925845.1 of Crassisporium funariophilum. Lineage (NCBI taxonomy): Eukaryota > Fungi > Basidiomycota > Agaricomycetes > Agaricales > Crassisporiaceae > Crassisporium > Crassisporium funariophilum. The sequence continues at coordinate 1,251,193 of JACGCL010000007.1, forward strand.
TTCATGGGTAGGATTCTGGCATGAGGATCCAGAAGGTTGGTGGGGTTCTTAGGGCTCTGTTGATAGCCAATGTGGCCATTCTTTGAAGTTTAGTAAATTTGGTTGGTGCTTTTACCAACCCCGTTCTTGTCAATTGCTGTCCAACTTTGTGGCGAGGATTGTACCACACCTCAATTCTGCAGGTGATCTTTGGTATGGCAACAGCAATATATAGTTGTTGCATTAGTGGGGCAGAGATTCCTGTTGATGGTTGGATATAAACTGTTGGAATTGTAGTTAGTGCTTTAAAGTCTGGTCCAGTCCGGCATTTTGGCCCAAAACAACAAGACCAAGACCAGGACCGGTTCAGACCAGTTTTTCAACAAGATAGGCAATGGAATTTAGAATTATGAGTCGGTAGATCTATTTTCATGCCTCTTAGCTTTTAAAAGAATGGAAGAACGTTAAATTATGTTGAGAATTGAGGTACTTACAAAACTACTTGGGTACATCTACTATTTTTACAAATTATTTTATGGTTTTTGAAAATATCTTTGTCAGTTTTTGTTCTAAAAATATGATCTTAGGTGCATTTTGAAGTTTTGAAGGGTCATTAGAGGGGTACAGAAGACCGGTCTTAACCAACAAGACCGGTCCACCGTAACTGGTCTTTTGGTCTTGTAATCTCAAAACTGAAAGACTGAGACTGCAGGTCCGGTCTTTTGCGGTCTTGTTCTGGTCCAGTTGCAGTCTTTTTGCAGTTTTGAGACTGGACTTCAAAGCACTAATTGTAGTAGCCATGATTTTGCTTTTTGGATTGTGTACTGAAGTTGAGATTTCCATCTTAGATGTTGGTTGACTTGAATGCCAAGGTATATTTCTATTCTTTGACATGGTTGATTGTTGTTCCTTGTAGTTTGAGTCCTGGGTAGTCCTCCTCCTTTTTTTCCTGTATGTGCAATACATTACTGCTAAGTTGTTGGGTTTGAATCTTGAGTTGTGGTTGGATGCCCACTGGAAGCCCCTGTTTTCCTTTTCCATGAATGATTTTGAGATTTTTGCTGTCTTCGTGATGGTTTTCACTGCCGCTATTACTAGAGTATTGTTGATGTATCCTAGTGATTCTTCCTTTGGGCTTAGAGTTAGTTCCAGGAGGTTGGTGTTGTATAGGATGTACAGAATCACAGAGAGTATGTTGCCTTGTCCTATGCCCTTACAGATCAGTATGAGTTTGGAAATAAAGACATTAAATTAGCCTTGTTTGTCTCCCTGTGAGTAGTAGCTTGACAAATTTTATGTATGCTTGTGGGATTTGTCTCCTTTTGAGGTTGTGTAAGAGCCTGTTGGTTACTGTGTTTGGGAAGGTGCCTTTGACGTCAAGGAATAGTATTGCTGCTGATTTGCCTTCTCTCCATGTGGACTTGATCTTGTCCTCCAGTATGTGTATTGTGTTGATAGTTTTTCTTCCTGCTCTCCCTCTATAATGGTTTGCTGGCAGTAGGTTTTTGGTTTCTATGAGTCTTGCCATATCTTCTGCTACAATAGCTGTGAGAACTTTTGTGATTGTGCATAAAAGTGTGATGGGCCAATAGGCTTTGAGGGTGTTGTATCTTGGCTTTCCAGGTTTCCTTAGGACCACTGTTGTGAACTCTTTCCACCTGTTGTAGTAAATGTTCAACTTGAAGACTGCACGAAAGAGTTGTAGTAGGTGGTTTTTGATGAGGTCTAGTGATTTCTGAAGTACTATGTTGGGAATGTTGTTGGGGCTGTTGGCCTTGTAAGAGGATAGTTGCCTTATTGTTTGTTGGATTTGGTCTAGTAATATCAGAGGGTGTTCTAGTAAGGGGCCCAGGTACATGTGCTTGGGAGGTACTGAGGAGATGTTTGGTTTTGCTAGGAAGAAGGTTTTGGCAAGTGTGTCCGCTTTTTCTTTGTTGGAGGTTGCCTTCTGCATGAAGCCTCTGTTGTCTTTGGTGGTTAGTATTGGGACTCTGGTCTTACCTTCATTGCAGTTGGGTGTCTTCATGTACCTGTTAGCAGTCCAGATATTGTCAGTTGTTGCCTCTTCTAGGTAGTTGGCCCAGTGTTTGCTTTTGTGGCCTCTACCACCTTTCTGTACTGCTTCTCTGCTTCTCTGTAGTTTGTATGACTGGGATGATCTGCTATTGCTTGGTGTTGTGTGGTCTTTCTTCTCAGCTTGTTGACTTCCTTTTCCATAAGTCCAAGGTTGCTGTTCCACCGTCTTTTTGAGTGAGGGCGCGTCTTGTTGAGTTTGATGTGTTTGGCTATTGTGGCCTAGAGAGCTTTGGTGAGTCCTCTTGCCCTTTTAGAGAAGGTGGCTTCATCAATGATTTCCTCTGGGGGTGGCATTTTGTTTAAGTTTGTGGGTGAGTTCTTCTTGGAAGTTGTCCCAGTTGGCTGTGCGGAAGTTGGGGGATAATTTGCTGTTATCCATTTCCGGGGTACTGTACTATTTCGACCCATCGTTCAGTCATGCGTCATGAGGACTTGTGAACTGAACGATTTGGGCAATTGTCATGTGTCATTTCGGTTTGTGAACGATGTCCAAAGCGGGTCATAAATGTGCCCAAAATGCATTTTCATGCTGTGGATTGTGGAAAAAGGGTTAAATGTAGATCAATACGTCGATAAGGCGCTGTTACTCTTGATCCCACACCCCCACACCACCAAATGGTTTAGGCACCTTTTTGCTACGCCGACCACGCCCTAGGGCAACCTCAGCCTCCTCTACTTCATGATCAGCGTCCTCTATGGCCGATTTTCGTATCAAACTCATATCCTGATCCATTTCATAGCCATCCATAACTGTCTCCAAGCCCGATGTAACATGACAAGCGAGGATTCCAACAGGTATGTCACTGTCGTCTTTGATGTGCTCTGTGAAGTCAAGCTCATCATCTGCAATGTCTTTCGCCTCAGCTTCGTCTTCCATGTTGGAAAGCTCATGATACAGAGTTGGATTTGTTTTGGGGAGCAGCCGCAGTGCAGCATGAGCTTCTGCTGAAGTCAAACTGGCCTGCGAGAGGTTGAAGTCTCCAGCACGACACATCTCAAACACCTATTATGAGTCAACAAAGGAAAAATGACTTTGCAGTAAGTACTCACTTTCATGATCAAGTTCTCCTTTGCAACGTCTGCGATAGCCTTGACCACCCATCCAACAGATCGATTCCTTAATGTCCCAAGTGTGGTGTCAAGTTTGATATTTGTCTCGCCTTGTGCAACCTGCTTCGTTACCTCCTGAACGATATTGTAGTGTGCCGACCAATGCATGCTCAGTTTCATAATGCACTGTATACCAACATCAAGAGGTTGCCATACACCTGTACAACCGCCTGGAACGAATAGGATGATTATGGTAGGGTGATTTTTCCTCATCCACGCTCGGAAGTCTTTTGATTTATGGACTGACCAACAATCAATCTTCCAGATACTGCACTGAGTTGCAGGAAGCTGAAGCGCATGTTTCGTTTCGTCAAAATACGGGGCAATGATTTCATTGACGAGCTTCTCCATTGTCGCTTGGGTTGACCAGTAAGTTGCTGACTTTGATGGTAGCATGCTATAGCCTAGGCTCAATGCTTCATCATAGAATTCAGCCTTCAAACTTGGACATGAAGTTGCTGTTTTTCCGAAGTAGACGGCTTGCATGGGGAGTAGCTGGCCACTTGCAGAGATCGAAGGAACCAAGGTAAATGCTCTTTTCTCTTCCTGCCCCACAGTTGCAACCTGTTTGACACCTGATTTGTTCCAAGTAGTTTTCGTCCCTTGTTGGTAAATAAGTTGAGTCTGGTCGGTGTTGACACGTAGAGCAGCTGGAATACTCGTAGCCGAAAAAAGTAAGCACAATTATGTAATCTGATCGCATTTTTGGCTGCGTTCGCTCACAACGCAATGCTTCATTCTCGAAGACCGCATAAGCTGAGATGTTGAGATTTGAAGAGAGTATGTGTGTACTGCCAAGGAATACCCCTGAAAAATTTTGAGCTGAAATAATGATTAGAAATCTGATTAAAGCCAAATCTTCATATGTTGGCACCTTTGGGAGCTTGCAAAATGTTTCTGTCAATCAATTTTGTTCAAGGGTCCAAATGTGATATATAAATCGTAGAAGAGCTAGGTAACATACCAAAGAGTGCCAGAGTAAATTATCAAGGCAAGATAAGTGCTCCTGTATTAGTTGTAATGTAAATCAGCAGCTCAAATGTGATCAAAAGTGTCTAACCATCAGTATTTCAATGGCTTTAGAGCCATAAATCGTTGCCAAAAGACCATAAACTACTACCAGTAGTTGTTTGAAGTACCCTCAACAGAAATATGATGTAAGTTTTCACAAAATATTGTCAGAGAGTTGTTCTCAATCCAAAAATAATATTTCTCGATTGTCAATGAACCAACAGCTGATTTTGCATGGCCTGGATTTCAATAATGTGTCCCTGTTGTGCCCCAGTACTTTGTACCTACACTTTTAGGCATGTTGTAAAGTTTTCCTACAATTTACACATTTAACTTGGAACCTCAAAAAGGTTTTATTGATTGAAACATTTCACAAGCTCTCAAAAGTGCCAACACATGAAGATTTGGCCTTAATCATACTTCTAATCATTATTTCAACTCAAAATTTTGCAGGGGTATTTCTTGGCAGTACACACATACTCTCTTCAAATTTCAACATCTCAGCTTATGCGGTCTTCGAGAATGAAGCATTGCGTTGTGAGCAAACGCAGCCAAAAATGCGATCAGATTACATAATCGTGCTTACTTTTTTCGGCTACGAGTAGCATGGTTCCGAATGATGTATGCTTCGCGGATGAAAGCTTCAAGCAATATTTCTTCATAGTTTGCAGGTAATTTTTGGGCAGCTTTAGTTACGCGGCGCTGGCTCCAACCTAAGGTATTCCGAAGATATTTGCGGACGAAGCTTTCAGAGCACTTGAATCGTGTGCCATCCTTGCTGACATTTTCAAACAGCTCTGGCGCTTTTTCCTGGATGAGTGCAACCATGATGGCACGTATAGTCAAAACTGTGAGAGCTACACCAGCCTCGCGAAGGGTGGTCAGTTGGTGAAGGATGTTGTCTTGAATTTCTGGGTAAGCGCCCTATGAAGTCCGTCATTAGAATCTTTGAATAACGTTATGGCAACAGATAATGAAATATCGTACCAAGACTCCAAGTCTAGTGTTAAGACCACCCGGTGAATTTCCTTTTTCAATTCGCTCAAGCACTGCTGGTGTCCATCTTGAGATGCCCTGAGCCCTTGCCTCTGCATCAATCCAGCGCCCGACCACTTGCTCCGTAAGACGCTTGAAGACTTTGGGGCCAAGTCGTTTTGCTTCTGCAACAATTTGACGTTGAGACCATGGCTTCCCCGCCCGGAGGACCGCTATCGAAATTTGAGCCCAAATAATGGGCGAAAACCAGTTTGTATATTTAGATTCTGTTTGCTCGTGGACACGCTTACGGCCTGCAGGCTTGTTTTTAGCTTTCTGGTCTTCTTTGAATTGTCTCCGCGGTTGAGAAGCTTCAGCAACATTGAGTGTATCATCAACGTCATATTGTTCAAGAGCAAGGCTTGGCTATGCACAAACGGAATGTAAGTTTCATGCGCTTTCATGCGAATGTTGAATGATAACTCGCCCTTTTCTTTCCAGGAATCCAACCTGCTGCAACCCTTTCTGCTTTTGCCCTTGTGCGACATCTTTCTTGGGCTGCACGATTATCAGAACGAATTCTTGCTCTGTGAAGCTGGGCTTGCCATGCCTCCGTAGCTTTGCGCTCTTCAAATGTTTCCCTCAGCTCCTGAAATTCCCAATGGTTTGCTTCTTCCTTCTCCTCTTGCGTTGCTGTCCTCCAGAAGTTAGTAATCTTCTTTTGCTTCTTCCGGTCTTCATCACCATTGTCCTGCTCTGTATTTTCCATTGAAGTAGAATGCTCCAAGCGGTTATCAATGTCCTCCAAGTCTGGTTCAGGTGTTTGTCCGACATCTTCGTTGTTGAAGATATCATCATTGAAGATGTCATATCCGTTGTAAGCATTTGCTTGGGCCATGTTGGTTTCCAAATTGATATCGATGTCCATAGTGGTCATATCATCAAGGGCTTCAGAAGGATAAGAGAATGGACTTGATGGTGGGCTCAGGATAGAGGTGGGGTCATCAACAACATCATCAAGGTCTTCCTCGGTGGCAGCTCCAATCTCGAGCTATAAATTGATGAGAATTCTGTAATGATTTGTGTGAATGGAGATCAGTGCGTACCCTCATCATATATTGAATGCCTCTAAGCGCTCTAATGTTGCATTTTCTCTCGAAGCACCTGCCAGCGGATACCAAAGAGGATCGACAAAGTGGCAAAGACTGTTAATAGCCAGCATTCCGCAGGAGTAACCGTCTGTCTGGATCATGATGGGAAGGGGTATGATTACTGGTAGTGAAACTGGAGTTGTATGTTGAGAAAGCCACCACGTTAGTGCGTTCTGAAGCCTTGATGGCATGGCAGTTCCGAAGGAATCACCATAATGAAATTCACTTCCACCAGCACGAATGACGAGAGGAACCCAATGCTCGGAGTTTGTCACATCCTTGAGGTATACCACTGTCAATATAACAGCCTTGCCCCGACTGATGTTGTCCCCTATAGAACGTATCCACTGCAAACTTTGTTCCACATGGTAGTCACATCTGTTCCTATTGTCGAAGATGGCAAGGATTTTTGTTATCAACGAAGACCGTGCAATGTGTACGGTTGTAGCGAGTTCCGGAGAATCTAATGTTTTGCTGCGAAGAAGCTCAAGAAGGTCGTCAATTTGTTCCGCTTCCAGCCAATGTGGTCCAAGGTAGTGCCACATTCCATGGATTGGTGCGGTGTCTGATAATCCTGATGGCTTAGATATACCATATGGTAAAGTTGTCATCATGACAGATGTCTGCTCTGCTGATTCACGAATCACAGTTGACTTTTTCTGTTGAAGGTGACCGCTGACCCAGTCTTTGCATGTTGCCCATCTGATAACCATTTTCCGCGTGTCAACCACGCCTTTCCAGAAGGTAATAATCCATAGTGGGAACCTTGTCGTCGCCTGTTCAATAGCACCTAGATGGGCATAGCTGACAGATTTGCATCCTCGGAGCCATGCGGTTTGGCTCTTTGTGAAAAGCTTGTTGACGTCTGCTTCATTAGGGATAGGTAGATATTGTAATTTTGCTGTTATGTAGCTTGTAGTGGTGACTGGCTCTATGTCAGAAAAGAATGTTGAATCAGAAATGTTGGGATGCAGGCTAGGAAGGACAAAGTTGGCCAATTGTTTCAAGGATGTTTGAGAACTGGGAAGTAATATTGCGCAGATATGGGGGGGAATTATGAAGGACTTCTTTGCAGAACGTCTGAGTGCTGGAGGGACAGATTCCCATGTCAATTCAGGAAAATCAGACACAAGTGAGTTGTTCATGGTGCGTTCTGGTCCCTGGATTCTATTCGGAGTGTTGAAACAAGCTCACTGGCATAGTACTAGCATCATTGTGGCAAATGTTTATATTGCTATTGTATTTGTATATACAGGAGGCGATCTACCTCAAATCTACACTGGGCGCTACTTAAGTATCGTGCGATGTGACTTGATAATTGCCCGGTCATCAACAACTCAGCAACTTGTCAACTCGCATCACATCACCAAAAAATTGTTGTCCGGCGAATGAACAATTTCTGTCCTCCGTCATGAGTCATCCTCAGTTGTGAACAGTCTTGTAGTGAACAATGTGCGTCATGTGTCATATGGCGTGAACGATGGGTCGAAATAGTACAGTAGTCCAATAATTGTGACTATAGAGTAGTGATCAGTACAGGGCAAGTTACAGTTCTTATCTACCTTGCATTGTGTTACTAGGTTGCTTGTGTTCTCTGTACACCACATATTGTTTGTTTTCAATTCCTTTTTCCATGCCTTGTGCATAAGAGTCGGCATCCCTTTTGGCAGGGGCATATGCATGCTATGGTTGGTTACCAGGTGGAGGAGTTCTTCCAATCTTTGTTGTTGCCATGGGGCAAACAGGTGGTGGTCCTTGTTGTTCTCCCAAAAAGTGTCATGGCAGTTGACATCTCCGCACCATACCATGTGATTGTTTTCTTTGTTTGCTGTTGTCTCCTGGCCTTTGTTGAGGTATGCTTTTAATTGTTGGATTGTTTTTATGTTGGTACAGTTGTTGTATATATTGAATAAAGGTAGTTGTCCATATTCACCCTGTATTTGGATTGCGGTTAAGTTGTTGCAGCTGGGGATTTGTATCTTGTCCCATGTCCCCGTTGTAGATCTGTGCTGACCCATATGACCAAGTGTACTGCATTTTTGGGGTGTTTTACTGGGTCTTGAGGGAATATGCTGAGGAATCTGTTGGGCGTGGGGGGGCGGATGTATTTTTTCTTTGGGGTGGTGTATATGGGAATTCAAATGTGAAAGCTCAGTTGTTTGCGTGGCAAACGACTGAGCTTTCACATCTAGATTTCCTATAGGTTATGGGCCCCGCGTAACCTGTGCATTACTCAAAGATCAGTAAACGTTTGCAAACACATCCTATTCGACTCATGCACCATGTCTACAAACACCACTTCCTTATCTGACACTCTACCTTCTTCTGTTCTCAAACTTGACTCCTCTGGCACAAATTGGACAACATTCTTGATCCGTTTCCAAGATGCCATCAAGGCAAAGGGCTTCTGGGGTTACTACACCGGTACCAAAACTTGTCCCATTGATATACCAATCTTGACGACAGCCGCCGACGGTACCACTATATCAACCGCACCTGATCTGGCTAACATAACCGCCGCACGTCAGTGGGACAAGGACGAGCGATCTGCAAAGTCCTTACTCACTCAGAAGTTGCCTGACTCAACCCTAATCCAGATTCGCTCAAAGACAACCGTCCATGAGCGATGGGCTGCCATCGTCAAGGAGTACACGGAGAAGGGTGCTTATGCGCAGACAGAACTCCGACAGAAGTTTCTTGATTCACGATGCCCCAAAAAGGGCAATGTTCGCAAATTTCTGGATGGTCTACGAGTTAAGAAGGAAGAATATGCATCAGTTGGTGTGGTCATCAGTAACAGCGACTATCTTTTGGTCATCATCTCATCCTTACCGCTTACACTATCCAATTTTGCGTCCGCACAGCTTGCTGCAGCGCGGATGTTTTCAACGACAGGATCTATCCAACCCAATATTTTGATTTCGCTGTTGATGGAGGAAGCAGACCGGCAGAAGGCTCAGCGTAGCCGGCGCCACGGGGGGAGGTTAAGAGATGATGATAAGGATAAGGCTTTGGCAATCACGCCTGGTAGCCGTCAATGGCCAAAAAGGGGAAGAGGCAGTGGAGGACCTAGTGGTAATACTGGATCTGGCGGAGGATCGAGCGGAGGAATGAAGCGAGGGGAGTGCTGGAAATGCGGTGAGAAGGGGCACTTCAAAGACAAATGTCCGCAAGCGGCAAAGTCTTTGGCCAAGCCAAAGGACAACTCACCAAAGAAGGGTAGCGCGCACGCTGCAGAATCCGACTCGGAAGGCAAGGGAGCATGGGCTATTGAGGCCGATACCAATTCGGTTACCTCAAGCATGCCAGGCCTGCAGTCTATGACGGCTTCTTTAGATGGTGATTGTGAAGATGGTTCTTCTTCCGATTATGGAGAAAGCGATTGGTTTTTGGAGGTTGCTGATGACGCGGATGAACAAGCAGATTTGGACTGGTTCTCAGAGGACTCACATGCGCATAACGATGCCGACTCTGATTTCCCTTCCAATTTTGAGGATGACACATCTGGCAATGCTCTGGTTGCAACCGAACCTGCCAAACCTGGCCAATATGCCTTTGTGCGAGCCGAGCTATATGACTCTGGCTGCACACAGCACATCTCCCCTTTCCGTGATCAATTCAAGACGTTTGAGGATATACCCCCAAAGTCTTTCCGCGCTGCTAACAAACAGTCGTTCAGCGCGACTGGACGAGGCGAGATGGTTATTGACATACCAGATGGTGTAAATTTCTCGCAACTACGACTTACAGAGGTCCTATGCTCTCCGGAGGTCGGATACACCCTCATATCCATTGGCCGTCTTGACGAGAAAGGTTTCTCAGCGACGTTTGGAGACGGGAGGTGCACCATTCGTGGTCCGGATGGCGATCACATTGGCAAGATCCCGAGGAATGGAAAGGGACTGTATTGAGTTGAACATGAGTCTGAGTCGGCAAATGCAGCATTGGAAACACTGACTTTAGATCAATTCCACCGTCGCATGGGTCACATCTCACCCGGCATTGCACAACGACTCATCCAGGACAAGTTTGTCACTGGTGTCCGGCTCAAATTCACTCCATCCGGCGAACCGTTCTTCTGCGAATCCTGCGTATATGCGAAGGCGGCCCGTAAACCCGTTCCCAAACAAAGGGAAGGCAATCGCGCAACGGAATTTGGCGGCGAAGTTCATTCTGACCTCTGGGGTCCAGCGCCTGTCAAATCAGAGGTGGCAAGCGTTATTATGTCACCTTTACCGATGATAAGACCCGCTTCACGCACCTATACCTTCAAGCAAAGAAGGACAAAACCTTCAAGTCATACAAGGAGTACGAAGCTTGGTGCAAAACCCAGCTTGGCGCACGGATCAAGATCCTGAATTTGGATAGAGGGGGAGAATATCAGGGGAAGGCTTTTACCCTTCACCTACAGACAAAGGGCACAGAGCAGAAGCTCAATGTACACGACACACCACAGCACGCGGGCGTTTCAGAGCGTTGCAATCGAACAATTGCAGAACACATCCAAGCTCTACTGCACGCCAGCGGCCTCCCAAAATCCCTTTGGGGAGAAGCCGCACGCCATGTAGTTTGGCTCCTCAATCGCACATCAACAAAAGCCGTTGAAGGCATGACACCTTACGAAGCCGCTTTCGGCAAGAAGCCCGACTTACAAAATGTGCGCGAATGGGGCGAGAAGGTGTGGGTACAAGTAGAGAAAGGGACAAAATTAGGAGGGCGGGTGAAGGACGCACGATGGATAGGAATTGACGAGCAATCGAAGGGGGTAAGGGTGTATTGGCCAGACACTCAAAGAGTGAGTGTTGAGCGCAACATCTACTACGACAACACATGCTCGTCAGGCTCTCGTTTTGAGGGGGAGGAATGGGATACTTTAAACGAAACAAAACCGGACTTACCTGATGCTCCTGCATCAAATACCCCCCTTTCAACTCCTTCAACCGCGGCACCGGACTTAAAACCACCTTTGACTTCCATCAATGATACTATACCCCCCAAAACGAGTTCTGAAACAGAATCCCCACCCGAATCCCGTTCAAAACGCATTTGACAACCATCGCAGCGTGTCAGAGACATTCTAGAAGGTCGTGGCCGATCATCAAACCTTCCAAAAGCTCCCGCCCTTATCAAAGGTGTGCAGCTCCCTTCACCGGATTGGATGGCAACAGACAATGCAAATCTGATGATGGCGGCCGGTTTTATGGATGAATACGCAATGGCGGCCGAGATAAGCATTGCGGAGGCACTCGAGCCTCGGTCACTTCATGAGGCAAGCTCTTGCCCTGACTGGCCGCTGTGGGAGAAGGCTATAAATGACGAATTAGCAACATTAATCAGCAGCAGGAACATGGAAACTCACAGATGCACCTAAAGGAGCCAATATTGTTGGCTCCAATCGGGCGAAGAAGGACGCCGCAGGTAACGTTGTACGCTACAAGGCTCGCCTTCTTGCACAAGGCTTCTCGCAGGTACCAGGGGTTGATTATTTTGACACATTTGCGCCCGTGGCCCGTCTCGCCTCCATCCAAGCAGTACTTGCTATAGCGGCTATGGATAACCTAGAAAGTGGTCAGATCGACATTATTGGAGCATACCTAAATGGCGTATTCACCGAATCCGAAGTCATCTTCATGAAACAACCCCCTGGATATCCATCTCCACACTCAGAGGGCAAAGTGTGCCAACTTCTAAAGCCCCTCTATGGACTCAAGCAATCCGGACGTCGTTGGTACCAGCGTCTAGTCGACATCATGGTTTGCCTGCTGGGATTTCGGCGCAGCGATGTTGACCAAGCAGTTTTCTTTTGTCGAGCAAATAAGTCGTTAATCATTGTGTTGGTGCACGTTGATGATTGCACAATCGTAGCGACAGCACAGCCACTGATCACACCATTCAAAACCGAGATTGCCAAGCACGTCGGCATTACGGACTTAGGCGACCTTCATTGGATCCTAGGTATCGAGGTCCGTCGCATCCGAGAACAACACCTAGTCTTACTCTCTCAATGCTCCTACATCACCTCTATTCTACGATGATATGGCCTCGACAACCTCAAGCCACTGTCCTTACCCATGGATCCCAACATCCATCTTTCATCAGCTCAGTCTCCGTCTACCACGGAAGATATTGCAAAAATGCGCAACATCCCCTACCACGAGGCTGTGGGTTCCCTTATGTACGCCGCACTCGGCCACATAGGCAAGCTACATTGTAACGTAGCTAACGTTCTGGCGAACCATAACATTGTAGCGTGTCCAACGTGCTACCGAATTCGCTGGTGCTTGGCAGGCACATTTGGCGCACATCATGGTGCTGTTAGGCCCCGTCGGCGTCATTCCCCCCGTCTACCGCAGCGCCATAGCCTCCCTCGGCGTCAGCTGGATTCGGCGTCATAGCCTCCGTCGGCATCAGCATTCCTCGGCGTCGGCATAACATTGTAGCGTGTCCAACGTGCTACCGAATTCCCTGGTGCTCGGCAGGCACATTCGGCGCACATCATGGTGCCGTTAGGGCCCGTCGGCGTCATTCCCCCCGTCTACCGCAGCGCCATAGCCTCCCTCGGCATCAGCATTACTCGGCGTCAGCATAACATTGTAGCGTGTCCAACGTGCTACCGAATTCCCTGGTGCTCGGCAGGCACATCCGGCGCACATCATGGTGCCGTTAGGGCCCGTCGGCGTCATTCCCCCCGTCTACCGCAGCACCATAGCCTCCCTCGGCGTCAGCTGTCTTTGGCGTCAGCATTCATCGGCGTCATAGCCTCCCTTTGGCGTGAGCATCCTTAGCATCAGCATCCCTCATTCGGCGTCGGGACTCCTCGGCGTCAGGACCATCCGGCGTCGTCCCATTGACCATGACAGATTTTGGTTACCAATGGCGGATTGGTGGCCAAGATTCAGTAGGAAACTGTCAGCATGACAATGTGATAATGTAGTTGAAACCATAAAACAAATTTAAATTCCAAATATTACGAATCTACACGGCCAGTACTTGCACCGGGCTCGGTGTCCTTGACTTCTGATGTCCCATCCAGTTCCTTCAACTTGGTCTGAATCTTGGAGAGGGCGCCACGCGTACGCTTCGCAAGGACCGCAAATGCCTTCTTCGCTCGATCATCTGTCTTAACCTTCTCCCACTCTGTCATGTAAAGCCAACTTGTGGCATCCTTGTAGGATATGCCGTACCTGTCCCGGAGGGCCATGATTTCAGCGTGAAGGCCCATGATTTCTCTCTCTGTCATGGCCTGTGAACGTCCATGAGTTCTCATGCTGGACCAAACATGCTTGTTAGACTGACCGGGTCTGAAGGGACGATAATGTCCTTGTCACCGAGTACTACAAACCCGTACCCCAGCCCATTCCCAGACTGCGAGAGAAAGAGTTAGCAACGGTACATCAACATTCAGCGTCGGCGTCAGGGAACCTCGAACAGCGTCAGCGTCAGTGGCTCGGCATCGGCATTGGTGTCACAGAAAGACGGTGTCGGCATCGGGACAGAAGAAAATGAGACATACCCCTCCCAATTCATTCCTGACATCCATTTTGAGACGTTTGCAATAGCCGTCAAATGCTTGATGAGTTGCTGGAACTAAGTACTCCGGCACAATGCACTGTTTTCCCCCTTCCAATTGTACTACAACAAATCCATCCGGCACGACGATAGCTGGCTGAGGAGTAGCTTGTGGGTCCTCAGAAGTTGTCTCATTCATTGTGCTGGGGAGTAAGAAAGATTGAAGCTTATCATCGATGTCGGCGCATGGATCATTGTTTGCACAAGCTGACATCAGAGGCCATGGCCTTGCGGCTTTGTAATCAGGTTCACGTGATGGTTGATTTTGGGATCAACAAACATTTTTCAACCATCTTCCCTTTTCACACCAACATTGACCTGTCCCGACGCCGTCCGTTACTTTCTCCACTCCAACACCACTCATATGCCTACCATGCCCATCCAGACCGCGCCCGAGCTCCAGAAGGAGATCCACGCCCTCGACAGCGCAATTCGACTTTCGTTAGGGGAGGGTGGGGATATTGCCGGCATGATGGTGGGACTCGCCAAGCGAATTGTGAGTAGTTGAACCATCATTTATTTCCTTTGATCACAAGTTTTTTTGCAGAAACGTATCTTTAAAACCCAGAGGGAAGTCGCGAACCCCGTGGGTCCCAAGCAGATCGAGCTCAAGGCAGTCCTCGACACCCCACTTTTCCTCTGGACCTTCCTGTACATGTGGGGACCCCCAGACTCTGTGCATGACAAAGAATCCTTGGCTCGCATGCGCCGAGGTATGGTGAAGTGGGACGCCGCAGCGGCGTCGGCGTACACTCCGGCACCCACCTTGGTCTCGGCGTCGGCACCCCCTATCGCCTCAAGTTCCAAGTTACCCCCTCGTTCCCCACCCTCTCCCAAGCTATCCCTTGCCCCTGTTCCCCGTTCCAAGCCCCCTGTTCTGGGTCTCCCTCCCAAGCGAATCATCCTCCCTTCTGAGCTTGCTGCTCGCTCGCGCCTACCCCATGACGCCAAACCTCTGCCTGTGCCCGAACCTGACCGCGTCATTTATGTCAAGCGCCGGAAGCAGCCTGGCCACGCCGACGGCGACCGCCGCTCCCCTTTGCCTGCCGCTCGCGCCAATGCCAATAATTCAAAGCGCCCGAGGGAGACAACGCCGGTAGATGACGCCGAGGTTCCTGATGACGCCGACACCGACGAAATTGAGGTGGAGCCGAGACAGAAGAAGAGGAAGGTGACAGAGAAGAACCCGCCGGCCAAGGAGGATGAGGCTGAGGAGAAGGACGGGAAGGAGAAGCCGTGTCAACGAAAGCCACGTGCACGACCTCAGAAAAGCAACGTCGTGAACAAGCACGCGTGCGACCGTTGCGAGAGAAACTCGTGGGATTGCTGGCGCCAGTGTGGCGCGGGCGCTCGCGGTGCCTGCTTTCCCTGCGGTGCCGCCAAGGTGAAGTGCTCCATCACCGAGGAGGTCAACGCCGAGCTGAAGGAAACGAAGCCGATGCCAAAGTCACCGCCCCAGTCTCCCGCTAAGAAGCAGCCGGAATTCCAGGAGGGAAGGAGTGGCCTGCAACCAGAGGCCAAGACAACGAAGGGAAAGGGCACCACAAGGCCGACGCCGACACCGACCCCAAAGCCGGCCACAACCACCACCACAAAGCCGACGCCGACGCCGAGGCCCCTGGTGGGGAAGAAGCCAAAGTCGAAGACGACAAAGAAGGCGAACAAGTCGCCCGCCAGTGTGGTCAGCTCTGACGATGAGAAGGAGTGGGTGGCCGCCCAAACCCGTCCTCCTGCGATCAAGCGTGAGGAAAAGGTGAAGAAGGGGAAATTCCTGGGTACGTCCAATAAAGTACATCTTCCTATTGTGCATGACTAACGGTTCTTCACAGCAATCGAGGAAGACGACGACGACGACGACGACGACCACAATCCCACCCTCTACGCGGCAATGGATTACCGCGTCGGGAACCTCGAAGATGCGCGAGAGAACCTTGAAGAACGCGTGGAGAAGCTCGAAGTCTTGCTGGATCAACATTGCGGCGAGGAGGACGAGGAGCAGAGGAAGTTCATCAAGAAGCTTCTCAAGTTGCACAACACCGACGTGGCCGCGCAAAGCATGCTGATGAATGAGGTGGAGGAGCTCCGGCGGGACCTTGATGCCCTGAGGGCGTCAGCTCCTCCCGTCCCCCAGCAACCACCGCCCTCATCTCGTTCACCATCCCACATCCGCCCGCCTGTTCCCTCTTTGATCCCCTCACCAGTTGCGCCATCAGGAGAGGAACAGCCATTGGCGTCAGCTGTTCCCCCCATTGTGCTGACCCCCTGGACGCCGCAGAACACCCAAGAGGCGGCAGAGTATGCCCAGGTCGCCTTGCGGCCACCCTCGCAAGGGAGCGTACCCCCACTTGACGCCCCCACCAATGCCATGGACGTGGACGTGCAGGCCGCTGGGGCCAGTCAAGCTGCACGCGAGGATGACGCCGAGCCGACAAAGGACGCCGACGAAAAGCAGGTGGGCGCCGAGGATGTCGACCCAAAGGGAACAAGGGACGCCGAGGTTGAGACGCACACCGAGGATGATCAGGATGCCGAGCGTGACGCCGCACTGTTAAAGGACGCCGAGGTGAACCAGGATGCCGCAGAAAAGGGGAAGGATGTGGAGGATAATGCTGGGGAGGACCAGAAGGATACCAAGAAGGACAAGAGGGACGCCGAGGAGTTCAAGGACGATGCTGAGGAGAAGGGCGCCGAGACCGAACACAATCCCCACGCCGAGGCATCTCCTGCGCCCGCCCCGGCTTCAACCCTGATGCTGCACCCCCCCCCACCAACCCGCCCGCACCTCGCCCCGTCCTCGCACTCCAGGTCTCTCGCCCATTGCCCCCGAGGACTGCCGTTGATCTCCCAGGTTGTCGCCATCGCCAGCCTCATCCTCCAAACGGCCTCTTCCCGACAAAGGGGAAGGTGGTAGATCAAAGCGGGTAAAGAGGCGTTAGGCTCGGGGCTTGTTTTTTTTTTGTATGTTAAATTTGATTGGACTCGCATTTTGGTCTATATACATTGTAGTTGGACGCGCACTGTATATAGTTTTCTTTTTGATGTAATAAATCTCAGCGTCCATTTCTCTTCCCCTGGCGTGTAGGTTGAATTCTGCGAGTCGGCATCGGCAGCGGCGTCGGACTCAGACTCGGACTCGGCGTGGGCATTCCTGGATTCAACAAACTTGGATTGATGCAAGGTTGAAGAACTCCATCAGAAGGGGCTTTTGAGCTTGAGGTGGTGGTTTGTTGCAAAAAGGTTTCATAGATATCTCGAGGGATTGCATACTGTGGTGACCCATCAGCAGGGCCATTGCAAGGGTTGGGGATCTGCAAGCCGACAGTCTGCATTTGGTTTGCAACATCCTGTTCTACTAGAACATACGCCGCTTCAGGGGTATTTCCGCGCTCGGCATCGGCACTGGCGTCAGGTTCGGGTTTGCGCTCAGGTTTGGCGTCGGCGTCGGCGTCGGCGTCACCAGGTCGTGAGGCTCTTGCCACTTTCTTACCCCTGGTTGGGCGTCCTTGAGGATTGGCTGTTGCGCCATGATTTTGCTGCCCTTCACTTTCGGCGTCGGCATTCCTATGGTGTCCGGGATCGGGATCGGGACCGGCATCGGCATCAGGATACCTCGCAGCCAAAATTTCTTTTCCCTTATCTGTTCTCTTCAGTATTGATTTGAAACAAAACGCTTGTACTGGCCCGTGAATCTCCTGGCGCTGGCCAATGTATTCAAAAATCATAACAATTTGGTCCTGCTTTAGATTACGGGCCTGTGCAATCTTCATGTTCTGTGGCAAATACTTGTTCTCGATGAATGTCATCTGCTGTTGCTGTATATCGCCGTACGGCGGATGTGATGAGTTCCCACCTGTTGCCAATTCTGTGCCAAACATAAACACCCAGTCTCCCAACGTTGAGGGAAACTCACTGTAATGGCAACCCATATAGTCCATGAAGAGGGTCTCCCAGTGATCCTTTTTCCAACCTCTGGTAGACATCGGTCGCGGCAAGATTGGGAAGCCGGCAGCCGTATATGTCAATGCGACCTTGGGCCCCTCGGCGTTAACTGTGGCACCGATGGTTGTTGCTCCCTGGATCTGCTTCGCCCGTATGGCCAGCAAGTATTTGAGCAGGCTCGCTTTCATGGTCAACATCTCATTTGAGTACATTTGTTCAAATGATGGCAATGCCACCCCTGTCAGTTCGCTGATGCGATCATATCTGTGGTCACAATAGGTGCTTGGCATCGGCATCGGCATCGGCATCGGGAAAGAAGATAGCTCACGCGTCCACCACCAGCTTGCCGTCTTCGCGTGTATAAGCTGCAATGACGATAGAAGACAACCCTATCTCCCGGTACTGGTCCTGCATCGCTTGGTGAACCCTCTTCTTATGAAATTTCCCGGCCAGCCTGTTCAAAATTGGCATTGGCATTGGCATCGGCGTCAATGTAATCTTACCGTCTTTTTATCTCTTCTGGGTTCCCTTCCCTCGAAATTCTCTCGACCTCTGCATCAAGTGCAGTTCGTTCCGCTGCTGTCTGGCATGCGAGAATTCTTGAGAGTGCAGTCTGTCTGGCACCTAAAAATCGCGGCGTCTGTGTTGTGACCATTTCGTGACCCAACACCCGGGCAACTTCTTTCATGACGTCCTGTTCTCTATCCCGCCAGATGAGGTCCGTACGTTTGGGTTTCCAACTGTTTGATTTACGTCCGGCTCCTTGAGACATTCGCCAGTTGTTTGCACACCAACCAGACAGTGACTGCAAGATTTGTTAGATTGTTTTTCTCTACAACGACCTTGTTCTTCACCTGTGCCCAGTCTCGACTTTCCGCCTCACTTTGCAGGTCTTTCCCAATCCAGCTTCGTCTCACGCTGGGCTGAGGGGAGGTTAGGTGTGCTGAAAGAGCGAGAGGTTGGGTTGGGTCAGCAAAGCTGACTCGGGACGCGGGCAAAACGATCCGCTTACCCAACGAGACCAAACGGCGGCTCGTGAGCCGGTTCCCCAACCCAGGGCGAGTGTGCATTAGGCCCGGTTTGCCAGGTGTGTAGATGCGATCTGCTCGAACGAGCGTATGTACACTTCGTAGGCTAGTGATTTCCACCTGCCGTGAATGCGTACGATTTCCGGAGGGGTGCCTTTGGCCAGGTAGAATGAGGCCCCACCAATGCGAAAGGAATGCCCAAAGGTGTTCCCAAAGCCGGCCGCGGAAAGGATGGCGTTGATGCGGGATAGTGCCGTGCTCTTGACGGTGGGCCGTGTGTTGCCGCTGCCATCGGTCCACGAAAAGAGCGGGTCCTCGGGCTTAGCGGGCACGAGGGAGGTGAGGTGCTGGAGGGCGGCGAGGGGGCACAGGCCGCGTTCCTCGACAAGGAAAATGTCTTGCGATTCGCCGGCGCGGGCCGTTTTGGCCGAAGGGAGCCTGAGGCGAGCGTAGGGGCGCCCGTCAATGTCGGTGGCAAAAGTGAGGTCGCCGCGTGTCAGGTGCTTGCTTGGGTTGAAGGACGAGCGTGCGGTGACGGAGACTTCGCCAAACCGCATGAGGCCAAAGAAGGTGCATGTGCACTGCGCCCAAAGGCAGGCGTCGAAGGGGTTAGAGAGGTCCAGGACCGATTGGAGCGTGTGGAGCATCACGATGGTGACAGGGGGTCTTGGTGGGCGACGTCGGGTTCCGGCTTGGATGTTTTCCATGCCGCGGATGCCTGCTAGGATGGTGGCGGAGCCGGCGTCGGAGAGAGGCGGGGGCCAGTCCTGCGCGATGTGCCATGCGCGGATCGCTGACATGTACTTACGGGCTGTGACTACCGAGACCGGCTCGAAAAGGGTGCCCCCGCGGTAGAGGGGGTCTTCGGGGACTGGGTCAGCCACCGCCCACAGTAGGAAGCTGTAAATGAGTTCCTGGCTGGCTGGGAGGCGCGCTGATTCCGGGATGGAGAAAATATCACAGAAAATGTGAAATTTTCGCAGACCCGAGCTGTAGCTGCTCGGGTCTTTGAGGGACGCCTGAATGGCCATGCGTGCTAGGTGGCGGATAAGGGGGTCGTCGATGACGGGCGGTGGGGCCCGGTTCACCCCTTGCCAGAGGTGTAGGCGCTGGTGCGATGGGCAGTGGGGATGAAGTGAGCTGGGGATGAGCTGGAGGGCCGCCACGTGTTTGACGTGATATAGGCCCGGCTGGGAGGGGGAGGGGACCACCCGCGACGCGAACGCCGGGTTTACACGTAGGTAAGCTTGTCCTGCAGGTGGCCAGGTAGCGGGAGGTGGGCCTTGACCAAGGCGTCGGGGAAACCCTGGAGGAATGCCGGGACGTCGCCCCTTGATAGTGCGTTGGTGACGTTGTCGCGGCTGGTGACATACTCGGAGTGCAGGGAGATCTGGGTTTGGGCTAGGAGCTTGTACATCTGGGGGGGTATGGCGAGGTTAGGCACAGGCAGGCAAGGGTCAAGGCAGGGTGGTACGCTTACCTCCTTCAGTACACGGTTGGTGTTTGAGCTCCGGGAGCGCCCTTTGTTGATCACAGCGACCACGCCCTGGTTGTCGGAGCGCACCTGAAAGGCGGAGCCGGCGTGTTGGGCACGGGTTATGATACGGTAGTGGAGGGCAATGCGCAGCGCTAGCTCGACGGCGACGGCCTCGGCCCAGCCAATGTCGAAGTCCTTGCCAGGTCCCACCAGGAAGCCTGGGGCGTACCGCCAGACGGCCCAGTGGCCCTGTACCACGACACCGATGCCGAAGGAGGAGCTGGCGTCGCCCCACCACCCCAGGTCGATCGGCGTGGAGGGGCGGAGGGGAAGGCAATTGGGGGATGATTCAATGATGAAGCGTGTCCAAGATAGGTCCGCCAGCAGGTTGGAGGGGGGTGGCGCGGGGCGCGGAAGGCATGTTTGGACGAGTAGGAGCCGGCAAAGTGGGAAATGGAGCGGAGGAAAGGCCGGATGCAGCGATAAATGGAGGATACGTGGACCAGCTTCCCCTGCAAGGAAGCTGCGTCCTTGGCGGCAAAACGCGCCGCCGGCGCTGCCCAAGAGCGGATGAGGTCCAGTGTGGCGGTGAGTTTGTCGGCAGGCAGCGCCACCGTCCGACGGTCCAGGTCCCAGTCGAATCCGGTGAAACGCTGGACTGTGGACAGGCACCGCAGCTTCTCGATGCCCCACGGGACGCCAAGGTGCGTCGTGAGGTCCATGAAATCTTCCTCCGTCCAGGAGTCGGAGGGGTAGGCCACGACGAAGAAGTCGTCGACCCATTTTGTAAGGGCGCGGTAACCGGAGGCCTTGTAGATGGCGATCAGCATGTCGGCGATGGACCCGAACACGCCCGCACTCGATGCGAGACCAAAGCAGGCGGCCCGATCGACGTAGACGGAGTGTTTCCACTGGACGCAGATGAAATTCTGCTGCATTGGGTGGACAGGTGTGATGTGGTACGCCGCCGAGATGTCGAAGGTGGCAGCGCGGCAGCCGGGGGGGAGTGAAAGGATGAGGTCGGCAGTGGAGGAGAAGGTGCCCCAGAAGGTAGGGAAGTCGTCGGAATCTATGAAAGAGTTTACGGAAGGGGCGGAAGGGTTTCGGCGGGGGTAGGACAAATCTTGGATCATCCGGAGCTTGGAGGAGTTTGGTTTGGGGACCAGGCCTAGTGGCGAGGTGACAGAAGGGCCGATGATGGCTTCCAGGGCATTGGGAGTGAAGGGAGGTGAGTAGCGGCCGGCGGCTTGCTCGGAAGCGATGTATGAGTCGATAAAAGTGGGGTCTATGGAGGCGGAGGCGTGGTTTGCGAAATAAATATGTTTGGGGCAACGTGTGGGTGATACCAATGCTGAAACCATGCTGGATGCCCTCCAGCACGTGTTGCCATGTGCTCCTGATGCCTAGGCTGTCCAGGAGCTCCCCTATCCGCTGCGGGATGAGGGGTGTGCGCACGCAGCGCGGATCAGAGGCAGGAAGGGCAGGCGCGGGCACCGTGGCCAGTGTTGCGACAAACAGAGCAGCCGTGGAAGAAACTGCAGCCGGCGCCGCGGAGGCAGGTGGCAGAGGCGAAGAGGAAGCAGAAGGCGGTGCCGTCAGGCGATAAGAGGCCGTTGGGGGATTTGGGGTCGGAGGAAAGCGCTGCTGGTGGGCAGCCGGCTTTGGTGGTAGTGGCCGCACAGTTCTTGGGGAGGTGGCCAAGGTCGCCACACCGAAAGCAGCGTGTTTGGCCACCCTGCGGGGAAGAGGACGATGGGAAGGAACGGCGGGGCTGGCGATCAGCGGAGGAGGCGTAGGGGAACAGGCGTTTGGGGGATGGGTTAGGGTGGTAAGCGCTTGGTGCGGCAGCGGCGGCAGCGGCCATGCTCACTTTGCCGATGGCGAGTGAAACCGCTTTATTGTCGAGGGTGGACAGGTCGTGCGATAGCTCATTGGCAGAGGCGCCTTGTTGCTGAATGTCGTATTGGACGGCTACTGGCCATCCGTACGTTGCTCCGAGTTGAGTGACGAGGCGGTGGTGGGATTCCAAGGCATCGGCACGGGCATCGCCGTGGAAGTGGCGGGTACGGCGGAGGGCGATGGCTGCAGCGTCCATCCAGTCGAGGACCGAGATGGACGCCTTGCCCGACTTGTCGAGCCCCTTGGCTACCAGGGCGCTGTTGGCAATCACCACCTCGGCGTCTCCGGTGAGAGCCTTGGATTGCGCCGATTTCGACAGGGCGTGTAAGGCACGTAGTGGAACGCCGCGAAGGCCTGGTCGACGCGCGGCGGGACAGCTGTGGGAGGCGGTTGCGTGAGCAAGGCATCGGAAGGGAATGATAGGAAAGGAGGGTGGAGCAAGGGGAGTAGGCAGGGGGAGGCAAAGGCGAGGCAGGGGAAAGAGGCAAGGCGTGGCAGGCGTGGGGGGGGGGAGGCAGGTGGTTGTGTCAAGGCAGGCGCAAGGCGAGGCAGAGGTACGCAGTAGGCGAGGTATGGGAAGGGAAAGGGAGATGGGTAAACTCACCGTTGTCTAGAGCATTGGCCTTGAAGCCCGGCACAATGGGTGGGAGTGTGACCTTTCTGGGGGATTCCCTCAACGCTGGGATGGCTAAGGCGACGCCGTTGTCTGAGTCCGCAGGGGCCTCCCCCGGTCTGCCTTGTAGAGTTGCGATGACATTTTGGAGCGCAGCCAGGCGTGCCTCGTACGTGGCGGCGGTCGTTTGTGTCAGGTCCTGGACTGCAGTGGCTGTGTGTGGTGGCGTCGTGGGGTCTGGTTCCCCGGCGGTGCCTGGGTGGGAACAGGCGGCTGTGCAGGCAGAGTAGGCGGGG
Source organism: Crassisporium funariophilum (assembly GCA_014925845.1). Lineage (NCBI taxonomy): Eukaryota > Fungi > Basidiomycota > Agaricomycetes > Agaricales > Crassisporiaceae > Crassisporium > Crassisporium funariophilum. Next base: position 1,274,316 of record JACGCL010000007.1, read on the forward strand.
TGGCCGTGGTGGGTGCCCGGACCGGTGCGACTGTGGCTGCGGGTGCGGTAGAAGGAGGAGTGGGTGGGGTGGCGTTTGCGTGCCCAAAATTGGCAGGTGGCAGGGCCAGGTTGTGAAGGTTCGTCATTTGTTGTGCGAGAAATAGATCTTTCTTAGGTTTGGGGTGGTAGCGTAAGGATAACAGCGCAGGTAAGGTAAATTAAAATGAAACAGTAAATTTTGGATGGAGGCGGCGGGCTCGACGACGGCAAGGGATGCAGAGGGATTATGTCAAGCAATTTGTGGATCGTGTAGGAGACCTCTTACAGGCCAGTCTATCCCGAGAGACATGGCCGGAGCATCAACAACGGTGCATGGAATGCCCAGAAAGACGTTGGAGTGTGTGGAGGTGCATTGATTGTACGCTCTCTCGACCAGTTTGCCGCCGTTGCATGCGGCACACACACACGCAATCTCCATTTCATCGGATTGAACGTTGGACCGGGGATTCTTTCCGGCGTGCAGCACTATGGGAGGTGGGGACCTATGTGCTCGTCCCACACAACGGACCAAAACCTATTTGCGAAGGACTGGAATTCCAAAGAGGTTTCCTGGAGAGGTTACAGATCAACACAGATAACAAGGAGGACTTGAAACTGGGCCGAATGAGGGAAAGGTGGACGTCGGCGTCGGCGTCGGCATCATCGTCAGCGTCGGGACCTGATGAGGACGCCGAAATGGGTGACGTGGAGCAAGATACGTGGGAGCAAGACAACTTGTCTGACGCCGAGTTTTTCAAGTGGCTGGATGCGTCTCGTGAGCAGCCAGAGGAAGTCCTCGACGAGTTCATGGATGGTGAGGACGCCGAGGATGGTGAGCGCGCTGAGCAAGATGTGCGCGGTTTTCATCCCTACCTCGGCGCAATCAGTGGTACAGGGGTACACAATGCCGACGCCAACGCCGATAGAGACTTGGACACCGCTACAGAAGTCGGTGCCAAGAGCCACACTCGCGCCGACGCCGATCCCGCTGTGGACGTCATCATGCCCTGGACAGCGCCGAGGAGACCAGGAGCCGATGCGCTCAACAACATGTATGTGCGTGTGTTGCATGTGAATGGCATTCATCATCTCGCAATGGTGACATGTAATTGCCATGGAGAGGACCATGTCGCCATGGACCTGGTGGCATCCCGACTACTGCCTGCAAGTTTTACACGCATTCGAACGCTGTTCACGGCGCCCCTCATGGACTATTTTCGGCTCTGCAATCTGGAGCTCAAAGCCTCGGCGTACCAGTTCTACCAACTCATACGCCGCTTGACGAGGCCGATTGGCAACTCCGAGATTGTCAACTTGTACAATGAATTCCGTCGAATGTCTTGGCTCTGGCGCTGGATGAAAAAGCTGAAGTGGGCTGGCTATGGCCACAATAAACAGGACCCCCTGAATCCTCCTGCAGGATCATTGGCCAATTTCTGCCCGACTTGTCCCCAGCCCGGACGAAATTTGCCACAAGATTGGAAAAATGACCCAAATAGATGGGTTTTCAGAGTCCTTCTCGCAGGCGATGGGAATTTCAAGGCCGACCATGTCCGACAAAAAAAGGACGCCGATGTGTGGTTGATCGATGGCGGAGGAATGTTCCCAAAGAGAGACCATTATTTTGCATTCCTTGCCCGTGCGATTGAGCGATTCACGGTACGTGCAATATGTTTCTTGACGCCGACGCCGTGGCTGACCTGACACCGATGCCGACACCAACCACCAGAAAGCGCCATGCGAGAATACTTTCCGGGCAATACAGAATGCCTTGTTAGCTTCCAAAGCCTGTGATCTCACGGGAGTCGTTGCCATGTGCTGCGCCCGGCATGGGTGCTTTGTGCCAAACTCGCTGGTTGATTTGTTCAAGGGTGAACAGCAGAAGAACGTCGACTTTTCGTTCCTTCAGGCTTTGACAATCATCGGCATCGAGATCGAGCAGGGTGTCATGCTCATATACGACATTGTATGCCAATATATCATCCACCTCCTTGACAGGATTGGAGTCCACTTGCCCACTGGCCTAACAATCGAGAGGGCAATTGACCACCTCCACGTGCATGCCCACAAGGATGATTGCTTCTATCAATTTATCACCACGTTCATTCCCGGCGCAGCTATTTGCGCCGTTCAGATTTTGGAATCCTTGTGGTCCAACTTGAACGCCATCTCGCCGACAGTCCGCACAGCAACTTTGCCTCACCGCGCCGAGATGCTGGATGACCATTGCTGTGACTCCAACCACAAAAAGATGCTTGCAATGACAGAGACCCTCTGTAGCCGCCATGTCACCGCCACCGCCACAGTGAGCAAGTCCGACGCGTATTTCCTGAACATTTCCAGCACGGTGGATGCAGCCACGCAGGTTGCATGGGAGGCTGAAGTGAAGGCTGCGGAGGCAAATCGTGCGGGCAATGTACAGTCCATGGATGTTTATGCTGCCCGAGTGGATGATCGCCTGGGTGTTGACATGGCTTCGGCGTCGGCGTCAAGCACGGCGTCGGCAGCAGCACCGGGGTCGCCAATTGCGCTATGGATGGAGTACGCATTGGTGGTGGAAGAAACTCAGTGAGTTCTGTTTTTTGATTGCTGGATGAATTCCCGTTTGACTGCTCCAGGATCGACATACAAGACAGAGTACGCCGGCTCGGCGCACATCCAGATCAAGACGACCTGCAACTCGTTGAGAGAAAGAGGCAAACGTTAACGGCCATGCTGGTAAAGCTCAAACGGCTTCAGGACAACGCGCGGGTGAATGGCCTCTCAGGGGGTTACGAACCGGCCGTCGAGGACAACGAGGGTCGTTTTGACGAAATCGGGGAGTCACCAGATGACGCTGATGCCAATGCCAATGCCAATGGAGATGCCAGGGGGCAGCACGCACGGGAGAGTCGTCAAGACCTGGCCGCGGTTGAACGGGAAGTCCTCACATTGCCCTCGAATGGGAATGTGGCCGGTGATATGGGCGAGTTGGAAATTCGTGAGCGCGTCAAACAAGCTTGGCGTCATATCAATCGGCTTTGCGATCTCATCGCCGACATCTCGTTTCAGGACTCACATGTCATAAGAAACGCCCCTCGGAAGAGCAATCAAACGGCTGCCCAGAAACGGGTCAAGGCCTTGCACAATGACCTTTCTTTCAATGCTCGGATTTATGCCCGTTGCCGAAGCCGATTGATGACACTTCGTTGTGACGAGGAAATCCTCCGCGTTTTCCGTGTCTTAACGAGGGAGGACCTGAAGGCGAGCACTGAGGTCCTTCGGCCGAACGAGCAAGGCTCCTCCTCTGTGAAGCTTTCCTGGATTTGGCGGACAGGTTGTTATCATCTTTTCCGTCCTAATGAAGAGGCTGGCGCCGATGCCGAGTCTCACGCCGAGAATGTCAGACACCCTGACGACGCCGACGCCGATCCCGCCACCCTCCTGGAATGTACGTGATTCCCGTAGCCATCCTTTCCATGCTCTGATGTTTTTGCAGTTAAACATGTTCATTGGTTACGTGCCCGCGCTCTGAATCATAGGTGGCACGAAGAGGTGGTGCTGGTCACATACGAGATGCAGTGGACGGTCCGTTATTTCCTTCATCAATGCAAGCAGTGGCAGGAGGGTGCAGACGATCCCGATGTGTCTGCTGGGGCGCGATCATATGCAGTGCGGCAGGTGCGCCGGTGGAGGCAGTTCGCTGATGGTGCCGATTTGGTTTTCACGCGTACTACAGATCATTATTTGTCACCATTACATAATCAATGAGTTGTCTATTCGTTATCACAGATCAAGTTATCTTCATCCTTCTCCTATGGCAGACCGTCAGATCAGGCTGTTCTCAGTGTTTTCCCTCCAACTGGGCGCCGACACCAAACTGCATAGTCGATTACAAGAGATCCTCTGGTATGCCGAGTCGCGGTTCAGGCAGGCACTCCTCGTCATTCACACCGCAGCTGATCGGCATCAGAAATGGATGCAGTCGGCATTACAGGATGAGCTGGTGTGTCACATTTTTACATGTCTGGATCTTACTAATCATGTCTCAGAAATTTGTTCTTATGGTTGTCGGGCAGGCTGCGGCTGTCGGCCTTGCAATCGATGTGCCAATCTTGGTGAGGTCTCTGGCTGATAGCCTGATGTCCAGAGGCCCCCCTCTCCAATTCCACGAGAGCATGCTCGCAGCTCTGGACAATGGACTTGACGCCGAGCATCCTTGCGCGCTGGTGCCGAAATACGCCTGCGACTGGTGGAACGCCGACGCCGAGCCCGACACCGACAAAATTCTGGGTTTCGGCAATATTTCTGAGCTATTGGCCTGCCATCAAAACCAGCATCCTTTTTCCGCCGTGCCCCATCTCCCGCCCTTCCCTGCGCTGGATACCCTCCCTGTACTGACTGTCAGAAATATCGTGATGTGGCTTCGGACGCCGTCGCTGAACTGGAAGGCGTGCTCAAGTATGCCGAGGCTACGCACGTCTCTGCGGAGGCGAGCTGGGCAGCAGATATGCGAAGGGCCCAGGGGTTCTACCTACTACATGAATCCATCATCAAGAAAGAACTACAGGAAAGCGCGGCGTCGGCGTCAAATAAACTGTTGGGGCCGACGAAAATTGGCGATGTTAGTGTCAATCGCAAGTCCCGTCGTGTCCACACAAATGCCCACCACGAGCTGGAACGGCTGAAACAATTGCCCGTTGGCTCGTACAAATGGATGTGGGGCCCCGAGCTGTCTCCTGCTGAAGTCAAGGGACTCCTTCCACCTCCAGGAGATCGGAAACCACCCCACTCCGGCTATGATGAAAGTCTGCCAGAGGGGCCATGGAGGAATATAGATTCATCGGCGGCGCCGACCATGCCAAAGCTGAGTAGTGGGGACGCCTTCTCCACAGTGTCCGCCAACATTGATGTTCCGCCCATGCCTGAATCCGACTTTTCTGTAGACCACCTGGTATTTAAGCAGAGGAATAGTGAGCGGAAGCGTTCTCCCGAGTCATCAGATGTGGATATGCCAGATGCCAATCTCCAGCCCGCTGTTGAGGCTGAGAGATCTGACGCCAATCTCCAGCCCGCTGTTGAGGCCGAGAGATCTGATGCCAATCTCGCGCCATCATCCAACACCAACCTTGTGCCGACATTGAACGCCGACGCCGTTCCCAGTGCCACCGCCAACAGGATGGTGGAGGGTGTGGACGACGAGGAGAAGCAGGGCGAGCAACGCTACATTGACGCAAGTCTTGCTGGCCAGGCATGGGGGGGAGTTTCCTCTGAAGAATCGGACACCAGTGAGCAGCACGTCGTCGGGGCGGGAGTGGCAGGTCAGATGTGGCCTCAAGGTTCAGATGATGATGACGCCGGCGCCGACGCCGACGACTTGGATAGTGTGGACGCTTCCCTAGCTGCAAAGGCCTGGGCAATAGCTTCCGATGACGAGGACGACTCTTCAGAGCTTGACATTGATGCTGCCCTCGCAGGAAAGGCGTGGGCTGGCCAATCGGAAGAGGATGCCGATGCCAATGATGAGCATGATGCCGACGCCGAGTCTGAGGGCGCTGAACCAACGGCAGGGGACGTGGCATTGCTCTGGAATGCGGACGACGATCTTGCTTCCGCTTCTGACTCGTCATCCCCAGGACAGGGCCGTGTCATCCCCGAGTCGGAGCCACTGGAGCTCTACTCTCCCCTTGAAGAGTTCTCAGAGTGTTTGTTTGCCTCAGAGTCCAATCCTGCCGTCACGGATGCGGACGCACCTGGCACATCCGTCACCCCTTCACGCATTAGTCTCTCCCAGGTGTACACAGCGGATTATTTCGACTTCGTTGAACCTGCCTGGTTGTTGGATGGACATGTGTCAGATGGCAGCGGTGAGGAGGACGACACCGAGTTTTTGTAAAATGACATCGCATTTTTGGACGATATCTTGTGTATTCCTTACATGTTTCTGAGCTTCCATTTGTAGATGGAATTTACATTGTTTTCATCTAAGACTACTACTGCATGTAGGGGAGTGCCAATGCCTAACGCCAGGCCCTGCTGACGCCAAGGATGCTGACGCCGAGTGATGCTGACGCCGAAGGGAGGCTATGACGCCGATGCCAGCGGGAGGCTATGACGCCGAAGGGAGTCTATGACGCCGAGGAATGCTGACGCCAAGGGAGGCTATGGCGCTGTGGTAGACGGGGGGAATGACGCTGACGGGGCCTAACGGCACCATGATGTGCGCCGAATGTGCCCGCCAAGCACCAGCGAATTCGGTAGCACGTTGGACACGCTACAATGTTATGCTGACGCCGAGGAATGCTGATGCCGACGGAGGCTATGACACCGAATCCAGCTGACGCCGAGGGAGGCTATGGCGCTGCGGTAGACGGGGGGAATGACGCCGACGGGGCCTAACGGCACCATGATGTGCGCCGAATGTGCCCGCCGAGCACCAGCAAATTCGGTAGCACGTTGGACACACTACAATGTTATGGTTCGCCAGAACGTTAGCTACGTTACAATGTAGCTTGCCTATGTGACTCGGCACTTGACCCGACATCGCCTACGCCATCCAAACCGTCTCTCGATTCACAAAGAACCCTGGATTGATGCATTGGGAAGCCGTCAAGCAAATATTTCGCTACCTGAAGGGTACCAAGGAATTATGGTTGTCATATGGAGGTGAGAGGAAGGAGCTTATTGGATATGCGGACGCCAATGGCAACATGGCTGAAGATTGCCATGCAATCTCAGGGTACACTTTTATGATTCACGGCGGTGCGGTTTCTTGGAGCGCTAAACGACAGGAGATCATCTCCCTTTCTACCACCGAAAGTGAATACATCGCAGCTACATACACATCCAAAGAAGCTCTGTGGCTTCGCTCACTTATCTCCCAACTCTTCGACATCTCTCTGGGACCTACCATCCTTTTTTCCGATAATCAATCCGCAATCGCGCTTACTAAAGACCATCAATACCATGCTTGCTCGAAACACATCGACATACGCTTTCACTTCATCCGTTGGATTGTCAAAAACGGATCCATCCGACTCATATATTGCCCTACCAATGATATGGTCGCCGACATTCTCACCATAGCACTTCCTTCTCCAAAAGTTAAACACTTTGCATCCGAACTTGGACTCGTGTTGGTTTGAGGGGGAGTAATGGAATAAGGGCCGCAAACACCACACGAGGTTGACTCCCACATCAGGTGTTGCGCCAACGCCGCCTTATGATTGATCATCTGCGCGTTGGTATCTCTCGTTCTACTCACGGCCTCTTAATGTACAATTATTTATATTGTGTACGCCACACGCTAGTGTGCCTCACCCTTTTACAAGCAATACCTATTTGTCTCTCGTACTTATCCCCGCTACTTATTGTACCTCACGATCTATGTATATAAAGTACTCGTTAGTTGTATTGAGACCTCAGTTGTTTGCCACGCAAACAACTGAGGTTAGCTCCGTCTTAAACTACTTTGTTATCAACTTACTGACAGTATACCTAGCTTTCACATCTAGGTATTTAATTCAGTACTTAGTCGTTTGCCACGCAAACAACTGAGCTTTCACATCTAGATTTCCTATAGTGTATGGCTCCTGCACCAGTATCATGTCAAAGTGATTTTCAAGTGCACAGTTGTATAGATTGTGGTGAGCTTTTTTGGATTTGTTGAGATTCACCTGTAGTATTTGTAGTTGATTTCAATACTGTGTCAAGAATGTGTCAGAACATCAAGAACACTGCCTCACACATAGCCTTAATAACAATGTGACTACCCATCCATCAACATGTGAAACAGAATTGTCTAATGGCATAAAGGGAGCCTGTAAATGCTCAGTCACCCTCTGAGTCATTTGTCCCAAAAAGTGCAATCTTCCAACACAATATAATGATGAATGACACATCTCATAGTGGTTGAATGGCACATATTATGGTGGATGGAATGACACATATCATGGCAGATGAATGACATATATCATGGCAGATGATAATTCTGCACTGCCTTGTTGTCATATCCCATGAATAATCATATTCTTGGCCTATGGATCCATCTAGATGTGGTCTGGCCTGTGATCACATGCATATAGGTCAGATGCTTGGATCAAGCAGATCATCAAAGGGATGTAGAGGATGTTTCTCAAGGCATTCTTGATAGGAGTGTGCCAACATTTTATTCAATGACACCTGTGCTCAAGGAATAGCCAATTGAATATTCTGTCCAGTGATGGTAGAGTTGGTGGTGACTTCAAACACAATAAATCTTTGAAGAGAATAAGAGATTCTTTGGACTTGTCCATGTGCTGGGATGTGTCTTTGGTACGTGGGTATGCAAGTGATATTTCTTGCAGAGAACTGACCTGTATAGACTTGCAATTATCTTGTCAAACAATGACCCATGTAAAAGGCTGCCGTATACAACAAGCCTCACTGGATGGTGAAGGGGAGAAGGGACGGTAGTGAAAGGACAAAGCGGTAATCTTTTTGTTGGATGGTAAGAGACAACCCAACCAAAAGAAGAAGGTCCAAATGTTATCTGTATGTTATGTTATGTCTCTCAAAAGGTGTGATTGGAGGGCAGAACACGCATAAGGCGCGTTCTGAATACTTGTGTAGTAAGCAATGGGGAAAGGGGCAGCTTGGGGTGTACCCCAAGCTTACACCATGGCTCCTGGGCAATGTAATGAAATATGAGGGTGGCAGGAGCATATGCAATAACAACTGGGATCCGGGATTGAGGAAAGAGCCTGCTCAAAAGAAAAAGATGAATAATGGAAAAGAATGGATAACGTGAAAAATGATTGAGTGCATTATGACAATAACAGACTCTTTATAAACCTTGTAGCCAACTTCCTTCATTGAGAAGGAAGAGCCAATGCCAACAGCCAAGGAGAAGACCAAATGTCAAGAATACTGGCGCTGTGGGTGGAAAAAAATGGAAGCAAGGTGTTGCAAAGCAGAGGTCGCCATGGAGGTGTGTTCTGATTTACTGACAAACATTTTTCTGCTACCCAACTGGCATAGAATCAGAACATACCACTGGAGCATCTGTCAACACTGCCACCTTTTTATCCACCACCACTATCCTTGTCTCAATTGCCACATCATCATTCTTCTACAGCTCCATGACACTCTTTGGTCTAAGTTCAGCCACAGAGTTACACTCCCAGATACAATTTCCACCATCTCCAGCCTTAGGACTGCAACATCCACAGTCTCTTTTAGCATGCCGCTTGCCAGGTACCTCACCGCAATGTTTGCCATCTGACTTGACCTCTGCATCTCTCCTCACTGCAAGCACTTCTCAGCGCTCTAATGTGCATGGCCTCAGCCAGTTCAGAGTCTAACAGCCACCTAGGCAGGCATCTGGGACTAGATCTGGGCAAGCTCTGTGATCTTGTTCAATGCCACCAGCTGCAGAACCAAACTAGGAGGAGGAGGAAGAAGAAGAAGAAGTCCCTGCCCACTGCGTTGACATGGCAGACCAAGTAAGAAGAGGACTTGCCCTTAAGTTTTTCTGCTCCATCTCACCAATACTGTGCACTATGCAATTGCTTTGCCTTATGCCTTGTCACTCTACCGCTAAACTTCCATACCAAATCATTGCCGGGCTGTGTTTTACTGTTGTTTATGCTTCACCTTTGGTCTCTTGCTCTTGCTTGTCTCTATGCTTCTGCTGCTTGGTCATTAGCATACTTGTGACTATTCTTGAACTCTTTGGTTGTTTCTGTTCATGTATTTCTACTTGTATTCAATCATAATTTGTCTCAGTGACCTTGATGTGTATATTTGTGAGTTCTCAAACTGTGTATCCAATTATAGCCAGCCTGTCAGCCAGCTTTTCTATGTACTAACCCATTACAATTTGGTTATAATGTCCAGTGAGACTTATAGAGCATATAGGACATCACACACTAGTAGAATCCTCCAGTGTATATTCTCCTTATTTGTATGTTTACATTACTTTCTTTTGTAGAACTAACTCTATATTTCCTTCTATCTTTGACTATTCAGTTCACTCAGCCACCCATTGCGGGTGGACTTTGTTCACTGTAGATTAGTTATGCCCCTCAGTTGTCATCACTATTGTGTCTGACCATGAGGTAAGCATATTTTATACAACTACTACATTTACATACATCTTACATATCTACCTAGCTTTACTCATTTCAGGTAGATCAATATAACACTCAGTCATTGTCACTAATGTCTAACCCTGATCTCTACTCTTCAATATATGGCAATGAATTATGAACCTTGCGTGAACCTGAACCAAACATAAATTGGGCTGAAAAGCAAAGAAATTGGTCATGTTCATGTTCAGGTTCATGAAAAATTCCCAAACCAGACCTGAACTGTAGTCTTAGCATCTCATCCTCTAACAGACAGCCATCCCAAATTGGATGTCATACTGTGAGAGTCTGGGTTGCCACCAACAACTTGCAGAGACATGTATGTTTGGAGTTTTTTTTGCTGGTGATGGCATCAGCATCACCGGTTTTCTCAATGCGTAATTTTGAGTTGTGTCTTGCATCGATACATTCCAGTTGCTCTTGCATACCCTCATCCTGTAAATAATGCCTTGAAAATGTCTACAAATATACATCTCATTTGTTTCCTATCCTAATTGACCCCAAAGTTGAGTTTGATGGGCCCAAAGCTCAGAGTTCACCCAGTGGGCCTTGTTCAAGCTCTCCTTTTGTCAAATTCAATTGTAAAGACAAGGACCCTCTGTTTCACTTCCTTGTGAACATGTTCAATGATCTACCTGAGAAGATGACAAATATCTCAATTCTTCTTCAAACAATGACGCCAGTGAAGAGGGCACCAGCACTATCAAGTGACCAGAAGGCAAGATCATTGCTGAAGTACATGTGGGACAACATCTCTTGGTTTTCCCTTTAATGTTTCCTTGAGAAAGTGTTTACCTCCAAAGATAGTCACATCACAAATGTCTCCCATATTTCTCTGGAGGTTGCCCTGGGGTATTGAGGCTATAGGTTTGGTAAGACAGTGTTTTTGGTTTGACTTCACATCTATTCTGATAGACCTTCTTATTAGAGAGCGGAGTTTGTGGTGCAGACATGTTGTTTGGGGAGGTTTGACAAGCTGGAACTGGAGTGGATATTGCAGAAGGAGTGTGTGGTGTGCTGTTTTCATTGCAAACATGTTGTTGTTTTGGGGGGCCAAGACATAGTAGGAGCAAAATCATCCATGCATTGTCATGGGAAATGATTAGATTAGAGATGAGGCTGCGGGAGCTCAACAAAAACACAACTGAAATGTATCTACACAAGACACGACTCAAAATTACGCATTAAGAAAGCTGGTGATGCTGATGTCATCACTGGCAAAAAACCCTGAACGCACATGTCTCTGCAAGTCATTGGTGGCAACCCAGCCTCTTATGGTATGACATCCAACTTGGGCTGTCTGTTAGAGAATGGGACACCAAGACTACCTGAACCAAACATTGGCAACTTTAGGTACCCTCCTGCTATGAGAACAGATCCAAGATCAGTGAATCTGCCCAAGAGGGGAGCAATAGAAAGTTTTTTGACATTGGGCTCAAAAGTTTTGAGGACCCCAGAGACCGGCATAGGGGGATGGGATCCTTCCTGTTATAGTCAAGTTTTCTGTTGGCTGAGGATACCACTTTCCGCATTTGTATGTTTGTCATCACGGTGCATCATTGCATCTGGGTCTTGTTGTGAGCTGAAATATTCTTGGAACTAAGTAAGGTTTCCCTGCTAGACATTATGAACTACCAAAGAGAAGTGGGGTTATATACATCTAAATTAAGTGGAATGAGCTATTTGCATCAAAAAAATAAAATGACTATATACTACTACATATACAAGGAATAAACTATAAGCAGTCACAGTAAAGGACAGAAGGTAAAGGACAGAAGGTGATCATATACAACCAAGTGAATATAGGGTAATGTAAGTTACATGGCCTCTAATTGAGTTTGCTTCTTATCTTAGAACAAGATGAAGTTTGTGAATGAGCAGTTGTCTCATGTAAGGGTGTTGGTTTCAGCAATGGAACAGGTGACATAAAACTCAAAAAAACTTGAAGATAAAGGACTACTAGTGAATGTATCAACACTAGGAAAGCTAGTAATTAAAGATGGTGATGTATGGAACATAGACATGGGTGCCAAAAAACTAGCAGCTACTGATGTATCATTCTGGTTAAATAAAATGATAGGATAAAGAAAATGGAGGTGATTCTGTATTTACATTATATTTACATTAGAGAAATGAGTATCATAAACAACAACGGGAGTATCTACAGTATCTGCAGAGTCCTGAAGAGTCCGTGGTTCATCAATGGACAGTGATAAAAGGTGATTTGGCACTTTATTAAGGACCCCCCCCATAGGATGGGACATGATAGTGTATAATAGCAGGACAATAACAGGATAAGGTGACCACTGCTCCCTAATAGCGCACTCATGGGCGAGGGTAAGTGCCAGTGGATGAGTGGAATAACAGAGAGCCATCGCAAAAATCAATGTTCATTAAGGTGGGCTACGGATCACGTGCTCCCAGGCTACACCAAACAACTTATGGAAGGCATTTGATTTCCAAAGCGGTTGAAAATCATGTTATTTTCTGCATCATTAATGAGGTATGAACGTCTAGTATTTTACTGCACGTTATGGGAGGTCTGAAGCAAGAACTATGGTCAGGATCTAAAAGTTGCCTTCAAAACGCGCAAAAGTCGCCAAAGTGGCTGAAATCAGGACTCCGGACACCGGTTTTGAGTGTTGCGAATTAAGGTTTCGCTCAAGTTTCGCTCCCCTCTTGAATCTGCCATCTCTTGGTTTTAACAACCTTTTTGCAAACAGCAGGTAATCATCTGAAAGTATACTTGAGAATGCGGCCAATCCGTTCTCATTTCCTCTGGAATTGGTGGAAAAGATCCTAGGCCACTTTTTGACCGATCCTTGCACACTGCCATCCTGCGCCCTCATATGCCATGCATTCACCTCAACATCCCAAAGGCTCTTGTTTGCGGAAATCTCCCTGGGTACACCCCTCAAATTATCCAAGGACAGATTTGTTCCAAACTTCAATTCGGCATCACGTCTGTGGGAGTTCCTTTCATCCAGCCCGCACATAGGTACCTATGTCCAACGACTCGAGCTTGAGTTACAATGGCCAACCGGATTTCATTCGGCAGAAGACGCGGAATCCCTCATGCACTGCATACCGCTGCTCATTGGATTGAAAGATCTGCAAGTTAGTCTTGAGCATCTCAATACTTTATCTATCTCGCAAGAAATGTGGGTCGCGGTGGCACATTTGCTGCAATCTGCTTTTCTCAATACGCTCCACCTCAACAGTAGGGACGTTCAAAGTTGAGCTGCAGATTCTGCAGCTCGCAGCTGCAGCTGCAGATTTGTAATAAGTCACATTTAGTCACATCATGTCCTGCGAGTCAGCGACGCCATAGTTCACACATTACTTCCGCTTACCTCTCCTTAATTTCTCACTCGTTATACCTAATACACTCCACATTCATTTCGGGTCTCTATAATATTCTATCAGTCCTTACTATGCCTCCTAAAGCCTTCCAAGACAAAGCCAAAATTCCCGCCATAACGTGGACCACCGACTTGGTCTGGAAGATCATCAATGCAGCGCAAGAGAATGAGAACAAAAATGTCATGATTGGTAAGGCCAAGGAAGATGTAAGCTGTGTATTTACGCGTAAAAATGGCTGCCTGACGTTGGGATATACAGAACACGACAGCTGACAGCAAAGTTGCGGTCTTCAAGCGCGTCGCCCAAGCTGTCATACCCGACATCTTCAAGATTGATGGAGACATGGCAGGAAAGCGCACCCAATCCAAATGGGACTCGTACGTGGGTATCTTTGATCTCCTTATTTGTCTAACTCTTCAAACATCAGCTTGAAAAAGGCTTATCGTTTTCATGCGGGCAAGCTTATTCAAACGGGGGGTGGTGTGCGGGATGAGCCAGATGGGGTCGCAGCAGAGAACACTCACCATGAGTACTCTGACTGCTATATACCCGCCAACGGCCCCGATGAAAGCACCACCGACAGAGCCAGGAATCTTTGGGGTGAGTCAAGTTCTTCTCTTTGCAAATTCTTGATGATATATCTAACAAATATTAGACCAAATCAACGAAGAATTTCCTTTCTTTCCGGTGCTCCACCGCCTCCTTTGCACGCGCCCAAACTTCAACCCTCCTGCTGTGACGACTGGTGTTGGTCCTCAAGGTCAAAGGACCGTGCACTACCAAGCACCTGCCACAACTCAACGGGCACCAACCCCTGTCATTGACCCTGCTCTTGAAGGTTTGACATTCCCTCCACATGTTCAAGTTCCGTTAGGCATTTTAAATGCTGCCAATGCACAACCTCCGGCTGAGCATGATGCTCCTGCGCTTCCGCCAGTCCCTTGGCAGCCGACAGAGGCTGGCAATAAGGAAAATCCTACCAAGACGCCTGTGAAACATCCCAAGGCATCTATCTTTGGTTCAGCACAGCTTGACAGCGCTTTCAAGAAGGCCCAGGCTACAATCAAGCCGCTTTCATCAAAGAGAAGAGCTCCCGTTGAGGATGCATTTGTTAAGATGAGCAGGTACGCACTCACCTAAGATTTCTTCTATTATGTTTGTTAACGATAATAATGTTATCAATTAGGGAGACACTGAAGCTTACTCAAGCTCGTTACAAGGAAGAGGTTGTGTATAAGCGGCGCAAACTCGATATTGAGGAGCGCACACTCCTTCTTGCGGAAAAAAATGCTGGGGCAATCACTCAAGAGGATTATGATGCAGAGAGAAAGCTGATCGGCAAGGTTCGCAACAATCGTTCTCCATCGGTTGAGCATCAAGTCAATCAAGTCATTGAGCGCAACAAATCCCCTGAATGGGATTATGGTAGGCTTAATATTGAGATGGATGCCGGAGACAACAAAGATGATTTCTATGGGTCCAGCGAGTAAATAGTTATATGATTCCGTAGCTAGCAACTTAAGTAGAACATGGATAGATAGTAGATAGAGCTTAATTAAAATGCGATACCAATCTGTTCACAATATGCAAGAAGTTCTGCTGTCAACTTAAGTCGCTTGCGTTCACCTTCGTCCAGATTCTCGTCGTCATTTTCGTCATCGTCTTCAATGCCGGTGTCTTCCTCCTCTTCATTACAAGTATGCCCAGGAAGGAACTGCTGACCACTTACAGTTCCTTCCACATCAATAATGAGGTTGTAGAGAATGATAGCAACTGTGATCCAACGGCAAGCACGGATATGATCCTCTAGGGAGTTAATTGCAACACGCAATCCACAAAGGCATTGAAAGTGCCCTTTCAAAGCACCCATGCAATGCTCTGAACATACGCGGATGCGAGACACAGCCTTGTCAAAAATGGCATTTGGACGTCGATCTGAGGCTGGTTAACGGTGGACAGGAATGGTCCGCTTGTTAAGCGTGTAGGCAGAATCAGCCCAGGCAAATTCTTCTCCTTCGAAGAACCATTCTGTGTATTTATGAGCAGCTGTATGCTCAAAAGCAGTTGCGTCATGTGCAGAGCCCATAAAACCATGGGAATAGTCGACTATTCGAAGATTCGATGGAGTATTCCCAACCTACATGTTCTTGTCAGGGATAGCCTGATAGGACTGGTGAAAAGAGCAATTACATACCTGCAAATTCAGCCCATAATTAGACTTCCTTGTGTAATAGGCATCGCCATCGAGTCCCGGACGAGAATAAAGGACAACAATTGTGCCGTCATACATGACCCAACCATCCCGCCACGTCCCCTTGAACCCCATAAATTCATCCAGCCACTGTTTCTCAGCCTCCTTCTCCTCGTCTGTCAGCGGACGCACAAAGATATTGTGCAAGGCTTCAATTGCTGTGAAACAGCGGTTTGTGAAATCTTCAACGGATCCTATCGAGCACCCAGCTTCCCGTGTGATATCTATAATAGAGGCTGCATTTCCAAACCTTGCAAGTCGATAGAGTGTTACCATCAGTTCAAAGTCTACTGGTGATTGCGGGACATTGGAGTTGTTGCAGAATACTGGATGGTTTTTGATTAGCTCTAGGATCACGGCAAAGACATAGGGCGAGACACGAAGCATTTGGACAAAGAGGTGATGGTGGTCAGGATCTTTGGCATACTCAAATGCCATATGAAGAGAGCCGTCCTTTGGAATCAACATTCATGGATTCAGATAACGCGTATTCCGGATCTTCTGATACATTTCAATATCATTTTGGAGTTGCAAGCAGGCCTCCGCAATATCGAGAGCATCGGGGGGAGTTACGCTATCCCGGAGTGTGAGATGCTTCACATACAGTGTAAGACACCTCCTTGATACAGGATACCTCCTTGATACAAATGCATTTTGCGCTTGCAATTCTTACTCAATCCCCTTGAAATTCTGCATGCATATAGAAACATATATAGGTAATATACATACAAATTTTTGAGGCAATCAGATGAGATCATCAGGATGGGCAAGCAATTTAGCAGTGTATGATGTACAATTTTGAATGATACATTTCCTTATCTCGCATTTTGTGCAAATTTGGGTCATCCAGTATGGCCAAAATTTTGCCTACATTACTGTATATATCCCGGCTGTGAGATCTGATACTTTCTTTGGCAAATTTGCCCAAACTTCGTGCAAGAATCATCGGAAGATGGTAGGCGACCATCAGAGCGTGACACAAAAGTGACACAACGCGACAACGCGACAATCACTCCAACACGACCCACACGGTACTCCGTTTCCCCGCACAAAGCCCTCTATTTTGGGAACATTTGTTCTATATCTGGCAATGGTCAAGAAAAGTCTTTCCAAAAATGTCAAAAATCACAAGAAGCAGCGGGCAGATGAACGGCGCCTATCAGAGGCTGCTGCTGCATACAAAATGGGACAAACAGGCTACACAACAAAAAGGTCTTTACGTGATGTCGCACAGCAGTTCAATGTCAGCTTTGCCACCTTGGATTGCCGTGTCAAGAATAGAGGAAAATCAATGCTGGACTTCAACGCAGCAAAGCAAAAACTCACGGTAACGGAGGAGGGGATCCTTGTAAAATTCATCTTGGAATCTGCAGACCAAGGATTCCCCCTCAAGCATCGAGAGATCAAACGCTACGCAAATGCCATTCTTGAGAGCAACCAGGGAGCCAATTATGAGCCAGTGGGGAAAAAGTGGGTCTTTAACTTCCTAGACCGACATAATGAGAAACTGCAGACCCACTGGAGTAAACCCCTTGACACTCAACGTGCACGATCCTTGAACCCAGCAGCTGTTGCTTTGTGGTTTGACCTTGTTCAGAAATTTGTTGTCGAACTGGGAATTGAGAAGGAAAACATTTACGGAATGGATGAAAGTGGCTTTCCAACAGCCTATGCAGGGAAAGAAAGGGTTGTCGGGGCTAGAGGAACAAAGACTCAGCACAAGCAGGGAGGAGCAGATCGAGAAAATGTTACAGCAATAATCACAATCTGTGCAGATGGAACAACTGTCAAGCCGATGATTATCTTCAAGGGCAAGAAGATGATGCAGAAATGGGGCGAGAATAATGTGTCAAACGCGCAGTGAGTTTTCTCAAAGCCGTCCTCAAACGTAGAAGCTAAAAAATGTTATGGTGGTTAGCATTGCATATTCGGATAATGGGTGGACAGATGGAGGACTTGGGTTCCTTTGGCTTTCCACTCTCTTTGATCCTAAGACGAAGGAAAAGGCCAAAGGTGGCAAACGGGTCCTAATTCTTGATGGCCACAGCTCTCACTACACGGCCGAATTCCTGAATTACGCACGTGAAAACGACATCATTCTACTTGGATATCCACCCCACTGTACCCATGCCCTACAGGGCCTAGACGTTGTCTGCTTTGCGAAGATGAAAGAAACCTGGAAGACAGTTATCAACGCATTCGAGGACGAGCACCAGCAGCCAGTTACAAAAAGTTACTTCACCTATCTCTTTGGAACTGCTTACAATGAAGCCTTTGATGCAGAGACTGTGAGCGCCGCCTTTCGGGTGACGGGGGTGTATCCATTCAGTCGAACCGCGATAACAGAAGCACAAATGAAACCGAGCTTACCGAGCTCAGTCAAAGGCGAATTCCCACTTCCCCAAGCAAGTCCTGTACGTGCTGTCATTGCCGCATTCAATCCAAACCCTCCTGATGAATCTGTGGATTCGGATTCATCGGATTCCTCAAACCCCGAGGCTGGCCCCAGTTCTCAGACCCTGGACAGCGTACCGTCTCGCAAACGCGTCCGTGAATCTGACATCGATCCAGCCCTGTACACACCTTCAAAACGGATGCGATCATTATATGCGGGCCTCGGTGCAACAGCCTCAGGTTCCTTTCTTGTCTCGAAGGACCCAATCATGTCTGCCACCCCCATCATCCCACCTGTGCTCGAAGCTGTCCCTAGATCAATACCGCAACCCAATTGGAGCCTCGCAACAAAAACTCCTGTCAAAACATGGCAGAGCCGTGAGTCACTCATGCTGGAGAACGAGATATTGCGACAACACCTTCAGCAAGCACACACACATGTGCATGCACGGGACCTCATCATTGAAGGGGCTCATGCACAGCTTGTTGTCCAAAACCTTCACCTCGGAAAGACGATGCAAGCACTAAATAAGCGAGAGAACAAAAAGAAAAACGACCGTTCTTTGTTGTTTAATGGAAAGGCCCAAGTATTGTCATCTGATGAGTTCACGGCACAGGTACTCGCACAGACATCACGAAGGGAAGAAGAAGCCGCCACCAGGAAGAAGAATGCAGAGGCGAGGGTGGCCAAAAAGAGCGCGCAGGACACCATTGAGAACGAGTGGAAGAGAATCAAAGCCAATCACGAGAAGGATGTCGAAGCATGGCAACTGGAGTGTCAGCGGTTGACAGATGCAGGGGTTCTTAAGCGAAATTGGCCGAAAAAGCCTGTTAGGGCACGTAAGCCAAAGCTCCCAGAGCCAATGGAGGGCGACGATGAGCAGATGGGCGACGATGAGGGAGAGGATGATGATGATTAGATTAGGGCAGCGTCGGATCCGTCACGCAGTAATGCGGATGTCACAGTTGTATCAAGGACTTGTATTTGTGACATTTTGACATACTTTACGAATCCTCTTAATTCAGCACATTAGCAGTGCTTTTCCCTACATTTTTTTTTACATTACAGAGCATTGGAACACCTTAATATAGAATATCCAAAAATATCGACCATTTATCAATGTTTCGTAGCTAAAATCAAGATTCACGGTCTCGTGTATCAAGGAAGTGTCTTACACTGTAGCTTTCCAAAACCTTGTTGCGCACAGTTTCACGGGGCATGGTAAGGAATACAAATCATAGCAGCGAGAGCGTGTTGAGATCTTATCAATATGTGCCTCCGATCAGGTGTGTGAATGTTATGTAATGTCACGTCTGCAGCTGCAGCTGCAAGCTGCAGAATCTGCAGCTCAACTTTGAACGTCCCTAGTGCCCCATTACCTTTGAGTGTATTTTGCGCTGGAGTCAACTGCTTATCAATACAGCGTATTAACACCCGTTGGGCCAATGATGTTAACCGGCCTTTTATCATAAATTTACCCATCAAATCCACAAGACCACCCATCAAAGTAGAATCTCTCTGCGTTTCTTGGGATGATGAAGCGGAGAATGCCAAGCAGTGGCTATTAGATGGAGGCTTGGATATCTCCGAACTGAAACAGCTGTCATTGATGTTCCGCGAGGCTTACTCTGCCTTTACTCAAGTGGAGAACATAATCAAGCTATGTGCTGCGACTCTGGTGGAACTCCATCTGGAGCCACACGGTTCTCGTACGTCCTTCTCCGTTCATTCAAAAAATGACATGCATCATTATCCTGAAGTCTCTTCCTCAGCCGTGCCAGGACGTTTATCACAACCCTTTTTGGAACCCTTCAAAATGGCCAAATTGACGCATCTGCGTGTACTCCAAATTGGTTTCTCTGGCAAGCGGGAAAAACAAGTGGGAATACCATGGCTTGTGAGAGTACTGGCAACGATTCCTTCTCCAAATGTCATCGAAGAGTTTACCCTGAAGATTGTCGATCAGCACTTCAACAAACCTGCCGGATGGGTAGACTTGAGTTCGATATTGTCCACCAACTTCCCTCAACTTCGTATTGTCAGATTTGCAGTGTATATGACTGTTGGATATGAGAGACTACCTAAAGAGGATTTCATCAAAATACTTAAAAGCTATACAGGAGGTCTGGGAACGACTCACTTGGTGGAATTGGCAGCACTACCGAGTAAGTACCAATTTCTCGACAACAACCCAGACCCGCAAAGCTAACGTCAAAAAGTATCATGTTGGCATGGCCCATTGCGAGGCTTCTTCCCAAACCCTTGGCCTCCAACCTCAAGAACATTATTTTCACTTAAGAACTGTGATTTTTGTGATATTTGTAGTTCCTGCTTGCATACTTTGCTCTAATTTCCTGTACACCCACCCATCACCTACTCAAACAGCGCAATAAACTCATATATTAGATTGACTCGAGCATGACCGGATGTACAGAAGAGGTTCACCCGTCCTAGCCCTTGACAGAAGCTCAGACCTTCTATGACAAAAGGCGATAATTCCCGATAATGTTAGTTAGAGGGTCTTAGGGTGTCGAAAAAACGAAATTTGGCGGGTAGAATTATGTGGCTGTGTTACAAAATATAATAGGAAATCGTCACAGTGTCATGTGAGTGTGATCCGAGGCCGGTCACTGTTTGTTCAACGCTCCCGCCTTGACTCACCACCACCACCACCACCACCACCACCACCACCACCACTTATGCTATAATCCTGTTACCGCATATCTATTCTATCCTACAAATCCTTAATCAATACGCTATCATGAATTATACGCCTGGTCCCTACACTCCGTTCCCTATTTCTGGTGAGAGATCTGAAACCCCGCCTCCGGAATTCGACCCAACCCACCCATTCACTGGTGTTGAACTCACGGTTTCGGGCCTCCCATACACCTCCCTCACATCAGCCGTCGAACATCTTAATCAAATAATTCACAAAATCATTTCCGAGGGAACAGAACTTCCAGACCTACAAATTGTCTCACTGGCCACACGCAAACCATTGGACTTCGTATATGTCTCGCTTGTGGGCGTGTTGAAGGAAACACCAAGGCCTGATATCCTCGAGTCTGTCAGGCTCGTTCTCGATGCACAGGAGAACATTGAGGCGAGGTGGAAAGTGTTTAGCGGTAGGACTGACAAGACACAACAAGTCTACTTTGAGACAGATCAGGACCTCAATCCAATCCAACTGAAGACCCGGATTGACAATATCCTCACACAAAATCACTATTCACACCAATCCTCATACATTCCGGGTGACTCCAACCGCATCTTCTACCACTTTATCAAACGAGACTCCATCACCAGCCTTACCAACACTCCAATTATGATTGACAACCGTTCCTACATTCCACATCGTTCCCGCCACATCCAGCCATTATACAGTCTCGAAATAGCCATCAATGGAGTCGGCGATGCTCAGTCCGCCAAATCAATCATTGACTCCTACCTTGAACGCCGTTACGGGGATTTTGTAGGTGACACTGTCGTTCGTCGAAGCAGAGTGGAACTGGACGGCTCTGTGTACTGTGCCATTCTTGCCACCCCGCAGGTCACCCAACGCTTCCTCCGAGACCCCTTCACCCTCTTTGAGAACTCTGGATTTACCACCTCTCCTCCCCAATTCCTTTATCTCCTCAACTCAGCCGGCATTCCTCCCACCTCCTTCACCAATCGCTTCTCACCCTCCACCTCCATAGATCCAACTGCTCAACGCCAACTCGACGGCCTCTCCAACCAATGCAAAACTATGGCCGCCACAATTCGTTCCATTTCTGACAACCAGAAGATGCTAGGTCATAATTTTCAAATCGCCCAAGATAACATAACCCGAGCATTCGCTGACTCAACAGCTGTTTACGCCGCATCAAACCTATCTACGGCGGCACAGTTTGAACTCTCATCCCTCCAACAGACACTAACTACCCTACAACTAATGTTGGTAATGGCCCAAACTGATGTAGCCCAAAGGAACATCCAAGACAGCATCCAAGATATATCCTCAAGGATTGCCACTGGCATCAAAACTCGGGACCAATGCTACTCGGATCTGCGGGCACTTCAGACCAGAGCCCTGCCGATGCCAACGGCTCGCCAAATCCCAACCCTCACCCCATCGGTTAGTGGCCCTACCCAAACTTCAGGCCTTAACCCGGATCCGACCCCAACAACCCCTCAAACGTCGCATGTCTCGGAACCTTCTCACAAGCGCATGAGGACCTCATCGGACGACGGATCAGAACCACTTGCGGAGGAAAACGAAGTCGACCACATTGCTGCACAAATGCAAGTCGACGACAGCTCACAGGTGCGTGCTGTACCCATACATTTCATTCTGAATTTGGACCTGACTCTTGCAAACAATCTTACCTCCTCGCTCCTTCCGCCCGCAGTCTCAGACACACAAAAACTGACATGGGCGGTGGATGTGTTTCATTTGCAAGAGTTGTTTATAATTTCTTACCACAAACCCTATCGCTCTTTCATCAAATTCCGTTTCAAAACCCTCCCTTTCTTTACTATTCTTCTGTTACTTTCTTTTTCCGTGCTTCTACCGATCGTGCATGCAATGTCGTCTACTAATCCCATAGCCTTGCGTATTATTTCGATCAATGCAAATGGTCTAGCTGACCTCATGAAAATATCGGCGATCCGTAACACTGTCCGTTTAGCCCACCCGCACGCATTTGTGATCGGCGAAACCAAGAGCTCTGAACCTGTTGCCTCACGTCTCAGCCTGGACGACTACGACATTTACGAAAACCCAGGCCGTAGCCTAAACACAAGAAGCAGAGGTAAATGGGGTGTCATCATGGGTATTCGACGAGGAAGCTTCAACACCCAGAATGTGTCGCTCCCAGATGCATTACGGGGCCGCGCTGTTGCCCTTGACCTCACCATACCTACTCAAAATAACCGAGGTTTTACCCATCGACTCCTGGGCGTTTACGCACCCTGGAATCCCGGTAACAATGATGATGACGAACACATGTTCTGGCCCGAAGTTACTAAACTATGCAACTCTGCCAAATTCTCATGGTCAATGCACGGAGACCTCAACGCGACCCTGCAGACCTCAGAATCTTCTTCCCCAGCGTCATATGTTTCACCATCTCGGGCTGCATACTCACATTTTTTAAATTCGACAGACGCTATCGACTTATGGCAAACTCAAACCCAATCCAACCTTAATCGCCAGTACACACATCGTTCCCGGAAGACTGACACAACAGCCTCGTCCATCAGCATTATTGACCGTTCTGCAGTGTCTCATTCTGGAACACTCTCAGGGTCAATCACTGTTCTTCAAGATTTCATACCGTGTACAGACCACCGCCCAATTGATACTCGAATCATCCTTTCAGCCCCGGCATCAACCCACAGCAACACTGACATTCCCAATGAACTGCCGGCCTCATCCTATGCCCCAAGATTTCGCCACCCGGGCCGTTTTGAACGATATCGCCTGGCCGTTTTCACTTCCAAGGTGGACGAACTCCTATCTTCGTGCTTACCCAATCCACAATCTACTAACATAACATCTGATGACGAATTTGAGTCATGTTATTCAAACTTCACACAGGCCCTACTTACAGCAGCTAATTCATCATTCACAACGCCAAAACCTTCCTTCAGGTCTAAGGAGAAGATCACGAACCCGACCATTGCCCTGGTATGCCGAGAACTCCGTAGAATCAACCGCATACTAGGTGCTCTGGCCCGATCGCAAGATCCCCGGACAATTCCCCTGCCACAGACCCCATGGGTAAACAAGTACCTAAAAATCTTCTTTAACACGGTTCCTAATGCGACACAAAACCCGGACCTCCGGCCGCACCTTCGCCAGTTTCTTACAAACATCCGAAAATCGCTGAACAAGTTGCGTTTTGCGGAGGAGCGTGAGGAGCGCAAAAGACAGGACGATAACCGAACTAACAGCCGTTTTTACAACGTTCTTTGCGGCAGCTCAGCCAAAGGCCTTTTCCACCACAGAATCTCCACTCTCCCTTTGGCCATAACCCCTGACTACGATCGCAACCCAGATACAATCCTGACCGGCCCCGCCGCAATAAAGTCAGCCACGGTCACCTACTCCGAAAAGCTTTACCATCGCACACCTCGGCCGTCACAGTCAAAACCCTGGATGAACACCCCATCCGTCAAAAGCGTCGCCCACTCCATTTCAACCGACCCGTTTTGCTGGCCTAAATTACTCGACCTCGATAACCTACGCCATCTCCTGAGTAAGGGCAACGCCCGACCAACGCCAGGTCCGGACCGATGGGAAAAGTGGTTTGTCAAACACCTTAGCGACCACGCCCTGAATACCGTCCTTAACTTGGTAAACTATATCATTTCAAATTCTCACTTTCCTTCCTGTATCAAACCGACTAATATATCCACAATCCACAAACGAGGTCCAAACACCTCTTTGTCCAATTACAGAGGTATCGCATGCAACAACTATCTGCTAAACCTCCCATTTGCGTGGCTCAACCACTTGCTCACCCCATATCTCACAAACCACGGCGTCATTCCGGAGGGCCAGGTGGCGACACAACCGGGCACTCAGGGCCGCGACCTCATATCTTTCATCAGTCAATACCAGCTCTGGGCCGATTGGGAACACATTCCCTTATACATCCTTCAGCGGGACCAGAAGAAGGGGTTTGATATGTTAGAACCATCCGGTTTCTATGACGCTGTTAAGGCATACGGACTCCCCAACGAAATCATCCAACTAGATCAATCATCCCAACACCTGGTACCATATCGGGTCAAAACGGCTTATGGATTCACGGACTCATTCATTGTTAAAGGCGTCACCAAACAAGGCGGTTCCCTGTCCCCCCTAAAATGCACCCTAACCACCAGCCTATGCAATCGATGGATCTCCGACAACAAAAACCAATTTCCGGGCTCCCTCTCAATACAATCCCACTTCGGACGAAAGCGCATCCCCCATACTCCAGCGGATCGTATTGAACTTGAGGTATCCATGGTGGAAGCTATGGATGATTCCCTTATCCCTTCATCTGACCTCTCATCCCTTAAATTAATGGCTCGTGATGCTGACCGCTTCCAGGCTACCTATGGATGGGAAACCGAGTGGCGTAAAAGCGCGCTCTATGTTTACAACACTCTGCCTCCCACCAATTCCGACGCCCGAATGCCATCGGTGGACTACTCAGACCCTGAAGCCGATAACATCTCCTGGCATGACGTGCCCGTCATTCTCTCACACACCACATTCCTACGTGTTCCCATCAATAAGCCCAACTTGCAGTTCCTGATTCTACGTGACATAATCCTTAATTTTTCTTTCCCTTCTTCCTCCCGTCGTTTCCCACTCACTCTTCTGAAGAGAATCATCACCCAAAATCTGATCTCAAAGATCCGGCCCCATCTTGCATTGCCAACCAATAACAAACCAATGCGCTGTCACCCTCGACAACCTTATAGCACTTAAGGTCCACAAGTATCTTGCCTTTCCCTTCCGCTTCAAGTCTCTTATCATGTCCACTCCGCTTGACCTCCGCGGACTAGGGTTCCCATCAATTGCACGCATGAACTCCTCCCTATCTGTTGCAGGCCTAAGCCGCGATCTCAATCACCATCTCCCCTCATTCGCCAAGATGGCCCAGATCTCCCTCGCGGACTGGACCTGCAAACATAACCGGTGCCTCAGCCCCCTTTCCAAGCCCTACACAACATCCTTATTACCTCCATCTCGCTTAACATTCATTCCGTTTACCTGGGCACTTGCTCAAAATGTATTATCACTTACAAAACTCTCCTGTATTTCAACAGACCTTCATTATCTAACCTCCGGCGATGTCTCTTTACAACATCTCTATAATTTGTCTCGAGTCTATCAACCACACCTTAGCGAAATCCCGTCCAGAACTCTGACAAACTTCGAAAAACATAATCACCACTCACTATCCAAATTCAGCATCTTCTCCCTTAACAACATACAATCAACAACGACATTCAACTTCACCCCATTTCCCCTCATTTTCCCAACCTCTACTCCCTGCCTCAACCGCGACCTTCCACTATTACTCGAATGGACCCGATCCCTCCCTCTCCTCTTTGACATACTCGCCTTCCCTGACCCCTCCCTTCTCACCCGCCGCCAAGTAAGACAACAAAATGCCGAAGCAGCCATTCTTGCCCTTGCCTCTCAGTCCACCGCCTTCCCTCATCACGCCCCTCCCAATCTCTACGCCACTGACGCATCCACCAAACTCAAACCCATCAAATCCACCACCTTCGCCGTCGTTGCAAACAACAATGCATTTGTCACCTCCCTACCTCAATATCTGTCCATCGGCATCTTACACAGCGAAACCTATGCCATTGCAGCAGCATCAATCATCGCACGAAGGAACCCAACCCAAACCACCATCTTGACCGATCACCTAAACTCCGTCCGCACCCTATCATGCAATACAACCACCCTCTCCCTTAAAATCAACCCAGCCCGCTCCATGTACCGTTGGATCCTCAACATCTGGCAATCTACAACAACCCGTCCCTCACTCTCCCACGTCCGCGCCCACACCACCTCTCAGTCTCCTGAATCCCAAATGAATCGTCTTGCAGACCACCTCGCCTCCAAATCCAACCTTGTAGCCCTTCCACCTCCGACCCTTCCTCTACCTACTTTCTTCATGGACACTTACATTCCTTTCTCTGACTCATTAGGCTTCATCGAGTCCAACATTTCCTCATTTGTAGATAACCAGCTTGCCCATCTTTGTGCACAGAGACTAGACACCTACCACGAGCCAAGACCTTCTAAAGCGTGCTTCGACATGACTCCCCCACCCCCATTCCCATATACAAAAGCAATCTCATCGTACTCGGCAGTGATTCAGCTCTACGCCAGATCGGGCCAGCTGGACACAAGCCTATCACAATACACCCGCTTACACGACGATCGCCAACCTTGGTGCCGATTCGGTTGCCTGTGTTTCGAGGACGCCCATCATATCTTCGTCACCTGTCAACAATTTCGATCTTTAAGATCTTCACGCACAAACGAATTGCTTTCGTCCGTGACGCATATCCTTCAAGCGTCCAAATCATCACCAGCTGACCGGAAAATCATCGGAGACCGGGTACAACACCTGTTCTCTGATTCCCATACATGGCCGGCCCAACGCTCATTATATTACCTTGGTCTCCTACCACCTCTATTACCTCCAACATTTTCAGACCAAACGAGCCACACATGCATCGCTCACGAATGCCACGCTACGGCCATCAGACTAGCGGGACAGATCTGGGGAACAGTCCGTCGGCACTACTTCAATAACAACCTGGCTCAACAATGTCCTTCTCATGTACAAAACACGATCACACTACCTACCCATCTTGCCCGTATTTTACCTCCTTCCCTCTCCTACCATAATTTATCGATTACCTTCGCCTAACCTAACTACTACTATTCCTATTCTAGCCTTAACGATACTTACTACTTACTCACTCACTTACAATGCTGGCGAGGTATGCTTACATACCTGAGTTACTTATGTAACGTAGTTAGCGAAAATTATTCCATTCCATGCCTTGACTCTCTCGTCCTCAACTGCCTACATTGAACTGTTAATCTACCGCACCTTTCCTATGCTGCTCTTACCATCCTGCATGAAAGGCTTGATTTCAAATGCCATTGTCTTTTACTTCCTCTTTGCTCTTCCCTCTGTATGAGATCACTAGGGATGTACCTTGGACCTGTTACTGTTGATACCACTGTCAGCCCATCTTCCTGTGTTATGCAACTGTTTGTTGCTAATAACTCGGATTGCAGTGTCGCTCTTGGTCGAGATCAGTTAGTTTCTGTAGATGACATTGATGTTAACGGTTTAGGTTGTAAACAGCCTAGGTAACAACATGGATAATGTCAATGGCCGCCACTCGTTCTGATTTCAATACCCTTGAACCTCGCTGTAGCAATTGCAGACGGTATTTCAATCAAAAAAATAGCCCAATGAATTCATTAAATGTGCACAGCGAATCTCTTCCACCTCCATCAACCTCATCAATATTTCGCTCCCCTTTCACGCAGTTAGATTGTTTGCATCTGACATTGATGAAGTTAATGGGCCCTGCCGCTTGCCGGCCATACTGACTTATAGCAATTGGAGGCAATGTCGCCAGAACTTACTCCAGTGCAATAATTTGGGAAGGTTGCAGAGCGCTGCGTGCTGTATGAACGGCGGTCCACGAGTGGAAAACAGAGAAACATGATTGAAATTATCCCCACCGTCGAAACATCAATAAAGATATACTTAAAGCCAAGTGTATCAGTTAACGATTTTGCGCAAAAGTAGAAGGAACACACATGAAAACCAGAATATAGCTAGGCGGGCTACCCAATCACCTCTTCTTCCCCTTCGCCCTCTTTTTGGGTCCAGTAATCGATTCAGGCAACCATTCATTCACCTCTTCATTTTTCGTCGCCGACCCGTTCCCACTATGACCGTATCCATTCCCGTTTGACAAATCCCGATCATCCCTCTCCTCAAAATTCCTCATTGGCAACCTCCCGGAGGTAGACTCAGACGTAGACAGTTCCGAGGAAGAGGTCCGCGCGTCTTCCTCTGCGTCTGCTTTCTTTGAAGCAGCGGCGATCTCAGCCGGGGACACGTCCTCGCCGCGACGTATTCGTGCCGCTATCTCGGGAGTGACACGTACTCGACGGACGTTCGTCTGGAATCCAGGCGCTGTAGCGGTGTATCCATTTGAGCGAAAGGAACATCGAATCGGGGTGTTTACTCACCGCCTTTACCGATGCCATGTAGACGGAGTCTCCGCGCAAGGTACCATTTACGCACATAATATGCAGAGACTAGTAGGGCAGATGGAATCCTGGAGGTAACGTCAACAACCCTCCATAATCAAAACACAAATAACATACGCTACCCAAAGCATGGACGGGTATTCGTCAGTCCCGCTCATTGTCCCTAGGGTATCTTGTCACCGGTTGGTGGTGGTGGATTATGGGACCCGGCAACGCCAGTCAGAAAAGTGTGACGGTAAAAGTGGCCACGACCGATTTGGATCCAAACTTTCCCACCGTCTATCTCTGACCTTGATTGCAGCGCGCTGATACGTCGAGGTACATCTCGACTCCTTTCACGTTGATCGAGAACATTAAGAGCATTGGATTACATGTAAATAGGTACTATATATGTTGTAGAGTAGTATTGTCAAAAGATCATAAGGAATATTCAGTTTCGACACAGAGAGAGAGATCAGAGGAGACCGGGGTGCTGAGGGCTCATCCGAGGCGTTTTTCGCGTTTTTTCTCGCGTTTATGGCAGCTACCGAGCTGTGCGGTTCCTCCGGAGTTTGCTGCGCTTTGGAGGCATCTAAAAGGTAAAAAAAAACGCGATACGAGAAGGAGAGCGACATAAATTGGCCCCTAATGAACATTTTGATGGTGGCAATTTCCTTATGCGGATTCATTTCTACCTCTCCAATGCGTCGATTCCCTCTTTGCATTGGTTTATTTCCTGTGCTCCGTTTTCCACAAAATAAAAGGCTCTGTTGTAAATAAAATATGCATTTGATCAATTTCTTTCGTGTAGATTTTCTCATATTGTCTTAGATAGCGAGATATACATGCAAATTTGATCATTTAGATTGAACAAAGACATTTAAAAAAATTCTGCGCGACACAATCTTTTCAAACCATTGAGCTGACTCTATCGCGCACAAATAACGGGAGCTCAGAGTGTTGTGCGAGCCCACACAATCTATGGCCATTTCGCATCGAGGTGTCGGAGTTTAAATTTGGCAGGGATTGCCGGGTCCCATGGATTAGGAAGAGTAATTATCCCACGTGACACCAACGCTGAAGTTTCCTATCGTCGCAATGTCGTCTTGCCTTGGTGACTCGATGCCATTACACTCGAGCACACTTCTCGCGAGAACGCCAGCCAGCCTGCAAAACCAGATACGGGCCATCTATGATACCTATGCAAACAAGGGCCATACTTTCCTCTTTGCCCTTTCCGCCAACTTCCCCGCTTCAGACGACCTGCTGAACACAGTTGAGCAATTGACACAGTCAAATACTAAACGGAACGGACACACCCTCGGATGTCTCTCAGATCCATTACCCTCTTCCCTGTTTCAGTCCTCACACTGCGACCCAGTGTTGTCATGTTCTATAGCGATATTCGACACGGCACTCAGCGTACCGTTCCGGTCTGACATCCCTGGACGCACACAAACACAAGTCGGACGGTGGCACTCTTTTAGAAAGAAGGAAGACAACGATAAAGGGGAGCTTGAGATGGATGAAGGCGGCAACACACCTTGGGAAGACATTTGGAACCGTGCAGGCAGCAGTGCTTCCTCTTCCAGCACCCCACTGCCAGAAGCATTAAGAAGCCTCGAGTACGTGCTTTGTTTTGTTCTCATATTGGTTGAATTTGGTCTTGAATCGCTATGTACAGCCCCAACCACATAGACTCCCTCATCTTCCTCTCCGACCTTCACCCAGAAGGGCTTTGCCAATCCCTCCATACCCTGCCCCGCACACGGAAACTAGGCCTCATAGCTGCGTCAACGCACTTCATCACCGCGCGTCCAGTGACACTCTTTCAAAACACCAGTATCTTTGGTGAAGGCGCTCTCGGACTCGCGCTTCTCACCGATGGCAAGAAGAATCAACAGGCATCCACCTCCCATGTATATTTTCAGGGTGTCCGGAAACTTGCCGACCCAATGACAGTGACCAGGTACATTCATGATCGAAAACTGTTCTTAAATACAGCGAAACTGAACCTACCTCAGCCGCGAAGGCAACATGATCAACACCCTCAACGCGTCAAACCCCACTCAACTGCTTCTTAGCGCCATCCGTTCTGGGGGGATCAGCACCCAAGCCTCACCCATTAGCAAAGGGGATACATTGAAAGATACTGAGGAGTTCGCCTTGGGCTTGCTGTCACCAACAGGCGAGGTACGTCTGCAAATTTACTTGATCCTATTCATGTTGAAAACCTCGACCGCTTTTCAATAGATAACCCGCACGTACAGGATAACTGCAGGAGATCCATCTTCAAGAGGTGGTGCCCTCTCCCTCGATGCCGATATGGCACCGCAGGAAGGCACT
Organism: Crassisporium funariophilum; assembly: GCA_014925845.1. NCBI lineage: Eukaryota > Fungi > Basidiomycota > Agaricomycetes > Agaricales > Crassisporiaceae > Crassisporium > Crassisporium funariophilum. The sequence goes on from JACGCL010000007.1 coordinate 1,305,589, forward strand.
GTCGCTCAAGTAAGGCCTCTTTGCTTTCGATTATTACCTTGATGTCTGACCAACTCTCGTCCACCTAGTTTCTGCACCGACCGTCTTCGTTTCCGCTACACATCCCAGCAACCCTTCTTCCGTCCACATCGACAGAAATTCTACCCTCCCAGACGTCCGAGCCTGACTCTAAACAAACAATTGCGTTCTTGACAATACCCGAACCGTCCTCATCTCCCCTTCCATCGTCATCCAATAGTTCAGAAACCGAAACCCTGCCACTCATTCTCCCAAATACATTCCTTGCACCGTCTCTCAATGGGTTCATTGTCTCGCAGCCTACCTCCGCTGTGTCTCATTCGGGGGAAGAAACGACGTCGCCATCAGATTCGAAGATATCTACAACCTGGAAATGCACCCTGCCAGGCGGACTTGGCTCGATTGAATGGGTCTAGAACTGGACATTGACCCACTGACAGGTACTAAGAAGGATTCGAGGAGGAGATACCCGATCATCAACTTTGATATCAAAGGTACAAACACCCGCGACTGGCCTTCGATCAACAACGACAACACCGACCGAATTCGTATGGGATCTTCCTTCTAAGGGATTACGGTCGTGGTGTACTACTGAAAGAAGCAACTTTGAAACTGCGCTAAGCATCAGGTTAAGTAAGAACATAAGGAGACGATCCCTCCTAGAAGTACCTTCTGCAAAACGTCACCCAAGAGGACTCGTTTCTCAATTACGGTCTACTATTGGGAAATAATCCCTTCGGTTTCGCATCGGTACGAGCGAAACCGCCGCAGACTCTCTGGGATAGTCCTTTAGTTCATAATCTCAAGATGTCGCCGACTTTGGCGGCTCGCTAGGATCCTGGGTCCAACGACAATGCACTTCATCTTCATGGTCTATTCAGGGGCTGCGTTCCTGATTTCTGCATTGTCAGTTCCGCTTCGCGCTTCGTACTTGCTCTTGGGAACCCATCGGTGGAATCAGGTCCAGTTTACCGCAGCACTGGTTCGATATGTGTGCATTCCAACTGTCAATACACTTGAGACGCCAAACAAGCTCAGTACTTGTCAATTCCACTACCCTTGGATGATAAGGTTATATTGCGTCGACTACTTCGACCAGACGACCATGCTCAAATCTTTACTGCCTTGCACATCAGGTGATCCGCGTGCGCCACAGTTTGCCAAAGCCTCACTTCGTGGTATTATCTGTCTCGTGGAGAAACAAACGTCTGTCGACCGACACACGCCATAATGCGATGGCTCCCTTATCGGCTCCTGGTGGGCTTCCATGCGAACCTTGTCCATTGTGTGGTGTGGATTAAGTTCACCCATCAAAGGCTTTCTACCAGAATAATAGGATCCAGGGAGGCCTTAATACCACTCAAGAGTCATACAAATACTCACACCAAAGGCTTGCCTGCTCTTCAGTTTCGCAATTGCGGTTTTCTTTCTCCAAAGCTCTGACTTGATAACCATATATATAGTACATCTCGTCGCTACAGCATGTCCAACTCAACCTTGTTGACCAAGAACTTCCTGGAGATTGGATGGCTCCCGTCTGCCACAAGGTCCACCAATCGTTCCTCAAAGAATGCTTCAAGGTCGCCCTGTCTAAACAGCCCATTCCGTCTTGCCCGAAGTTGCGACTTTCAAAGCGTTCGTTGAGCAAGATGCCAAATTACTCATGGGCTTCAAGGAGATGATTCGTAGGGCCTAAATCACTGGTTTACGTGGCTGCGTCTCTGCCATTTTCCCCTCTCGAGATAACACTTACGTCTCAAATCCTGCACAGATCGATAACTATGAGACGTTGTTATGGGTCATCAACAACATCATCCAGAAAGCGCGTAAGTATGGCTCGATCGGACCACCCATTTACATGGTCCTCGCCCAGGCGATGAAAACCGAAGGATCCAACACACGCAGAGCTGAACGAGCAGTTCAAAATCATGTTCAAAAACACTGGACTACCTACCTCTCCTCCGCTGACTCACGAGATGTTCTCAACAACGATGCGTCCAAGGGCGGGTTGTTCGCTGCCCCAGCTCTGACAGCTTTGGAGGAGGAGTACTATCGGGGAAAGAACTTTCTCGAGGTCTTCATCTCAGTCAACGACCTGGGAAAGTGCTTCCGATTCTCATCCTTCGACGACTTCTTCAACCGACGATACCAGAGTGTATCCGCCCTGCCATGTTCCCCGACAACGACAATGTCATCAACGCCGCTTGCGAGTCCAAACTACATAACATCGCCACCAATGTCGGCAAATCAGATGAGTTCTGGCTCAAAGGGGAGCCGTATTCCCTCGCGCACATGCTTGATGGTAACTACCTCGACAACCTCATCGGCGGGACCATATTCCAAGGTTTCCTCGAGGTTTCTTGCCGGTACAGCCCCGTGAACGGCGTCACCGACGAGGTCGTACCCATCAAGGGCACATACTTCGCCCAATGCCCCGCCGTGCTCCAAGGCGCCTACTACAGCTCAGCACCCCGACCTCGCGACCAACCCATACCAGTCCTCCGCTCCCTCGCGTGCATCACATCGCTCAACACACGCACGCTGATCTTCATCCACGCGGACAACCTCGCCATTGGATTGGCGTGCTTCGTGGCCATTGGGATGACGGAGATCTCGACGTGCGTCGTCAACGAGAACGTCGTGGAGGGGCGTCGGGTGACCAAGGGTGATGACTTTGGGTTGTTCCGCTTTGCAGGGTCCTCACATGCTCTTTATCCTTGAACCACAGGCGACGATTGAGTTTTTTCGACACGTCGGAAACTAGGATAGCATGTTTATCCCAGGTTGGCAATTGGGGGTTTCCCTGGAAAGACGTGATAGTCAGGAGTATTCTCGACCGGAAGGGTATCAACTCATCAGCGAAAAGTTTAAACAGTTGTACAAGTAGTCGCAAACGTGAATGCCCCGCAAGCTCGTTTACAAATCGTGTAAATATACCTCATCCTTGCCAGGCATCACACCTATCCACCCAAAACCAGGACCTTCAAGCACTAGCGTTAAAACTAGATGACGTAACACAAGTCCCATCATTCGACCACTTCAGCAATTGCAAGTTCAGCAGAACTAGGATACATGATAGACCCATGATCTACAATGGGGCACGAATCAACACATCTTTGTTAGTATATCGGTTAGTACACGCGCCTGTCATGAACGTGACACGTCGAGCGCGCGAAAGCTGGGTTCGACTCCCAGACAGAGAGTATAATCAGCTGCAATTCAATTCGTTTTCATGCTTTTTGTTGTCATGTCTTTTTGCGTCAAAAAAGTATCACTAAGACTCCAACCGTACACTATACATACATGGCTGAGGGCGGTATATATCCAGGTATGGTTCTATGTATACCATATATATACCGTATATATACAGTTCACTTGAGTTCTCCATGTTTTTCTTTGACCTAAGAGGCTTGTTAATGTCAAACAGACCACTCCAAATCCACACCTCTGTTAGCAAAGCCTCTCTGATTGTTTCAGCCTTGAGTGACATGCGCAAGTCAGGGCAGATGTGGTGCAAATCTTGAGAAGGTTTGCTCAACAGAGACCCTTGTTACAGGGATTGCAAGGTATTCCCGGACCATCTGTGCTATAGTTGGAAGAGGTACAGCATGCTCCTAACAATCAAAGCAAGCACACTGTAGAATTTAGAGATAAAGAAAAAGAATCAATACCTTCCACCCATGCAAGTAGGTTACTTGGACTCCCCATCCCCCCTCATATTGCCTATACCACCTTAACTCCTCAGCAAACATCCTGAGGTGTCACTGTCAACACTAATGCTGCAATTGCAATAGAGTACCAAGAGTAGAGAATACATGGTTCTTTGACCACTGTGCAGGCTGGAAAAATAATCAGAAATAAGGGTTATTGATGCACCTCAGATAAGGCAGTGGGGCTTTGCAATATAATGCCATGGTAGGCAAGAAATTTATTCTATGAAGACTGTATACCAACCATATACAAAACTATATGTAGTATAACTACAGTATAGGCAGATATCCCCAAAGTCTGTATACATATACATTGTACATAGTGTTGCTAAATGCCAAGTTCAGCCGAACTTAAGTTCCAGACCCTGTAACTTAAGTCGAACTTGAGCCGGCTTAAGCTTGTTTCCTAAAATAGTAGTCCGTATCCAACACTATTGCTGGCTATTATGTCGCCTCAATACCGCAGCTCACAGTCAACCTATGTCCATAAAAGAGATATAATTTATTGTTCGTGAGACCTGGCAATCAGATTCTCCAACGCCTGAACATTCCCAGACCTTAGGAGGTCAGCCAAAGTAGACGGTGGGACATCCACCGCCTTGCACTCCTCCTCTGTTGCAAGCAGTCCGGATGTGAAATCAAGACGCTTGTTGCGATGTGAATACTTGGACATCTGCATAACCTCCATGAATTTGTCTCCAATTCTAGAGCGGCGGTCGGTATCAGTTTCTTTGCTAGATGAAAAGACTTTCTCGCAAGGCACAGCTGAGGCCTGGACAGGAATGACATCCAACGCGATGTGATAGAGGATTGGGAATTCCTCTTTCTTGCCCTAGAAACTATATCAGCATGCAACAAAGAGCAAATAAAAGAGTATCTCACCTCCCAAAACAGGATCAGGTCAAAGTCCCGTTTTTTAGCCGCATCTGTCATGATACCTTTTGCTCTCCACCTATTAAGCTCCTCTCAAACAGCAGTTAGATCGGCATCAAGAAGCTCAGCTTCAGATTGAGAGGGGACTGCAGAACGGGTTTTGCTTGACGAGGGGCCAGCTGAAGGAGGGCCGTCAAGAACCGAGTCATTGAGGGTCTCTGCTGAGAGTGTTTGTTCGAGGGCATCGAGTCGAGCGACACCATTTGCTTGAGCACGAGCAGCAGATGACGGTACATAAATAGACCGGAGGCTAACAACTTCGGGTACTGTAGCCAATTTCGCTTTGCGCAGCGCTTGCTGGTGGGCAAGCATCTGATAAAATGCTGGTGAACATGAGGTTATATTGAATAGCTGTGCACCTACTGCTTCTTCTACTGCCTTGTTTGCAGCCCTTGATTCCCTCTCCGACCAATTGTTGGAGATCTCAATAAAATGCAATTTCGTTTGAGGGTTTATGACTTGAAAGGGAGTTAGTATGTATGTTGCAGCTCCAATAGAAACGATGTATGCATTGCAAGAACATACATCTTTGTTGACCAAGCCTTTCCCATGTACTCCTTGAGCTTCTCAAGGGATGCGTCGATTGCATGAGCAACATTCGGTTTGTGACGTTTTAAGTTTGTAAACATGCCAATCAACTTCTCATATGTGGGAATAACAATAGAGAGTGTTGGTGTCTTCTCGGCTGAAACAATCTGCTGCGCATAGTGGAAGACACTAAGAAATGCACAAATGTCCTTCAATACCGTGATTTCAATGCTGCTTAAAGCATGCACAGCAATATCTGAAAATTCAGGTGCGTCCAAAACCTGCTTTACAGCCTGTGCAAAAGAATGTTGAGTTAATTATAAGTGCCATGCATTTAGAGATGCTAAATCCTCGTACCGGATAGTTTACAAGTAAGTGATCAATCATTCCAAGTGTTGAGGACCAGCAAGTGTCAACATCTTGAAGAAGTTCCAACAGATCCATCTCGTATGCCTCACCACCTTCAGTTATGAAAAAGCCCCGTTCATTACCATCAATGATAGCATTGCAAAAAGCTTCACGACGCTGACCAGAGGCCCGCATCGCACTGACAAGCTTTCGAGCAGATGCGACAACATCACTCTCCAGCGCTAGGCAATAGTCCATAGGCATGTCTACTGAAGGGTGTGGTGGCCAGTCCTCATCAATGAGCTCCGGCTCTCCAACTTCAGGATTGTTTTCTGGACTTGGAATCTTGGTTAAATGTTTGAGGCCAGTTTTGGATGATATATTGGTGACGTGAGGAAAACAACTTCAACGGGTGTAAGTGGGGTGACAGCTAATGGTCTTTGACTACTTACCAAACACAGTTTCCATTTTTATCAAAAATGATCCCTTTGACCTTGAATCGTTCTTGTAAACTTTCCATCATGGTGTTGTTATTTGATGCATTGTCAAGAGTGATCATCCCAACCTGCAGAAGGGCATAAGGAACACTTGAAGAAAATAATGTGATTAGATGTACTAACACGATCGAGAACCTTCAATTCTTGTAAAACCCGGAAGAAGATGTCGGCAAGATGTTCACCAGTATGACTGCCCTTGATGTTCCGAAAGGCAACCAACCAATTTCGTAAAACTAAGCGGCCCTCACGAGTCATAAGATAGTGGGCTGTCACAGCCATGAACAATGAAAGATCTTTTCGTGACCACACATCACTTGTAAAAGAGACACGCCCAGCTGAATGCTATGACAAAAATGAGCAACATATACGCACAAGACCTCCAGAGACATACTTGTACTTCCTCGCATATCTTTGCATGCTCTCTCTCAAAATTTTGAATAATGAGCTTGGTGAGAGTGGAGCGGTGGGGGATGTCACGATTGGTAAGGTCGGCACTGATGTAAGTAAGCAGATCTTGAAGCTTGGGTGAATCTATGACGTTGATAGACTAGAGATGAATCAATACCCAAAATGATATCAATTGAGACAATTGACTTACCTGATCGTCGACGACAACCCATTTGACAAGCCGTTCATAAAATCCTTCAACTGAAAAGGGTTCCCTACTTGCAGTGGAAATCTTAGATCTCCCTGGGCCGGTAAGCACTCCTGAGACAATGTTCTCCCATCCCTTCAATTTCTCTACAAGAACAGTCTCCCTGAAGGTGTCCCAGTGGGCATCAATAAGATGATCACGGATGTTTTCCGTCTGCCCGTTGCGGTTGAGCCACACACGCCAAACCTTTGGTCTAGAAGATATAGTATTAGCGTACAAAGAAATGAGGAGATTATGGGCTCACAAGCAGAGGCGGCAAGCTAGATATCTTGTAGAGTCGCACTCCTTTGGATGTTTGCGATATAGCTTGGCGTCACTGGGAAGGTTGCCATCTGGTCTCTCCTTTGACGATACAGGCATGGTATGATACCAGACATCAGACGCCGTTTGGGTACTCTTGGATTCTTTCGCGAGAATGGTCTGGAATCATACAAATGCTGGAGGCTGATAAGTGTCTTCTTGCAACGGGGCTTGGAATGGCCCAATTCCTGCAACTCCAGAAGGAGTAGGTGTTGGTGTTGAAGGAGTACATAGCAGAGTGCGACTAGCCGACATCGATGAGTGGCTTGGTGTTGAGGCTACATTCGGATTGATGTTCTCTGCATCATTTACTCGCCTTCGTTTGGCTCGAGTCCTACCAGTTGCTGGTGCAGGTGCTGTCCGTTTCTGAGCCGTTGGCAGATACTCCGAAGGCGCCAAAAAGTTGAGGGAAGATGAAGCTAGAGGTGTACGAGAGGGTGTTTGCGGAGCAAAAGTGTTATGAAACTGGACTTGAGGTTGCACCAGAGGTGGATTGGCATGATGCTGAGCAGTTGGTGCCATTGGATAAATCCATTGCGGAGGCCCAGGATTGTACATAGGCTGGTGATATGCGGGCTGAAATCCATGTTGCGAACTGTATGGATAGTATGGGTGGTACGGATCGGAAGGACGGCGGTCTGAAGGATTTGACATCGTTAAGTTACCGCCCCATCGTCTCGACTATTTAACTCACCAAATCCCTGAACATTGAACGCGACCTAACCAAGACCCGACCGTTCTACAACTCCGCTCTCTCCTGAATGTATCCATTGCTGGTAAGAGCGCCGACTGCAGGGAGTGCAACTGCAAGAAGTGCGCAGACGATCAGCAACATATCTTCAGGAAACACAAAGATAATTTTCAATTCTCACTTACCGGCCAGGGCAATTTCAGGAACTAAGCAGAGCGGGCACGCCACTCCTTAGGAGCTTCAAGGTGCAGAAACACAGACCTGGGGAGTTTGCAGACTCATCTTAGATGAGTTAACAAGCGAGAGAAGTGATAACCCACAGGAGGAGGGCGCAGATAAGCTGACGGCAAACGTGTCTGATGAGTTCCGCAACAGGAAGTTGACCCAGGCACGGACTTGAGCTGAACTTAAGCTGAGCGAGCTGAAGCGAACTTCAGTTGCCATATTGGGTGTTCCTGAAACTTAAGCCGGCTGAAGTCTTAAGCTGGCTCAGCATTCAGCAACACTAATTGTACATATACATATACATATACATATAGCGTATATATACAGTAAAGTGAATGAAAAAGCAAAAGCTTGCGCATATTGTGCAACTCTCTGTCTGGGAGTCGAACCCAGCTTTCGCGCGTAACATGACGGATCACGATTTATGACAGGCGCGTGTACTAACCGATATACTAACAGAGATCATGACAGGTCAACAATATCTGACCATAAGTACCCTACACCCCCACTCTCATGGCAAGCCTCGGCCCAAGCCCGGCATCTAAAAGTCAAGCCAATTGTGGCGTTGACCTTTTGTGGGATGTTACTCTTGGCGTTTCTCAAGAACTGCGTAATTTTACAGTGGAGTAAAAAAAGCATTGACGTCCGCAGTCCCTGATCAGATGTAACTCAAACGACCTCACAGCTAGAGCAATTTCACAAAAATATTATCCATATTCTTCGACAGCAAAGTAATCACAAAATGCGTGATTCGTACTCCTGTTCGTCGCGAAAAAAAGTGAAGCTTCTACTCTAAGTTATGTGTGTTCTTTCATTCATTCCTCCAACTCTCATGTCACCAAGACCCAACGTCAACAACGTATGTCACAAACAAATCGAGCGACCAATGCCCCGCACAATAAAAACAAAACTAGGACAAAACTCAACCAAGCATACCCTCCCCGTCCGAGTATGCCGTACTGCTGTTGTACGGTGAGCTAAGCTCGTTGTAACGCGCAATCTTCAGCCGTTGACTAGGTGGGATAGCCTTGTCGTCTGTTCCGGATGGCATACCGCCGTGTAGCACACCTACGCGCTTCATTGCGAGCAACTAGAAGACCATGTTAACAGATGAATAGATGAAGAGGGACAGCATGGACGCACGTTGTGTGCAGCGTTTGAATGGTCGTATACGCCGCCGAAGAAAGCCGTCGTTGAGTCCTTGCCAATCATCTTGATCAAGAGATGGGGACCACCAGGATGCTCGTCGATGAATGTTGAAACATCATGAATGAACCCGGAGACGAGGATAAGATGGCGTTTCTGAGATTGCTCCTGGACTAGAAGTAGGACGTCAGAACGATGAAAGGAACAATTTGTAGAATGAGACGTACAGCTCTCCCAGCTGATAACGGGCAGGTCATTGCTATCACTCGGCCACGCCAGTTTCTCTTGTGTCTCTCTCAGCTTCTTCAATTCCATCGTCAATTGACCCTTGCGAACTTCATTGTCGGGGAAGACCTAAGATTCTCTCAGCATTCAAGAATCAAGAAAGGAAATTTCCGATAAGTACCTTAAGATGACTGGCAACTCCAATCTTTTGGCACGCCCAGATGAACCATTTAGTGGGATCATACTGATACCACCTGATGGCATTTCTGTAGTCCATAGGGAACTGATGATGGAAATTGTGGTAACCTTCACCAATCGTCACAAGAGCAGTGGCAAAATGATCTCGAGGCGTGTGCTTGTCATCAAAAGGGGTCTCTCCAAGCCAATGCGCAAGCGAATTGACGCAGAAAGTCGACTAAACCCATGTGTCAGTGAACACGATCACGCGACCGAATAATAAAAAGCGTAGAACGTACGTGATGAACGAAACACAACCTGAGGACACCGGCATACACGTACCCGCCCTTCGCATCGTTCCACCACAGCCAAGGGATAACGGTGGGAATGACAAAGCTCGTGATGAGGATCATGGGAATGTAGTACTTGTGCTGCCACCTGACTACGGGGTTCTTGCTCAAGTCGCTAACATCAGCCACACCGGGCTTACGACGGGGCTTAAGGAGCATCCATCCAATATGCGAATAGAAGAAACCCTTGTGGGCGTTGTAAGGGTCGAGGTCGGTGTCGGTATAACGATGGTGGGCACGGTGTCCACGTGACCACCATTTGATAGAGCCCTCGACAGCACCCGCGCCTGCGATGGCAAGGAAGTATTGGAGGGGGAGGGACGCGTTGTACGAGCGATGAGCCCACAGACGATGGTAGCCCGCCGTGATACCAAGGCCAGTGAGGTAGTAGTAGAAGATGGAGAACAAGAACGTCTGCCAGCGCAGTTTTGTGTAGTAAGCGCCTACGAGGCCAATAACGGGCGTGCCGAGGAGGATGAAGACGTTGAGCCAGTTGAGGTCCTTGCCCATGGTTTGCCATGAGAATGGCGGGAGGGGCTTTACGGTCCTGAGGGTGTGCTCGACATAGTTGTCGGGGATGTTGATGTCGGAGGGGGTGTTCTCGTCGACCTTTGTGGGCGTCGACTTTCTTGCGTAGAAAGACGACATGACTGTCGTGGTTGTCGTGAAAGGAAGAAAGGGGCCTGGGCGAAGAAAAAGAAAGATGGCGCAGGGCTGCTATTTATGCCATCATTTCTTTGGGGATGGTCGCGGCGCGGGCTCGGACTTGCCATCACTGCTCCTCAGCTCTCCACAACACTCCCACCCCTTCCCACTCTCTTCTCCCTCCCGTCTTGCCGCTTTTCCCTTTCATAATGCATTATTCCGCGCCCAGCCCAGCCGCAGCTCGCCAATACCAAAAATCATTCCCTGCAAAATAATCTGTCACGTGAACGGAATTACAATTTTTGGGGAGTCCAAAACCGGTAATGCCGTGCTCAACACCCACTGGCGCAGGGACAGCACCTTTCACATGTTTGCTCAGCCATGACGTGCGCTTCCTGGGCATTTGACTTTGACTGTTTACCCAGTACCGCAGTACCAACACAATCCCCACTCATCTGTCCGAACTCCCCCCAAAACAATCCTTTTACTTACCCCCGTAGACGCGGTGAATAAGCCCAGCCTGGCATCTGATGCCAAAAGCCCAGGCTCATCGACTAGTTCGCGCTGCAGAGTGTAATTGAAAGAAACCCCATTCTTGTATCTATCTACCGCTACAACGACAATCTAACACATGTACAAAGCATTGCCAATGGTCCTTTCATGAAGAAGCCCAGGCTAACCTAGTCCAAACCCGTTCATATCGTATCTCGTTCGTTTCCATAAATACCAAAGTTCACCCCACCCCCAGCAAACCAAGAATCATATGATATCCGAACGACAGAGCGGACAACTCGACGAATGGCTCGAATTGAACCACTGAATGAAACAACAACAATAAGCGACCGTTAGATCCCCAAAGAAAGAGAAAGATTGCGGCCATGCAACTGCTACGCACCTTGAACAAACACCCCGCATGGAAGCGGTTCTTGCATGTCTTGCACGGCTTTTTCGGCAGCGTTCCATCCATCACACTGATGATGCTACGGATTGCGCACAAGCGTTAAGTACTAACACGAAGCATGAAGGAGGTGGTGCAACTCACGAATAACAAATGGCACATTCAGGCTGCCCTTCAAAGTGAAGCATCACATTCTTCTTGAACAAACTCAACCCATCCACAATCCGTCCATTCTAACAAACCCGACATCAACCAGTAAGTCAGTAAGTTCTCCACCACCAAAAAAGAAGCAACACACATGCGCCCAAATCGTCTGCTGCACGCCCAACACCCAAGCCCTCCACCTATTCTCATCCACCCCCACCCTCCTCACCTCCCCATCCCTCACCTCAATCTTATGCAACGGCCAATCCATCGGTATCCTCAACTTAATCTCCAACTGATGCTCGTCCACCGTATACGCCGCCACCACCTCATTAATCGCCGCCGCCACCTTCACCGTCATATTATCGCCCGTCAGCGCCGGTATGTCGCCTGCGGCGGAGGACCCGCCGGACGCGGCGCGCTGGCGGACGTGCTCGAGCTCGGCTTTGATGAGGACGGGGGAAAAGTAGGTGGAGGTGTAGGAGGTGAAGGTGGTGGTTAGTTGGCGGTCTTTGCAGTCTAGCACCCAGGAGTGGATGAGGGACGGCATTGTCAGCAGTGCACGGTAGTACACGTGTGCAGCCAAGACGGGGATGGTATGCGGACTTCCTGGTTCGTAGACTGGAAGATTACTGCCGTGTCAGCCATTAAGTATGAGAGATGCGACAGAAGAACTCACGATCGACATAGAACACATTGACGGCCCACACATCCAACTTGAACGCCTTCAACAAACCCCCCTTGTCCAATCGCAGGAGACCCAAGAAACACGGTATGAAATGGCCCACCACGACATCTTCATTCCTAAGCTGCTCAATATAGTTCGATTTCACTTTGAACGACTAAAGAAGGCGTCAGTCTCCATCATCAATCAACAATGAACGAGAAACACTCACAGCGTCCTGGAAAAGGTCAAACAAAAGCATCCACCCCAACAAATACCCAAACACATTCTGATCCTCCTCCTCCTCCGCCCCCGCTCCATACCCATCTCCCCCCTCTCCCTCTCCGTCTTGACGTTCCTGATCTCCACCCGCGAGCCCGGCGCCATCAGCCCCGCCCACAGCATACCCATACCCGAAATGCAGCTCCCGTTGCAAGATCTCCATCAGCTCCTGTGGGAGGACGGCCTTGACTGTGTTCTCGGTATCGACAGCTGCCTCGATCACGTAGTACTCTGTCCGCTTTTTTGCTGCGGCTCGGAGGAGCTGGTATGCCATTTTTTGCACGGTTGGCGAGGGGTCCTCGATGAGATGACACATCTAGGAGAGTTTCGAGGTCAATGGGTTTGAAGGGAAGAGGCTTGATCAGGGGACATACTTTGGGCAGAGTGTCTATATCAATGAGAGACTCTGGCAAGTGCTGCACAATCGACAACACAAGTTCACGACACGCCGAGCGGGGAACAGAAGATACCTCTCCAGCATCTACAACACGCAATTCAAACACCGGTTTCTCGAGAGACAAGACGAACATACCACGTCCAAGAACCCCCAAATCCCGAATAACAACCAACACGCCCATCCTCCTGCCCTCCCACTCCGCCATCAGCGCCTTATTCCTCTTCGCCAGCTCCTCCAAAACCACAACCAACCTCAACGCCCTAGCAAGAGCCACCAACTCCGCCCCTCCACTCCCACTCTTCCCACTCTCCTCTCCCTCCTGCTCCTCCGCATCCTTGCTGCCACCCTCAACAGACGACGCGCGCTCCAACACACCCTCCAAGACATCAAACACAAACGCCCAATGGCCCCCGGGCGAATTCTGCAATATCGGCGCAAGGTGCATGAATATCGGCAACATCGCGCTCTCCACCTCTTCCTCCAACCCCTCATCATCGTCCTCCCCGTCGTCGTCGCCTTCCGCGAGCACCCACGCCTGGCATGCCTTGACCACGTTCACTGCGCGCAGGGGCTGGAGGAAGACGACGTCGCCTTCCGGGTCCGGGGCACATGCGGCGAGCTTGCGCAGGGTGAGGAGACCGTCGGTGTTGGCGTTGGTGGGCTTGATACCGAGGAGAGAGGCGGCGAGCTCGTTGCGGAAGCGGTCGAGCTTGGGAGGCTCGGTGCCGGTGTTGGTGATAGCTGATATAATCGTTATACACGTTTGTGGTGCTGCGTATCAAAGAAACAATTTCACGCTGTCAGTGATGTGAGTAGCACCCGGAAGTGGATAGAATATACCTGTTTTCTCGAATTTCCGTCCTAGCTGGACCCACATGTCCGCCTCTGCGCCGCCGACGCCATCTTTGAGTAACGGCTCCAGAACCATCCTGAGCACCCGCGTATCCCGAACAGCATCCTTCTCCCTCGCATGGGCAATCACATCGTACAAGAACGCCTGCACGTCGTCCAACCCATCCTTCCCGCCCTGCTTCCCTTTCAACTTGGCAATGGCACTCCCTTCATTCAAGAACCTCTCCAGCACAATCGTCCGCCAATCATCCTGCGCACTCCCAGTCGAATTGAGGACGTAGACCGATACCTGCTTCACCCTCGCCACTATATCCCTCAACACCCCCAGCCCAGCCGCTGTCGAAGTCGCCTTCGCATCAAATACCGGGCTATCTTCAACGGCAAAAGGGACATTCCTCAAATCCTGCGCATAAAGAGACAACGACCAGAAATGTCGCAAAGCCCACAGATTCCGCTTCGCAAGCTGTCGATCCTGGATGAAGACTTGGAGCAGGGCATTGACGCTACGCGCATAGGACGCGAGCCCGCGCTGATCGGTCGCGGGTTTTTGGTGGTTCTTTGCCTTTTGTTTGGGAGAGACGGGGAGAAGGGGATCGAGGACGGCGATACCTGGGTCGATGGCGTCCGATGATAGCGAGTCAAGCATCGAGTCGAGTTGCGTAGCGGAAGGGAAGATGTCCTGGAGTAGATTGACTTGGACACCGGGAGGGCGTCGAGCGAGCATGAGGAGGACGTCTTCTGGCCTGCACAACACATGGGCAAGGTCAGTATTCATGATGTGTGTATCAAGTCAAGATAGAACACTCACAATGGATGGACCCGTGTATCCTCCACGAACGTTCTCAGCTTGTTTTTGATCATCTCCACAACTTCGTCCTTCAGACCCTCCTCTGCGACTTTGATCCACTCCTCCCACAACCCCTTAGCTTTGATATGCGATGTTGAACCTGCGTCCTCTTGCTCTTGCTCTTCCAGATCCGATATGTCGCATAAGGGAAGCAAATACGCAAAAAGGAAGATATCAGGCAGAAGCGACTTCAACAAAGCGGTGTCACGAGAAATGTAGCTGAATACTGCTTCTATGAAGTCAACAGTGACTTCGGTTGAGGGTTCTTGGACTTCCTCGCCGTTCACGACTCGGTCGATGTGTGATGTAAAGGTGGCGATGATAACCTGAACGAAGGTGTTGTATCCCGCATTCGAGAGGAAGTAGTCTATAGCAGTAAAGATTGACCCAGCATTAGCACCAGATGATTTCAACGAAGGAAAAAGGAAAAATACGGACCAGAAGCGATCAAAATCTGCTTGACAAGCCCTACATCCTCCGACCCTGCTGGCGCATTCAACGCGTTCTCCAACAGATCGCCGACCAACCTATCCAGCTCGCCCTCCTTCGGCTTCAGATACTTCGGTAATCGGCCTTG
This sequence comes from Crassisporium funariophilum, assembly GCA_014925845.1. Lineage (NCBI taxonomy): Eukaryota > Fungi > Basidiomycota > Agaricomycetes > Agaricales > Crassisporiaceae > Crassisporium > Crassisporium funariophilum. The sequence goes on from JACGCL010000007.1 coordinate 1,320,698, forward strand.
CTGGGCAGCATCCAATATTTGCGCGAAATATTTCGGCTCAAGCTGTCCTGCTCTAGCAGCGGAAGCTATGCTAGAAAGCAGGGAATGCCATACTGTGGAACACTTGGCTTCGTCTTTGCGGTAGAGGAGGTAGGAGAGGAAAAGCTGGGGTGATAGACGGAGGACAAGGAAGGCGTGTCTAGACAGGAGCGTGTCAAATTGCTGTCAAGCACGCGATTAGTATTTGGAGATAGATATAGAAAGTTAGGAAAGAAACATACGCTAGCAAACTTTTCGTCAAAGAACAACCCTTCCCTGAACTGGTCAAGCATGCTAACGAAGAGCACGAAACCAGCCTTATTCCCCGCCTCTTCCTCGGCAGTGGCAAACCCGGCCTCCAACACCTTTTCGCTCCTCTCAACCTCAGCCTCCAGAACCTCTTTCACAAGCAACACAACCCGCTGCTTCAGCACCGTTCCGTCCTTGAACCGGTCATAAAACACCTTCAGCACCGCGGACACCAGCGATGTCTCCTCGTCCTTCCCGCTTCCGTCCCGTATCGATCCTGCAAGAGTCTCCCAAGCAGCATCCATCAGCGGCTGGTCCACTCCCGCGAGAGCCTCCAAAGTCTTCCCGAGCAACCTCGCAGCGGCTCTTTCCTCGACCTTCAACCTCTTACTCCGCAATTCGTCCCAAACGCGCCCGTACTGCTCTACCACCAGAGCCGCGGCTGCGTTATCGGAGGAGAGGGCAGTTCCGCCTAGCCGAGGCGAGGTAGTGGATGCGTTGCCATCCTGGTCCTGGATAGCACGCGAGGTGTCGTTCCTCATTCGCTTGATCAGGAAGACCATGCATTCGAGGAGTGAAGAGAGGAAAGCAGCAGAATTGGCAGAGCGGTGTAAGGAGCTCAGAGCACGACCGTCGATGGCTGCCCAGAATGAGGTGAAGAATTGAGTAAGAGGCGACGCCGAGGGTTCGGATGTCGAGGAGGTTATGACCTATAATCAATGATAATTTCGGTATATACGCGGCAGAGGGATGATGTAAGGACGCACAACAGAAGGTATGGTAGAAACGATAATCACGACCGTAGGGTACCCTTGCAGAGGAGAGCCCGAACACCCCAACTGCAAGAATTGAAGAAACTCCTGATAGGCCTGCGATGTCCGCGGTGGGGAAGGCACATCATCTTTTGGTGTCGTTGGAAGGTGTTCTTCTCCGTCACTCTCAGCGCCCGAATTGTCCTCTTCATCATCCTTGCTGCTGCTGTCGTCCAAAGTCCAAGATTGCGGGAAATCTAGAAATCAGAGTCAGTATCTAGTCACTGGCTGAAGCAAAAAATGAATTCACGTTTGAGGAACGTGAGGAGGGGCTGCCACATAACACTTTGTACCAGAGAGTCCATTTCCATCCACGCTGAGCGTAGGATCGCAACGCCAAGCGTTGATATGAAAGAATCCATTTGACCTATAGTATCCCAGGATCATCAGTTCCGATAATAAACTCAAGGAAACTGAACAAGTACAAACCTTTGTGCGAATTGAGCAAAGTCTGTACGAGACCCCAAGCTGCCTTGCGCACATTGGGCTGCGCAAACCCAAAGCTCTCCACCTCAACCCACGGACATGATTCATTGGGTTGCAATGCCGTCCACAATGCAGGATTCGAGAAAAAAGCGATAAGGTCTTCCGACAACGCCGATAGTGTTCCTACATTCCAACATAATCAGTCACTGAAATACAAGTCAGAGAGAGCAAAGAGAGTCACCGAGTATCCATCGCGCAGCACCGAACGCGCCAATGCGCAATCGTGCCCGCCGATCTGACTCGCCCTCCTCCTGCTCGTCCACCTTTGACCGAGGAGTCTGATCCCCATCTTCTCTGCGAGGCGTTCCTACGCCTGAGTTCTTTCCACTCTGTTGATTCCTTCTCACAGTAGACACAGGTAATTGAGCGGGAGCAACAAATATCGGTGGCAAAGGGTTGAGGTACGCGTAGACACCACTTGGATCTAGGGCCGTCCTTTGCACGAAGGTGACGATCGAAGCGCTCAGAGCCTCGTCCAAGACGAGGTGCTTGCCCGAAGACGATGTGGATGGTTCTTCGGATGGATTGACGAGAATTGTTTCCTTCCATGATTTGAGTGCACTTGCTGAGACTGTGCGATCTACATCATGCGCGGCTAAACACCAGGTTCCGAGTATACTTTCGGTCTGCGACGGAGACGCTGTCTCTCTCAGGAAGAACAGTATTTGATCGCGTACAGCTGGGATGCGCAGGAACGAGGAGTGCAACGACGCGGCTAAAACGCGAACACGACGTGATGGGTGCACCAAGAGAGCCGAGACATGATGAAGCTATTCCGCCAAACAGAAAAAGAGGTTAATCGACTGTTGCGCTTTCCGATGTAGAACACAACCGCAAAACCTACCCACACGGGCAACATCTGCACCAACGTATATGCAAGCGCCTCATCTTTCTCCTTCAAACACCTCTCAACCCACCCGCCCTGCAGCTCCTCCAACGCCCGAATCTTCGTTACCTGGGCCTTCTTGCCAACGTTCCGCAGCACCACTAATAAATCCGCCGGCAGCGTCCTCCCCAATCCCGTCGTCTCTAGTGGATCAGGCTGCACAGGCGCCGGTTTCACAGGGGGAATATACACCTTCACCCGCGGCTCTTTCTTTGCCTTTCCCCGCTCCGCTTTCGTTTTCAGCTTTTTCTGGCTGGGGTTGTCGATTGGAGGGTCATCGATAGGAGGCGCATTTTTCTTGAGTAAATGTTTCTTCCGAGTCGCGGATGAGGCTGAGGATTTCCCGTTGCCCTTAACCATAATCGGGGAGGTATGATGAAGAGATTACACGTCATGTGAAACTAATTATTGAAACTGATAAATCAGGAACTCATCAGGGCGAGTCACAATCAGTCTACAATCATCATTACACTAGTCAACAAACCGCATTCATTGTGATTTGACCAGCTTTCTGTGAGATCTCCCACAGCCTCCCAGCTTTCTGCCTTGGCTCTGTCGAGATCTCTGGCAAGAATACTCCAAACTCTGCTTCTCTTAGGATAACGGTTTTCTAGCAGATTTGGCTCGCATGGATGAGAAGAATGTGATGGATCTCTTAAACCTTCCATTCGACATGCTCCTAGCCGTGCTAGCATTCACGGCTCCATCTGATATACTCGCTCTCCGCAAGGCCAGTGACCTCTTCCAACAAGAAGGAGGTTAAACTTATAGTTCTGCTCCAGACTTGCAGAACTATGATGCAAGTTACTTCTCTCCGGAGCGTATGGATAGATGTACTGGAAAGGGTGTGCTACGAAAACTCAGTCCTTCGGGCTTCCTTTCCTCGTACAGATATGTCTCTCTTGGAGCTTGAAGCTGCAGCTATGGGACCTACAAGATGCTTGACCGCGTTCAAGAAGGCACACGAGGAAATGCGCACATCTCTTCCTCCACTTGGCCCTCGTCATGCTTTACACCCCCCTGGCTTTGTTCCCACTTACTGCAACCGCATCTTCCTCATTCCAGGGGGCCGATACTTGCTGACCTTATACCTTGGTTATCTAGAGATCCGAGACCTCAGGAAGAATGGTCTGCGCCCCCACCTTTCCCAACAGATCACTCCCCTTGCCAGATCTTTCACAGTCCATAATACCAGTAATGGACAATGCGTCAGAATATGCGTCAAAAAACATCAGCCTCAGTCCAAACTCATTCCGTGAGCGCTCCACAGTCAAGCTTCGCTGCCTCTCATGATACTGAGAAGCACAATGTAAAAGATATGCACCCCCAAATCCGCAATATGAGATCTACGAAATCGGTTTCGTAGACGACATTCCCGCAATTGTAAAACTATCAAGCCTGATTTTTCCCAGGTCATTTTTGGGATACAAAACTTACATCTGCGACGATCGGTTGATCGCGGTTGGTGTTTCATCCATTGGGGCGTGGAACTTTATTTCGGACGAATGTGCACACTGGACTACGAATTCGTCTGAGGAATCTCTTCTTGTACGTTTCTTTGCTCTCATCCAACAAGCCATATAAACGCGAGATATCTTGTAGAATATTGTACATGAAAATACCGTGATGGTTTTCCAAAAGTCGGGAATATCGATATGGAATATTCCATCACTGCTTCCAAGCCTGCAACCTGGTGTCATGGATCCGGTTTCTTCTACACCTCTCAGGCCTCAACACTTCCTTCCCTACCCAGAACCAACACCTCAGGGAGAAGATGGCGCCGTTGATTTCGAATGCAGAAGTACATCCACCTGGTATACGGGATACATGGACCGGTTGTGGTTCGACAAGGTAATCAAGGGCCAGGATTCGACACGTCTGTTTATCAAGAGATACCAAATTTGGCTCACACATGAAGAATCTGACCCATACCGCCTCGTTAAAGCTTTCGAATTTACCCTTGATGATCAAGGCGCAACTCGTCATTTGCCATACCGTGTATGTGGAGAAAATACTTGCATGTCGTGGTTGACGCGGACAACCATAGAATGCAATCTTGGTCCAAGTACTATTCGGAGGGCTAATCAGAGCAATTATACAATGGCTCTCTGCAGCGCTACGGACGTCGGGCGACGGCAAGCCGGTTTTTGCCCATTTACAGGGAGGCTCTGCCACGTGTCTTACGACACAAACGATATACAGATCATCGATTTTCTTGCACCTCCTACTCAGCCTGAACCTCCTGTGGCTGGCCGTTGACTGAACTCATCTCGTGTTCTTTCAACTGTGTGAGCAGTCGCTTAGAATGCGACCAGCAGCAGACCAGTTGGCAGGGGTCAAAAACTCCAATCATTCCTATGAACATCTTTCGACCTGCTTCTTATGCGTTCTTCCAATTATATTTCCTATTCCCTCGCTTTCCTGCTCCTCGAGAAAAAGATTTGCAAGACACCACAGCAGCGATACATAAAGACGTCTTAAATCCTTGCTTGAGCTACGTAGTCGGTAGTTATGGAAACTAAATAAATAAACTAAACAACCATTACAAGGAAGGAGCAGACAGGAGGGATGCAGAACGAGAAACAGAACGGATGTGGTTTCGACTCCAGAGTCGAAACTGCAACATAACCGACTTCAGAATCGAGACCAGAACCGCCCCAAGAACCAGGCGCTCTGACTTCCCCTGAATGGCACCAATATTGGAATAATTACAACATCAACAACTTATAAATTCCGATATATGGGATACAAAAGATCAATACAAGGCCCCTCCTTCTGGGACAGGACTCTCATGGAGCAGCAGCTCTCGACTCTCCGGCAGCAGCGGCACGTTCCTCCTGCTCTCGATGTTTGCGGATTTCGTCCTTGATATCTACCAAGTCCTTGCTCAGATCAACAGTCGAGTTCTCAGGCCAACGGTCCAATGCCCATTGACTCATGTAGGTGCTGCACTATAATCCGGACGTGAACGTTAGTTGGTGGTAAGCAATTGAGTAGGGAAAGATGACTGACCCTGAAGTATTTCTTGTGTGCGTATTTTTTGTACAGCGAATCGTGCGGGACAGGATCGATAATAATATACTCCAACATCATATTGGCCACGGGAAGGAGCTCTTTCTCAGAGAATGTTGTATAATGCTCAAGGTTGGCAGTCTATCGACACACGAAAAGGCAAAGAGTCAGTAAAGCGACCACCGATGGTAAACTTGGACTTACCCATTCCTCTCTGCCTAACGTCATCCTGGCGAGCCACAAAGCAGCTGCAGACACCTTGGACGACACCACCCCAATCATCTTGTGCTCCAGCAAGCCAATTTCGATCAAATATTTTGCGATTGTCCTCGCATGCACCTCGCACTCATCGGCCTTGCTGGCCCTCCTCAACCACCCCAGCGGTCCAGGGGCTCTTAGGTCCCACTCAATTGATTTCAATATGTACCTCTCCGCCTTCAATATTTCTTCCACCGTGTACTGGTCATCCGCAAGGTATGCAATCTCCTTGACGGACGGGGCGTAAGTCTCCTCGAATTTGGTGGCGATGAAGAAAGACGCGAGGCCGACGAGTTGCAGTTTAGATATGGAGATAGAACGCATTCCTAGGAAGCGGTCAAGGACGTTGACGGTGAGAAAGAGGGATTCAGAGTTGAGGCTGAACCGGGCGTGGACCTGTAGGAGCCAGTCGATCAGGACGCCACGATGCTCCCAAGTGATCTCATTCTGCTCATTCATATAATCTGGGTTGGGAAGGGTGGCCAACTGCAATAAATCCACGTTTAACGAATGACTTGAAGTGGGCAATGTCATTACTTACCTCAAGCTCCTTCAAATAAACACAGACGTCCACAACATACTCGCTGACCATAACCGGGTCGTCCCAGTCCTCCGCATCAAGATCATCCCATAATTGCGCCGACGCCGATGTCTGCTCGGGCTCCAGTTCAGCAGCAACTTTGTCTGCATCCGCCTGGCTCTCATCGTGGATTTGAGTTTCCTTGAGCAAGGTCGGCTTTTCGTCTGTGTGACGTTTCTTGAAGACTCTTCCCACCTCCTCATCCTCGACATGCTTTGCTCTTGACGCAACTGACGCCACCGAAGATGGCTCAGCAGAAGGTGGAGGCAATTCCGGCTCGTCGATCTCCATCTTCTCGTGGACATCATGAGTCCGAAGCAAGGGAGGCTTGCTCTCCACCTCCGTTTCCGTCTTCGAAGTAGTTGTGCTCTCACTGGTGGCTCTGACCACTCGGCGTAATGCCACTCCAGCGACAGTGCGTCCTGCAACTCTCGTAGGTTTGACTACGTTCTTCGGCTTGATGACTGTGACATCCTCTTCCTTCCCTTTCCCCTTCAATCCACTAGGCCCCTTTGCGGTCTCCTTCCCCTTATTATTCGTTACCAACCCTGTCACTTCTACCAGCACCTCCCTCTTTCTCTTCACACCAGCCGCCTCTGTGGCTCCGGCAGCCACTGCCTTCGCTTTGGAGGCAGCGGTGGAAGCCATGGCCCGGGTAGTCGCGGCAGTGGCTGTGGTGGCACTCCCTGTGCCACCACCCCCAATCGTTTTCGCGCGTGTTGTTAGGCGTGTAGGCCGCGCATTGGCATTTTCGGTATCCTTCGCGGATCGTGTAGTCCGTGTAGTCCTTCTCACCTAGTGGTAATACATGCATCAGTATAAGCCACCGGAATATAATAGCTGATCAACATACTGGAATGGAGGACATGAGCGGTTCTTTGCCTTGTATCTGTTGATACAGGTATATGTTAGAGGAGATGAGGTATCGCAGGAGTGTCGCGAGTTTGTGAAACTCGGTTGACACGAGATGGAAGAACAAGGAGGCTTCAGGTTTCTCAGCGTTTTACCGTTCAGATTTAGGCATTATATACACATACAAACAAAGCAGACGCGGTTCGCGCTGCACGTGCGGACGCGTCGCGACTTTAATTAGCGTGACTGAGCCACAGTGCCTGAGGAACGTATTGTTTGTTTCCTTTATTCATCGAGACACGATTTTCGGGCTGATGCGCTGGATTTTTGAGAGGCCAACATTTTTGGTATGGCTCCCTCTTACATACGTCGCTCGAATGATGCACGAGTCAGAAATAAGGCGGTATATCTTGACTAGTATCAAACCCGATAGCCAAATCGATTTTCTTGTAAGAGACGTGACGTATGACTCGGATTACAGACGTATGTTTGCCAGGTGGCCAATATTTGGAGTTTCGTGTTCATGATTGGCGCGATTACGGACATTCGGATTCTTGGATCGTTGCTCTGACTAACAACTCAAATCTGTCAGTTCATAAAGCACAAGCTTCTGACCCGTCGCTACGCGCCGGGGTTCGCTTTGCTCACCCGGCTCTGCACGACAGGCCTTCAGCTTGCCGGGGCTGCGCCCCTGGACCCCGCCCTGTCTCAGTGTATCCTGTTTCTTTGTTTCAATATAACAGAACTTTGATTTGTTATAATAAGCACTGCTGCTGTCAAGCTACTATTACTTATAATGTGTATGGCATAAGGCATATTAGACATAAGACAATGCAAGCTTGGAGAAAAATGCTAAATAATTATCAATCATTGATGATCTACTTGTATCTTATCTATGAGGTCAGGACATAGGTCCTACCCAAGGGTACCATGGGTGTGGTTGGGGTCTGGCTTTTCTTGCCTGGCCTAAACCCGTACCCCCAGCCATGGGTTGGCAAGTGTGTGGCAGCCCACTGCCAATGATTCAGGCAGAGTGGGAATCACAATCATCAACAACACTGTTTTTGATCTCAAGTGCCAACCCCATGCCAGTCACCTTTCTGCACGGCCGTGTGCACTCACCGGTGTGGTAGTGGCCTCTGGGCAATGCGCCCAAGGTGCCCGAGCCAAGTAGATTAGATTAGATACCAACCTAGCACAGCATGTCCATATGTAGAAGGACCGCGGTCCAGTGATAACATCGCAACTTGGCTTACCACGGCGCGCCAGCTACACCGCGCGCCTGCTCGAAGCGCTACCAAGCCTTGCCAACCCGAGCTCCCTGAGTAGGTCCACCTGGACTACTTGGGCAATGGGACAGTGGGCAATATAGACAGCAACAGTGCAGACAGTGGGCAATGTCCCATGCAGATCTTGAGATGCCCAAACCTGTTGGCCCAAGCTCACCATCAAAAAAAGCAAAGAAACTGATCAGAGGATAGCATGAGGACATGAGGATTAAAGAAGCCATAATTAACAGCAAGTCCCTTACATTGCCTCTATATTGCCCAAAGATTCAGGTGCAGAAAACACAAAAAAAAGGTCTTTGAGAATTTGAAAAAAAATCAAAAAAACAACCAAGAAAGCAAGGGAAGGGGACTTTACTTAGGTGTTGAAACTGCTCAAAATATTGTGAATAGCATACAGTCTTTCTGTAGCTTAAGAAAATCTCAAAGAGCCCACAGCCATTGCAATGTTGCATTGACTTTGCATTGACTCATGAATGGGGAACTTAGGGTTGGTCAATAAAAATTATGCCAAACTATCATACAGATTGCATTTGCATTACATAGGTGAAGGCTGACATCCATTGGTGAAAAGGCTTGCATAACCCAGGTGTTGCAGTGCCTATCCAATGTCTATCCATATTTTACTGTAAAAGACCTATAACCACAACTTGCATGGGTCTAGTTTCCATTTTGATGCCATTTACAAAATATAGATATAGTATATCCTCCTCAGTTTCACACCTTAATATCAGTTGTTGACATTGTTTGAAAGCTTATAGACATAGGCATCTGTACTTGTACTCTTGTGGGTATACTTAGTCAACCTATGTATTTTGAGCAGTTGATAAAGTCAGATAGTATAAATCAGCCCAGATATTACCCATGCTCAAACACCTTCAAGACATCAACAAAAACCCCAAATTTACCACCAAAGAATCAAACAAAAGTTGAACAAAGGTGGCTTGCAGAACATAAGAACTTGTACAGTAGGTGCAGACAACCAACAGAGAACAGTGGCCCTAACCATTAAACCAAATCTCGGAGAGGGGAGGCCTTGATTAGTTAAACAATGGAGTCTATGCTGCTCAAAGTGCTTCCAGAGTTTGAGAATGTCAAAGAGTAGCAGGGGCAATCAAGTGTTGCATTTGTTTGTTCTCAAAGCCTTTGCCTTTGACCACACTACAGGCTGAGAGTTCAAGGTCCGCTTATTAGGTAACATTATTATGTCAGCAAGAGCAACTGTGTTTTAATATATAGGATTGTGTGCCCGGCGCGTTAACAATCACTCCAGCTGAAATGCACGCATATCTTGTGGAGGAGAAGTAGATGGTTTCATACAGTTCATGACCTGACAAAGGTCCGTGTCATCATGATCTGAATGTAGTGAGTGTGCGAATCATTCCCAATGTATACGACCAATATTCAACGTACTGTGGGCGTCATAGGGAGATTATCATGATGAGGATCCCAACGACATCGTGGCTATTATTGGTCAACAGGCTGGTAAACCCATTTTCGAAGATTCGAAGCTCATCTGATAACACTTGGCGGTCAAGAACTAATGAGGGGATGTCTCTGGTCGGCATCGAGCTGTACTCTCGCAAGAAGAACCAAACGAAGACATACATTTGTCTGACTATATCGGGAGACTAGTTTCGGCCTAATCTGGATTACAGCACTTCAATCCTTCACTTACCAGCTGCTACTACTCATCGAAATCTCCTTCGTAGCCATCGTTTTGCCGCTTCTATTCATTGGTCTACACTGTCATTGCACACTTCTGAAGTCAAATCGCATCTTCCGGAATGGTTCATCCTGGGAATCTTTCGAGCGTTCCATTTGATATCCATGCTCTCATATGCAGTGCGCTAGAGCCATATGACATCCTTTTACTTCGCAGGGTTCGTTACTGCTTCAAAGCTTCACTCATTGTGGATATGCCCTGACTCTCCGTGTTTAGGTATGCAAATCTTTAGCCGACTCAACATCTCATCGTAGTATTTGGAGAGCCGCTTTGGAACGAGTTTGTTACCAGAACGATGTCTACTTCCCATCATTTCCTGTCTCCGATATGAGCCGCATAGAACTGGAGTATGCTTCCATGGCCCCGAAAAGATGGGCAGGTTTGTTCAGTGCAAGCCAGGAGAGGACTTTACCCGCTGCTCGATCCAGGAGATGGACCACTTTTGCTGACGGGTCTCGTGAAGGCCTCATAGTGCATAAGATATATCTTATTCCTGGTGGCCGTTTTCTTGTAACTCTCATTAAAGATGAGTTGGCTATATGGGATTTAGGACATGCCTTCAAGAGTTTACTTCCTTCGCCATTGGTTGCTCAGCCAATTGCCGTTACCAAAACCTCCTCCACGTATTTCGTTTGCCACCCTTCTCCCAATGAGAAAGACTTCAGGATAGTTGGCTACCGGGCAATGTGGGGTGATAATGGGTATGCGTGGGTATCATGATTGTGTCTCTTTTCATTGTCTGTGTGACCTCATTCTCTATGCACAGCTATGATTACAATATCTTCGAAGTGAATCCCTCTTGCCCCTCGCCAGCAATCCGGAACATAGCAAGTATTCATATTCCGAACAACTATGCCTTGGATTTCACATCGATTTGCAAAAATCGATTGGTCATGATCCACCTGAACACCATCAAGATCTGGAATTTTGTGGATGATGAATGGGCAACATGGCACACCTCTCGAGCTCCAATTCAGGTGGCAGCATTTGTCATGGTCTATCGTTGTCTTTACTGAATTTCTTGTTGTGAATAGATCCTGATGACAGACAGAACAATTGTTTTAATCGATCTTGAAGGGCTATCCATTTGGGACATCCCAAAGATGTCGCCCGATGCGCAAAAGCTTGCGCTTGAACCGGAATCTTCCCTTATTAGGGTGGCGCGTACAACTCTGATATTCCCCGAGAAGTACAGGCATGATCCAGACTTAGAGAGCTGTAGCGGCATCTGTGATTGGTACACAGGAAGTCCTCAGCCGCTCTTGTTCGATTTTCTCCGTGAAGAGGCTTTCCACTTTACAGTGCACAGATTCAGAGTTAATCTTTCTGACTTCGAGCGCACAGTCTCAGCCGAATTGGTCTCGCAAACTTCCATCGAACGTCTTGAACTGCAGTCTTGGGAACCGTACCGTGTTTGTGGGGACAAATTGGTAATTTTATCATCGACACCAACAGCTATCGAATGCCACTTGCAGAGCTCATCAACTCTGGGTGAGCAAATCAACCGCTCCCTCATCGTGTGCGACGCAGACGAGGTCGGCGAACGTGAGTTCAGTTTCTGTCCGGTTGCTGGGAGGCTTTGCTGGGTATCTCGAGATATCATGGAGATCAAGATTGTTGACTGTTTAACTTCGCCTCTGGTAAGTCAGGCATGCCATTTATTCAGAAAACTGGAATTGAAGATAATATCGAAGGTTAATGTTGACAGGGACTTGTAAATCAGAAGAGTATATAGACTGAATTGGATGTACAACGACAAAATAAAATGGTCATGTCTGGCATTTTTACACAGTTCACGCTAGGCCTTGGCCCAAATGTGCCGATTAGCCTCAAGGTACCCCCGTAAAGTATGTTTGCCAACTATCTTCCTGTCTTTGTCGGCGTAAAAGGCTTTCTCTTCTGAGCCCCCCGCGACGAGTGACTCCAAGGTAGCCAACCCTTCAGCAAGAGGTTGAGGCATCCCGAATTTCAGATATATTTTTATTGCCTCATCGACAGAAATTTTCTTGTGGGTGATTTCCCTTCCCAGTACATCAGTCAATAGTTTGGCAACCTTTTGACCCAGAGTCTGGTAAGCACTGCTTTTGAAACCCTAGGTGGTCATCACTTACATCGTCGTAGGAGAATAGCTCGGGTCCTACGATCAAATAATCTCGATTTGGACTCTTCCCGGAAGTCAAGGCGTCAAATGCAGCCTGTGCAATGTCTTCAGTTGTATGGGATGCGGCCATCTTTGGCTGCTGAGAAGACTTGGTCTTCGTGCTTGATACTATTGATGAACTTGGCACTGAAATTCTCTGTCATAGATCAACAGGATATGAAACCTCGTATGCGCCACATACGCATGAACCAAGTGGGACGGAGGACGGCATAGTCGACGCCGATATCCAAGAGGTATTGGTGGTTGAATCCAGATCCAAACGATCCAGGTTCCGTTGTAGTGGCGCTCAAGAGGACGAACCGTTTGACACCCTTGTCGACGGCAAGGTCGATGAATGGCTTGACATACGTCAGCGCGTCCGTCACGGGAGGTGCAATGAGATAGACCCGATCAATGTTAGCATCAGCCTGAAAAGGATTCCCCGAATGTGGTGGGGTTGAACCAGTCAAAAGTAACAGCCTTGAAAGGTGCAGGTGCAGCTCCCTTCCGAGAAGTGACAATGACGGGGTGATTGGCTTTCTGGAGGAGTCGGGCGAGGGCAAGGCCGGTTCTGCCGGTTCCACCTGTGACGAGGATTGTCATGTTGATAATGAATATAATTTGCGGGGTGAAGACATTGATGAAGCTCACTGACTCGGTTTTATAGTGTTTGAGCGGCTTATTCATCTCTGCAGCGTCGTGGACTTCGATGCGGGATTTGGTAGTCTGCTCAGCTATTGTGACAAAGCAGCCAGATGCCGCATCACTTCGTGGCCAAACGCATCACTGAATTGAGACCTACACTCCAGAACTCGGCGAGGAAGCAAAGGATTGGATGATGTCGATGAAGCTGGAGATCGTTGCGATAGGTAACCCACAAGATTCCCCAGCATCTGACATCGCGCTGTCTATTCTTGAAATTGATGTCCATGTAAACGCCGCGCTTACATAGAAGCGCGTGAAGGGCGGGTCATTCTGTAACGGGGCTGCGTAACGGAGTCATACCATGAAGCATACCAAATCAGTGTGCGGGAGCACAACAACTAACTGTACATCGACGAGTCAGGAGTGCAGATTTCGTAGCCCAAGGTGTTGTCAAGGTGAGCACTTTAGATTTGGTACAAGCTTTACTGCGGGAATGGTTTGCTAATCTAGATTTCCAGATGAGTCAAACTATGGTCTGGGAAATTGTAAATACGCACATGTCATACATCGCCATAGAGCGCATATGTATCATAGTACTCGAATCAGCCTTCGGCGGGCATGCTTTCAAGCTTGCTCTTTCTCTCCGCCCACTCCTCCGCCAAAATACCCATCTGGATGGTGTCTCTCCATCCGCCGTCAACCCACCGCTCCTTCCGCCGTCTGCCTTCTTCCACGAACCCACTACAAAGCCAACACCAAGCTTTTAGTAAACTTCCGATCTAGGCGTCGTAATGGCTTACAATCTCTTATATACTGCATTTGCTCGCTCATTACCGTCATACACGTCCAAAGCGATTCGGTGTAAATTCAGACACCTAAACCCATGGTCCAGCATGAATTCCACGACCTCCGACCCATATCCCTTGTTCCAATGGTCTGGCTTCAACACGACAGCGAAGTTCGCGAGTCTGTGTCCGCGCTCGCTTTGCGCCAGCAGTGTAGTAAACCCGACGAAGGAGGAATCTTCAGGAAGTTCAAGAACGCAGAACATTTCGGTGCTGTTGTTGATCAATTCTCTATATTCCTCCTTGAGTTTATCCCCTCGGGGGACGGGAAACCTTGAACTGATCAGAGACACGACCCTTTGATGGTTGTAAAGAGCAATGATATTATCGAGGTCGGAATCTCGGAAAGCACGGAGAAGGAGGCTTTTTGTGTGGAACATGGCCTTCAGGAGAGTGTGGGTGTATTGTGTAGCTCATGGCGGCTTTTCAGGCAAGCTGCGGGCCTGCGTAAGTATTCGATAGTCAAAAAGGACCTGTCTGAAAGACAATTATCAAGCTGTCCAGAATAGATGGGCGTATATTTGCTGCGGAATCCCCAATTGCGACAAAGACGGAGCATTCGATGATGATCTTGATGTCAAACAACAGAATATATCAATGCCATATTGATGTATGCTCGTGCCGACGATATATTTCGATCCATGCAGGAACAGCTAGAAACTCCATTTGAAGAACCAGCTGACTTCACTAGGTTCGAACCATTTGGGCTAGGTTTGACTGCTGACAGTTATCCTGGTGGACACAGTCAAGATCCAAGAGACGCGAACGCGATCCGGTTTTGGTAGAGTCACACCAATCAATGACGCTAGCCGTCAGCCATCCATGAGTGGACGCTCGACAATCAGAAATTACACAGCTTCGGGTTGGTAAATGAGTCATGTATGGGTCCATCGAAATTCGGTCTTGACGCTCCATAAGTGGTTATCTTGACCAGAAAGACAAGCCGTGAGGCAGAAGGAGTCATAAAGAGCACTCGAGCATTGATGCAGCGAAACAGAAATTGAAGCCAATGTTGCCTTAAAATAGACGCAAGATATCGTACAATACAATGATTTGACCTGGTGCTAAAATGGAAGAGAAGAGTTTAGTCCCAGTCATACATGGTATCAGCGAGTGATTACCTAGAGCTTACGCCGCTTTTTACTCTTCAATGCATCTAGATTCTCCTCCTTCCTTTCCTCCACCCGCTTCAAGAACTCGACTTTCTCCAGATATCCCCCGCCTCTACGATTAGCTTCTAACTCATCTTTAACCGAAGACCCGGATTCCTGTTCTGCCTGGACATGTGCTCTCCAATCCATCGCCGACTTATCCAAAGTCGATAGTTTCTTAGCCTTCGATGCACCCGGGATTGAAGCTAGCGATGTTCTTGGTTTACGAGGGCCGGGTTTCCGTGTAGGCGGTTTCGAGGGTGGAGGGATAGGCGCTGACGTTGATGATGCGAAAGACTGGGCGGAAGCTGAAGATGAAGAAATGGGACCCGCAAGGTTTGGTTGAGTCGTAGTTGTGGTAGGTTCAGGCGATGCTGTGGCCAGTGAAGACGAATTGATAGACTCTTCTGTTTCTGTACCGGTTGCATTCCATAGTGGCCATTGCTTCGCCTGAGCCGAATCCTCTGGCACTTCTACGACTTCTCTGCGGCGTCATTAATCGTTTCAGCCGGAACGTTAACGAAATGAGAGTAAAACTCACACTACATCTTCCCCAGCAAATCGATATCGCTTTTCCACTATGATGAGTTTTGGCGCTTGGATTTCCTTGGAGGAGCTTGGAGCAGCGTTATTCACAGACGCCTGGAAGCTAGACCACAGAGCTTCACGAGCCCTATAAACCGATGATGTTCCTATGAGTTTTGCTGGAAGCAGGATACAATTTGCTCACTGTTTTTTTGAATCTTCGTCCACAATCGCCCCCCTTTCAACAGAGGTTAGGTTTTGTTTGTTGTCCTCGTTTCCTGATGGTGCGGAATCCGAGTCTGTATAGGCAGCCATTAGAAGATTTGAGTGTTATGTCAGGCTTTAATCACCTCTTTCGGCTGGTGGGACATAGTCGTCGTCGTCTTCGGAATCAGAGTCATTCAGGGCGTTCTTCAAACCGAGGGGCATAGAAGGTGGTAAACGACTCACTAGTTTACAACTCAAGTAACTGCTTGCCAACATCAAAAGGCGACGCCCGCCGAGGGTAACATTAGTAAATACAGTACATATTATGTTCAATGTATCGCAAATGTATCGCGCAAGTATCGCGGAACGTGGTACAGATGAATTATCATAGTGGCTTGTTGAAAGTCGTGGATCTATGTTGCTCTCGGAGTAAATTTATTGAGGCAACCAACACTAAGTGCAGTGATGAGTCGTCCCTACATCCGTAAACATTGCGTAAAGATATATATAGTATCATGGTTACTACCAAAGGACTCGCCAAATAGAAACTTGACAGAAACAGAACGATTTGGCAAACTTGGCAGGCTTCAGGAGTCTTCGGAAAATCGCTTGAACATTCCCTCCATGTTGTCGAGAATGCGACGCCGCTCCCTGCGTGCAGCGTAGATTATTAGGTTGTGAACCAAGCGATGATTTGCGAAGAGATACATACAATGCTGTCCGGCCTTCAAGTCTAGATTCGACAGATTGTACAATATCCCGAATAAATCTACAGCAGAACAATTAACGGTGAGGGTGATAAGAATTTTAAAAAACACGCACGCGTCTTCCAAATCCCCGCCATCGTTGGTCTCATTAAGATTCTCTCTCGTTGTACGCGACTCAGAAATTCCAATTATAGAGGGTACCTCGCGGTTGGACAAAAACTTCGCATCTTCTAGCACACGTGCATGGAATATATTCTCTCTATAAAAAGAGCGTTAATTAGTGGTGGACTGGGCAGAAGCCTCAGGGCGACTCGTAACGTACTTGACAGGCCTTTCTGGAGGCACGACCAAAACCCCTATAAACCTGCACGCAGATTGTATACGTCGTACCTCTTTCAAGACCACCCTGTAAACTCGCCATCCAAATGACGGCCGCGGGTCTCGTTCAGTGAAATGAGTGAGGTATAAGGACTCTGGAGGCGTCGGTGGTGACGATTGTGCAACAGCCCCAGAGAATGGAGTCGCCACCACCAGAAGGCAGAGGAGCATAAGCGCCGGAAAGAAGGGGAACTTGGACCGCATAGTTGGAAATTAGCACCAGCGAGAATAAGTTATATGTTGGAGGACAAAGGAGAAACAGAAGGTGGACTGCGCAAAGAAGGGAAAGAAGCAATATCATGAGTGGCTGGTTGAGACATTGTAAAACAACGGACTCAATGCGATGTATCACCCCAAATGCGTTAGACGGTAGAATGGTAGACTGTTTGGGAACAAGTTCGTCAAGACGTGAGCAGGTGGTACAGCCAACCAAGTTCCATAAACATCTTGCAAGTCAGCCGCAGCGAATCAGAGCCTGAAAGGATGTTGTGATCGTTCAAAATCTGCACCTAGTATTACCGCAACAGGCAAGTAACAAGACAGGATCAGGCTAACATAAACTAGACTTGTTCAGACATGTGGCACACAGAATCTAGCAGCCGGCGCAGCTAGTCGGGGCAGTCGGGCATAATGTCGTCCCGATGGAGAAAAATGTTTGGGACCCATCGATTGCAACGGATTTGCAGTGACTATTCGGTGCTGTCTCCTTGCCGGCGGCCTGCAAGAGAAAAGAAAACTCATCCACAGCCCTAACCTGCTGAGTGGATACGACTCGTCGAGCGGTTGGTGGAAAGAAATCTTCTTCCAGAACTGTGACCAAAGCTTAGCAGGGTCACGGTACAGAGACACCTCTTGCAATTGCGACCAAATTGCGACCAATTGTAGTGCCAGACGAATATTATAATTTATATATAGTAACGGTGTAAGCCGTGCTTTCATTAGGACTCCATGTTACTCGGTAGCAATATATCAATGATCTCCGGACTTCATCCCCATGGACTCCCGAATGGAGTCGACGAGGATATCATTCGAATCACCGACAACATGCCACATTGCGAAACCCATCAACCCCTTCTGGTTGATGAAATCCCCCTTGGCAGCTGCGCAGAAGCAGTCGTCAGAATCAAGTTGGAATCACGTTTCACATTTCTGGAATCCGTGAACAAGTGAGAAAACTGACGTACCAAAACTTGTTGCATCGTCGTAAGAGATCATTACCTCAGAAGTCTTATTGTAAACGAAAGGCTGAAGTGATAGAGATCATTCGTGAATTCCATACGGTCGTAGAGAAACCAAAACTGACCGTCTCACTGCAGTCGTCGTATTTGTACGCCACTCCAGATGCTGGTTTTCCAGACTTCGTGAGGAAACCCGCCTTGATCATACCTTCAAAATTGAAGAGCCCGCTATTGCCCGTCGCTACGCCACACTGATCAACACCTAGAATGACGATCAATAATGATTCACACCAAACCTTTCCTGAAACTATCACCTGCAACACCTGTGTCTTCCTCACCAAGAGGTTGCGCAGTCGCGTCGAACACGGGATAATCGCCAATCTTGCTCGCAGCGCTGGATTTTACGCTGTAACTCCTTCCGTACGAAGCAACTCCGAGAGTGATCTTTGAAAGAGAGTATTCAAGAAGGTGGTCTCGTTCGAGATGGAATATGGCGTACCTGATTGGCTGGAAATTTGGCCGCCGTCCATGCATCAACCGCAGACTGACCAGAGCCAGCAGGGGACGGGGCGCAAGAGTCTTTGAGAGGGGCATTTGGTCCAACGGATGCGGAGAACGATCCCCATACATCGTAAGCCATGATAGCTGCAAATGTAATGAGATTTTGACATATCTCAATTCAGGTGAAGTAATCTTACCAATAAAATCGAGAACATCAGCGAAACCAGAGACATCAGACATAGGTTTCCCGTCAGTTCCTGCGAAGGGGGTCATGCCAACAGCGGCTGAGAGTATGAGCCCAGAACCGATTGAGTTCTTCCTCAATTCTTTCAAGAATGACAGGAAATTGGCAGAGTCATTCGGGGAGATGATGTTGCATCCGACACCCTGCTTATTTGGATATTCCCAACTACACCGGAGCCAGTTAGCTTCTTTGATTCGGCACTTGATACTTGTTGGCTCACTCAAAGTCAATTCCAGCAAGCTTGTACTGCTCGACGAGATCCACCAGAGCATTTACAAGGGTTGTCCGGTTGGCTGCTGATGCGACTGCTGACGAGAAGTATTGGGATCCAGTCCAGCCGCCAATCGAAAGGAGAGGAGAAACGTTCTACAACACCGCCAGTTGAGCGTAAGCATATGCATGAAAATTCAAGAAACTGACGTTTTCCTTCGCCTGGGCGACGAAGGTAGGGAGCAACTCGGCACTATCGCTATCGAGCGAAATCAATTTCGCGTCAGGTGTCGTCATGCTTCCAATTTAAAGATCAAGTTCAGCTTTCAGATAATTAAATAACGAGAATGGGAACTCACGCGAAAGCAAAAGTCATGACATTGTACTTTGACCACGAAATCTTGTCTGGGGGAAAAGTTTTCCCTAACCAGCCAGGATACCATGCAGTGAGGACAGTCTCATCCTTCAGGTTCGATCTCCTTGTAACATTTGATGATGTATCGGATGTTCGATTCCTAAAATCAAGGGTAGTAGTCGGCTGGGTCGTAGATGGGAGAGCGGTGGAGAGAGGCAAGATTGCCAAGAAAGATATAAATAGAGTCTTTGTCAGCATTATCGGCAAGGTTGGATGTGTAAAGAAGGTGTCGACCAGCGTTGGTCACAAAGGAAAGTATAGAAAAACGTAAACGACGGAAGGTGGGTGGCAAGGGAGAACCTTGGTGTTCTCCTTGCCTGCTATGCCTCATTTATGGGATTCTGTTCGCCTTAAAGAAAATTTGCAAGCGCTTGAGGTCGAAGAAAATGAACCTGTAAATCTCGGGCCATTCGATCAATTTTCAACGATCGTCGGCGATCTTATTTCTTTGCTGGTGAGCTCGACTGATCTTTGGCGCCTGTTTGTGTGGGTGTGCGGCGAGTTAGGGACAAAAAAAGATTCTGGGGTACAACGCAAATAATCATCCTTGAAATAGCATGGTCTATTTTTATCACAAGAAGTACATAGCATGGATCATCTATGAGAACACAACTTCAGCGAGGGAGAACAAAAAGGCGGAAGATTCACTCACAAAATAACAACATCTAAGGGAATCGTGGAAGTGCGTGGCAGAATCTCGTCTAGTATACAAATAGATAGAATACATAACCCTTGACTTCAACTGCAAACTTGAACAACACCCATCGCGTCGTTGATTGCGTCAAGCAGAATATCATCTGAGTCGCCAGCGATATGCCACATAGCATAGCCACCAAGACTGTTGTCGTTGATGAATTTACCTTTGGCCCCTGTTACATATCTCAGTATTAGCATTTTTGCATGGATATGCTTGGAATAAACATACTAAAGCTAGTCGCATCATCGTACGATATCAGAGTCTGCGCGTCCGGTTTGTACACGAATGGCTGTTCATATGTCCTCAGATCACGTAGAATGATTGCAGTCGTAATACTCACCGTTTGACTGCAGTTATCAAACAGATAGTCGATTCCAGTTGCAGCTGCGCCACCTGCATCAAGGAAGCCAGCTGCGATCATTCCCTTGAAGTTAAAGGTACCACCCGGACCGCTAGACGGGTTTCCACACTGGTCTACGCCTGAGGTACAAGTCAGGATGCCTGATGCTTAAGACCAATGGCGACAACTTACTAGCGGGGGCATCTGGAACATCACTATCTCCTAACGGTTGTAGACTCTTGTCAAATGGAGGATATAAAGCGAGGCTCCCCGAGGTCCCCATAGCGGCACTAGCGTCGACATGGAAGCTATGACCATAAGCTGCAACTCCAAGGGCGATCTAGACATGCGGGGAAGTGCGTGAGAGTAAGTGCCTGCGGAAATTTCGGAAGCCGCATGGTACGGACCTTCGATGCGGGAAATTGGGCTGTAGTCCACGCTTGAACAGCAGAGGTAGCAGAACCAGCTTTCGCAGGGGCACAGGAATCATCCAATGGAGCATTGGGTCCAACAGTCGCTGACCATGATCCCCATACATCATAGTCCATGATAGCTGCGAAGCCGAACAAAAGCTTAGGCTGACAGATTGTCTCCAACAAGCATTGATGGCTCACCAATATGATCTAGAACTTGGGCGAATCCCGAAACGTCTGCCATTGGCGTCCCATCAGGTCCAGCAAAAGGCGTCAATCCAACAGCGGCAGACAAGGTCAACTTGGCGCCATCAGGATCCTGCCTCAACTCTTGGAGAAATAAGAGGAAATTTGCAGAGTCGTCCGGAGAAATCATGTTACATCCAATTCCTTGGTGGTTCGGATATTCCCAACTGTGATCTTGTACTCAATGACCTTGCGCTACGTAGATGCTGACGAACTTACTCAAAGTCAATACCATCAAGAGAGTATTGGTTGGCGATATCGACCACGGCTTTGACGAAGATCGTCCGATTCTCTGCGGAGTTGACAGCAGTCGAGAAATATATCGACCCTGTCCAGCCGCCGATCGACAATGTCGCACCGACACCCTGTTATTCGCTGATGTTAGCCGCCCGGTCACTATCGCTTAGCCAAAAAAAGCAGTCTCACATGGCTCTGAGCTTCAGAGACAAACGTAGGCAACAGCGCTGCACTCTGATCATCCATAGATATAACAGCTGGGTCTGGCGTCGTAAGACTAGCAGGGGATTATCATTCAGAAAGCCAGCTCGAACATTAACGTCATGAACGAAATCACTGACGCAAAAGCAAAAGTCAAAGCGCTATACTTCTCCCAAGAGATAGCGCTAGGAGCTAATTGAGCTCCAAGCCAGCCAGGGTACCATCCAGTAGCAATCACGTTTTCAGTTTCCGACGCGTTCTTGGGTGGTGTTGTATTCTGCAAAGAACGGGAAGCAGCAGTTTGTGGTGGAACAAGACCACAGAGCGGCGCAGCCGTCACAAAGGTAGGTAGACATAGAGATAGTGCTGCCAGCAGCGACATAAACAAAAGCAGAGACTCTCCACGATGCATTCTGTAAAGATCGAGGGGGGAGGGGACAAAAGAGAGCGCGATGGATTTCAGGGAGAAAAGGAGATTGGTATGAGGACTGGGACGCTTGATATACTGCGAGGAAACGCGGTAGTCGTACGACTGACACTTGCGCTTGCGTTTGCTTCATCTCTCTTTGGATGAGATGAGATGGTCAGGTGGGCACCTTCACATCATCGCCGCAGAGGTGAAGATGAAGATGTAGAGCCGTAACCAGCACGAGGATGAAGGTTGCCTGTACGAAACTATTCATGGGGCGGGTAAGCTTGGGGGCGACTGAAGATAAGATGGGGATATCAAGAGTCGAGGCTAGTTTCAGGACGTGTTTTGGAGCCCCGAAGCCTTGAGGCGCGAGGTTAGTTACAGTGAATCCAAAACATGCGTTCAACACGTGCATATCGAGAACAATGGATTATTCCTGGATGCCTGTGAAGAACATACTTGATATAGTTTTTGGAAACCTTCCGAGATGATATGTTCAAGCGAGAGTGCTGCACTGTAGATTGATGTTATCGATCGTAATGCATTTGAAGGCATCTGCTCCTGCCTTCCGTTTTGCGGATTGTTGATGTTTGACGGGAATGAGTTCTGGAACAAACAATAGACATGGTATGGAATCAAAGTACTTGCAAAGTAACCGTACAAAAAGTACTTAGCTATGTCAGTCAAATCACATTGCAGGTGGACGGAGGAGACTAATAATGTGACAATAGTTAGGCAGCACTCACCATGCAGGCATTGGCCGCGAAGTTAGATCGCGGTGCCGAGGACAACGACATCAGCACTGGGTCAACTGCCAGTCGTAGGAGTGATGCACTGAGATGAAATGTGGTCCCATTGCATGTATGTAACGTCAAGGACAACTGCGGACACCTACACTCAGTGGTGAGTTAATACGATGCAGCAAGAGAGTTGTTATACTTAAGAATCAAAGAGGAGGTTGGAACCTACGTGCTGAGCATGTCGCTCAAAGGACCTAGGTCAAAATTGGGCAATTGTATCATGAGCTTCCTTAAGGTGGTAAAGCATAGTCTTGATTAGGTGCGTGTCCAGATATACATGAATTGAGAAAATGCGGGAAACAGCTGTAAGAACGAAAACGATACTGTAAGCCCATACCATCAGCACTCTCCCGAAATTTCCATGAAAGCCACACAAGACCACTCACACTTAATCTACAAACGAGCCAGATTGCGAACCGTCTTAAAGAAAGGTTCATGGCCTGGTCCCTCTCCCACCTCCGCCATCCCCTCTTATTAGCCCAATGCGAGCAGCCAGCTGCCGAGCTTGCATCAACTGCATCCTCCGCGAGCGCAATAAAAGTATACCCAGCGCGATCAACGCAAACGCGACATTGCAGGCTACAAATTCGTAGAAGTCAGCGCGTTCCCTGGCAGGGATACGCCCACAAGATTCCCAAGCGAGCGTTTCGCCCTTTGGATGAGGTACAGTGGGTGGGTGCTGCGGTGGCCCGTCATTCGGAGGTGGGTGTGGCGTTGACGGTGGTGGCGTAGTGGAGGTGGTGTTTAGACAATGCATGAGACGACGGTTACCGAATGGCTGGCAAAAAGGTTGGTTCATCTGTAAGTGGACAAGCATAGTATTAGCTATCGTTCGTAACAATGGAAAGTTGACATACAGCGTCCGGTGGACATGGCTCACATGCGCCAAACGGAGTACATAGGAGATGATTTCCTGTGTCGTTATGAGATGGCATTGATGGTGGTCCGCTTTCTGGCACCTGCAACGCGACAACAGGTTGAATGAGGCAAAACCAGGTAAATATCATGCTGAATGATTGATTTTAACATTAATCGGCATGCCTCGGCACCTAGAAGAGCATGGTGTAGGACTTACAGACATAATGTCGTGACTGAAGCCAGCGTTGGCGACCGCAGCAGCATCTAAGCAGCATGAACGTCGTGAATAGTGTTCAAGTTCATGTGGGCGACGGCGCAGCCAAATAGCCACCACGTGGGAATCTGGAAATCGCGACGACTGAGGGTCTTCAGGTTCAGGTTCCCGCGCTTCCTCCACCGCTCATCGACCTTACACTGCCATCGCACACACAAAATGTCCCGTAGAGCTGCTATAGTCGAGGAATTTGACGACGACACAGATCTTCCACTTCCTTCACATCCTCTACCAAACACAGGATCGCGTGGGCCCTTGCTACAAGAACTTCATATCTCAGACGACGAATTCGAGCCATCTCCGCGAGCTGGGCCTGCTTCTCCTCCGCGCCAGAATCAACTTTCAGAATCGACTTCGAGACCTACACCATCGGAGAATAACCGCAATGTCACGGATATCACACCATATAAGACGTCTGTCGCCTTTTCTTTATTTCATCTGCCCCGTCGTACGAGCAAGCCGATCTGAATATGAACCCACATTATATAGGTGGACGTGTATATATCCCATTTACCTGGATGCGAAACGGCCATATGGGACCGGTCAACGTCGGGTCGAGCGAGCCAAAAGCTTATGGTGGCCTCTTAGCAAAGACATCGCCGAAGCTGCCACCCGTCTAGGTCTGGGCACACTCCACGAGGTTAATAAGGCTCATCCCCGAGATTGGGAAAACCCGGGCCGAGTTCGAGTACAATGGAAGAAGGACGGAAGGCTTGTTAATTCCAGCATCAAAACCAGTACGCGAGCCCTTCCCCGCGTAACTGCAGTATCAAGATAGATCTGATCGAAATTGCTTTGGATAGAGAAACAGCTGCTCGAGTTAATATGCATCCAATTACATTATCTCAAACCCGAGAATGTCCCCAAAGCGCCATACAACACTACCAGCACCGGAGCCGACGCACCCTCTGCCAAACCCAGCAGTGCATCCGCACCATCAAACAAGGGCAAGCAACCCGCAGCTACGAAATCTAAATCGCCTGCGGCTCCTCAGCATCAACAGCCAGGCGGACGTCGACTCCCCATTCCCCCAGAGCCGCACCCCCCTCTCGCTAGCCGAGTGTCGCCATATTCACCTGCGATTTCGACTGGTGTTCTCATCGAAACTGTGAAGGCAGGCATGAACGCCGCCGAGAACCCGGCCGTGGGAGGAGGCCCTGGAGCACCTGGTACTCCTGCAGGAGCAGCGAAAGGAAAACGGAAGGTGGTGCGAGTAAGGGGATGAATTTCAGAATTAGTTTTCCTGGTGTAATCAACAAGTGGAAGTTAGGTAACAAGTGAAATCTGTTCTCAGTGTTGTACACTATACCCGTGACTTTGATGCAGAATGAAATAGTTTCTGCTATTCTCTAAGTCCTTCATCATATATTCCTCGAGATAAATGTCGATCTAGAAGTTGTACCTCTTGGTCGATCGGTGTTGCTAAAGAGATGTCACGAACAAAAGACGCCAGTCCAAATCTTGTGCGGCTACCGTGTACGAGGCAGTCTAAATGTTATCAATTACCTGAGAGGGCGATCAAGGTGCAACAGGCGATCAATATCAAGCTATCGTTGGTTGGAGAGTGTCGGCCACTGTCTAACAACAATCAAATCAACCTCCTTACGCAAACACATCGAGGGTTGGTTCGGGAAGCGATTCGCATTCGACTCATAAACCGGAGGCCTCAGTACAAGCACATTTACTCAATACTGCAAGGACAATGCAACCTGCTACATTTCATAGGTGCTCCTTCTTACGCGAACTTCAAAGTGCAATACGGTATGATCCATCCGCTCTGGAAGGGAAGGCGCTGCACTGTACCTAGTTTCCTAATGAATAGATGTCCGAAGCCCAGGCCCGTATCCTTCTATGGAATTTCCAGATCAAGGGGAAGAGTAAGTAGTAAGCACGAAAATGTAGAGAAATCCAACTTCATACCAGTGACAACGAATAGAGATGTGTGAGGAATAAACATCCTTGCCTTCAGATTTCGCCTTCTGTTTCACTTGAGCTTACATATCTACCCCCAGCCAGGATACCACCGTCTGCTGGAGGTAAATCCATATCTCAGCTGGGTGTCATGAAATAAGTACAATAGATCAGGTTAGTTTTCAACTTTGTATCTTATTGGTCCGTCAACTGATATGGAATCGCGCGGAATCTTATTATATAGATATAAAGGTAGTAGCAAGGTAGCAGCCTGCTCAGTTGTGCCTTGCGCCACTGCCACCTCCAATCATTAAGAATTGCGCTATCAATAGAAGTTACTAGTTCGGGCCGACTGCCGATTGGCGCGCTCGCATCACATGACCGTTATCACCGACGCTAGCCGACATGATCATCGATCATCGATAAGCTTCGATAACGACTCTCTTGATGATTGGACCCACCATCTTCATAGATTTTACGACTTAAACCTCTTACTTCATCGCCACATTGATTCCATGTCTTCATGTCTTTCCTCCATCATCTCCGTGTTCTTTCAATCATGTATATCTACAGTTCCCCGTCCGAGAGCCTTTGTCGCAGTGTATACCTGCAGAGGCACGCACGCTCGTGCTTTGCCTGTGGATGAGTATCCACTCATCCCAATACCATCGCTTGGCCTTAACTATACTCCCAGTCGAGTTCAGTGCCTCTCTCTCTCTCTCAATTCCTCCCCTTTATAACATTGACCGCTACTGTCGTACTTCGTAAATGCAACTTTGACTTGGGGCACCCAGGTGCTCTATGTCTTTCATACATTTTTTCGCTCCTGCTGTTCTCGCAAGTTGTTTGAACGGCGTTGACGACACGACGGTGAGTCCTACGGGCCTCGAGGGAACGCCAGGATAGTTAGACCTGCGCATGTATTCGGGCTGGACGCTGCTACCTTGACATTTTTTCTTCTAGTCCCTCTATTCCTGTTCATCAAGCGACCTACAAGCGACCCTTGATCAATTGGTTGAAGGCTTGATGAAGAACCGTCCCGAACTCCCTTCGACCTAGCAAAACTGGCGCTTCATTCCTATTTTGATACATGCCCCGCACTCCTGCCCATCTGCTTTGCGATGTATCTTACGATCGATGGCTCGAAACTCGGACATCTGGTATTGATCCAGAATTTCCTACTCATCCGCAAAGGTACGCTTTGTCGTTTAAAATCAACACTTCACTTAGCTGCCATTGACGGTCATTAAAAGGGTCCTGAAGTGTATATCTTTGGGTCAAGGAAGACCCTGTGCAGTTTCCAATGTGGGATTACACAGGCTATGTACAAGATACATTGTCACGTCCAGCCGCACAGCCTCGACATCGCAGGCGCTGAACATTGCTCCACTGCGATCTGCGGCATCACCGTTCCATTGTCATGGCACAATTTATTCCACTGCGATCAAGACCAAGTAAGGCTCTATAACAAATATCGAGAAGCACAAGGTCACAGCTCTCCGCCTACGGACCGTGTTATTACGTTGCAGCCCTCCCTATTGCCCGCGGCAATGCAGGATCATCTGTTGTTCAAGGGCCTCATGACCCAGAGGTAGATATTCTGACACCAATTATTCTGCGCGGAACGTCACACTGAACGTCAGACAACCGCCAGAGCATGGAGTTGAACACGAAATTGCGCCCAAACGCCGGCCTCATTAGGAAGGATTCGGACAAGAGATGGCTGTCTCGGTTGATGCCGGATCACGTGTAATCTCTAGGCGACCTTCCTATCTTGGACAAGCAGTCGAGTTTTCTAAAGGTGTCCTCCTAAAATGCAACTGAATCGATCGATCAGCAATGCGAGGTGCACCGTCCGAAGCACTGCACCTTCCTCAAATTCAACCGCCTTCATCCTCCCACCTTGCCTCTCTTTTGTCACCCAACCTCTACAAAAAGACTCGTGTGCTCCTCGTTGGTGGAATCGCCTGAGCCTCGCTACATAGTTAATCATGCCTGTAGCACTTGAGTCGCAAACAGGGCCCTTCCCCAAGCTCCACCACCTCGGTCTGGAGACGACTTTCTGCGGTATTGAACACAAAATCTCTACACCCGTCGCCCCAATACATCAGTATCTCGGAATTAAGTACGCCACAATACCTGCTCGTTTTCGCCAGTCTAGACTATGTACATCGTATCCTACGATCACCGACGCCTCTCAACATGGGTATAATAAATTCCTTATCTTTAGCACCCATTTCCCATCGTTGACGATTTTGATTCTAGACCCATATGCCCGCAGTTGAGAAATAGTAAATCTATTGAAGAGACCCTCTTTGGCATCGCCCAAGAGGACATTCCCGTCCAAAATCTTAAGCAGGACGAATTCGAGTGTCTTAACCTGAACATAACATGCCCTGCTGGATTAACACCTCGTTCCCGAATACCAGTCATGCTTTGGATACACGGGTGAGTCTTTCGTTGTCCAGCTGACTCGTCTCCTCATCTCACACACGTCTACAGTGGCGGTGACAAGGGCTCAGGTTCACAATGGTTCTACGATGGAGGCGCCATCGTTAGCAAGAGTATAGCCCTCAAAAAACCTCTTATGCTAGTCACTTGCAAGTAAGTTATAATATCATCGATGGCTAAGCTACACCGCTCATACACAGCCATCCAGCTTCCGCATAGGTCTGCTTGGGTTCGCCACAAGTCCTATCATCCGCGACGACAATAAGGCCGCTGGCGAAGAAGGCACCGGCAATTATGGTGCGTTTTCCCTGTCCATTCTTATGCACCACAGCTGATCATCATAAATGACGTAGGGCTTCGGGATCAACGAACAGCGATGGAATGGCTGCACCATCACATCAGCGACTTTGGTGGCGATCCCAATAACATCACCCTCTTCGGTGCAGGGTCCGGTGCCGCCGACATCGTCTGCCATCTGCTTTCAAAGGCAAATGAAACGAAGCCGCTCTTCCACCGCGCTATCGTCCAAAGTGCCGTATTTGAACCCACTCTTCCGGATGTCAGCAATGCAGGGTGGCATTTGTCCCGAGTAATGTCCGCGCTGCAAGTCTCGACGATTGAGAAATTCCGCAGTGTGGAAGTCGGAAAGCTTTTGGGCCTAGGCTCGACTTTGCGAGCCGTCGACGATGGTTTCTTTTTCCGCGAAGGATGGCATAGCTACATGACGCATGAAAATGCGCAAACAAAACACCCACAGAGGGAATATCACCATAGGGAAACATCTCGCCCTCTTGGTGTTGGTGGTCATTACGCCGCCTCCCTTCATCCTCCTGTCGTTTCACCGAGAGTGAAAAGCAGGAGCAGAAGCAAATCTGCAATGCGAGCTTTGAAATCTCCTCTCAAACCGGCTTTCAAATCGGATTTCATCCTCCCTCCCAACCTTCAGCCTCTCATCATTGGCGATTGCTCTGCCGATGCTCTCCTTTGGTCGGCTCCCATCTCATTATGGACACCAGCGGGTGTCGCCCGCAGGCTAAAGGCCATTTGTCAATCCTTGAGCAAAACGAACGGGATTCTGCGAACGTACGATATCTCTACAAATTCTGCTGATGAAGAGATCATGGAACGTGTACTGGAACTCGTTAACGATGCCCGTATTGCTTGGCCTACACACTGTCTAGCTGAAAATGCAAAACAAGAACGTGGCGGCAAGAACGTCTGGCGTTACGTCTTTGACCAGGAAGGACCCTCAAGGGGCCTGCCACATCACGCTGCAGATCTGATGTACCTATTCGATAACGTCCCTCTTCCAGCTTCGGCTCTCGCCGCATCAACCGATTGCGAGACCTTCTATGACGGCCCCTTCGATGTCTCTGACGACGAAGACGAAACATGTGCACCCATCCCCAGAGGCCGCACCTCATCCGACATCTCCATCCTCACCACCACCTCCTCCGAAGACGAATGGCTCACGGCCGCCGTTGATGAGTACTCCTACGCCCGTGTACGCGATGCGATGCAGGAGCGTTGGATCGCGTTCGCCCATGCGGAGGTGCCATGGCGGGATGACAAGGTGTTCGTATTCGGTCCAGAGGGCGAGACGGGGGAGCGATCGATGCAGATCTTCGAGGGTAGGCGGCGGAAGTCGATGTGGAAGGAGGCACTGGAACCTGTGGGTTCTCAGCTTGTGCAGAAATTTGGCGTGGAGCTGAGCAGGGGTCCGGCACTTGGTGCGGATCGCATACGACATTGAGCTCATTGAGAGCTGTCTCTTCTATGTTTTCTCCCTTCCTCTCTCATTTCTATGTTCTTTGTCATCATGTTCTTTGTGTTATTTTTCTACATCTTTTTTCTTGCATCCTCAGTTCAGCTATCTATTGTACGCATACATCAGGAGACCTTCTCGCACGCATTATTTTCTCCCTCTCTTGCATTTCGTAGCATATTATCTGTTTAGCTCTCTCGCTCGCATACATAAACACATGCCTACTCACATACACTCCACGCACTCGATGTACACTTGGTCACGATAATAGAATTTCATCGCAACACCCCAAATCTAATGAAAATAAAAGCCTTACTAAGTACAGAACAACATCGAGTGCGGTAGCAGATGAAGGAGCTCGTCATAAAAGGTCGTGTGTTGTAAATAGAGAAGATATAAGCAATCGATACAGTAGTGTTGACCAAAGCATTACAGAAAGCAACAGAAAAATAAGGAATAAAGCCGCAACGAGAAAATAAAGTAGGGAACGTGGAGAAGGATTGGCCAACTCAATGCAATCATCCATCTGATGATACCGATTCCTCTTTTTTGTCGCCTATTGAGAGCCTCTCCTAATTGACACAGACGTAATCCACCGACTCATTAGACGACTGTTCAGAAGAGAACGGTTTTCGAACTGACCTTCGCTAGAGTTCGAGCACTCAGTCGACTCGCCCGACTTTGTTTGATATCAGCCTCTGACACATCGCTCTTTCGATGCTTATTGGCACGAGAAGGACCAGCATCAGCCATTTCGACATCACTGTCCTCAGCTTCGGATTTGGATTCTTCGTCCGACTCATCAGCATCGTCAAGCTTTCTTCGAGGTCGTCTAGTGGACACGGTTGAGTGAGAATCCTATTCGATGTGGAGAGACATACTTTGCATGACCATTAGTCTTCGTTGAAGGCGCCTTCCGTTTCACCGGAATCTTCTTCTCCTTCTTCTCCTGTTGAAACAGTGATCAATATCTGTGGGATTGAGACTGGAGAAGGTTCGTACTTTTGAACTTCCTGTCTTGAATCGTTCAGCCAACCAGTCCTTTGCCTCCTCAGGTAGGAAGACCGTTTTCAGAATCTAGACATGTGGGCTGTCAGAAAAAGTTGCAAGGATCATGCAGACAACATCTGACCAGGTTGGTTGCTTCAACACTGGGCAAGGGCCGAAGGATATCAGCAGGCAATCGGATTTTCCCTGGATAAGTTGCTAGTGTCCAACTGTGCGCTTGTGCACGAGCTTTGATGAGTGTTTGTGCAAGCTCGCACATGATATAGAAGTTCTGACAGGGGAGTCAATCAGACGCGTTGACAGACACCCTCCACTACAATACTCACTTCGGAATGTGAATGTGACTCAGGATCGCGCACCGTCTTGCCCTTGGTCGACAGGTGATATAGCAGAGAGATATTTTCCGAGGTAGCAACGAGGTCAAGATAGAATTGAATGTATCTGATCAGTAGGTCAGGTCCCATTTTGTAATGTAAATGAAATGGAACGTACGTCGCCATATCAAGCACCTCGTCTTTATCCGTGGCGAAATCTGGATGATGAGCTAGCAGGTGAAGCAACCGAATGAATATCATTTCCAAATGTTCCACTCGAAGTGCTGGCACAGTTCGCGATCAGCAAGGGCAGCCACATAAGGGGAAGCTCGTTACCTGGTGACATCCTCGATTTCAGATTATTGATGTACGACGACGCCTAATATATATCAGGATTTCCTTCGTTAAGATTAACGACTGTCGGTCAATGACTAACCGTATTTTTGGAATCGGCCTCTGGATCGAGCACGGTCAGGAAAGGTATCACGTTGTAACGGGGTGATAATTTCCGTGGTACTAATAAAGTTATCAGTTTCGTCAAGAAGCCATGTCGAACGTTGAAGCATGAATCCTAGACTCCGGTTTGGAAAAGCGTCACAACATCATAGAGGAATATCTTCACCTGAACGACACACGCCAGCCTTACAAACTTCGGTGCGATGGCGTCTGAGTATATCTTGACTGTCGACAGATGCAACAATGAGATGGCAGCTTGAAGACGCATGCGGGATTTCACTTTCGGACTAAGGAGATGAAGGATAAGAATGCAAATGTGACACTAAACGCAACAGAGTACTCACTCCTCCTCCGCATCAACGCTCAAGGAACCTTCGTGCTCTACCAGGGTCGCGAGCAGTTTCAACACCGGAGCAGCAATCTCCAACGCTTGTTCCGACGTCGCATGTGCAAGGCACCGATTCCGACAAACCTTCAGCGAAAGTACTTTGGCTCTCAACTCATCAGAGACTTCGCCGTCCTCAACCCATTCCTCGTCGTCCTCGGCTGCTTCCTTCTCGCTTGACGGATCGTCTTCATCTTGACCCTCAGCATCGGTCGTCCGGGCTTTCTGAAAGGGTGGGAAGATGGTTGAAATCAGTGCTATTTCGGAGATTCCGAGAAACAATAGATTGACTGACAAGCTTTGGTGGCGGAATTAGACTAGGCACCATCAGAATCCGTTTGATGAGATAGGTCATGATCACGTCGCTCCTCTGTTCAAAGGCATCCGGAGCAAACCTGGCGAGCTGGACCAATGCTGCCACATGAGACACTGGCAGAGCTGCAGCCTTATCGCTCATAGCCTTGGATATAACCTGAAGAGGGATGGTGCGATGAGTACAGATGCTTATTGGGACAACGAAAAATGTTTCACTTCAATTACTTGAGAGCACAGTCCCTCTCTGTTCTTTGAGAATGCCAGATATCGAGCTGCGAATTTGGCTTGCCGCCATTCTGAATCCGTTGCATACCGTACAATTCGCTCGTTTGTTTTCCTAATATTGATTGGGCCATCAGCTTATCTGCACAGATAACGGACTGAGGCGACACTGACTTATCCACCGTAGCCAACTTCTCGTCCAATCTGGCCACATTAGCTAGTGCCTGCAACGCAACCTCCACTAGTTTCGTCTTCTTCTCGTCCGCAATAGCCTTGCACAGTTCACCGATGTGCGACTTGAACAGCCCCGGGGCATATTTTGACACAGCAGTCAGCAAGATCTGCGCCTTGGTTGCCGCAGCTTGGGCTTTACTGTTCGACGACCCATGCGCCCTTTCCACACGTTTCAGAAGGGTAGGTATACACGATTGGTTGACAATTCGATAGCATCCACGTAAGAGGAAGATGGTCATGGTTGGGACAATAGTAGCGGAGAGCTGTTCTATTCTGCGAAGAAATTCGTTCTAGCCAGGGCATAAGATGTTGACTATGAGAATAGTGAAAATGAGGCTGACCGTTGCTTTGATCAGGCTCTTGAGGTCGGTCTGTGCATCCATACAGGTTTTGAGCAACTTGTATAGCCGATTGTCGTTCAACTTGGCAAAAGCCTGTAGGTCCTCGGAGACTTTGACGGGATCAGAAAAGGTTACTGAGGTAGATAGTCAGCGTGGCTAAGCTCCTCAACGGGAAAGTTGCGAACTTGAAAGATGTTGGATAGTGCCCTTTAATCTCCTCTCGATTATCTCCTCGTCTTTGTCAATGATGCCCCCCTACGAAACGATGAGCTGCTGAATCTCGAAGGCGACAAAAGGTAGGGAGACTGACATTGTTTTGTATACAGCTCTCCAAATATCCGTCATATATGTTAGGCCGACTAGATTCACGTATGATGTATGAATATCGTCTGGACCATCACAGAACCAGGAAGAACAAAGACGCACGTCGATTTGAGATTGGTCAAAGCAATGAGAACGCCTATTGACTTTTCGTTGAGGTGTCGCATGATAAGAAGCAGGCGGTCGGTGTATGCAACTTCATCGACCTCTTTTTCCTTCGTTGCAGAAGATGTAGCGATAGAAGGTAGTGGTAGAAGATACTCGGAAACGACTTGTTCCACCAAGGTCCTGAAAGCGAATGGGGACATCAGTGAACATAAAGCCGACATCAACGGGTTCGAACCTTACCTGATTTCACCATTCACTGTCGCGAATTGCAGTATCTCGTCTGGAATCCAAGCAAAGTGATTAATGGCGAACGGATCATTATTTTCACTAAAGTTGATGGATTTCAGCCGACTTGCACGGAATAAGTATTGAAAACATACATCTCGGGATAAGCAAGGCTGTAGAGCTTAGCGATGCTATTGAGAGCTTCCGTGCGCACTATTCGCTGATGGAAGAAGAGACTATTAGCGTGCAGTAGAAACTAGTTAAACGTTACTTGCACCTTTTTGTCCAGCCCGCGAGCAACAACCACGCGAAGTTGGGCTTCAGAAACGTGATGCAAAGCCGCTTCATAATCGAGGCCTGAATACACCTTGCAGGCAGCTGCCCTAACCTTATCTTCTGGGTCTAGGATCTTGAGCCTCAACAACTCTGCGTAGTCCAAAGTTAGAAAGAATATGACAGAATCACAATCATCCCACCTTCAAGAGCTTCTCGAGCCTCAGGAAGATTACTGAGAAGGGCCGGAGTAGACTCGACGCACTTGAGACGAACGGCAACAGCCTTATCTGCTTTCCGGTTGATCCATGCCTGCCAAGTACTTGGATACTTCCTCACGAGATCAGGCCCTCCTTTATCAGCATACATCTCCCCTAATGTCTGTGTAGCGACGAGACGGGGATTGAGCGCGTCTGCTCGAAGTTCAGTTTCCAATATCGGTATCACACTATGTAAAATAGTGGGGCAGGAATGATGGAGGCGCTTGACAAGTTCGTGGCTGGTACGAATGGTTTCGAGGTCCTCGTCTCCGTCTTCTGTGGAGGTTAAAAGGTCGCCGAAATATTGACATACATGGCGCTGTAGCTTGTCAGCGGAAGCGTTGCAAAGTTGGACTGCGAGGCGATAACCAGGTTGTTCGATGCGCTATGGAGATTCAAGAGCATGAATGTCTCATCGAGGGCGCAGGAATGGTGGGAATCTCGGATTGAGGAGAAATACACACCGCGTTCTTCTCCATAAACTGAGCCATAATGACCTCCAATACATCGTTTGGAAGCGACGTACACTCGTCAATCAACGCCGCCAATATGTCCGCCATAAACATCTCCACCTTCTTGGTAAAGTCGCGTTTGACGATGATGAATAGGTCTCTGAATATTTCGTGTAATAATTCGTCGGACGAAGGAAGGTCACAAACAAGGACTACGCTCTTGACTGTTGATAGTGACTCCAGGAGATGAAAGTATTCATTGTAGTATGGTTCCTCGGTTCCTTTGAAGCCGGCTGATAGTTGTCGAAAGAAAAACTGGAAGATGTCGCGAAGCTCATGTTGAGTGTATGGTGCCTCCGGTGCGTAAAGACGTAATATGTCGGCGAGACAGCATGCGGTGTATGCCTTGACGCCTCTATCTTTATGAAGAAGAAGAGAGACGTGTATGAGCTCCGTACGCGCTGTGTTGAGAGAGTTCACGTCGACTGTTTCTTGATCGAGCATGGCGAGTTGGGTGTGCAGGGCATTAAGTTTCTTGAGGAGGGCATCGGTGGTTACGCCCTTCCCAGCGAGCTGACCATGGAAAGTGAGTCTTTTCTTTGGACTCTGTCCGCCCTTGCGAGTCTGAGCAACCATTGGCGGTTGGTGGTTGTGGTGAAACGATCTGTGTAGTAGTGTGTCGGTCCAGTTTGGCGGCACGCGTTGTTTGCCTTTGTCCTAATCTCCGCCACACATTTTCGTCCAAGCCCGCTTCAGTTCCCCATCCAAATGTCAAAAGCCGCGAGCGCTCTTGCTAAAAAGACTCCTTTGCCATCCAAGGAGGCGACATTGTTCAAAGAGCTTCTTACTCTCTACGAAACACGGCAGCTCAAGAAAGGCCTCAAAACTGCCGATCTCATCCTCAAGAAATTTCCTGAGCATGGAGGTATGTCATCATTCGCCATATCTTTTCCGTTACACAATTGATTACCTGCCCCAGAAACACTATGTATGAAAGGTCTGGTTATGACCCACATGGGCAGAAAAGATGAGGGCATCGATTTGGTGAAAAAGGGCGTGCGGCTTGACCTCATGTCCCATATCTGCTGGCATGTCTTCGGTCTTATTCAAAAGGCCGACAAGCACTATGAGGAAGCCCTAAAATCGTATACGCAGGCCTTGAGATTCGATAAGGTGCGTTGCATTTCCTCCGACCTCGAATAGTTGCTGACCTCGTCTCCGATGGTAGGATAACATGAATCTGTTACGAGATTCCGCTCAACTCCAAACTCAACTACGCTTGTTCGACAACTTGGTAGATACACGGCATACCATTCTCAAACTACGACCAAACCAACGGCAGAATTGGGTAGCTTTGGCTCTTGCTCATCATCTGAACGGCAATCTATTGGAAGCTAAAATGATTATGGATCATTATCTGCGATCTTTGAAGGTTTGCACACCATATGTCTGTATTCACTGTATTCACTTACTGATTATGAGACCAGAACATACCAGATTACGACACGGAACACTCGGAAACCCTCATCTACTATATCCGCCTTCTGGAGGAGATAGGAGAACTGTCAGAGGCTCTCTCCATTCTCGATGTCAGCTCGAAGTCAAGAGCCATCGTCGACCGTACTTCAATTCTTGAAATTCGAGGTGTGTGTCCTTGCCTGTGACCTCGTGGAACAGTTCCTGATCTTAAACTTCCCAGCGCGTATACTCTCCAAGCAAAAGTCCACCGAAGCAGAAGAAGCGTGGCGTGCCCTGATAGAACACAACTCAGACAATTACGACTATTACAGGGGCTACCTGAAAAATCTGGGCATAACTGAAGGTAATCCTTCACACATGACTCTGCATCCGTGGCTCGTGTGTACTGACTGGGATGTCAGAGAATGGCAGTTCGGAAGCTTTGACGAAACTGCAAGAACTTGTCGACCAATTGCCCCGAGCGGCCGCTCCTCGTCGATTGCAACTTACCATCGCCTCCGGAGATGAATTCAGAAACCTCATCAAACCGTATATCACGAAAGGATTGACAAGAGGCATCCCATCTCTCTTCGCCGACCTCAAAGCACTATACGCAGACCAAGAAAAGCAACGTATCATCGAGGATGTCGTTGAAGCTTGTCGAGAAGAATACGCACATCTTTCCTCCGTCGAACCCACAACTTTGCTCTGGACGCTCTATTTCCTGGCACAGCACTACTCCTACCTCTCACAGTTTGCGAAAGCGTTGTCAGCGCTTGAACAAGCACTGACACATACCCCAACACTGCCAGAACTGCATATGTGCAAAGCACGCTTGTTGAAGCGATCAGGAGACTACTTCGGCGCAGCTCGTTGTCTCAATGATGCTCGGTTGCTCGACGGCCAAGACCGATTCCTCAACACAAAATGCGGCAAATACCTGTTGAGATGTGGAATGATAGAGGAGGCGAGCTCGATTTTTGGGTTGTTTACCAAGGTACGCGAGAAACCTATCTATTCTTTTACCTACCACTAATACCATTCTTGACTCCCCCTTTTTACATGATCCCACAGAAGGACGCTATAAGTCCTGCTGCAGATCTAGAAGACATGCAGTCCCTTCTGTTCTTGCTAGAAGAGGCAGACGCCTATCGACGAAACGGCAAACCGAATCTGGCGTTGAAGAAGTACATGGCAGTCAAAAAGATCTACGACGAGATCGAAGACGACCAGTTCGACTTTCACGGCTACAATTTGCGCAAGTTTACGTTAAATATCTACCTCAAGTAAGTCCTTGACTCAGTCTTACCTTGAATCTTGGCTTCATTGGCCTTCACGTCATAGGCTGCTGGCTTGGGAGAACGAGCTCCGTTCGCACCCTGGCTATGTCAAAGCCGCCATACAAGCCTCTAAAGTGTGTTATCTTCGAGATGTACAGCTTAGGACCTGACTGAATTAGTTTTGGCTAGATCTTCGTTTCAGTCTACGATGACCCATCAATAGTCACAGCATTGTCATCGTCAAGTAAGATGATCTATTCGATCGCAAGCCATAACCTACAGCTTAACGCATTTTGTATCAAGGTCACATGACGGACGCAGAGAAGAAGGCAAAGAAAAAGGCAAAGAAAGCCGCGCAAAAGGTTCAGGATGATAAAAAAGGTAAGAGAGGTCTAGTCTTGTCTTGCTGAACTTCAATTCATTGCATCACTGGACAGTCACGCCCGCAACGTCCACAGACAAAGACCTTGAGGATGTGAAACCGAAAGACGACGATCCTGACGGCTTAAAGCAGCTCGGAGCATCCGATCCGCTCGAGCAAGCATCGAAGCTTCTGCATCCATTAACTACCCTTGTTCCGAACAACGTCGATGTATGGATAGCAATCTACGACGTGGCTATCAGGCGAAGTGAGCTTTGGTTTGAAGTTCCCCTGTTCATTAAATTGATCTCTATATGCACCTTTCAGAAAAGCTTCTTCAAGCAGTGGGAGCACTGAACCATGCCGTCGCCCTGGATCCTAGCCATCCAGAATTGCATATCCGTTTGGTCGATCTGAGAATAGCAGGTATGCATCACGTTCCTTTCTTGTTTCTCCGATAACTCAAGGCCACACAAATCAATCATCCCAATCTTACAGCATCCTCGCTACCGCAGCAACCACCGGCACCCATCGGCCCAGTCTTTGCTGATGCCCTTGCTAAGATCATCCCAGGCGAACTCTCAAACGAAACATTTAATTCACAATACCTTCAACGACACTCATCGAATCCTCAAGCTACCCTCGCTGCTGCGAAAGTATCGCACAAGCTCAAAGCTCCCCGTGACGAGGTCGAAGCTGGGGTGTTCGCTCTCGTAGGGCCTGAAGTCAAGCTAGAT
Source organism: Crassisporium funariophilum (assembly GCA_014925845.1). NCBI lineage: Eukaryota > Fungi > Basidiomycota > Agaricomycetes > Agaricales > Crassisporiaceae > Crassisporium > Crassisporium funariophilum. The sequence goes on from JACGCL010000007.1 coordinate 1,359,364, forward strand.
ATTGCGGTACGTCTCGTTGCTGTCGTCTTCCTTACTTTCGCTGATGAGTATTGTTTTGCATTGCAGACTGCCTTGTCAGCGACTGAGTTTTTGGCAGTGCTGCAATCTTCACGCGTGGATGAGTTCCGAGCGGCTTGCCAGGCCAGGTTTGAGCTCTCCACTGTGTTCAAGGGTCCTCCGGAACTTGTCCTACTGCGGCAGCAGGTTTTGTCAGGTACCTCGGCAGGGGTAGAAGACGAGACTGTCGCGTAGGGGGGTGGGGAGTTGGGCGGTTTGGGCGGTTTGGGGGACGGGCGTGCTTAGAATGTTGTCGAAGTCTTATCGCTGAATAGATATCTATTTGTCATTTGCTCGCTGTCATAATCAGATATCAGATTTCCTGAAGCTTAAGTTGGAATGTCATCCTTAGAATTCAAGGCTAGAACAAGTTGGCTCTCCAACTTGCAAAATGTAATCAGACTTGATTGATGGTCATTGTTACTCATGCACTATGGCTGAACAGTGCTGATTATCACCGAGGAACATTTTTTGAATGGGCTGTCTTAGAATATGCACTCATTTTCTTATACCTCCCATACAGTCATTACCTGGTCAATGACACAACCAAATTTAAAACAGTTGTAGATTTTTTAGAATTTCGATAACGAAAAAACCAAGGACATGGAAATATATATCTATATGTACAGAACTAAGATATGAACTCAAATGAACAGAGATTTGGTGTCCGATGCTCTCGATCCGAAATCAGTTAGAAATGGGCTTATCATGTCAAACCTGGTCAATGACCCAAGTCACATCAGCGTGATATTCTGCACTCGGATTGCTTAGTCATTATCTGAGCCACCACCTAAATCCGATCTCTCGCCGTCTTCCTCATCCTCGTCTTCGTCTTCTTCCCCATTCCCCTCTACAAAGTCGGCAACCTTTGGCTTGATCATCGCCTTTTCCATAGGTGGCATCTTGGGCTTCTGCCACCTTGGTTTTCTCTTCTCATACTTCGCGCTATCTCTTTCAACTTCCCACTTTTTGATGTCCTTTATCCATCCCTCCTTGCATAGTGCGTTCCTCACCTTTCTATCCATGTCTCTTACCTTCCATATTCCAACCGCATCTGTATATCTCTCTTTAGCATCTTTCCTCTTCGATGCAGCTTCCTTAGCAGCATCCCGGGCAACTTGGCCTTCTACTACTGCATTGAAGATGCTGTCTTGTGTCAGAATCTTTGACTTCCCATCCGTGTTTACTCGTATTCTCCCCTTCTTTTTTCCTTGTTTCTTTCTCTCCTCTTGACTCTGTAGTTGGCCACGTACATCTTCAACATATGCAGCCTGAAGAAGGCCTTGTGCCTGCATTCCTGTCATTGCATCTTTTTGATGTGCATTCCTCTGGTAAGAGACCTCTAATGCTGTGATAAGCACCTTTTCACGCTCTGTCGGTGGCTCCTTAGAAAAATCGATTGCGCTGCTATGATGGGTAACATGTGGGGATATTTCGAAGGTTCGCAAAGCAGGAAGCCGGGACGTTGAGGCAATAGGCGAGTCTGATACCAAAAATGAAGCGGATGTTGAAGCTAACGCGTTTATGCCTCGACGAACAGGTGTATATGTCGGACTCTCTATATGAATGTCTGCCGAGGAGGCTGGGGTGTGTGACAGAGTGCGTGAAGGAGTGCGCAAAGGAGTGCGATCTTGAGCTTTGTGAGCATCATCTTCACGCTTGCGTTTTCGCGCTTGATGATGAGAAATTAAGTCAACCATCTCTTGAACAGGACTGGCAAATCCTAGCGGCAAGATGCTTGACGTCGAAGTCTCCATGCTGGGCGCCATCATAGCTTCGGTCACCACACTAGGGTTGAAAGGAACTACCCCAGTCTTTTTGAAAGCGGCAAGGATATTCTCTTTGGTAAAAGCCCGGATGTGTGCTCGTGCATAAACAGACATAAAATTGAGTTTTGATACCACAGATCCAGCCTTCTCAAACTTGTCGCGTTCGTCGCTCCAAGTTCGCTTCAATACGCTGAAGACAACAACATCGAGGCCTTGATAAACGTGAGTTGAATGTGATGGATAGCACAGCACAACAATCATGTTGTTCCGAGCATAATCAAGGAACTCCATGGTGAAGTGGGAACTGTGCCCGTCCACAATAAGGAGGCGGTATCGACCATCTGCTTTCTGCTTTGTAAGTTTGTCCCAGTCTTCCAGCCATTCTGCACCAATCTCGCCAGAGGTATACCCCTTTTTTTGATAGCCCATCCTAGTGGAATTATTCATATGTACGGAATGATTTATAGGAACATATCTGAGACGAACCTAGCATCCAGCGGGTTTTCTTGCAACCATTTCGCTTGAAAGGCATCCCCCTTATAGATTACAGTTGGTGGGGTAGATGTTCCGTCTGCACAGATAGTTGGTAAGACAGTGATATTCTCCCTATTTCCGCTTCGTTGCTGATGTTGAATTTTAGCCCCTGCTGGTCCAATAACACGTTCTGTAACACCTATTCCGCTTTGTATGCCAGTCTCATCTGCCCCATATACTAGCACATCGGGTATGTTGAAATCCTCCCGTGCTTTCTTGAGCATTGCGAAGTATTCCTCCTTGGTATGAGGGTTCACGGCGCGTGCTCGAGAGGAGTCCAAAGAGGATGACCAGTACATCCCTAGCCTATTGTGATGTTTCGTTATGAACCTTGTGGCCCAGTTCTTGGGCAACCCGTTTTCAGGAAATTTCTCTCCTAAACGTGCTCTCAGAATCATTCCGGCATGTTCTCGAAGGCGCCTTGGACTGAGAGGGAATCCACGACGTGCCATATCAATGACGAAATTGACAATGATGTCTTGCTCAGGGGCTGTCAACCAACTCTTCTTCCCATTGGACTCCGTAAGAGTAACTCCTCCTTTACTGAGTCGTGATAGTGTCTTGTGGTCCAGAGGGATGCGCAGTTTTGTTCTTGCAAAGTAGTCATTAGAAACTTTTTCGCAGACTGCTCGTAATGACAGTGGTTTTCCTCCCAAATTTTGAGGGCTTTGGGAATTGTAAAGCTCAACAGCCTGAGCCATTAAGTTGTCCTTCCGTTTTCTGCTAATTGTAGCCTTGAGCTCCATGGATTTCGCCTTATTCACCATCTTGTTTCTTAATGAGGCTCGACGCGTCTGCCAAAAATACACCAGCCCCTGAAAGAAAATGGATTCTTTCCCAAAATGGTATGCGTGCTGTGACTTGCCCTCATTATCCGTTTTCGGCACAAATTCAGCAGTTTCGCTATTTTCTGGGCTCTCTGATATTTTAAATGAAATCTGAACTTCATAAAAGACAAACAGAACTGATTAAATAATGACAGGCCAAAAAACAGAGATATTTCGAAGGAGTGACACTGCAAATCCTGTACACAATATTCATATATTCCTCAAAATCTGATCTATCCATAAATATCAGAAGATTCGAGAACCGTGGGCTTTAGATATTCTGGATCATAATAGATATGAGTTTAACAAAGATATTGAAAAAGAAATTCAAGAAATCGATGCAGATTTGAGTTCGGAATATGAGTTTGTGTCATTGACCCGTGTGTGTCATTGACCAGGTAATGACTGTACGGATTTCAAGAATCAAAGAGTTCCCTTCCAGTAACAAGACATCAAAACTGTTGGAGTTACTACAATGGCTCTGCCCATCATATATGTTGTAAAGAACCCACACCTTCTGACTACGTAGCTCAAGCAAAATTTCGATACGTATTTGTATCGCTGCTGTGGTACTTTCCAAATATCTCGGAGCAAAAACGCGAAGGAATGGGAAATAAAATTGGGTAAACGGATAAGAAAGAGATCGAAAAATGTTCATCGGAATGATTGAGTGTTTGCCGCCTTTCTACCCCTGCCCACTTGTCTGCTGCTGGTCGCATTCTAAGCGACTACTCACACAGTTGAAAGAACACCAGATGAGTTCAGTCAACGGCCAACCGCAGGAGGTTCAGGTTGAGTAAGAGGTGCAAGAAAATCGATGATCTGGATAGTTTTATTCTCGTAAGATGTGTAGCAGAGCCTCCCTGTAAATGGGCAAAAACCGGCTTGCCGTCGCCCGACGTCCGTAGCGCTGCAGAGAGCCATTGTATAATTGCTCTGATTAGCACTCCGAATATTACTTGGACCAAGATTGCATTCTATGGTTGTCCGCGTCAACCACCACATGCAAGTATTTTCTCCACATACACGGTATGGCAAATGACGAGTTGCGCCTTGATCATGAAGGGTAAATTCCAGAGCTTTCACGAGGCGGTATGGGTTAGATTCTTCATGCGTGAGCTGAATTTGGTATCTCTTGATAAACAGAAGTGTTGAATCCTGGACCTTGATTACCATGTCGAACCACAACCGGTCCATGTATCCCGTATACCAGGTGGATATACTTCTGCATTCGAAATCAACGGCGCCATCTTCTCCCTGGGGTGTTGGTTCTGGGTAGGGAAGGAAGTGTTGAGGCATGATAGGTGTAGAAGAAACCGGATGCATGACACCAGGTTGCAGGCTTGGAAGCAGTGGTGGAATATCCCATATTAATATTCCCGATTGTTGCAGAACCATCACGGTATTCTTATGTACAATACTCTACAGTATATCATTTGTTTAGATGGCTTGTTGGCTGAGAGCAAAGAAACGTACAAGAAGAGGTTTCTCAGATGAATTCGTAGTCCAGTGTACACATTCGTCCGAAATAAAGTTCCACACTCCAATGTATGAAACACCAATTGCGATCAATCGATCGTCGCAGATAAAGGTTGTGTATTTCTGAAGTGGCAATATCAGGCTTCCTGCTAGTTTCCCAACTTTGATGATGTCGTCCAAGAAACCGATTTCGTGGACCTCATATTGAATTTCGTGGAGTTCATGTCTTTTATATTGCCCTTTTCAGTGCCATGATAGACAGCGAAGCTTAACTATGGAGTGCTCACGGAATTGGAGGCTGATAATTTCTGACGCATATCCTGACGCGTTGTCCATTACTGGTGGGATGGACTGTGAAAGATCTGGCTTGGGGAACAATTCGCGGGAAAGAGACGTGGGGGCGCAGGAGATCTCGAATTTCTAAACTACCATGGAAGAATAAGGTAATCAAGTATCGGCCCCCTGGTATGAGATAGATTTGGTAGTGAAAAGTTCCAATAAAGTCAGGGGGACGTAAAGCAGGAGGACGTAGAGCATGGCGAGCAAGTGGAGAAAGAGATGTCCGTTTTTCCTCGTGTGCCTTCTTGAGCGCAGTCAAGCATCTTGTTGGTCCCATAGATGCAGCTTCAAGCTCCAAGAGAGACATTTTTCTGTACGAGGAAAGGAAGCCTGAAGGACTGAGTTTTGGTAGCACACCCTTTCCAGTACATCTATCCACACGTTCCGGAGTGAAGTAACTTGCATCATAGTTCTGCAAATCTGGAGCAGACCTGTAAGTTCAAACGCCTTTTTTAAAGGAGGTCACTGCACTGGCCTTGCGGAGAGCGAGTATATCAGATGGAGCCGTGAATGCTAGCACGGCTAGGAGCATGTCAAATGGAAGGTTCAAGAAATCCATGACAATCTTCTCATCCATGTCAGCCAATTCTGCTGGAACACGTTATCCTAAAAGAAGCAGAGTTTTGGGTATTCTTGCCAGAGATAAAGACTGAAAGCTAGGAGGCTGTGGGAGATCTCACGCAAGCATGACTGCGTGACTCACAGTCAATGGACAGTTCTATGTCCACTCCGCCCTGCTCACTGCTCATCCGCCAAATTCGTACTATATGAGAGACATGCACTTCAGAACGCGAATGAAATAGACTCACAATCTTTATAAGCCGCCAACTCTCGGTCAGTCCCTTTGTAGCGCTTCCGTAGACCTCCAGCGACACGCGGCGCATATTCAACAACGTCCTTTTGTAGATATGTTGACTCACTCGAATAGTAATTAAGAATGAATCCTATATTGTCCATTTTATCTAACTGATTTGTCCTTTCCCCAAGTTTTTTTCCTGACTGTGACAAACGAATTCCACCAGAATGGCAAGGGCTTCACCATCTAACCCTGCTTGCTTTACTTGACGTTCGACAGACTCGAGGTAAGCTTCACGCGGTATGAATCCAGGTGCATACGATGGAATATTTCCTTCCGGACCCTCCGTCCTGAGATGTGAGGTGTATTCAACCGCATATTCCATGGCGGTTTTGTTGTCCATCAGCTTCAAAGTGGCGTCCTGGACTTGCTCTTGGCGGTTATTCAGAAGGGCCATAGCTTTATCGTACCGATCTTCTGTGACGACGGACGGCCCTATGGCCTGCTTCCAGATGAATGGTAGGGGTTCCAAGGCGGGCCCTGGTTGTAAACCTGCTTCAATGGCGAGCCGTTCGTGCGCGAGATAAATCAAGCTTCGGAATCGCGCGCGATCGGCAATGTCTTCATCCTTACGTAGGGTACCCACATCAATAGACGTTTATTTGAATACGAAGTAAACGCACCTTCTGGAGAAGGTAACCCACTGTATCCTCAACCATCTCATTGACTTCGTTGTCAGACATCCGCAACCCGTTGATCTGTCGTTCCCTCTCCAGTTCCTCGTGCACTTTTTTCATCAGCCTGGCCTCAAGTTCTTGCTCTCTTCGCGCCGCCTTCCTCCTCTCCTCTCCGATCTCCGATTGCAGCTTGCGTCTCAACGTTTCAAGGGCGCCCTCCCATTGTGGCGCAGTGTTTACCTCCGCCCATCGCGCCTTTTCCAGATCAAACTCGCGTGCTCTTCTGTCGAAGTCACGTTCCCTCCGATCGAGCTCTCTTCCTCTCCGGTCGATTTCCCGTTCCTGCCTCTCCATCGCCCGTTCCCTATGATCAAAGGTTCGTTCTAACAGGGCTATCTCTCTGAGTTTATCGGCTGCTGGCTTCTCTGTATTCTCAGGCTCTGCGTTTGTCTTGCCTGAAGCTGGAAGACCCAGATTTGAAGATTCCGCCCGTTGGCTTGCAACGGCGTTTGGTTCCCGCCACTTAGCACCTTGTTTTGCCCGACTGGGTCCATCGACTGGTGACATTGGTTCTTGCCGGCTTCGTATTTCTACCAGCGCGTCGTTCATTCTTATGTACGGGGTTCCGAAGTAATCGACACTTCCCGGGCTGCCACCCATCGCTTGATTTGGTACTTGTATCTCGCTTTGTTTATTCTCCTCGATGTGCAACATACCAGCTGTAGTTCCACTTTCTGAGATCTCCTTAATTTCTTGTTTCAGTTTTGCAAAATCCTGGAGTGATGCACTAAAGGTAGTGAGATAAATCAATTGCATTTGTGTTTCATACCTGTTGGACCATAAGCGCAGAGTGTCTTCATAGGTTATGTCTGCCTCTTGATGTTCTCCCATTTCTGCATCGTTTGTCTTTGTCGCCCGGTCCTCGGTACCTTCGATACTACTCCACCCTGGACGTGCTACTTCTTCATCATGCTCCTTTTTCTTCTCAGGTTGGGCTGGGACATCTGTCATGCCGCCTTTTGGCGTCTCCGATGATGCTGACATGTTCAGTCCACGCCTTGCACGTAGTGCTGTCGAGCTTTATAAGGCTTGCATTGCAAGGAACAATTGAGATGTCGGATTAAAGGACAGAACATCGTCGCCCATACCTTGACTTGGCCGCAACGAGGCGCAGGAACCGATTTGACTTAGTCGACAAGCTTTCGAGACGTGACGGTAAGCGAGAGCCGGCTGTGAAATTCTGGTATGATCCTCGACAGTAGATCGAATAAAGATTCTGTCTAGTGAAAGCAGCTGAAGCGGATAGCTGACGTGGTCAGTTTGTGAGGAACCCAGGCGCAAGACAGAGTCAGGATACCTGGCGACAAGAAAGTATGGCTCAGTAATGAGTTCATGACACGAGGCGCCTGAGTATATCGATTGCCAATCAGCCTCGTGGAAGACGTGTGCCACTGGATAGCCTAATCCATCCTAAAACATGACCCAGAACGTCAATCCTTGCCGTCTGTTATGAAAGTGTGGATGATTTGTTCGACTATGCACTGCATACTCCAATCAAAGTGGGCCTTTGCACTGTATCTACAAGAAGACAATGGTCTTTCTCATCGGATGATAACTAGAGTCTGGTTCTCGAGATTACATTTATCTCCTCGCTGGCGCGAGATTGTGGGGATGGCCAAATCACATAGCTACTGTCATTGAGATACACAATAATTAGAATTTGCAAGCGACGCGACTATTTCAATCTGACTGCGGGGTACAGCTTGTACCGCCTCAAAATCCGGTCGAGAGGTGTCAGTGTCACGTTTACTCTGAGAGAAGGTCATGGATGTGATGCTTATCATCAAGGCTTTGAGTAGCCCCGGATTCGTGAACTTGGGCAACCACCTCCCCCGTCATGATACTTCTTCCTTCAGATAACAAGAATGCGGTTGATCATATGGGTGCAAGCGATGACTCGCCTTTTGCTCGAGAAGGCCCTATCTTTGCCAACCAACAACCTCCATCATATACAAACGAAGAGAACGTCGAGCATCACACATCGGCCAAGGTATCAGAAGGAACGCGTGTGGTCCAAGAAGGTCCTAGCTCACCAGCGCACTCTTACTACGCAGCCGTGCCTACGACCTCCATGCCCGGCCCTAGAGACCCGGGAATGCCTCCGCCAGCCTTCTCTCGAGCGCCACTGGCTGAGCTACCATATGCCCCCTTCCAACCAATCTTCCTTGTCGCTCGCGCGAACCTCGACAAGGGATTCCCTCTCTTAGCACCACCGTCACAAGCGCAGCCGCACCCGTTCGTTTTGCATGATGTTAGCGAAGGAGACTGGCTCAGGTGAGCTCAGTCACTGTGTTGGCATGGTTGCATTACTTGCTTGAAGCTCATGATACATAGCTTCTTGGAGGATACACGGGCAGCCGCGAATCTCACAGAAAAGGATCTTGCAAGGTCGAACCTGCCCATCGTCTCAATTCTTCCTGTAGTAAGTGAGTGACTTACAACTTTATTCCTGCTACATAAACTATTTACCGACTTTCGGTTGTGCAGATCTCATCGTATCATATGGAGTTCAAAAGCTCATGAAAAGCCGGAAACGCAGCAAGGTTACTGCAACGGTGGACGACTGGAATCACGTCCGTTCAATCATTACTGATGAACATCTGGTGAAGCTAATGGAATCTTCATTGTTTAGCATTTCTTCGAACCCAGGAAGATGCAAGTCGTCTTGATGAAAGGACAAATCAAACTCAGCGGTTTGAACGAGCATCCGATGGGCAATCTGCACACGCCTTTAACCGCCAATATGCCGTTGAATCCTAGAAGCGGTGATGGTGCATCGGAAACGGTTGACACGAACTCGAGTTCTTCGCCAGGTTCCTCACAGAGTAATTCGCCTCCATCATTGGGCAAGAGTGATGATATTTATAGACTGTTTGTTGTTTCCATCTCATGACACCACCCACGCACTGGGATTGGGATTACTTTAACTTCGGATTTTAATTGACGGGACATTGAATTCGTGCACATACTCTCACCGCCGACGAAGTGCGTATTTTATATATCCTTTAGCTCACAACATATCGCATAGGCCACCATTTCATCCATTTGCCATTGCGTACACTTTCCGACATCACTCTCCAACGTTTGACATCAAGCAAACTTGTAACATCCAACACTATCAATTCCACTTAAGTATTCCGACGATCTCACTTCGTTTCGACGGCATTCATTTGTGGATTGCAAAAGCTGGGCAAGTAGAACATATAAGAGTGCTGCTCCGATCAATCAGATGCACTTTATGTTTGCCATATGCTTTCATTACCGGCGTCATTGGTAGCGATGATCGATCTACGTGAGTCCTGTCTCCCATAAGTAAAACTTTGCGCCTTTCACTCTGTCATATCACTTTGCTATCTTCATGCGAATGAACGTAACTCCTATCGCTCTTCGCATTTCCTCCTCGGGGTGTCTGAGGCCCCCACCCACTGACCCAAAATAGGGCTCTTATCACACTATCAGAGGGTACATAAGTTATTGCCTCGCGGAGGACGTTCCCAGTGCTACCTACGTGATTCCCCCCGCCCCTGCACTAGCGCCTCAGAACTTGGAACCTTCTGATTTTGCACTCCAGCATGGCCTTGAGGCAGGTAGGATATCAGTGTGTTTGCCGCCTTATGGGGGTTTGCCGTGCCACCATCACGAGAGAGCCCAGGGTTGCGCGGCCTCGTGTTGGGGACGGTGCGTTGTAGGCGTGCTTGTGGATATCATGTGGGTTTGTGCGTGATTGGGCTAGTGTGCGCCGTTAAAGCATTTGGGAATTCGGGTTGGGAGAAGTGGTACAGTGTTATGGCAGTAAGTAATGGCACGTAAAAGAAGAGCCTGAGGGTGGAAGAGGGTATTGCCGCGACGGAGGTTTGAGTGTTGACCGAAAACATAGGGAAAGAAATGCTCGAATTGGAATAGAGGTACGATATGCAATTAGGATCGTACAGAATCTCTGTGTCGTATGTTGGCATACGTAAATGTCGATCTCTTTATGTTTTTGGAAACTAACATTGCGTCGAAGTCAATCTATGACCACGACATCGAGTCAACAAACGTTGAAGCAAAAACGGACGCCTCCACTGCCCTGTAACACCAACTTGACATTCCTTGATTTGGCTCTCATTCTATGTATGGTGAAGATAAGGCATGCCAATGGCATGCAACCTCTGACATAATTGACCTGGGACAATAGGACCGGTGGCATTAGCCATGTTAGATCGTACAGCCAACTTCTTTACCTTGGGCCTCCAAGGCATTCAATGCGAAGATGGAAGTCAACTTCCTCAGATACGACGTTAGGTCAATCAAGGACCATTTGGTATCCCAGTCACCCCTACTAGCTTTTGGGTTGCAACATTCATTCTTTGCTTCGAGGCCAAAGCGCCACGTCCCGGGAGCTTTACCTTCGAGCGTTAAAACAAACCTCAACGTCACCACCACCCTCTTCTCTAACAGGTGCCCGTTGCCTCTCCTTCCACGCAGGAACTCTATCTCCCATAAAAAGGACTACCCCACCAATCGACCTTGGGCCGCAAGCCGCAAAGATGCCGTTACGCCCACTGTGTCCCATGTTCCATTACACTTTAGCCAGGTGTACCCCTCGTCAAGTGTCCACTACCTACCACGGGACAAGCCCGAGGTTGTTACTAACACTGTCCAGAGTAAACTGAATTTCTTGAAGATTTGGGCTGGGAGAACTTGGGGTCTTGATGAAGTTATGTTTAGCAGAGTCGATGGGGAAGGCCGGCGGGATATTCGACACTAGGGATTGTGTGGCGCATTTGCGGCTCCGCTTGGAACGGACGTGTCGATTTGATCAAGTCGCCGTACCGGTTTTGCTTGAACGATGAAGTGGGTCGCTTTAGGCTATGTCAATCTAATCAGGAGAGGGCCTGACTTGATACGAGTATTCCCCGCCATGCCTGACGGAAACACATAACGCCTTGCACGGACGGCCACTTCCGTCATGTCCGGTTCCTTTCATGTTCCTCATTCCCTCAAATCAAGTCAGGCCCATTCGAGGTGAGGTGATCACGTATGGATGTTCTCCGTGAAGATCGAATTGCCCAACACGGGATGGTGAGTGACTTTAGCGAATTATTTCTATCTTGTGTCTTATCCGTCCCTGTTATGTACTCGAGAATACTGGAGAGCTCGTGTGTTATGGAGGCTGCGCCGCTATTAGTCGTCGATAATGTCAGAATTATACGGTAGTGCCATCAATAGTTGGTGCGCCAGGGGGGTCGGGGGCCCGGCAGCAGAAGGGTGCGGTCATGATGGCCAGTTGGATATAAATATTTAATGGAAATAAGTAACAAGTCAGTGCTTACCGGTAAGTATTCAAGACCTTTTCGAGACCACAGGGTACTCTTTGCCCCTGGCCAATGAGCGTACGTGATCATGATAATGGCGCCCACATAGACTAAGATAACGACACGTGTGCACGTCGCGTATGGTCAGTTTGGGTTCAGTCATTGGGTCATTGTCAATGACATGGTCGACGACTTGAATGCTTGCTGTCAGTGCCATTCAGGTTTGTCAAGCGCTGTCTTGGGGTCGTCCTCGTCTTTACAGATAGCCAAGTCAGGCTAGTGCGTGAGAGTGCGTGAGCAGTCTTGACTTGGTCTTGACGCTGGATGGCGCTGGATATACTGAATACGCAGACGCTAGCGCAGAATGGGGAAATCATATCACTTAGCTCGGTTCATGATAAATCGCACCATCGTACAAATGATTTTACGCGTCGGCAATGCGAATTATGTAGGATGAGTCCTGAGTGATGACAAGTGGACACTGAGAGAAAGAGAGAGCCGAGTGGCCGCCGAAATGAAATGGTGGGTGTACATTCCTTTCTGGATGCCGACTATGAACGGAATGTGCATTGTGCATTGTACGTTCTTCTCTGTGGGTCATAGCGGCGGATGCAATCAATTAGATATACACAGGCTACTCGACTATGCCGGTCATAGCCACACTTGCCGCTTCAAGGTAGCATAGCGCTGCAGACACCACGGCGCTACAATGAATTATATCAAGACAAGACGAGTGAACTTGTTCCGGCTGATAATCATCCAGCCTGGGTTGGACAATGACCATCAACCAGATCAGTAGCAATGCAATGCTGGTCATGTCCGTCTTGAGCAACTGAACCGCCCAATTCCACGTCGACCAATGGAGTGCAGGCGCTTGTCGATCACATTATCGTCCAATGAATGAATTCGACGCATCGGCGATGTGCGAAGGATGAGATGATGATGTCGCCGAAATGAAATGGTAGGTGTACCTCCCTTTCTGGATTCCAACTGTGTACATTCCGATGAGTACATAGTACGATCATCCGTCCGGGCGTCATAGTGGCGGAGGCAATTGATACGATATATGCAGACGACTCGACTATGCCGGTGAGAGCTACACTTGCTGCTTTCGATAGCATGGTAGACGCCACAGATAGATCGTAGAACGGCGCCTCCATGGTCAATATGTCAAGACGAGTGAACTTATTTTGGCTAGTCAGAGCACAGGCGCTTGTTCAATCACATTATCGGTATCGTCCTTCAATTCGACACATCGGCAATGTCGGAAATACGTGAAGGACGAGATGAGACGACAAGTGAGCATGTGGGTGTTGCCGAAATGAAATGGTGGGCGTTACGTTCCTTTGCGGATTCCAACTGTGCAGTGCACATTCCGTAGAGTACTTACATACTCGAGTAGCACGCTCGCGTGTCCTCTGTGGGTCATAGTGGCGGAGGCATTCAACCCAACGGAGACAGAGGCGAGTCGACCGACTATGTACTTGCTGCTTTGAACATAGCTTGCGCCGCCACAGATATGTACCATGGCGCTGTAATGATCAATAGTTCAATATCAAGACGAGACGAGCAAGAAGAGTCGGCTCGACTGTGCACTTGCTGCTTTGCATAGCGCGGCCGCCACAGATACTACGGCGCTACAATGATCAATATATCAGTACGACTTGTTTGGGCTGATAATCATCCAGCCTATACGTTGGTCAGTTCCTGCCTCTTAACCCGCAGAGACCAGGTTAGTACTGGCGCTTGTCGAATCAATCTATGCAGATATGTAGTCAGCTGTGCTGTATGTACGTGGTCAACGGCTCTGTCATATCGCGAAATGATGAATGCTGTGAGCGATCTGCAGTACATCTCCAACCAGCCTCCAACATCTCCCATCATCTTCAATATGTGGGATGTACAGTACCCCAGACATACCGTGGCTCGATTCCGGATTCCAGCAACAAATTGTACCACGTCCGAATATACATAGCCACGAGTATTTGCGGACACGAATGCTGCGCATACCACTTTATTTACCTAGGGAATGTACCCGGAAATGCAGTACGGGATGCGGGCCACAGCTACCCGGAATACATGCAAAGATATGTAGCGCGCAAGCAAGCAAGCAGGCGTGAGGAGATCACAACGATAGCCAACTCGGATCGATATTCGAGTTTCTCCCATGGGGATCCCTCAGAAAATAACCGGGGAGTAAATAAATCAACGCCAGCCACAACTGCACAAGGGCAAACGCGAACGGGCATAACCACCCCAACCCCGACTCTCTCCCAGTCCCCGAGGTCCCAGCCATCCCAAAAGGGCCCACGGGAACACGGCATCAGGGCCAAAGGGCCCAAGTGGGACCAAGCCGAAAAGGGACACTCTTGTTTTGTTGTTGGTTGGGGCTTACATACTTAAATAAAAAGTGACCCGACGTAAGCGATGTGTTAAGCGAGTATCGTACGACCCTCTGTGCGCTTTTTTTTGGTGCTTCTGTTTGTTTCTCGTTCCACACTTCTTCTTCGTCGAGTCGAGTTTTGGTCTTCGTCGTGTTTTGGTCTTCAGTTCGAGTGAATCTTCACTTTGAGGGAAGTATTAGGAGGGCCTCTCAACAGGCTTTTTCTCTCCGGTGCATCGTCACCGCGACAACACACACAGGAGGTCGACAACAGCAGTCGACCGACAGCGCACACCTCCCCACCAACACTCACATAATCACCCCGCACCAAAACACACACAATGCGCGCCCTCTTCCGCCCCTTCGCCCTGCACGCAGCCTACACCCCCATCGAAACCATCGTCTTCTTCTGCATCATCGGCACCCTCGCGTACTTCCACATCCTCTCCGCCATCAAACACTCGGCGTTCCTCGACCCCGCGCAGCCTTATTACCATTACTCTTCGGGGCACGTCGCTGGAGGCGGCGGCGGGGCAGGGGGAGTGGGAGGAGGGACGGGAGGGGGAGGAGGATTGTTTACGGTTAAGGCGAGTTATGGGTTGTGGAGGATGGGGGAGTGGGTTGGGGTTAGGGAGGGGATGTGGGTTGGAAAGAAGGGAGGAGAGGGGGGGAACGCTTTGAGGGTGGAGGTGCAGCAGGTTGTTATGACGCTTGCGGGTGATACAAAACGCGGGTCTGAGGTTCGTTGCTTTTCTCTCTTTCTCACTGCGGTTCGAGGATTGACGGTTTCATGAATAGGAATTCAACACACTCTCGCTCTCGAGCCCAGCGCTTTCCAAGTCTACGCTCAATCTAACACAATACCTAACCACCACCTTCCCATCCACCTCCGGACGGACGTACCAATCCCTATGCCACCGCCCCACCCCCGCCCCCGCCCTCCTCACCCACTCAACCGACGACACCGAAACCGAGGACGCCCCAGCGCAGGTGCCGGGCCCGTGCTTTGGGGTGCAGCAGAATAGGGAGCGAGAGAGGACGGTCACGCAGACGTTGGCGTTTAAGCCTGGGATGCGGGATGAGTGGGTTGGGGCGCTTTTTGGTGAGGAGGCTCCTGGTCCGCATCAGCATCATGGGTTTGCGCACCAGCACGGACATGGGCATGGACAGCAGCAGCACAGCGGGCATGGGCAGGGACAGGGAAGCCCGAAGGTGTTTACGGATGAGAGTGGGGTAAGGTTCGAGGTTGATTCGGGGAGGATGGAGATGCCGATTGGACAGATGAGGAATGGGAAGTGGGTCGCGTACGCTGCTCGTGCGTTGGTCGTTCGGTTCTGGGATCTCGCCAAGGTTCGTCTATTTCGTGTCTATATGTAGGAAATAGAAGACTAACACAACCCGTACAATAGAAAGCAGACTCCCTCGACATCCTCCTCATCCTCGCCGGCTACCTCCTAATGCACACCACCTTCTACCTCCTGCTCACCCGTTCCCGGAAGCTCGGCTCCTCCTTCTGGCTCCCCCTCGCCATATTCTCCTCCGCCGTCCTCGCCTTACTCATCGCACTCCCCATCGCTATGAGCCTGCGCATCCCCATCGACCCCGTCGCGCTCACCGAGGCTTTACCCTTCCTCGTGTGTACGGTTGGGTTCGACAAACCGCTTAGGTTGGCCCGCGCTGTTTTCCTACACCCGCATTTGTTGGTACCGCCGTCGCTCGTACCCTCCACTACCACCACCGCCCACGGCTACCCCACCCTCTCCGTCCCCCCCACCTCCCTCCCCTCCTCCCACACCCACACCCAAAACCAAACGCAACTCCTCAAACCCGCGCCCAAAATCATCACCGAGTCCCTCTCCCTCGTCTACGCGCCCATCATCCGGGACTACGTCCTGGAGATCGCGGTTCTGACGGTCGGGGCGTATAGTAAAGTGGGGGGGCTGAGGGAGGTGTGTGCGCTTGCGGCGCTGATTTTGGCGGTGGATTGTTTGTTGTTGACTACGTATTTGGCGGCGATTTTGGGGATTATGGTTGAGGTGAGCTGCGGTTTCTTTTGCTCTGTTTCTTTTGCTCTGTTTCTTTTCCTCTCTTTCGTTTGGCGATTCATGAGGAGGGGCATGATGAGGGCTGGCATCACGTGCTCGCGTTTTAATCTCTTCTTGCCTCGACTTCGAGTTGGGTTGACGTTGCTTCTTCGGGGCCTTTTGTCCTCCTGCTACGTCATGGCCATTCACTCTATCACACTCGCCCGTGCCTTTATTGTCTTGCCCTGACCGAGCAATTTCGCTCTCGCTGGTCACCGCACACTTTTATTGGTTTTATTGTGAGCCGATCGGGTATGGTCCCTTTTGGCATGGCCGGACCTTCTTGTTGTCAAGCAGCGCTTGAGTTGCTTTTTGTTTTGATTTCTCTTTGTTAAAGCCTTGAGCTGTTTTATTGTTGTTATGGGCATTGAGTCAAGGTGGATTGCGGAGTGGATGGGATGGATGGGACCCCCGGAAGTGCACCCTCTCTTTTCGGGCTATCGACTTCCGGATCCGGATGTCTCCCAAGTACCGCTCTCCAGGCCTTTCCTCAATCTCCTCCTCTCTATTTATTCTCTACCCTATAATACCCAACCATCCAACTAACCCACCCCCTCCTCCAAACAGGTCCGACGCATCAAAACCGTCCGCGCCATGACGCGCTCCCGATCCAACTCCATCTCATCCACCACCTCCTCCTCCACCGCCCACTCCCACTCAACCCGCCTCCCCAGCGCCATGGCCCGCGCGCCCCAGCCCCCCGCCCCGCCGACCCTAAGGCAGCGCGTGTCGAGCTTGCTGCTTGGGGGGAGAAGGGGAGCGGGTTGCCGGGGTATGCGGGGTTGGGTGGGGGGAAGAGGGGGAAGAGTGTGGGGATGAAGGGGAAGGTGCAGCAGGGACAGGAGAATCCGGTGGCGAGGTTGAAGTTGCTTTTGGTATGTGCAGTTCTAGGGGTTGGTGGATGTATGCTGATGATGTGTGATAGATTGCGTCGTTTTTGACGCTGCATATATTGAACCTCATCACTCCGCTCACTCCGTCACGACACAACAACTCATCTACATCTTTGAACACCCAAGTCAACGTGCGCAAAGTCGATCTCACCACCCCCGGCCTGCGATCCTCGCTCAACGCACTCATCGACGCCTCCGCCGTGGATCTGCACAACTCCAACTACGAAGAAGACGCGGAGACGCGGGACATGCTCGTCAAAGTCTCGCCGCCCATCTACGTGCGCGTCGTCCTTCCCTCGTCCATGCACGCTTCTTCGTCCGGCCGACAATCCGCGAGTTTCTCGACGAAAGCGTCGCATACGCAGGGGAGCTTGTCGTCGTTGATGGCGAGTGCGTTCCCGCATACCATGACGAGCAAGAAATCGACGTCGGAGATGGTCGAGGCGTTCATGTCGTCGTGGACGCGTCTGGTCGGTGATCCGATTCTGAGCAAATATATTGTGGTGATGCTGGCTATCAGCATCATCCTCAATGGGTATCTCCTCAAAGGCATCGCAGCCGGCGTCGTCGGCGCGCGCTTCGGCTCCTTCGGCGGGCTTAAGGGCGGCGTGCGATTCGAAGACGAGGCTGCTCTCTCCCAGGAATCCGACGAAGATTCAGAGTCAGAGGGGCAGGTTATCGTCTTGCCCAGCACCGCTGCGCCCACTATCGATGCCGCGAGAGAGCCGAACTCGCCAGAGAAGGAGAAAGAGGTGCGGGAGAGGAAGGAGAAGGAGAGGCATGGGGTGGCGACGTTTACGCTGGAGGATGTGGATCGGAAGTTGGTCAAGGCGAGTAGGCGGTTGACGATTACGCCTGCTTCGGCGGCGGCTGAGGCTGCGTCGTTCGCGCAGGCGCAGGCGAATGCTGTTGCTTCTTCTTCCTCTTCTTCCATCGCTGCTCCTGTTCCGTCCAAGCCCGCTGCGATCGTCACTCAGCTCACGCCGCCTTCGTCTCATTCGGACACCTCCTCGTCGTCTTCGTCGTCGTCGCCATCGCAGGGTGTAAGGTCGTTGGAGGAGTGCATGGATATCTTTGATAATGGGCCGAGACCGCTGAGCGAGAGTCTGGCGCTGTTGAATGATGAAGAGGTGATTTTGTTGGCGCAGAATGGGAAGATCGCGGCTTATGCGTTGGAGAAAGT
Organism: Crassisporium funariophilum; assembly: GCA_014925845.1. Taxonomy (NCBI): domain Eukaryota; kingdom Fungi; phylum Basidiomycota; class Agaricomycetes; order Agaricales; family Crassisporiaceae; genus Crassisporium; species Crassisporium funariophilum. The sequence goes on from JACGCL010000007.1 coordinate 1,377,742, forward strand.
GTTGGGTATGAATGAGTTGGAGAGGGCTGTGCGCATCCGCCGAGCTTTGATCTGTACGTTCCTTTTTTTTCATGGTATCAATTGGAATTCGAGACTGACATAACGACTGATAGCCCGCGCCTCCAGCACGCAAACCCTGGAATCCTCCGACATCCCCCTCTCCAACTACGACTACTCCCGCGTCCTCGGCGCCTGCTGCGAAAACGTCATCGGCTACATCCCCCTCCCCCTCGGCATCGCCGGGCCCCTCACCATCGACGGGCACTCCTACCCCATCCCCATGGCCACCGCCGAAGGCACCCTCGTCGCCTCCACCTCGCGCGGCTGCAAAGCCCTCAACCTGGGCGGGGGCGTCACCACCGTCCTCACCGCGGATGCGATGACGCGCGGGCCGGCGATTGAGTTTGGGAGTGTGGTGCTGGCGGCGGAGGCGAAGGGGTGGTTGGCGAGCGAGGAGGGGTATGCGGTTGTGAAGGAGGCGTTTGAGAGTACGTCGAGGTTTGCAAGGTTGAAGAGTCTGAAGACGGCGATGGCGGGGCGGACGTTGTTTGTAAGGTTCGCGACGGGGACGGGGGATGCGATGGGGATGAATATGATTTCTAAAGGCACCGAAAAAGCACTCGAAGTGATGAGCTTACACTTCCCCTCCATGGTCGTCCTAGCCCTATCGGGGAACTACTGCACGGACAAAAAACCCGCCGCCATCAACTGGATCGAGGGCCGCGGCAAGTCCGTCGTCGCCGAAGCCGTCGTGCCGGGGCATGTGGTGAGGAGCGTGCTGAAGACGACGGTGGGGGCGCTGTGTACGTTGAATATGAAGAAGAACCTGGTGGGGAGCGCGATGGCGGGGAGTATTGGGGGGTTTAATGCGCATGCGGCGAATATTTTGACGGCGGTGTTTTTGGCGACGGGGCAGGATCCGGCGCAGAATGTGGAGAGTTCGATGTGTATGACTTTGATGGAACCGTCAGTCTTTTTTTTTTCTTTTTCTCCAAAAAAAAACCCCCCAACTAACCCCCCTCCCCCCCTACAGAGTCAACGACGCCCAAGACCTCCTCATCACCATCTCCATGCCCTGCATCGAAGTCGGCACAATAGGCGGCGGCACCGTCCTCTCCCCGCAACACTCCGTCCTCGCCTTCCTCGGCCTCGCCGGCGCGCACCCCACGCACCCCGGTACGAACGCGCAGAGGCTGGCGAGGCTGATTGCGGCGGCGGTGATGGCGGGGGAGCTGAGTCTGTTGAGTGCGCTGGCGGCGGGGCATTTGATTAGGGCGCATATGGCGCATAATAGGAGTGTGGTGGGGACGCCGGTGGGGAGTCGGCCGGCTACGCCGGGGGGGTGGGGGGTGGGGCGGGGTCGTTTTTGGTTAAGGATTCCACTCCGACGGGCGGGAAGGAGGAGGCTGGGGAGAAAGAGGACAAGAAGATTGGACCGCTGACGCCGTCGAGTTCGAGTGGGTCGTTGCCGCCTTATTCGCAGTAGATTATTAATGCTTCGTTCGTTCTTTGTTTCGTATATATGATATGATATCCTTCTTTTTGCATAAATTTTACTTTTTATAACCGCAGTACTTACTAGTTAATGTCGAGCAATTACATCTACGCTACATGCCTTGCACGAAATTGTGCTATGAAAATAAACCGAATTGTTGCTGGAGTCTCTGAGCAGAGCTGGGGGGTCGTCTGAGTAGACTGGAGTCCATAGAGGTTACATTTACTGAATCAAGCCACTCCAAAAACCAGCAGTCACTCAAAGAGCAGAGCTGAGCAGAGGTCAAAATTCATGATCCCTCCGCAACGAATTGCAAGTGCTTTCTTTCTAGGGAGACTCTCCTCCGTACCCGTACGCGCCTTTCTTGTTCTCTGACTTCTACTTGGTTGTTTGATTAAGTATACCCGCCTCATTCCCCCTGGCCCCATCACCTGCTCTTCCCAGCCCCCTAAAAGATATGATATGAGAGCGTGCGCGTCTATTCTATTGGTATATAAATGAATGAAGCAAGCGTGCAAGCTGATGGACTCTGCTCTGCTTCCGTGCTTTTCCCCGCATGAAGCAAGCATGAAGTTTCAACGAAGGGTCATGGCAAAAGCATGCCTTCCAGCCAGGGTGTGAATATACAGTTTAAAGATAGGTTCCTTTGCGTTGTTTGCGCGGCATGGAGTTTTGATGAAGGAAAGAAAGCATGCCTTTACAGCCAGGGTGTATGTTTGAAGTTACGCCAAGGAGTGAAGTTTGAGGCCTCAAACTTCACTCTGCACTGCGGACCTCAAATTTGAGGTTCGGAGCTCTTTGTTGCGGTTGCCTGCCAATGCCGCCTCTGACGTCTCATCTTGGTGGACTGGAGTCCATTTAGAGAGAGATGAACTACATAAGCTTAACATTGATTAACCTTCATTTCCGGTCATTACATGTAGAGTGTAATTAATACTCCAATCATGATCAGCAGTCAACCAAAAAGTCTAAATAGAACGTATGAAGTGATCTCCAGCTACAGTAGTGTTGCCGCCAGGTCGAGTTGGAACTCGTTGCAAATTCCGCAAGTCGAGTTGAATTAGTCGTAGGGCCTGAGCTCTGAAACCTCACACTCCATCAGCAAAATGCGCAATCCACTTGTCAACTATTTATAACTTGTTTCAACTTTTTGGCTTGTTCACAAGCCAGCAGGTTGTAAAAGGACGACAAGTAAAAAGTTTGCTCCGAGGTCGATAAAAATGCATTAGAATAAGTGAAAGCTAGTCTAGAAATTGGTGGGCATGGTGGTCTACATATCTATTATTAATAAAGAAAGCCCGAAAAGCGTCAAGAGAGACAGAAAAATGGAAGTCCTCGGGAAGGGGTGCTGATCCGTACACTGGGAGGAGAGGAGTCCCCTCTAGTAAGGCTCAGTCACTCGACCTTGCCTGTAATTGTTAACTTACTCACCAGCCGAAAGGTGAGGTGAGAATCCATTGCTGAACACCGGTGCCCGAGATCATCCAGGATTATCCCGGCGTTGCGTTGCGGTAGACGCCATTGTCTCGGGCCCATGATCTGTTCCTCGACGAGCTATCCATGTTTCAGGATGTCTATGTCGGAGCGGATTTCTGGGTAGTTTATTGATTTTATTCACGATCTGCAGCTATTTGATAGTTATATGTGTATGAGAGAACGCATGCTTTTGTCGTGTCTCCTCTGATGAAACTCCATGCTGGGCAATGTAGGGCAAAGCTCATCAGCTTGCACGCTTGTTTCATTCATATACTCATAGACGCGCAGGCTCTCATATTTGTTAGGAGAAGACCTGGGAAGAGCAGGGGATCGGGCAAAAGTGGGTGAGACGGGTATATTACCATGTAGAAGTTAGAGGCGCGTACGGAGGAAGGAGCTGGAAGGAGGTACACGGCTGGAAAGGTACGGTCGGAGGAGACAGGTACAGCTAAGGGAGTCACTTGCAATGAAGCGGCTGATCGGCGAAGGCGGCACCTTTTGTTGTGTCCTTAATCGAAATTCCATGTTGGGCAAAGCAGACAGACCAGCTGGCGAGCAGGGTCTCATATCTGTCAGGAGAGGACCTGGGAAGAGCAGGGAATCGGACAAAAGGGTATGAGGTGAATATATCTCTCAACCAGGTATGACAGAAGTTAGGAACAGGGGAGAGTCTCCCTAGAAAGCTTGCAATGATGCGGCTGATCCTGTGGAACCAGCAGTTCCGAGTTGGTTCCGAGGACGAGGTTGTGTCAACAACGGGACTAATAATGATGTGAGTGGTAACTTCACGATGCTCATATGAAGAACGTGTTTGCTAAACTCACTCAGCCTTAACCCTCTGGCACTGAGCTATAAAGACCTGGAAACGTGCTATACATTTACGCTTGTAGACCGTTTATATGATTAGGGCTTTGTAATTTGGTCAAGTATCCAACTTCGTCCACCGAATCCGGTGACACGAGTGCGGCTCTGAATCCAGTGATTCAATGCTAATAAATGAAGTGTGAAGCAAACTAGGCATTCCAAAGGGCGTTGAGACCCCAGAATAGTGTTGGATAGACATCGCGAACTGAAGACTTTGAAAGGTAATGAAATGATCAGCAATTTCACGGCAAATGTCGGTCCGGCCTACCGGACCTCAAACTCTATCCACAAGAACTGTACAGAACCAATTGCTCGGCGATTACCGAAACGGGCCAAATCAACACAGATAGCTCGAAGCCTTCGTCGTCGTCGTCGCCAGCAAGATGGTCAACATTCCCAAGTAAGTTATCAGCCGCTATGTTGTCCTCGCCCGTTGGATTAACCTTTGTATGAACTTCTCAGGACACGCAGGACTTGTGAGTAGTTTATACCTCTAAAAACCAGGCTCGGACCAATCAATCGGCATCGTACAGACTGCAAGGGCAAAACATGCAAAAAGCACACGTATGTGTTCACGAACCTTTCAGGTGGATGGAATATGAGTGTTGACCGATAACCTCCCGATCTAGCCCCCATAAAGTGACACAATACAAGAAGGGCAAGGACTCCCTCTTCGCGCAAGGAAAGCGCCGTTACGACAGGAAGCAATCAGGATATGGTGGTCAGACGAAGCCCGTTTTCCACAAGAAGGTGGGTTATCATCGGTGTGGCTGGAGCCTTAGGCCAGATACTGACTGCACGGTTTGTGCGAATTAGGCAAAGACCACTAAGAAGGTTGTGCTGCGGCTGGAATGCACTGTGTGCAAATACAAAATGCAGCTGTCCCTGAAGCGTTGCAAGCAGTACGTAGTCCCCCAACGTTGGACACTCCTCATCTCATACTGACTCTTTGTCCAGCTTCGAGCTCGGTGGAGAGAAGAAGACGAAGGGTGCTGCTCTCACTTTCGTATGCTCACTTCCATTCTCCCTCCCGCCCATTGCTGACTATCTTTGCGCGCGTAGTGATCGTATCATATGTTGTTTTTACGTTGCATTTTTTTTCCTTTATCGCCGTACAAATATGATATGCATCTCCATGCTTCCGAACTTGAAACAACAGCAGGCTTTTGAGTCGTGTTTTGCAATCATAGATCGATTGTCGGATTTCAACGAATTTCTAACTCGCTTGCACCATGTATGGCAGCGGCAAAGCATCCGCTTGCAGAGACTCGCTCAAACTCCGCATGTCTCATGTCCTGATTAATCTCCGCAATTGATACGTTGCACAGCAGCTCTGTTAAGCGCCCAACAGGTTTGGCCTTGCTTGGAAAATGCTATTCGGCGGTTGTTTTGAGTTCAGTTGATGTACATACCTTGTATTTGTCCTCCAGAACCCAATTGAATGGGGAAGGTTTTGACAGGTGTCAACATGTCCAATTCGGGGCCATTGCTGTGCATCACCGGACACGTTAGTGTTCTTGGGCGCTCAAGTTTGCAGACCCACAGTGAGTCGAAACATCCATCTACTTAATACACCTGTGCTCATCTGCACCCTTAACAGAAATTAAACTCGTGTGTTCCTCGCTGTCAGAAGAAGATTCCGCTTGGATTCCGCTTAGTATTGTGGGCCCACCAATTTACGTGCACTAGTTCCGCAAATGGGAAAAGTATACCAAAGGCGCTAGTTCGTGTACGTATTACCAGTTCAGGAAATGACTCACGGGTCACTATCCCCTCCAGGCATGAACCTATATATCTTTCCCACTTGGAAATGAGACGCCCATCTTCCTTCTCCCTTTCCCACCACGGACTACCTAGTTATGTCCTCCCAGCAAGAGCCAGACCATCAGGATAAGCTTCCGCCCTCATCCAAGGTCTACGTACACACAGGCCTGGACGGCCTGGACGAGCACTTCGAGGTGCTGCAGGGGCTCTTCAAGGAGCTACAGGATGTGACAGTAGAGACCTCGGCACCTCACCTCGATCTCTTGGACTTTGCATTGGGTTCTTACTACTTTGGTGTTATCGTGCTCCAGACCCCGCCCGGTGCTGAAGATGAGGATATCCAAACTTCCGATGTGATCAAGCCGGACGACAGCGACGAAGATGCAGAAGGCGAACTCGAGGAAGAATCTGAAGATGTATCTGATGACCCGGCATCTTCTCGTACGGTAGGTTCATCAACATCATGATGCGTTTACAATAACCCAACCTTCTCATCAAGATGTCCTCTGCGACCCTAAGTGAATCAAGTGGGGCAGACCTGAGTCCGAGACGCGCATCGTTGCTTGGAAGGGGTCGTAGGGAGGACGCCTATAGCGTGAATGGACGATCCGACTCACCTATGACGACTGAAGAGCAAGAAAAGGTTCTGAAATGGAGGGTAGCCTTCTTCGCCAAGTTAGATGAACGCCAGGAAGAATTTGTCCCTACGCCTAATCTGGGAGGCATCCCTTTCGATTTTGGGCAAGGTTCGCAAGGAAGCACATTGCAATCGTCAGATCCCAAAGGGAAAATGCCCGAACTTCCTGACATGCAGATGAACGACGATGCTAATGATCTTATCAACTGGCCCGAGGACGATCCCGCAGACGGACACCAAGGAAACTCCTCCCGACCGGATGAAAGCCCTGTTGACCATGAACAGACTTTTGATCAATCCGAAACTTACTACTATAACTCGAGTTACGAATCTCTTGGAATCGTCGAACCTGACGCGGAGTTCGGACGAGAATATCTCGAACCTGAAGTGTACGACACTCCCGTGGTGGAGCTGCCTGAGATACCTATTGATCCCAAGATGCAAGCTATCATCTATGAGGCCGCTGTGAAGTATCAGAATGAACTTCGTGCACGTAGGATCGAAGAATACCAGAACGCATCTGTCAACAGGCCTGAGCCAAACCCCCCTCCTACCCCTCCGCCGATAGAAAGTCTGCCACCATTGCCGTCTCCACCACCTGCAGACCATGGCATAATTGGGTGGTACCCTTCAGGCCCTGCTCCGCGGTCAAGGAAAACTCCTATCGGTCTCATCTACCTTACATCTTCACAGACGTTTGACGACCCATTGCGGATGGGCGAGCTATACCTCGGCATGTATGTCACACCTGAGCACAGGGGGAAATCTTACCTTGTGGATGCAATCAACCAAGTCGTCAAGGTGGCTTTCGATGATCCCGAATGCCATCGCATCCAGGCCATCATTGTCAATAATAAAGACATACTGGAGACTCGGAGCATGTATTCAAGCGCGTACGTCCCTGCGTATGTTTGAACGTGAACTAGTTTTGATCTCGACTTCGTTTATAGAGGCTTTAGCCAAGAAGGCATGCGTCGCTCTGGGTTCCGCAGCCCGATTACTAGCGAGTGGAAAGATGTCATTTATTACGCAATGCTGGCCAGGGAATGGGTATATGACACCAACGGAACTGGCTCTTGCGTCCGGCTTCGGCCAAATTCTCTCTGGGGGGAGGTCATCAGCCGACAACAGAAGGAACGAGACGAGCTTTTGAGGTTGGAAGAAAAGACTTTGAAGCGCAGCAGCAGCACAGAAACTATCAGAGAAAAGGTATCTGCGACCACGATCCTTGACACAGAGTCAGAAAGCTCTAGTGATGCAGTGGACAGTTCTCCTCCTTCACTGGCGTCGTCTCGAGGATGGAGTCCAAAGAGGAGAAGAGTCGAACTCGGTCAGAGCTTGGGTACACCCGATTTGGTATCCTCCATTGAGGACGAAGTACAGCCTGGATTGGAGATCAGTGCTGTGACAGCTTCTGCCATCACACGCCGTGAACGGATACCCTCTCCTACCGACACGGAGATTATGGATGGGTATGCCAGCAGCGTTTCCAGTAGTATGAGTGAGCAATGGGACATGTTGGGTGATGCATGATGAATCATCAGAGAAGATTCAATATTCTCGAGGCTTCTTTCTCGCAATTTTGTTGCTGCCGCTTATGTACGCGAGCTTGATATACATGAACATGTAATTGTACAATGCCCTTCAAAGGACATTATTGATAGTCGACCTTCATGTTGAATCATGTACACACATTGATGTTTTACAAAAGAAAATTGGCACGATCACCTATTGTGAAAATTTTGGATAGAATATAGAAATATTACATGGTCAGATCGTAGCAAGGTGAAATGGTATACATTAGGTTGATTTTGTTGATCAATTTTTGGAGAGAAGAGTATCTTAAACCCCTGTTCGACCAGCAGCCTTGATGACCCCTGTGTTGGCCAATGTAGGCAGGGCCTTTTGTGGCGAAGGTAATGAAGGGGAGGGAAGGAAGCCAGCGCCGACGAGCCATGCTAGATACAAGCCCATCAAAGTGTCGTCCACAGTTGAAGTCAAATTCGCCCCCTCCTGTCTTAACAGAGCCGCAGTGTTGGCATCGTCCAGTTCAGGAGCCTTGGTACTTGTCGGAAGATCGTCAAGCACAAAATGCAGCAGAGGGAAGAGTGCATTATCTTGCACTTCCATAACATGCTGTTCGAGGCGGCGACGCCACACAACATACTCGCATGGTTCCGTTGGGAACCCATACTGAATTAGGGATGAAAGCATTCCGTTGAAAGTGGGCAGTGGGCGTGCGGTGACGTGCAAAACGCTCATGGGAGCATCGCGTAAAGGAGAAACGGCCGCCAGGGAAGTGCAGAGGGCGACATGGTCGACAGGAACCATGTTAATGGTATTGTTGATGTCGGGTACAAGCCCCAATTGAACACAACCTTTGACCATGCGCCAAATGAAATCATCCGTGTTGGTAACTAAATCACCGGGTCCGATAAGCTCCCGTTTCATAGCACATCAAAAACATCAGCTCACCAGCAGTATGGGAATCACCAACGACATATCCAGGACGCACAATGTGTCCCCTCAACCCTCGGCGGCCGGCCTCGAACAGAAGTTTTTCAGAAACCCACTTAGTCTGGCCATACCCAGTCTTCAAAGAGGATCTTGCTGCTTCAAGATCGTCGTTCTCAGGAACTCCACGATAGTTGGAGGGACCTCGGGCCAAGGACTCAGAGAGCTGCACATAGTGATCTACGTCGATCGCAGATGTCGAAGAAACGAATACCAGGCATTTGGGTTTGCCTGTGGACGCGAGATTGATAGCGGTTAAAGTAGCGAGCACGTTTGCAGATCGTAATTTCTCGTAGGGAAACACCCAATGCACCTGTCGGATGCGGTAAAAGAAGTCATCAAACATGACATATCAAAGAAACACTGGATAAGCTTACGAGTGCCCCGTTGTGCAAAACTACATCCGAATCGTTGGCAATCCGGGTCCAGTCATTCTGACCTAGGCCGAAGAAATCCAATCCCAGATCACCGGTGACAACCTCAAGCCTCCCACTTGACACCCACTCATCCGACCAAACCCCTCGATCTGTAGAACCTTCTTTTAAACGATCAAGGCCTTGTTGCACAGTTTTACCGCGAACTAGACATATGACCTTCTTCACCCGCTCCCGTCGCTCGAGCAGATCACGCAGAACGAAGGCACCAAGGAAACCGGTGGCACCAGTCAGAAACACCGTGATAGGTGCATTGTGGAAATCCGAGGGAAGGGGAGAGTAGGAGGGCCGAAGTTGCTCCACCAAAGAAGTGTAGTCCTGCCCATACTCGACATGTGCGGCTTTCTTGGTTTCAGCCGTTCCGGGCACAGTCAGGAGTCCCCCAGCAGCACTTTCAGGCTCCTTGTATGCGATGCCGAGGTAGGCATTCCTCAAGGCATCCACGGCTTTTACCAGACCCGAAACAGTCGGCTGTTCAAAGATCAAACCCAAGGGAGCATCAACGACGAAGACCTTGCGGATTTCGAATATGAGGCGAGTAGCAAGAATAGAATGACCACCAAGATCAAAGAAACTTTCATCGGTGGGTATCGGCTGTGGTGCGTTGGGCAAAATGCTAGTCCAGATCGATTGCATGGTCGCTTCAGTCGAGTTGGCGCCAGCGGAAGGCGCTGGGGCAGCATAGGACGCTTGCGCAGTATCGGGGAAAGGCAGAGCAGGCTTGTCAATCTTGCCATTGGGATTCAAGGGCATACGGGTGAGAGGAACGAATACTGCATGAAACAGCATTAAAAAATGTCAGAGTAGATGTGGGGGGGAAATCATACATGTCGGCACACTATAGCTCGGGAGCTTCTTCTTGAGGTGTTCCCTGATATCCTTGATGAGACGCCTGTATTTCTTGATACCCTTCACCAAGCCCTTCTCATCTTCGTCTTCTTCAATTTCGCTGGCGAACTCATGCAAGTTCGGACCATCCAAGGGCACGAAGTAGCTAACCAGAATCTTCTCCTCGTCCTTATCTCTTCGCACGAGCGTCACATTCTCCCTCACAAGGGGATGTTGGCTCAGATGAGTATCGATCTCTCCAAGCTCGATTCTGAAACCACGAATCTTGACTTGATCGTCCGCTCGTCCTGTACATTCCACTTTGCCATCTGGTTGGTATCGTCCCAGGTCACCAGACCGGTACATGCGATCGCGAATACCCTGCCAATAACGTGCCTCTGGCCCTGCTAATCCTTCTGTCGGGTGAAGAATGGTGTCTTGCCTCGAAGTTGAATTAGCTGAAAACCAATTCGTCACGAACTTTTCTGCGGTGGCGTCCTGATCGAGATATCCCTCGGCAAGACCGCCTGAGCGGACGTAGATTTCGCCCACCTCTCCAACAGCGCATGGCACATTGCGGTCGTTCCTGTTCACGACAAGAAGCTGCACATCAATCATGCCTTCCCCAGCTGGCATGATGTCCTTCTGCGTCGCAAGGAAAGTCGAATCCTCTGATACGGGGGGGATTGCAAAGTATGATACAGCCCGCTGGGTCTCCGTCGTTCCATACATGTTGATTATGCAAACGTTTGCAGCAAGTGATTGGAGACGGAGGCAGTCGCGCTTAGTGAGCACATCTCCGACGAAGAAAGCGTTTGTGAGAGTCGGTATCTGGCGCGTAGCTTGCGCAGAGAGGAGTTGACCCATGGCAGGAGTGAGATGGGTAACCGTTACTTCACTCTCGGCCATCCATTCCGCCAATCGTCCAGGAGTACCGATGTCATCCGCAGTTGGTACATGCAATTGTGCGCCCAAAAAGAGGGGAGTGAACACTTGAACGGGAAATTAGAGCCAAAACAAGCAAGGAGAGATACATCACTAACTGTCACGCTGAATCGGGTCGTGAGCAATTCCGCTCAGCATCGTGAATTTGGAATTCTCATTCAAACCGAACCGCTCGCCCATCCACGGGAAAAAGTGCGTAAGACTGAAGTGCCGTCCGCGAACGCCTTTGGGAATCCCCGTGCTACCGCTGGTGAACGAGAGCGTACCAACACTGTCAGGACCCAACGCCACATTCGGGTCGGTTCCCCCAAGGTGAGCATGCGCTTTGAGAATATCTTCTCCGACGCCGTCAATGCCGCCGGAAATATTCCCATCGGGGAACACCTCCAGAGCAGGAACTTCTACTCTGATCTTCAATTCATCAGCAAGGAATGTGCGGACAGAAGGGCTAATAGTGCCAGCTCCTTTCAAAACAACCAAACCACGAGGTTGGGCCACTCGAAGATAGATAATTTGGCGGGAAGCAGGATAAGCAGGGTCTATGAGATCCAAGTTATTCAGCTGGCTACCCCACGAGATGCGAAGTCGTACATACCGATAACAGAGAAGGTCGCGCCAGCCTTGAGCACGGCCATTACAGCAACGACGAGATCTACACTTCGATGCGCGTACACCATGACGACTTCCTCTCTTTGAATACCATTCTTGATGAGATGGTGTGCGAGAATATTGGAAGCGTTGAGAATTGCGCCATAGGAAAGGATCACCTTCTCTCGTTGAGCAGTGAGGCTATTCGACGGCAGGCTTTGAACAACACATGGCCGTTCAGGATGTGCGCGAGCATGTCGAGAGAAAACGTCGGTGATAGCACCCTTCCAACCGCACCAATTGAGATCGGCGGTAGGATCTGGAAGTTTGGCCTTCTGCGCGGGGGTTAGCAAAGGTACGGAACCAACGGGAACAAGGGGATTCGAGGCAACTTTGCGCAAGAGAACTGATAGTTGGTCTATGATGGATGAGATGCGTGCAGAGGTGAAAAGAAGGGAGTTGTAGAGAATCCGAAGCGATATTCGTGGAGCAAGAGAAGCGCGAGTTGTGGCTGGAGGCCTCGTAACAAAGAAAGTAATATCCGATGTTAAACTGGTAGACCTGATGAAGTTGTCCGTTGGCTCGTCTGTCTCGTCAAAGAAGCGTACACGGAACAAAGGTCCTTCATGTCCTTCGTCTTTTCCTTTATTGAGCTCTCGGGTTATAAGGTCGTATGGAAGAGCATCTTCCTCTGCTTCCTTTTCAACTTGCTGAACGCGGCGGACGATGGCCCAGAACGGATCTGTTGGATCAACCGAGAGCCTGAGAAGGAGAGGCTCGCGTGCCAATGCCGACGAAGATCCAATAACAATGTCCGTGTCTCCTGTGTAGCGATGCAATAAGACGGTGAACGCGGCTAACAGCAGATGAAAGGCAGATGGCCGTTTCACATGAACCTGATCTTCGTCATCGTCTGATTCTTCGTTCTCGGTGTAAAGCACTAATTTGAGTAAACTGAGAGATGTCTGTTCCGATAGTTGAGCAATATGTGCTGATTCGATGAGTTTATGAGCTCCAGTAGGCCTTGGATAATCGGTCGGAAGTGAGATCGACGGAAGGTTTTGGAGCCTGGAAAGCACCCTACTCAGTCGCTCGTCCGCCATTATTCTGATGGATAGTTGCTGAACCACTTGCAACTTTTTTTCTGCTCCTCCGAATGGCCGATGCATTTCATTTCCAAATCTGAAGCATCACAGGCACGTGAGATTTCGATCTTATCTTATCTTGCTGGAAATATACGGTTTGAGAACATGGAGTTACCTCTGTTGTTGAATTATATGTCCTTCTTAGCTCAGCGGTAGAGCGCGTCACTAGTATTCGCATTGCGCAGGCTATGACGAGGTCAGTCGTTCAAATCGGCTAGGAGGAATTTTTGTGCATTCCTATTGAAATCTTACTACACTCGCAGTTTCATTCTTTCTATGCCAAATTGGAGATTCAGATATGGAACGACACGAATGTGACATTTAAGCACATGTCCCAATTCCATGAATTGGCTCTGTAAGCTGAGGACCAGGCAAAAGCCATCGTCAAAAACAAACATGTCCCCAGACAACTGCGAAGTCCCCTTTCTCATGTTCATAGGTCCAAACAACTCAAATGTCCAGTAAGGACCTATGAACATGAGGAAGGAGACTTGGGAGTTGTCATGTTTGTTTTTGACAACGGCTTTTGCCTGGTCCTCAACTTGCAGAGCCAAATCATGGAACTGGGCAAGGGGGTGGCAAGATTAAAATACACGACCTGGGCCTGATTTCTTTTTTAGTGGTGAATATCTTGAACCAACTGGCCAACGTAAGCAAGCCCATGATATATAATTGTCAAATTGGGTGATCTGCACTGATGTCATTTTCTTGCCTCCTTGCTGTTTCCATCCTCCTGACATTTTTGCATGTTCCACACACCCAAAATTATAGGCACTAACTTAAGTCTAATGCAACCTAGATGCCACTAGATAATATTAGCAATATGTAGTCAATAGATTGTCAATAGAACAGTTGAAATGTCTTATCCATCTTGTTTGCACCCATCTCATTTGCACTGCATGACATCTTTGGCATTGTAATCTGCCTGTAGTTCCGCACTCACTGCTCATGCCGTGTATTTGAACAACATTTCTCCTTTTCCCAATTTGTCCTGTTGGAAGATTCCCCATTGCAATTGCAACAGCAGAAGTCAAGGAAAATAAGATGGACTGCGTAGTAGCTGGCACAGTAGCTTGAACACAAATCTCTCAAATGAATCCAGTAGCATCCCAATAGCATTTCCATGTGAAATATTGTCAAAAGTATAATAGTTGTATGGTAGGCCCAAAAAAAAATTAGTGGCCAGAATCTTGAACTGACCAACCAACCCTTTGGTGCAAGATTCAAATCCCACCACCCCCTTGGAATTGGGCTATGATAATCGGGTTTGGTGCCAAGTCGGCGGGCCTCGGTAGGTCATGCATGTTGCCACAATTACCCATCGGGCCGTGGATCTCCGCTGATATTGTCCGATATGCGTTTGATATGCACAAGGCATGGCTAAAGTACCACGCAAGTCAACGCTGGAGGCCGTGGTCTCCCTCTATTCCCGACATTTACCTCAAACTACCGTTGGCTCGATTGGCACAGAATGACCACGACCATGGATGCCGTTTGTTACCATGCCGTGAGCGAAAGTCATACCGCAAAGTTGAATAGGTTTACCTACCCCTATCTCTGGTGCACAAGCCACGGAAGCTAGAGATCGTCAATATTCCCATCCCACATATAAATGATGACCAAGTGCTCATCAAAGGTGCGTGTGCTGCGTAATTCTGCACGATCGCAAGCTTATGCGTATCAACGCTTCTTTGACCCAGTAACATGCTGTGGTATTTGCGGTACTGACCAGCACTTGGCAGAAGTTAGTCCCCCACAACCTCGGAGTCCAGCGCTTTCTGATCGCTTCATCTTCGTGCTCAGGGAGAATTCATAGGAAAATTTCCTGTAAGCAACGAAATCTGATGCGTTCACGCCACCACCACCGCTTATAATATGGTAATATCAATGGAAAACACTAACCTTGGAAAAGCTCATTCCAGGACACGAGATTGTCGGTGTTATTTCGCAGCTCGGCAGTGCAGTGGTAGGACTCTCAGTCGGTGACCGTTGTGTAGCAGATAATGCGATAAGTGTGCGTATAGTTAACGTTCAGTGCTATTGCTTCGTCTCCGCCACCACTCAATCATGTGTCCAACTAACCACTCAACTCCCTCCCTGGCAGTGCGACTCATGCTTCTATTGTCGCCGTGCTCAGCATGTGCTCTGCGAGAATTTCGAGAGCCTCGGTGTTACAATGGCAGGCGGATTTGCGGGATATGTCGCCATGTGAGAGCACTTTAGCTCAAAACCGCAAGTAACCTCGAGTGCTGAGGGGAATCCCAACTCTCTTCTCGGGATTTCCAGACAGAGTAAGAAGGTTTATAAGATTAACAATCTTACCGATGAAGAAGCAACGCTTGTCGAACCTGCATCATGCGCAATCCATGGAATGGACAAGCTGAATCCTGCGGTCGGGGTTGAGGCCTTAGTTCTCGGGGCAGGTCCTACTGGTCAGCTTACATTTTTTGTCTTCTCTTCTCGAAGAAGACGATCAGTAAATTGATTTTTGCCCATTTGGAAATCAGGCTTGATTTTGGCTCAACTGTTGAAGTTGAATGGAGCTTCCAAAGTTGTCATCGCCGCTAACAAAGGAATCAAAACCCAAATCGCCAAACAACTAGACGCAGGCGATGAATATATCGAACTGGACCGGGACGATCCAGCTCCGCAATGGGCAAAATTGAAAGAAGATCACAAGCATGGTTTTGATGTGGTCGTAAGAATTCACACCCTCTCACCTTCCTCATTGCCATAACTTCTAATAATTAAATCATCTTCTCTTCTTAACAGATTGAAGCTACTGGTTCGGAGAAGGTCGCTAATGATGCCATCAACTTTGTCCGAAGAGGCGGCAGCTTAATGATCTATGGCGTCTACGGAAACAAGGATCTCGTTCACTGGTCACCTACCAAGATATTCCAGGATGAGATTAAGGTATTCTTGAGTCTGCCATCGTCAATAGCTTTCTAATGAACATCCATCAGATCATCGGTTCATTCGCACAGACGCACTGCTTCCCTCGCGCCGTCGCCTATCTCGACAGTGGCAAGATCCGAGTGAAGGGCATGGTGAGCGATAAGCGCATTGTGCTTGAGTAAGAGAAATGTCAATTCAATGATCTGAATTCAACAGGTAACAGATGTATTTTCGATCAAAGATTTCGACAAGGCGTTGGAGAAGATGAAGAGCAAGACCGCTTGCAAAGTTGCCTTGAAGCCTTGACCTCAACGCGAGAAGGCGTGGGCCGTGTCAGTGATGATTGGTATACTTACAACGTAGCCATGACTGATCACCAATATATCATTGCGCGCGATGGAGATCAGATTGCAACCACGCAACTACGAAGAGCTAGCTACACATGCGATGGCAGCCAGTCTTAAACGCGAGGAGCATATATTCAGTAGCGAGATTTGATGCAAGGGCAGATGCGATGAACGTGCTTTGCGAGGGGAGCAAGCTTGACAGCAGCGAAACAAAGATGAAGCAAAATCGTTCCAAATAGTGTGGAGAACAGTCGAGAAATACAGTCACTAGATGCGCCGAAACGCGTTCTTACTGCCACTTCTCACCCCTTTTCTTCTTTGAGTCCTTCCTTGTCTCTCTGACTCATTGGCGTCTGATCTCTCTTCAACTCCCCTCTCCAACCCAGCTCCGAAAACCTCGACCCCTTTCCTCTTCTCCTTCCCTCTCATCTTCCCTTTACCTTCACCACTATCCTTGCCACCAGATCCTGTCGACGATGACGGTACCCAGCTTATCTCCA
Organism: Crassisporium funariophilum; assembly: GCA_014925845.1. Taxonomy (NCBI): domain Eukaryota; kingdom Fungi; phylum Basidiomycota; class Agaricomycetes; order Agaricales; family Crassisporiaceae; genus Crassisporium; species Crassisporium funariophilum. Next base: position 1,394,177 of record JACGCL010000007.1, read on the forward strand.
TGGGAGCATCGTCGTCCACATGCGCCTTCTTTACCGAGGGTCTCTTCGCAGAAGAAGTCGAACTAGAAGCAGGCATCCTGCGCTGCCCGAATGTTGCATTTTTGTCCCCAAGTCGTTGGGAGTTAGGCCCTGTTTGCGGGCGCATGGGGACCATCTTGAGACCGGCCGCCCTGTTGCGTGCACGATCGCGTTGATAGGCTTCTTCAGCACGCACGTTCCTCTGACCTGGTCGAGATCGCAGATCGAACTTGGTGAGTTCTAGATCGAAAGAAAAATGAGGTCAGAACATGTGCACGGAAAAGTAAACCAGTGTGACGAACCGCCCTCGTCGCTACTATCACTCGAGTGACCGTCTTCTTTGTCCTCCTCGCTTTCACTCTCGCTACCTTCCAAACCAAGGGAAGACGCTTTGTCGCTTTCTTCGTCTTCTTCTTCCACCATAGTTTTCCCTCGGCTTCCTTGCCCAACAGAAGATGGGTTGAGAAGTGCATATTCTCGCGTATTCTCGTCGATCGCAAATTCGGGATTCTCGAAGACTTTGGAGAATCGAGGATCCGAAAGAATTCCTGGCTTCGACTCCTCATCTTCCTCGACTTCTGCTTCCATGTCCACATCGTTCGTTTCGGCCGGTTGCTTGCGCTTGGTCTTCCTGTCCGCCCTCTGCTGGGCCTTCTCTTCATCTCTGAGGATCTTCTCGGCGAGAGCCTTGTTGACCTTAACGCCGACATCCTTCTTGGCGCGAATTCGGGTTTCCGCCAATTTGTCCATCTTGTCGCGGACCATCTTCTCACGATGCTCTTCGTATGCGAATGGATTGGCAATGACACGCGCAGTGTCGTAGAGTTTGAGAGAAATGAAGTATCCATGCATGTATGGTTTGAGCGCTGGGGTACCAATAAGATGATCCAGTCCCAGCCTGAAATGCAAGTCAGCTCCGTGAAAGGCAAATAAAAAGCAAAGGTGAACTGACGTTTTGAGTTCGTTTCTCTCCACGAATTTGTAATCTTCGTAAACAGAACGGGTCGTTTGGTCCTCCATTTCCTCAGTAATATTTTCGAGGAAGCTTGCCCAACGTGGTGCCGGGCCAAGTTGAGGGATATAATAGGTAGCCATTTGAATTCCTTCGTTTGCTGTCAATAGCAATCCACTTCCAGAAATATGATGAACATCGTTCAAATCGCTTGCTGGCGTAACTGAAACAAAATTCGTTTCAGGCTACAGATAAAATTTAATTTTCAATAGTCGTGAGTTGAATAGGTGGCCACACACCGTAAGACGATCCCAGATTTTGATGACCTTTTTATCAGCACTGAGTACCATGCCATCTCCAGCCATCCGACTGCCACCTTCGATCCACGTTACGTTCTTCACAGGTAGACCATAACCTTGATCTTTCAGCGCAAAGGGTTTTGCGGCTCGAATGTCGTACAGCAAAGTATGCCCTGTTGACGTTCCAACAGCATAGGATAAACCGTCCCCTCTGGAGGAAATTGCGGTCACACTGAGATTCATCTGTCCAACATTTGCGTTGATTGGCATAAGTCGATTTCGTGGTAGTCTCAGCGTGCCCACGCTCGTCCGTGAACGTGGATCCCAAAGTTGCACAGTTCCATTCCCTTCAACGCCGAATGCGAGCAACTGATGAACAGGGTTGACGTCTATTGTGTTGACGCCCAGCACTTCCCCGTCATCTCCATCTTGAAGAACCAGAGGAGTCATGAACCGCCCTTGATCCAAATTGAGACGATAGACTTCGTTTCCCGAAGCCGATACATAAGTATCACAAGATGGATAGTGATATGCGATAGAGCGACCAAAGCGCGGTATTCTTGTTCGATAGTGAAACCCGCCTTGGGTATGCAACTCAATAGTACGGTCATTTTGTAAATGTATTGATTTCGTCCAGTCATCTGACAAAATCTAGAAAAGGTAGGTCGTTAGATTTCTACACGGATTGTTTACCACCTGTAAGTGGAATTGTAGGGCAACTCACGTACAACAAAATCAACATTCTCCGCATCGGAATGTCGCTCGAACTTCAATGATAGTTGGTCCAGATCCCAGACCCGCATTTGTGGTTTGTAGGTTCCAGTCGCAATGACATGGTGTCCATCCCGAGTGGTCTTGACTCGATTGCTAGCTTCAGGGAACTCGAACCCTTGAATGAGCTCGATTGTCCCCTCGACATGCTCCCTTGCCGCTCGTTTTCCTTTGCCCTTGGCTACTCTTTTCCGTATGAGCCAGTCCGGCAGTGAAGAAGATGAGCCAGCCGCTGCCCCATTGACAGTGTAGACCCTAACGCTGTTGGGGTCTGCAATCATACTCCTGAATTTAATGAGTCGTGATAGTAGTGTTAAGCACGATGGTGGAATGGACAAAACGTCCAACTTGAAATTGAACGGCAAAGATTTCTGGAGATTTTCCTGGTACCGTCACGTGACCATTGCAGATAAAAATACTCTCAAAGTCGATGCTGATTGGTGTTATTTCCAGGAAGGCCAATTTGAAGTTAAGAATAATAACAAGGCTGAGAGAGGGAGTTGATAGTGTTCGAATCAATGGTCTTCTTGTAAAGCTGTAAGTACTCTGGTTCAACTCTCCTTCGTATCGGTACCATCGAGGCTCGTTTGAACCTCTCGCTTCATGCGATCATACAATCTATATGTCATGTCAAGCTGTCATTAGGCACACGAATGTCCGACGAAGCCTACGTGGATGTCGGAGGCGAGGTGGGTATGTTGCACTCAGACAGCAAGGTGTCAAATCCGTCTGTCCCCTCAGCGGTCGGAAAGCCATCGCGTGAGTGAAGATTGAACGAAGTTCCATGACATCCGATTAATTATGTGTTTCTCTGAGCAGACGATACAACACTGAAGTCTACAGGGATATGCAAAACGCGATAGGCTCCTCTTTCCTTCGTGTTTAGGTTCAGGAAATGTATAATTTCGGCACCTGCACCGCGCAGAGTCTGGTATCTTAGCGAGTTCAGAACGTCTTCTTTTTCTCGTCGACCGAAAGTCCACCTGAGAGACTGTGAACACGTGAGCTTGTAGAGGACGAGTGCAACACTCACCAGGACCCATGTTGACCAAAAGTATCAGTCCACCTACGATAGCTGTCAAAAGAAAATCTTATGAGTCAAAGACCGGGGACAACAGAACAGGACTACGAACAGAGAGTCTGGAAGAAATCGTATCTAAAAGCGAATCAGTATTGTGAAGTTTGAATACATTTATATAACGTACTTCAAGAAATCACGTTGAGGGTGTGCCGAATGCACACTCCACCAGTTGTTCGCGAACACATTGAACACGCTCAACACAAGAACGAGGAAAGCAGCTGACCACTTTGCCTTGAAGCCAACAGCAACCATGATGCAAGCTCCGAGACCAACAATGGAGACGAAGATGCGGATGAAGTTCCATTCACCCTGGATGATGAAGCCCAGGAAGAGGAAGATGAGGAGAACACGTCCTGCAAGGAGGAAACTACGCGATAGATTATAAGCCGATTGAGCGCTGGATTTGAAACCATCGCCTTACTATTTTTTGCGGTCGGTTTCGCTGATACTTGGTAGGCCGGCGAAGAGCGCCTTTCTTGAGACCATTGAATCACTGAAAACCATGAAGAGACCACCGATGACGCTGAGATTTCGGAGGAAGAAGTTAAGGTCAAAGATTAGGCCGTATCCGAAGCCTTGAATGACTACAACAGCAAGAAGACCGCCAACAGCATATTCTGTATGCTTTTTGAGGATGACAGCCCCAGAGCCGACAAGCATGGTCTGTACAAGTATCAGAAATGATTGGCAACTAAGATATTCACCAGAATACACTCACGATGACATTGATAATAAGGAAAAGATGGGAGATCCCCCATGGGAATGAACGATGTCTGGTCACAAATGAATGTCAGGTCCTTGACGAAGTACTCCAAGAAGACTACACACTGTTGCAAATACCAGATTTGATCGCCCCATTGAGTGAGGATTCTCAAAGCATCTTCCAAGAACGTAACTACAATCAGGAAGCGACCAATTGCCGGCAAGTGGGGTTTCAATGGTTGAGAGTAGATAGCGACATTTTCCTCGACTGTTTTGCTGAGTGCTCTGAGCTTCTCAAGCGGGTCTTCAGGGTCCGCAGCTCTGTATCCCGAGGATGGGCGAGAGTTGGAGAGCCCATGGGGGTCTGAGCTGTAATTAGATTGTGGGCGAGCTATGCTGATTCTCGACGACATGGTGGAGGTGGTTGAATAACAAGGCGAGAACGCAGCGGTGGAGAACTCTAACGTGTCAAGGGTCACGACGTGGCGTTGCTTATGTAACGTGTCCTCGGCTGACGCTATGTCAAAAAGTTGCACGGGCGTGTTTCATGCGAATCAATCACCTCAAATTTTGGACATCGCCACCACATTCCTGATCATGATTGTTTGGAACATCTTGCCCTGCTGCAGTGACTTGAGCCTGACGAGTATTACGACAAGGAGAGGATACATACTTTGGCACGCCACTGTCAACCCTTGGTCAACCCATCACCTACTGGAATGAATAAAGTTTGAAGGACCACACGTACTTTTCACAACCGGCACCGGAGGTGTAGGCTTGCCTGTGTGTGCACATGCGAAAGATCAAAGCTTGCTGGCTTCCGCACCAGAATATTTCTCAAAGTGTGAATGGAACCTTGGGAAGGCAGCGTTCTCCTGTGCAAGCTTGCCTTCTTTTTGATTGTTGAATTACACCACTGAGAATGAGGGAGACTCGCACAAACTGCGGACATTTGTAACCAAGCGTTGTTCGACACACTTTGTTCGGATGCCCGTTGCCATTCGGTGTATCCGGACGTCCTTTTGCACGTTCCGTTCTATCTCCTATGCCAGAACCGCTATCTTACTGAGCGACGCCTCTATAACCCTGAATCGACGCAGTGGCAACGCGATTCGGTATACATGCCATCGAAGGCTCGTCGTCTTGCTTTCCAGGACCAGTTGGATGGTTGATCCGGAAGTCCATCCTCTCCGAGTAAATCTTGACACTTGTGCATGTCCGGTACGGCCGCCTGGAAAGAAATTACTGTTTCGTCGTGAACGACCTGCTGTATGCTGATGGGCAATTACATGGTTTATATCTGGCAAATGCCTGTAATATTTGAAAAGATATATACAGATTGTCGCTATCATTCGCAAGAGGTATACTTTGACCTGGGTTCTACTTGCCCCTCCAATCTTCTCAAAATGGTTCAGTAAAACGTGGTTTCAATTCAAACTGTCGGTTTGTAACGGAACAGAGATATTCAATTACTGCATGGCTACCATCTAGGTTTTAAAGCTTTCTTTTATGGTTGGCTGGCGCGGAAGCGACTCCTTGCGAGTAAGTACGCCATGCTTTAGGTGGTCTTCCGAATCAAGATGAAATCATCCGCAAACCATCCCGAGATTTTGTCGGTTGCTGCCCAGAGCCGTGGCCTACGTGATCTCATATCATATCAAAATTCATGCGTTTACGAAAACGTAGATGCCGAATGATGAAGCGAGGTAAGTACTGTGAACAAGATTTTCTACCCATGCGCTCTTGAATCAATTTTACGACTGCCAGGTCGGAAGATGCTATCACGAATATATCTGATGTGCCGCCACGAACTACAGGGACGTTGTGCAGTATCAAGCCATCAACGTTCTAATCTTTGTTGCAGGCGAAGAATTAATAAGCTGGTCATCTCCTTACCATACAATACTATCGTGACACTGGAAGATCGATGGAGCCTATATGATTCTCCGAAGATCTATCAGCAACTGTAACAGGCCTATCATTGCTGGCGAATGGATCAGAGATGATTTTTATATGTCGGTGATCATTGAAGGCAGCAAGGCCCGGATGGCTACCAACCCCCACACACACCCAACTGCCCAGATTCCTCTGAAATCCTAGATACCCAACAGGATTCAGCCTTATTCAGGCTTTCCGTATCGACGATCGTGAGTTTAGCCTCGCTTCTGCGTCATGCGAGCTCGCGCGACGCGGATTGTCGACAATTCAACAAAAGGTTCCGTTCCATCTATCGCTGTTTCGAACACCGGCGGTCTTCCACGTGGCTCGTGAGATTGACTAGCAGGACTCTAGCGGGTACCCGCTTCTATCCGTGCAGTCGGCCAATAGTACACACACGGAAACCAACACTCGGTTTTGTGAGCATCCCTCATGCAAAAGTCCAGAAATACCGGGAGCTTACGTAGCCTTTGCTATGATCGAGCGGAGTATCTGATATATAATACAGCAAGGCTACAAAGATACAATTGGTTCAACTTGGGAAGAGAAACCGCCTAGGGATACAATACATGAGTCAGAAAGCTACTAAAAATACACGAACACGGAGCTATTGCTACAGCAGTTATCACAGCTATGGGCTACAAATATTCATCGGAGAGATTTTTTTCAGTGGTTCTACGAAAATCCAAGGCGAACAGGTGGCAATGTGGAGATCAGACACCTGCCGGAAAGTCAAACACGAGAGTTGTGTTGAGTGGATCTACCAATACCAGCCGGGCTTGAAGCCAAGCCTCTACTCGATCCGTCTCTAATCCAGAGACATTGAAACAGATCTGAGGGATTTTCAAATCATTAATCACCTGGCTAAGAGTTGTCCAGTTGATCATGTCCAGCTGGGTTTCGGCGCTAAACCAAATGTGCAATGTGATGTCTTGAAGGTCAGCGGATTGAGCAGTTGATAAAATAGACGAAACCCATGCGTATGGAGGGCTCGACAACATGGAAGAATGTGAACTGGATGCGCGTGTCATGGTCCTGGAAGGAAATTGGAAGAGGTTGATGCCTTGGAGGCTGATATGTTTTACATGGCTGTTAGGCGCAAGGTTGATAGCGTCTGATATGGCTGTGGGGTAGATGATCAAGATACAGGATGTAACGGGTAGTAGCCACGATCACTGACCATCACTGTCACGCCCAGCATGTTCATTCAACAGAAACCCTACTTCCAGACATTCCAAACACTCTCCAAGGGCAACAAGAAATGCTCCAACAATTTCGGCGTCTCCCGGGAGAATATCCGGGAGGGAGAGCGCGGCTAAGCGAGGGAAGAGTCGTTGCGGCGCCTTGTCATCTTGGACAATATCCGATGTGACTCCATACCTAAGCCAGTTGAGTACGACCCTGTTGTGGCAGAATGCGATATGCAACTTCTTTAGAGAGGAGGGTGGCAGAATAGCAGCCACAGGTGACGCGCTCCCAGCCGAGATACTGCCAATACAATCCCATGTCACACTTTCCACCGAGAGTTCCTGGAGCGCGAGGAAGCTGTCAAGAAACTCGGCGAGTACTGCAAATGATGGGAAATGGATGTATTTGAGATCTAGAACGGCAAGGTTGGATGCTGTAGCGAGTTTCGGGGCTGTGAATGGTGTCAGGGTCAAAGGGTCCATGCTTTCCCAACTGATTCGCTCAAGATACAGTTTTGTAAGCCGGTTTAGATGCAGGAATGACCTGTAAAGTACGTTCTTATCGGTGTATTGTGACAAGGGCCCTTTGAAAATGATTTTCCGGATATGTGGTGCAATTGTTTCGGCCGCATGAGTGGAAGTGTAGAGGAGTTGGGCGAAATCTGGCTGATATGCCACCTCAGCGAAGAGGTGGTACCGACAGGTTGGTAACCAAGACCTGCAAACAGTGCTGCAGACAGATAAATCCCTCTTCGAGTCGTGAAGATTGTCCAGTATTCTGTCGCAGAGTTCTGGAGCAAATCGGGCAATGAGACGATGGCGGCCAGACAGTGCGAACTCGGAGAGGGATGTACCTAGTAACAAGCACATAACACCAACAAGACTAGGAGGAGACAAAGTATATCCCGACATTTCGTCGCCTTATACAGAAGAATACAAGGCTCCTGATATCAGCTACCTTTGTACTGCATTTGACTAGACAAAGCCACATTTGAGAGTAATGAAGCGTGGATCGATTTACGAAGAACAAAGCCATGTATAAACCTCAGCAGCCCTGCCTCCTTTGTCTTAGATCCTGGGTCCTGGGAGTGTCCGGGTACTTGTATGCAAGCCAACAAGCATTCAGTTCCCAACATGAAGTAGGGTAAAGCCAGTGTAGGAGCTGTGTCACAAAATACAAAGGAAACAGAACTTGCGCCCGCCGCTGTTGACTGCAGTCTGTTGTTCCATGATTGGCAAGAGCTTCCGCCTGGACATCAAGCATGGCTGAATGTTGAGATGTTCATTCCGAACGTTGACCTCTTGCCGCTGAACATATCTACCTCTATAATATAAGACTACTATTTACGTCTGAGAGACTTCAGCTCATACAAACTGCTCTTGCAAGATGCCAAAGCGACGTCTGACACAGTCTTCGGATTTCGAATTCGATGGTTCGAGTTTTGCCGGATCTTCTGGGGACGAAGACGCGTCTTATGCACCGAAATTGCCGGGGAGAAAAAGTAGCAAAGCACCAACAGCACGTAAAAAGGCTAAGGTCCAAAGGACTGACGCGTCCTCGTCTTCTGTCACGCTTGACGAACTCGACGTTAATCGACATTCGCACTCGCGATTCTTGCACATCATCGAATCCCCTGTTCCAATACGCCTAGCTTTGCTGGAATGGTACAAGACTGTCTATCATACACGTGGCATGCCATGGCGAAAACCGTATGACCCTACGCTGGGAGCAGAGGAACGTGCACAAAGAGCTTATGAGGTTCGTGCTGCGTTCTCCATATTTATTCCACTTTGAAGACGAATATCATTTACTTCAGGTATGGATATCTGAAATAATGCTGCAACAAACTCAAGTTGTCACCGTCATCCCCTACTATAACCGATGGATGGAGAAGTGCGTATTCAAGTCAATCTTTACAATTATTCGATGTGAAAAGGCTCATCACGCAGATTTCCCAATATCCATGATCTCGTGAGTGTATTTTCGTGTGTCATATTTAGTATAGGCCTAATCACAACCTGCTAGGCCGGAGCTACTATAGACCAGGTCAATGCCTTGTGGAAAGGCCTTGGATATTATAGTAGAGCAAGCCGACTTCTAGCTGGTGCCCAAAAGGCGGTGAAGGAATATGGCGGTAAATTGCCAGACAACGCAAGAGATATGCAAGCTAATATTCCTGGCATCGGTCGGTACAGTGCAGGGGCTATATGTTCGATTGCATATGGCGAAAAAGTTCCAGTGGTATGTCTGAGACTGTTTCTCGTCCAAAACGTTCTTCCATAGCTGATAGCTTTTGTGGTCAGCTGGATGGAAATGTTCACCGGCTTTTGAGCCGATTTCTGGCTGTTCACGCATCCCCAAAAGCCAAGTCGACCCTTGATATTCTGTGGGCAGCCGCTGAAGCCATGGTGAATTTTGACAGTAAGCATAGATCATTGCAACCCTGCTTCACCCTCATCGTAACGCATTGTCTCCTCATCATAGCAAATTCTACTAGCGAAGGATCTTCTCAATCCTATCCCCCAAATACAAGTCCCCAGTATTCAGGTGACATCAACCAAGCGCTCATCGAACTCGGGAGCACCGTCTGCAAGGTTCGGGATCCCAATTGTGAGGCATGCCCTTTGCGCACCTGGTGTGCTGCCCGTCAAAACGATGTGATGGCCAACCAGGGAAACGGCGAGGTACGAATTTGGACGGCTAGACAATTTTTATCTTCGCTAAAATGATGATCAAGTCCAAACAGATCGTAGATATAGAAGACCTATGTGGCATCTGCGAGTCATTGTCGACCTACGAGGGCGTTACCTCGTACCCAATGAAAGTCACTCGCAAAAAGCCCAGAGAGGAATTGGATGTCGTCAACGTTATAGAGTGGCATAAACCATCTGAGCCGGAAAAACGATATTTTCTCATGATCCGGCGACCCGAAGGCGGTGAGGACTTTTCTTTCTTTGCACAATCCCTCGCAAATGAATTAGTTTCTGTCTTGTCCTCCAGGACTGTTAGCAGGCCTCTATGAATTTCCCACATCTGTTAATCTTCCCAAAACAATAAAACGGGCCGACCAGGAGAAAATTCCGCTAGATCTTGTGTCGAAACTTACTGATGGTGGAGCCACCATATCTAAAATTACGCCCATCGGAGATGTGCTTCACGTTTTCTCGCATATCAAGAAGATATACAGGGTCCAATGGGTGATTCTGACGGGCGGGCTGAAGCCGCCAAAATTTCTCCCAGATCCGTTGATAGACGAACAAACATCAACGAAAAAGCCGATTAAAGGGAAACTCACACCCAAACTTGTCAACCTCGACATTCAGTTGGATTTTCCGAGGGACGCCATATGGGTTCCACTGAATGAAGTCATGGAGACCAAGTGCGTTCCGTAGCTCCTGTATCCGAGATATCTCCTCATCAGACTGGAAATTGTAGCATGGGAAGCGGCGTAGTCAAAGTGTGGATGTTGACGAAAGAGCGGTGGGAGAATCCAGAATAATAAGTATCATTGGTGGCTACCTTCAAGCGGAAGGCTGGACGAATGAACGCCATTTCTAGATATGGCGTCCCCAAGGCCGATATCAGATTGTTTGCCTTTGAGAACGTCTGGCCCTTCCAGATACAGCAGGAATTGTATAACCCTTAACACCCGGCAGTTGTTCACATACAGATACGGACTTCGCTGTCTAATTTATGCCACACAAATCCAACCTTTTCCCAACCTGCGTTACGTTAGACCTTTGATCTCCGAAGGTTGTGGGAGCCACAAACGCTCCACTAGAACGGCGCCCTTGACTCTTGAAAGGGTAAAAGCCCCAGCGGTGCTGTAAATCTATTCGCGGAGTCGTACATGTCGACCTCGCCTTGATCCCCGTGTACTATAGGCAGGCTACAGGGTGGCTCTTGCAGCAACTTTTTGTGACTCATAACCTACTTTGCATTGGCACTCTATGCTTCGATAAGATCATCGTCAATTGAAAGCATGCCTCCTCGGAATACATGCTGGCTGTAGGGGGATAGCTTCTGTCCGAATGTCAACTCAGGTTTTTTATAGCTTTGGGCTTGGAGGCAAAAATCCTGTGGATTTAGTTTTAGTTTTCAGGGTCCTCAAGCGTGAGCAATGCGCTCCGCTTCGGGCAGAACAGGTAGCGGCCCGGCGATCACCGTTGAGAAAGTGGCTGCCACCGAGAATGGTTCATGTTGAACATATGCCATTACGTTCTCTTCCCATTTCATTTCTTCTAGATTTCGAGACTCCGCATCATTGACATATATAACTGTGAATATTGCGCTCTCAGGGGCTAGACAGACAGTGAGGCTTTCCGTACGCGTTTGTGAGCAAGAATCAGCACACGCGTCGAGTATTAACCCACTTCCAAACATGCAGCAGATCAGAAAAGTCATAGAGAAGTTGCTGTCTGGGTTTGTCGAAAGAGCGCGTGCTTTCATGGGTGAATCGCCCGTCCCGGACTATGCGAAGCAGGAAGGATATCTTTAGTGAGCCTCAAGCACCATGAACGGGCGTATGAAACATATTTGACACAAGGACGAAAATTTTCTCTATACTGTTGAAGCTCAGTCCTCAACGTCTCGAAAGCGGCCTCTCAGGCTGAAATCAACGAGAGACATCGAGCGTTGTCTTTGATATTTCATCCAGACAAACAACAAGATGAACAACTCAAGGCAACATCTACGAAGGAGTTCCTGGAGATACAAAAGGCGTATCAAGGTCAATCAACCAATAAGCATGTTGATTGCGGTTGCCTTACATATTGCTCTTTTCAGTGCTCTCGGATCCCTTCTTACGGTACGAAGCGGGGTAACAGTGATTCTGGCTAAGGTTCTCTGATCTCGACATAGTCAGGTATATGACAGTCTCGGTACGTACACGTCTATTTTCTATGTCTAGCCCTGATCAACATCTTATAACAGGTTCTGAAGGTCTTAGGCTGCAGTGGCTGCCTGAAATGCGCTTGAAACCGAACGACGAGGTATAACATCGATTTCTGTCTACGAAGAGGTAGTTAACGATACAACTCAAAGATTAAAGCAATTATTGAGGAAACCAAACCTTTTCTGCAAAGACGAAAGATGGAAGAGTCCATTATACCAAGGGGTAAAATGGTTTGTTCTGTCGATGCATCGTCGTTGTTTGCGCCGAAGAGCAGTCCCGACTACCAAAATTTCGCACGAAGTGCCCGGGAACGCCTAGGAAAAATGCATGTCATAGCGCAAACTTTATCCTACACTGCAAAGGTGGTTATTCAAATCTCAGGCAATCATTCATGCCTGACATCATGGATCTTCGTTAGAAAAGAATTAACGACAAGACCTCAGCAAGTTTGGAGGTTAGAAGTAACTTGCAAGGTAAGACGGGCTCAATGCTCTATCTTGGAACAGTTCGCCACCAATTCTCCCCTCGCCTTGTGACTCTCGTACGTTTCTTGCCGACATGCGAAAACATTGAGCCCCCCATTCTCAATGCTCATTCTTCTGCGACAGACCACCCTCAACCTCAGATTTCCCTATACTACTCACCTCGACCTCAACTATGATGATCCTAACAACGCCCTAACATTCAAGACAATATTTCTGCCACTTGCCCCTGCGAAATTGCCTGAGACGACACTCGTACTGTCTCGAAAACTACTTCGCTCGAAACGTTACAGAGGTCAACTAAGCCTTCATGTCGGTAGACAAGGCTCAGCAGCCTTCTTCCTCACTTCGCCTGGCACTCTTAACTTGTCCCCGGGAGAGTCGTTGGAATCAACATTGCGAACTCCTACAACTTCTGGGCTCCAATATGTTTCGTTCGATAAAAGCATTGGCATCGCCTTCGACAGTATTCTACCTAAACTTATCGCTGAGGCAAGCCTCACTTTTGCGGAACTTGCTACTCAGTTGAAATGCTCGCTTCAATGGGGCCTTGGCACCGGATTATTGGGTACCTTGGGTTGCCAGTGGTCGAATGGAAGCTACGAAGCAGGTTCCAATTTGATTTTGGCTCCGTCAGGAATCGTATGGGAATTCGAGTACGTGGTTGCATCTGGTTGCACGTATCGTTTTTCTCGCTGATTGGTATCTAGTTTTGCCTATCTGGAACAAAGGTTGTCGTTGCCAATTGTATTGTCATCGCAGTTCTCCCAGTTCCTGGCTTTGGGTACTATCGTTGTTCCATCCACCGCTGCTCTAATTGGATACCGCTTCATTGTGGTTCCTCGCCGGCGGGCTCGACGCATTGCGTGAGTAAACTCAATAGCACTATCATATGTCTGCTGAATGGTGAAGTCTACAATAGTCATCTTCGGGCTGCCAAGAAAGTCCTTGAAGAAGATTTGGACACTCGAAAAGAACGCAGCGTTATTGAAGCACTCCTCAGGGATGCCGTCAGGAAGCAGATTCGTCTTGAAACAGGCAGGGAAGGTGTGTCGCACCATTCTTCTCACAGTAATCGTGTTTGGGAACCACGAAACCTGTAGGTCTCGTTATCAGAGAGGCCACATATGGTGCCTCTGAGGCCGATGAAGAATCCCAAAATCTCTGGCTAGATGTTACTATTCCAATGCAAGCATTGGTTCGAAACTCCCAGCTGCATATTCCTGGTGGGGATACCAAGGTAATGGCGAGAGCCTCGATCGTTTTCTTGCTCTTCGGACTCATCACAGTATTTGGCAGGCTGCTTTACAGGGCTTCTCGGACCCTGCACCGTTCGCCTCGAAATCCCTACGGATTCACTACTTGTTCCGTGGCTGCGTGCATTATGCGGAGATTCCTGATTACATGCCTGTCGTGTTGCCGTTGGCAGGTTTGTTTCTCGTAACTGCATTGATTGCCAGGGCATAGCTCATTGTTGCGCTCTCCAGAACACCGGGTGGATGATTTGTCCTAGCCAACGATCTATAAGACAGTATTTGCTAGGGTACGATTATTCGTTCTCGCCCACACACTTACCTCTTCCCTGTTGTTCATGTCATTTCTCAACGCCCGCATACTGTGATCATGCCGTTTATTTACCTTGTTTCCAGCATTTCGAGCCGCCGGCGTTTAAGGTGAAGCTGCAGAGTCGGCACCTTTTAGTTCCCTAGGTAAAAACCACGAGGCAACGGCATCTAGCAATCCATCTTCCAAGAATCATACGGCAACCCGAATATTGCTGCTTGCAGGGTTACCTTGATGGCTAGTTCTCAAATTTGTTCACGAGGACCCTGGTGGAGAAATTTTGCCGTACAAACCTCCATGCTATCTTGATGCTATCCACAATTGTGTCGCCAATCATACGGATATATTGTTCCCATTACGTAAGCTTTGCGCACGGAAATTTCCTTTACATCAGACGGCGTCCTCTCCAAGCGTTGACGCCTCTCTTCACATGTACTCGGTGGAAATGATTCAACCATCAGTGCACTCAATGTTCCTCAGAAGCTTATGTGTATTGTTATCTTCTTCATGTTTCAAAGTCTCACCGACAGATCGACGCGTCTGTACCCGGATTCATCACTTGTTGCACGCCAACACCGAGCACAAGAATACGTTATGCATCAACCACTTGGACTTCTAATGGATTGCATGCTAAACCAGGTCTGTTGCTACTAACGGTTGCGAAGATCTAAGGGTCATGCAGACTGCGAACGAGGGGCCTTTCCAACAGTGGATTACATGCGAGCGCCACATTGCCTTCCATTGCTTCCTTTCTCGAAACACACCTAGCAGGGAAACCTCACAAGTGTCAAAACTCGTGAACAGGAATATCACATCCGGGTATCAACAGTCGGCTCATTTCCGTCCGCTTGATTCATGTGCATTGCAGTCGTTCATGCGCATGACGCTTCCTGTCCTTGCTTCAACCTGGCTAGGAAGCGCGATCCGCATGGACAGGGAAAGCCTGGTGAATGCTTGGTGAAATAAGCCGCATCTAACATCCATGTGCGACAGCGCCCGGGTCAGAACTGTCGTGTTCCAGGGACATGAAGCGACGTGAAACCTTGCGTACATGAAGAAGGTCTTCGGAAGTTGGGTCTGAGAGCTTTTTTCGGCATATCCTTTTAAATCCGGATAACCATCGGATGAGCATAGCGAACAATGCAGTTCAAGTGAGTAACTTCACGGGTGCACACCTGTGCACACATCACGACGCCGACGAAAATTCCTTATGCAGATGGATCATGATCGAATAACCTCACCAATCTTAAAACGTTCCGAATCGGTGGGTTAGTGACCTCGACCCCGATATGAGATGATGGTCGCAGGTGTGACTTGTGTAACTCTGCACAAACAGTTTTGCCTTGTTGATATCGAGGGTACCAACTGCCTACAATATCATGGATCTTCGCGGATGCACCTGATATTACACCTTTTGCATTTTATGGTTCATTTACAGTTTGGATCTGTTTTTCATGGAGATGGTTACTGATCTCAGATAGTCTGCGATGGGCAAAGTCAAAGTCAGCGACCATCTCGATGGCTTGTGTTCTCAGGTACGGCCACATTTACTTCCCTTCCATACTTGCCCGCTCCGTTCTGCAAGCGATTGACCACGCTCTCAAAAGATAGGTTTCCATCGTGAGAACGTATGAATCTTTCTTACGTTTGAATCCCTAGATCTCAATCCGATACATGCGTATAACTTAATGCAAACTCAAAAATATTTCCTGGGATTCACCTCTCGTTCTTCGGTCGGAGCTGCCGGCTCCCTTTATTTAAAGTGCAGCATAAGCTGGACAATGATATTGAAACAACTGCCCTCCTCCTGTACTGAGGTGCTAACCGCTTGCAACATACTCATGCAACAACCCACTCTGCAGAACGTACGGATCCGTTCCACTCGAGACGCTTTACAAGTCTTCCATGGCGTCGCTACTCGACATCTACCGTTGATCACAAGACGCTTGGACGCAGAAGAACGCAGGAATATTGTTCCTGGCAATGTCTACGTATGGTAAGCTGTCTTCTCGTACAAAGTTGCAAGATGTGTTGGTTGACAATCGCGGTTAGGGAGGAGCGTGGAGCGAATACAGAACCCACGGGCCTTGGAATGGAGCGATGGTATGTCAATGTTTTTGAAGCGACAACCCTTGAACTCATGCCGTTCCCTCTGAAGGACTGATGGGATGGGATGGGGCCCAAGCCGTGCGTGTCGTGGTGCGAGCTTTGATCACGATTTATTAATGGAATGAAATACTTTTTAGGAGTTCGAGATGTACGTCAATCGCTTAAATGGCAACTTCTCACAAAATTAAATTTTGGCTTACCTGAATCCTACAGGAATTCTTGTTCTATCATCAGAAGGACTCCGAAATGACTGACGATCTTGTAAATCCCGTAACTCCGTGGGCTCAAATGATGAGGTCAGTATCACACAATTTGCTTGCCCACTGGATATGGTTCCTTGTCATTAACACGGGCCTTACCCATCCCGGTCCTTTTTCATCGTTTATCACTTGACTTTTCGTCCTGGTCTTCACCCTTATCAGCCACTCAATATCTGTCATCCTAGAAGGCCGCCCGGTCGGCCTAATAATAGACCCTTTGCCGTTGACGTTCGCCCACTACCAGAAGCTGAACGGTTAATCAAACAAACCTATAGTGTCCACGTATCGTTGCCCGCTGACCGGCCTCGAGGTATCATTAGAAAGTGGCATCTCAGTAAGTTACATAAGGGTATCTTGAGGACCTGCATTAACCTTTCTCTAGCTGCATACTTTAGCCCCCAAAAACTGGATGGGCTCAGGACCATCGCGGACATTCCCTATGTCGGTGATATAGTTGTTCCCGAAGGTTGGTTTCGAAGCGCTCGTATTGGAAGAAACAGACGAGACAGTCGCAGCCACGGGTCCAGCATCCAGCCTTCCGAGGCCTTAAATCAAACGGCGACGCCAATGACATCGAATCAACATCATTCGCCCACCTCTCATCACCGGCATCCGCCATCTACCATCCTTTCTATATCTCCGACTCCGTCAGGTTACTCAAGCGCTGCGTCTTCTTCGTCCATCGATATTCCCAACTATTCCTTGAGCCAGTTGGTTCCCCTGGAAGTCCTCGTCCGTACTTCTGGACCGAGGCGCGATCCAGCAGACGAGCAACTACTTCGCAGATTCTTATCGTAACACCCTCGTCATTAATCGTCAACTGACGCTCCCAGACAGCTGCGGCGCAACGCAAAATTTAAAAGTTACTGCTATCTCAAGTCCGCTCTCGATACTCCCGCATTAACAGCATTCAATCTCAGCAAGCATAGTCTGGAACTATACTTACCTCTCTTTCCAACGCAAAATTAGACACAAACTCATTTCTCATGGATTGTTGCATAGTTTTCACCCCGTTTCACATGGACTTTGTTATATTTGTTGACCTGCTTTCCAACGCTACGACTGTATTTTTATGTAAACGATGAACTCTAGGAAATGACATGCATGTTCCTTTCTTTATTGCTATATGCACGTAGCGGCTATGTCTGTCTACAAGAGGATCGAGCCGCGACAAGGCAATATTGTATCCATTGTATCACATGACGTCTTGGTCTCTGCATCAATTCTCGACGCCGATCCTACAATTTACTGTCAACTCTAACGTGAACACTTTGATAGTCTGCGGCGAATAATGAAGGAAGAACTGGCTTCTTCAAGGGTTTCCTCTGCATTTTTCTCCGTTAACCTCTATAGGTCACAGTCATTAACTTGCAGCACACCCGTAGTCAAAGATTACACACGTCAAAGCCCTTCAAACATACAGCAAGAAAATGCATGTGTTAGGAACGGACCGTGCTGCATTCATCTCCAGCCATACGGCCTGGAAGTGGACTTGACCCCAATGCATTATATCCTGTAACAGAGAATGTCCTTGTGATCGCGTTCTGCAGCAGCTCATACTGACTGCATACTTAGATCTAGGCTTGGATCCTGCATACGTCCTTGTCGATAAAGTAGGCGTCAATCGGTGCGAATTTTGCGTATGTGTCACCTTTTCCGCACCCGTGCTGTGGTCACTCAGTCACTTAATGGATGTACCGTTCCAACTTTCTCATTGAGAGCATACGGAATCTGACAACTTTCAAATGCATGTAATCCCAAGACAAAGTTACGCGTAGTCCGCGGCGCCCCTCTGGCGGCTCTCTCCTATCTATGCAAAGAGTGGTGTATCTCTCACATTGTCTTGAAAAAGGCACAGCTGGCTATGCTGAATTCCGTGATCACCAAATCAATGTCCTCGCTTCTCAGGCAGGCATCAAGGTTCTTGCGGTTCTTGGTCATACACTTTATGACCCAACACAAGTAGTCAACCGCAACGGCGGTAATGGGAAGATCTCATTGTCTTCTTGGCATGCGAGGTGTTGTAAAAAGATCTGAGCCTCGTTCTCACCATTCGTTGATATATAACTATGCTCTCAGGCCTTCACCGGCCTCCCAGCACCATCACTGCCATTTCTCGCTCCCATCCCTTCTCCTCGCCCAGCAATGTGGCATTCTTGAACCTTTTGGATTATTTGAGGAACCTACCCACCCTACATTTGACGTTACCTACAGGAAAAATGAACGAGGCTGCGTACTATGGTAACGCGCGTCTTCAATCTGGCATATGTGTAGATCATTGCAGAAATTGGACTGGGATGGAGGGCAACTCCGGGATCCACTCGATTTACCTGACGCTACAACTCTGCTTCGCGGTGGCGAGAAAGAAGCAAGACGGCGTCTTGCGAAGTGCTGCGCAGACCTAGACCGTGTGGCATATACCTCGAAACCGCACACGGATATTACATTGCTCGGACCTCCGAGATAACGTTGCTGTCCCATTGCCTGAGATTTGGATGCCTCAGCATTAACCAAATTTTCTACTGGGTAAAAAGACACTACTACCCCATGGGAATCCGACAGATCAAAAAACGGGAAAGAGAGGCCACTCAGGTATTGTTATCACTGTTTTTACTTTGATTCGCGATGACACTAAACAACCTTATTTAAAACCGGAGAACCTTTTGGGGCAGATCTATTTTAGAGAAATACACTTATTCTGGTGCTAAATACATCCAGGGAGCCGCCTTTGGCCAGATACATGGGAAGTCAGTAAGCTGGTAGGTTCCCACCGACACAATGTGGTACGTCAATCTGACACTCGTATCTGAGACGTGTCGATTGACATTTTCAAGGTTCCTCATCCTTCTCCAAACCTGGGCTTCTCGGCTGTTGATTGATCAGATTAACTTAGAACATATACTATTTTCAAGCCATTGCAAAAATATCACCACGCCCTTCCGGAGAACCTGTCGCTGAAAGAAGTTTTTTTACATGGGCAATTCAAAACCGAAGTTCGCATAATTTTAACAATGCAGCGTAACTGATCTACCGTCTACATGGGGGGTCGAATTGAGTTACCATGGATCGATGCGATGCAATGATGCGCCAATGACCACTAAAAAGTATGTCACTCTATCTCGCATAATAACAGCTGCTGTAGGTATCATTATGAACTGAGTATAGCATCCATATTTTTTTCTTCACAGACTCATTGGCGAGGGTTATATTTCATGGGAGCGCGGAGCCGAAGTCTTTGCTAGTGCGTGTAATTGAACAGACCATGTTTGAGGTACCTGGAAACCTTTATTGAATGACTCACAAGCATACTGTTTGATGAATCCCTGCCTATTCCTGGAATCTGGCTGTGTGAGTTGCACTCTAGTTTGCGCTTTCAAGAGTACCCGACGAGTGTATGATCTCGGACCATGGGTGTCCACATCAGCTTTCTACAACCTACTAACCGTGAGTGCAATCTCATATGAGGTCATACTGATGTCCACGACAACTGACCGCCTAATGGTGTTGACACATTCCCGTCATAATTTGATACAACGCAAATACAACGGGAAAACCTGTGTCAGGATTGTGTGCAGATTTTGTACAAAGCTTGCGAAACTTCCCGATAAAGTAAGCCTCTTGCTACGCGGTATTACGCTGTATAAATAGTTCATGTTTGCCTTCTCACATCTACCGTTTTCTAAAATATATATTCTCCTCACCTCGCACCCTTGAAGATCTAGAAGATCCAGGGTGGGTGCACAATTGGATAGGAATGCTTACCCGAAACCATTCTTTGGCAAGTCACAGATCGAACATGGAGAATATTAATAATAGAAGACGTTTATGAGGTTGAAGTGGCAGTCATGGCCTTGTATTTAATGCTTGTAAGTCACTTCTTTTTGTTGACTTTGTGTGGCCCATGAAAGGTTAGTAAATACGGTCTGGGTGTCATGAAGCAATCATGAAGATCCCTGATCTGAAAGTTACCAATTTGACGGCTAAAATGTTATTACATGAAAATATTATGTCAGCGATAACTCAGAATCGTCATTCCATACTTTTGGTTGTAATGTCATTACCCTGAACGCTACGGGCTTTGGACAGCTACAATTTCGAAAAAGGCCGGAACAACCTGGCAAGTCATCCATGGACTCCAAACCTCGTGGCGCGAACAGGTCCACCAAGGTCGCTGGCAAGCTGAAAGTGCTCCCTGAGCAACCAGAACACCTTCCGATTCTCGGTGCCAAAACACCTGTCCTTCACGGTAAAACTCCGAAAGATTATTCTGACGATGTTGGAACAACGGGAGATAGCGATGATGGGGACGTTGAGGGAAATGACGAGTCACAAGAAGACGACGTGGAGGTACGCCCAAGGCAGAACTCAAGCGCGTCCTATGTTTCACTCCTCTTTCATTGTGCAGGTGTATAACCAAATTTCGCTTATACCCGAGGGTACAGCTCGCAGGGATGCGTTGAGGTTGACCAAAAAGAAAGCCAAATCCTTACCTCGAGTGACGGCCTACGCCACAGCGAGGTGACGGTGTTATATCCATTGCTTCCTTTAGGATGGCACTGACTTGCCCCTCAGCTCCTATCGAATGAATGATTTGATGAAATTCTTCAACGCAAGGCGGAATGCATACCACACAGACCCGAAACTGATAGACGAAGTCATCTATACTCCGTATGTGTATGACCCGCCGCCCAACCTCCATGGAAGCTGGCAATCCCAAGGCAACTCCCATGCACGTACAGGGGATCTTCTAGGGATACCAGAACTAAGAGAAGATGGAGGCGACAGCGACCATGAGAGGGAAGCTGCCAAAAAGAAAAAGTCAAGTAAATTCGACACGACTGCAACAGAGGCAGAAATCTTCATCTTTGACTACGGCACTATTGTAATCTGGGGTATGACAGAGCCTCAAGAAAAACGATTTTTGTCGTCGATGTAAGAGTAAAGATTTCTCTACACGGGTGTCTAGCTAACGTGGACTGTTAGAAAACGTTTTGAAGTCGAGAAGCTTGGTTAGCGTTCCTGGTTATCTATCAGGTCTTCTTAATCTTACGAAACATAGCACCAGAAGATGTCGAGATGGAGGATCTCAATTACTACTATGCGAACTACAGTCGGTGAGTAGTCTTGTGCCTGTCCTTGATATATATTCTCAAAACAGAAGTCAGCATTTACAACGATGTAATCACCCTTCGAAAAGGGTCGAGCTACATGTAAGCCGCTCCATCTTCGATCACAGCAAATTGACCAAGTCTCCAAAGGACAAAATTGTCCTTATCACACGCTCTTTCACAATCCGTAAAAATATCGCTGGTAAGCGCAAATAATATACTTTTGTCGTTATGTCTTGAATGCATTTGTCCAGTTCGAAGAACTGATTTCTTCCAAAATCGAAGAGACCAAGGACATTCCTGAAGTCATCAGTGAAACAGGCAAAATAGGAATGCCCCATAAAGGTTCGTTTCTGTTTTCGGGTTGCCGCGTTTTGGGGTCCGTCTCAATCCCTTGACCAGAAATTATGCAAAAGATTGGGGAATTGTTCCTTCTTCGGACTAATATTAATTCCGTCGGCTCAGTGCTGGACTCTCCTGTACGTAAAACATATTCAAGACTCCTAACTTGCATTAAACACAATTGTTGTGTGCATTATGCAGGAAGTATTCTGGGTAAAGTCGATCGTTTACCTGAAAGGATTGCTTCGATTGACACTGTGACGTCGACATTTTCTCTCATAGAGCTACCCAGATCTTCAACCTTTATACGACGCAGCCCGGAGTTACCTTGAAATTCCGCAGAGAATACACCTACTGACCACGCGTGTAGAGGTCGGATGCTTTCTCAACTCGGTTCCTATGTTATCAGACTGACCTTGACTCCATGCCAGGTCTTACAAGACATGCTACAGCTCTTAAAGGAGTCGGTGTCAAGTAAACACGCCGAACGCCTAGAGCAGATCGTTATTGCGTTAATTGCTATAGAAATCGGTGCGTAGGATCACAGGAATTGGGATTCCTTATTGACATTGATGCCGTACTTGTTGCTCCTAGTTCTGGGTATCATAACAATTCTTGTTGATCTAATGGCAGCCGGTTGACAAGTATAACACCATACCCTATTTTCTACTTACCTTTACCCACATCTATGTAATCTATAATCTCTCGCACATCGGATCGGGCGGTTAACATCAGAACTGCAACATGTGCTGAGACCAGCACTATAGCTGAACAGGTACACATGGTCCAGCGAACACTCTTCCTTGAATTCTTGTAATATACATTCGTAAGTGAAAAAACGCCAGAGGCCAGAGGAGAGCAGATATCTGTCGTATGGGTGCCTACCACGAACTCATTCTGGCCAATATCGGCGGATATGTGCCTTTCCCCTTTGCTGTGTTATAAATAAAATAAATAGCCGTTCAAATACATACTACATAATTAAATGTTCACTGTATATGGGGCATAGATTGATCGGAGAACGTTGTCCACGAGCATTGCACAATTTACCCTGATAAGTACACCGCTGCTTTCCGTTACGTTTTCTCGCTCCGCGATCCATCCTTATCTCGGGCCCGACTTCCGGAGGTTACACTGCGACTATTATTCGACGATGACTTTGATTGCCTGAAACATAAAAATTCTATTCCAGTGGCGCGCCGCGTTTCTGCCAGGGTTTTCTTGACACCATCAAGGTTGACCTGCAGGTTTTCGTCCCCTGGACGTCGCGCGTACGCCTGAGAGATCTTGTTGTACAGATCAGAAAGGATTTTCGCCGCAGTGGGACTGACATAGCGCCCGAGGGTCTGGTGCATAAATTCGATCTCCAACGTCGCCTATGTTTGAATCAGCAAAGCCATCCAGGACAGGTCACGATAAAGTGAAATGAGACGGATAGACGTACACGGAGCATACCGCCCATGCCGAAACGTTTGACTTGTCGAAAACATCGAAGGGCTTCGCTTGCGAGCTCCTCAACAAGAGCGTTCATAGTTCGATCCAATAGGGTTTCGGCTACGGTGCAGACTTGGGCGTGCACCCCGACAAGGTTCATTAGGGTCTCGTACATGTAGGGTCGAATCTCTGCGTGTTCTTCATGTTAGTCACGAGCAAGGATATAAATCTAACAACATACCGGTTGGCTGCGGGGTCTCATACCAATCCATTTCACTGTCAAGGATACCACTGCGGACGAGAGACGTAACACTGTCGCTTTTTGATTTAATAAATCCTTCAAAGAGGGTTTTGTCCAGTTCAGTTACAACTGTCATTAATGTCTAAATAGGATTGGAAGGTAAGGGTGTGCTATTGGGGCCGTTAATTCGCAGTTATCTCACCTTTCGATCCTCCGTCATAGTTATACCAAAAGCACCTTCCAGCTGTGTGAGCATACTTGGAATGACCGATTTGGATAAATGTCCAAAGTTGCTGATTACAAGAAGTAATCGAGTATCCTATGATAAAGGTTCATGTGACAAATTGAGAAGGACAAAGCCTAAAACCACGCACACCATTCTTGAGGTCAAGATTTCCCAATGGATTCATTCCCGTTGGAACGATGCTCGACACAATAAGTCCCTTACCATTCACGATGGGAGCCTCGTCAGAGGCCAGTAGCACTAGCCCGTCAAGGAAGGCGTACAAGGCGTCCAGGAATGCCTTGGTAATCTTTGCGACGAAGGCTTGAGGTACTGGATTCTGTTTTAGCGGTCTCAAGGCTGATGTTGGATCGACACCGCCCGCAATTTTGAAGGCAGCTGTCGTCATGTGCCGCTGAAATAGCTCAATCTGGGAAAGATAATGTGTGGCGAACGGTTCGCTTGGTCCCGCGACCCACGATTCTACACAATACAACATGCTTGAATCTGGGAGTCGGGTATCAGATACATTCTTGTCCCAGAACTGAAAATGTTCACCTCTTAACCAAGAGTTAACAAGAACGTCTTCGAACCTCCATTTCGTACTTTCCAGAAGGCTTTTCAGTCCATTTGAAGTTTCGAGTGATATATCCATCCCATTCACGTCATTTACCGTCTCTTGTATATCGTTAAGAATCTTTGAAAGGTGATGGGCAGTGGACATTGAGTGAGAATTCTTGGGAAGCAGAGGAGGTTGCGAGTTATGCGATGCACCAGGTGAAGCCATGACTGCCATATCGGATAAGAGGAAGAATTCAGATAACAAGGATATATAAAGCTTCACGACGTCGCAGGCCATTGTCCGACATTGTGATGGACTTCGCCTATTCCCTGAAGATGAAGTAGATAACTAGAGAACCACTTTGAGAATATTTTCAAAATGATTGATGTCAAATGTACCTTTTTGAATTTACCATCTATGAAACTGTTGGATATCCTCCAGAAGCTCGGCAGTGATGATAACATAGCCTCAGAGACATTTCTGACGAGGTCGTGGATTGCTTGCCATATAGGTTCAGCAGCAGATTCGGCTGACAAGGCAGCAGTATGGCATGTGAGAAGGTTTGTTGCCAAGAACGAAGGATGGCGCGCATACCAATTACAGCATCGGGCTTTTTGGCTTCTAGTGCCGCCATTGCAGTCTGCAGTTCTTCCTGCAGAGACGCCGCCAACACGTCGGAGACCGTGGTATCAGCACTTGATCTCGTTCTGTGTATGGTTGCTACCGTCACATTTAGCCGACATGAAAGAGATGGGAATTGATTTCTTCCTCGTGCCTACCTTCTATCGTGCCCACGGAAGATTGATATGACTTGTTCATTCGATCCAGAATATGCTTGTGATGGCTGTCAAAATACATCCAGACCGGGTCATCGTTAGATTGTAACTCCAAAAGCACCCTAGAAATATGTGCGTTAGAGAAAAGAATAGACGGAAGCAATGCCATGCGGAAGTCCATGCGTACTCGAGTGTTTTCTCCTGCTCTTCCACGGTTCGGCTAGAATCTTGGAGCTGGGAGACTAGAACGTTTCGCATCTCGCCCATGGCTTTCTCTACACTGCTCCATACTTTGTCTAGAACGCGCTGCTGTTGCTGCTCGGCGGCTTTCGAGGCTGCTGCGTCTTTGGTGTTCACAATCGGCAACAATTGGCCTGGGCGATTTTCGAGTAGATACTTGCCCTTCTTGTAATCACGCAGAGCTATTTCGTAACGACCCTATAAGTTGGCGTAAGAATGGACCTTCGTTCACTTGATAGGGAGAACACACCGCGTCGATGGATTCGATTATGAAACTAGGGAGATTAAAGAAGAACTTGGATCTTTCGAAAACACCAAGAGTAGTGCGAAGCTTTCGAGCCTTTGAGGCGTTCTCAAGGACAGGCAAAAATACCTGATTAGCTTTCTGCGCTCCGTCTGACAATATGAAGGTCAGCAGCGCCAAAAATGTGGTCAGCAAGGCTAGATTCGCTGACTCTTAAGATAATCACGAAGAGGTCGAGAAGCGAAGTCGGTTTTCGGTTCCAAGATTCCTTCCTTCATCTCGGCATAGAGAGCTACGCAAAGTCGTGGATTGTCTCAGTCAATACTTTGGCAGCAAGAGGATAGACACGCCACCATCTGTAGATGATTTGACAGCAACGAAGCGATCGAAGTTATCCTCCACCAGTATCCGAAGGGCCTCCGAACGTGCTTCTATCGAGTTTTGTAAATGAGAAATACCTCTGGCCAGGTCTTGATAGGTTGCATTAGGATGTACCGCAGAAAGAAAGGCCTTTGGATCAAAAGATTTGGAGGTAATTAGCACCGCTGCCTCTAACATCGGCAGGTAATTCAACACAAAAGTCGACGCGTATCAACAAAGTCGGCGCACTAGATTCCATGTCCATTTCCCTCATTCTAGCACAGATCAACAAGAGAGTAAGCGGTTGGCTAGAGGTGCGGCAATGTTTACTTTCATACCTTACAGAATTTCTGAGTCCCAGAGGGTCCCCCTCGGCATCACCGCCCACCGAAGGACTGAGCAAAGCTCCAGCTACAGAATCCTCGAATTCATGATCGACCTCCTCCCACTTACTGTTCAACACCTAGAGTCGGATCAGAGAACATAGGGCTGTGATCTGTGAACCTACGTAGGCGCGAGGTTCCCGATTTTATATGCCTTGAGTAGTGTTGCTTCGTCGATATTCAAATTCAACCGTGGCATCTCGGCTGAGTGAGCGATGCGACTTTCAAGTGTTTTGAAGTGTGCAGAGTCGATCTCAAGGCGAGTTGCCTTCGATCTTAACGTGTTTTGAGTTCCGGAATCCAACCTACAGGACCATTTCCGCGATCGAGATGGAGATTCGTAGTTACAAGGTCATGAATGTGTGCCCTTGGTACACCGTGTCCCGAAGGACCGAGGTACTTCTTTGGTTCAGTTATAAATCAAGGCCGTTGCACCTGATACTCGAAGAACACAACGCGGAGATCGGCATAAACTACTGTCGAGGTACACTTGCTCATACAGAATGCCTGATGAATCAAATTATTGCTTTGTATAGAGTAAGTATCGCTGTGAGTAGAACGCAGCCCATCGCGAAATATGTTATCCAAATAACAAACGGGGTACGCATTCAGGTGTCCGGTAACAAGAGGAGAATCGTCTATATAATAAGTAAAAGTCCCAAATTTGATCATACAGGAAGGACAGTGTTGAACACAATATCCCACACTTTGCCTGTGAAGGAAGCAGGTCGTTGAGACATTTCCAGAGCAGATGAAATCAAGCAGCTCACTGGTGACACCATATCCTAGCTCATAGTTTTTGTAATGATGAGCCAAATGGTATTTCTTCATGTCCTTCATATATTGCGGAAGCTTGGTGTGATGCAGCCTTGTGGTCTCAGGTCATTATTGTCAAACCAGAAACCAAGATGAAATGGAACTAACGCATAGTGCATGCAGTCGTATCCAATATCTAGTAGGAAGGAAGCCAATAAGTCCGGTGCAATGGCTCAGATATAACAATACTCACAGAAAAGGAAGGCTCCCGAAATTATCCCATTCGCTACCGCGACGGGGAAGAGAACATACGCCAGTTGAGTGAATGGGAATTGCAGAGTAATGAACAGGGCAGGTGGCATAACCAGTCTCAACCTTTCGAAGAAAGTAGCGAACCGAGAAATTGAGCATGCACGAAAGCGTGAACGTAACAAAAGACATACCGATCCATAGGAAGGTAATGGTGAATACCGTGCGTCAAGAAATGTAGCACGAGAAACGTAGGTCGATCCGGAAGCCATTCATCGATGTGGAATAGGAAACGATGCATCGTATATTCGAGAATCGTCCAGATAATATTGCCGAGGAGGAAACACATTACCGTCTTCGCAATAGAGTCCGAGGGAATGGAGCTCAAATGTGACATAGGCAGCCCGGGATTATCGAAGAAGGAGGGCAGAGGTCCAGTGAATTGGAAGAGCGAACGCAGGAACAGGTAGGTCGTAATGGGGGCCCAAAAAATGGGCACGACATACCACTCTGTGCGGGTGCACATCTGTTGATGGGTCAATACTGTTTCTGTGTCGGAAAGATCTGATTCGTACCTCGAGGATGGTTGGACCAAACAGACGCGCTGATTCTTTTAAATGTCGGGGCTGGTGGACTTGCTGAAGATAATACGATTTGCTAAAGTAATACTTTGATTAAAAGACCAGCCCGTCAAGTATGAATTTCACATACCTGAAGTTCGCGTTCCACATTTGGAGAAGCAGAGGTTTTCGAAGATCCAAGAACTCGTTCTTCTCAAAGTCTTGGGCCGAGTCCGTCGCATCAGGATGGAAATCATCCGTGGCCTCCCAATCTGAGGCCCCGACATTAGACGAAGGGACACAGTAACCCTAGCGAAACCACGAACCATCACGGACAGTTGACTCCCCAGACCCCAACCTCCCAATGAAATGTTCCTCCAACATGCCATACGCTGAGTCTGAGTGCTCATGCTCCAGTTTATCCTTCATAACCTCCTGGATGTCCTTTCCTGCATATTGTAGGATCAAATCATCCCCGCCTGGGTGGTCGTCGAGAAAACCGGTGACATCGTAGACTTTTCCTGCCCGTGAGACCCAGCAGTTAGATGCTTGCGCGTGGGTAGCAACGTCCTCTGCAGTGTAGATACGGATTCGTTTGGACATACCGCTGATATTAGTGAGGGGAAGGAGGATAGGAGAGGGAAGTGATGGCCTGAAGTTGAGACCAACCTTTACATCTCACCACTTTTTTAGTCACAAATGGAGAACTGATGGGTTACTGCAGTCACGTGGTTGCGTAAAATAGCCGGAACAACTTGGATCCCACGTATTTCGACCGCTTTCGATCGAGACTGGGGTAGAATGTGTACTAATCCTCGCTGACATGGGGGCTGGGCTGGGAAGTTCTGCATCCAGTTCCACCGAGATGACATGGGAGAAATGCGACGATTGTCATCCTACATGACTGGAAGGGCCCGAGATTTATACTATTTGCTCATGATTTTGGATACGGTCCAGAACAACTTGCACATTGTAAAAATCCTTGGTTTGATGCAAATGATACCAGCGTTGCGCATAAGCCTTCCAAGACTTCAGAAAGTGAAGGAGGAGGAGGAGGAGCGCAAGCCGAACATGGAGGGCATCAAGTGCACATTGAATTGATCACCATACAAGGTATACTTAGAATAACCACACCTCTCCTTCTTCAACTCGAGAAGGTAGGCTACCTGTTCACTCGTCCGAAATTCATCTCTGCTAATTGATGACTCCACTTTCTTAGAACATGTTTCATAACCTTCCCACTCGCGGTTTTCGGAAGGTCCTCGGGATTGCCGTCCTCGTTGATGAACCAGACCCAAGCTGGAGCATTCTAGTATATCCTGGATTAGTGGAACGCCCAATAGCAAAAGCACAGCTTGAAAGCCCCCAGTATGCTCCTAGAACGTACCTGAGGATTCATACTCTGCGCCACATAACTCCTCACTTCTTCACCCGAAATGTTCGCGTTAGGTTCTCGAACGATCCATGCACCTACTACCTCCCCATATATAGGATCAGCGACAGATACTGCGGCTGCTTCGCGTATTGCGGGGTGTGCGGTCATGGCGTTTTCAATCTGTACTGGAAATAGGTTCTTTCGATGAAGGGAATGGCAATGGCAAGATCAGGCTATCATATCGATATGAGTTACGAAAAACATACTTCACCGCCACGAATGATGATATCCTGATTTGTGGACCAAAGTCAGGTCAATGGAGTCTTTTGGGAGTTTGATTCTAGACCAACCTTGATCCTTCCAACGACTAAATTTGAAATATCAGAACGCGAGGTGATATCGAAACTGTACACTCACTGCGCAAATATCCTTCCTCGTCCATGATCCCCTCATCTCCTGTATGCATCCAGAGTGTACCCTCCTCATCTCGCTTCATAGCACTCCTTGTCTGCTCCTCGTCGTTCCAGTAACTAGTAAACGTCAAACAGGTATCTTCTCAGTTTCTGCCTCAAACACAAAGCAACCCGACATGAGGAACAGAATGAAATACACACCCTTTCTGCAACAGATATCCTGCAACACAAATTTCACCGGGAGTACCGACATCTACCACATTTCCCTCTGGGTCGATCAATTTCGCTTTGACGTGCGGTTGAACCTTCCCAACGGTCTCGACGCGTTTAGTGATGGGGTCGGCAGGGGTGGACTGGAAGGAGACTGGGCTAGTCTCGGCTATGCGAAAAGAAATCGGACGATAGTCAGTGACATGGAAATGCAAATATGTAAGAGGGCCGTAAGGAAAACGCACTCATCCCATACGCATTTGTAAGGTCTTTCAGATTGAGCTTTGATATCAAACTTTTCATAAGATCAATCGGAATAGGTGAACCGGCAGCAATCCCCGTCCTTCAAATACAAACCATGAGACGATCATGCTATATTTTTTTGAATTTTGACTCACCGTAAGGATCTCATATCAACCGCTTCTCCTAATTCTCTCCGTTTATCTACCTCGGTCAAAACACCAAGGAAGTGAGTAGGAACGCCATGTAGAGCCGTGCATCTCTCCGCCACAACAGCGTCAACGATGGCAGGTGGGTCAAAGGTTTCCGACGGATATACAATGCACGCGCCGTGTGACCATGCTGCAAGGTTTCCCAGAACAAGGCGTGTTGTCGAGATAGAGATGAGTTACGGGTGTATGCTAGCGAAAGGGGGACTTATCAAAGCAATGGAATAACGGAGGTACATTGCCTATGGAGAAAAGTATTGTCTGTGTGAGTAAAGAATGGCAAAATGATGAATCTATACGCACATAATATATCTTTCTCGCTGAGGTACATACACCGGCCGATAGAAAGTCCGTTATTGATAAGATTTGAATGTGTTAGCTGTCGTTGATGGGTTAATCAGTGAAACGGGGGCGTTCCTGGTAAGCATACCGAGACTGCCTTCGGAGAACCTGTTGTTCCACTGACATGCATCAAATCAGTCAGAGAATGACGTGGTGCGTAGAACATACCTAGTAAATTGTAGGTTAATAACATCGTCTTTGTGCAATCCAGCGCCTAATTCTTTCAGCATTCGATCCTCTCTGCCACCTTCCTGCCACATCAACACTTCTCGCCAGTCAACCATGCTTTTTATATACAATCGCGCCAAATCCGCGCGATCAGCTTCTGTATTGTCCACCACGACGAGGTTGCGCAGCTCTGGCACGTCAGCTATCTGCATCTCTCCAGGTTTGGTGCCTCGTATTTCAGGGAAAGCTTCTGCAAGCATGCGAACATAGCCTGAGTTACGAAGGCGTGGCACGACGAACAGGTGTTTGACACCGACAAGGTTGAGGACACCTGCCTATTTAGACGCGTGTCCAGTTGGTGAGTGAACAAGTGCGAGCGTGGGGTTGATGAATGGAGGACTGACCAGTTCAGTCAACCGGTAGGCTGGGTTGAGGGTCACCAGAATAGCACCGACTCTTGCGCAGGCCCACTGCAGCATAGCGTATGCACTGTGACGAAGGTGCAAACATAAGCTCGTATAAACGCCTTGCGACATGCCGGGAAGCTCGCCTAGTATTCCCCATAATAACCCCTACGCGATCGCCCTTCTGTACACCCATCCCTAACAGTCCCCTTGCGAGTGCGCCGATATGTTTGTCGAACTCTGCGAAGTCCCATGCGAGATGTGTCGTCACTCCAAGATTCTGTGAAGCGGGTCCCCCATGCGAACGAGGCAGTTCCTTCCTGCATATCAAGGCAGGACGAAGACTATGTTTACTCAATATCTCTGTAGCGAAGTATTCAGGAAGTGTTTGTGTCGACAAAGGTGGTTCCAGAGGTCCTTGAACTGAGGATTTTGTCAGACATCGTTTGAGTGTTGCTGATATGCACGCTTGGTGGAAATTTGAGTTTGCTGTGATGATATAGCGCGACTTGCGGGCGAAAAACATGAGTTTTGGCAAGGCTCAAGGACCAAATGACATCTTCATCCCTGTTCATCACAACAGCGGCGTTCATTAGCGAGCGAGTTCACATGCTGGTCATGTGGGTCGCCAATGCGAATTTTCCTAAAGTGTTCACTATTCCTTCTGTTCAAGTGTCGTAACTCGTGTTCTTCGTATTCCTCAAGCTGATACGCATTCATGAGGGATGTTTCTTTGAATCAGTACTGGAACCGGGCCGCCGTCAGACGCACTCGAAATTCTCTTGTGTTTTGACTTCCACGGTGCTACAATTCACTCGCTGATTCCCTCGCCAACTCAATTGTCGCAATAGACCGTTCTCAAGCTTTCGTGAAGAAAGCGTTGGACACCCAAATTGTAGATTGGCAACCGGAAGGGCTTACGCAGTCCTTGGCACTACTCTCACGGAACGGTTCAGAATCTGTGTAAATTCTTCAATCTCGGTCATGGCGGCATACTGGGATTCCACTGTTCGTCACTTAAGGGACGTCAATCAAGGGGTCTGGTCCTCGCCTCTCAGTCTCATCTTGTTTTGTTGACGTCCAATTCAGTTCGTATAGCCTAGCATGTGGAAACTCAATCTTTAATCGCTAGTTCGTAGTCAATCTTCCGGTTAATACCTCCAGAGACTATAAGCGGCTCTCGACGATCCTGGAAACTTCTCACATACATGTATGATCTCTCAGTGGCGTCCTTTCTTCCCTTACAACATTGTGGCACTACCGATGAACGTTCTCGACAGGCAAATTCGAATAGACGCCGATCAGACATGCTCTGTGAATTCTGGTCATCGTAGCTAGATAAGGGTCTGCCCAAAGTCAAAAGCATCAGTGCGTCGGAATGTCTTGTTGTATGCGCTTCGAGGCTGATATCAGATATAGAATAATTATAGTATGTCATCATGGATGGCTGCGCACTTGGTCTTGATATTGATGGAACATAAGTTTTTCACGAGAAGACTCCGCGTGTGCTCGTCTTCACCAAACTTATGCTTTGCACCTATACTACCTCGTAGCATTCAACCGTGCTAAGCTCCGTTTGACTGGATTTATGCACTAACAAGCGAAATCGACTTTCGGCTCACTCTGACGGACGCATTCTTATGGCTGTGATCAGCATCACCCACTTGATCTCTCGTCGACAGCCAAATCACATCGACGGCGCTGAATATATGTTGATGTCGTACGCGTGTCGAGCCCCCTGAACTCCCATTCCCAGAACTATTCTTGCCTCGCTTCATCCCTCACAAATGTGAACCCATTTTGGTTACCATCACATAGACATGCTCCCAGATTCGCACTGAGCAATACTACGTGCTGAGTCGGGTAATGATCTTCACACTCCCACCGCCCAAGCCCACGGGTACCAGAGATGACTCGATTGGGCACCGAGGACGATAGGAACTTATAAATGTCTAAGCGGTGCTTCGAAGAAGACTTTCTCTCTTTCCCTGGGCTCTCTTATCCTTCATTCTCCTATCTGCCATCCTGTCAAGGGAACTCTTGGTCGCTCGTTTATTATTCAACCTCCGTAATAGTAAATCAGCGAAGATATGGTGGCCATCGATGGTGGGATGCATAGAACGCGGTTGGAGGAGGTGTCGTTGGGAATGGTGGTTCTTGGGTTGATTTTTTCGTCGATGTAAGTGGCCCTGTGGCGGCCCCCTAGGCTAGACAACAATTCCTCGACACGTTTCACTGATCTTGCGTGGTCTAGGTTATACGGCATCATGTTGACCCAGACTTACAAGTACTTTCAACGCTTTCGGAGAGACCCACCCCTGGTCAAGCTATTGGTCAGTCTAAATCTTCCATACAGCACGGCATGACATGCGCCATTAACATGGATCTTTCCAGGTATTCGCCGTATGGTGTGTAGAGCGCCTTCGCTATATTTTGCGATGATTGATTGGTGGCGCAGGCTTCTCAACACGGTGTCGGTGTTTTTCGTCGCACATGCCTCCTGGTAAGAAATTCGGTTCTGTATTGAGGCAAACATCCAACCCGAACCAGGTATTACCTTGTGACAACTGGTCCCCGAGGTTTGTCGATTTGGTACGTGGAATCCAACGAGAGTACCTGGGATCACCTTGCTGATCCGGCAAGCACAGGAGTCTCAATGTAGAACTGGCCTTGTCGGTGCGATCGTCTCCGATGATAAAGATACCATGATCTTGATAATTATTAGATGGCGATGTCAGGAATATCAGAAACGTAAGCGAAGCTTTTCGTTTTTGAATACCTATTCCTGAACATTCTTTAGATTTTTGGCTGCACGAGTCTACAAACGTACGCTCTATAAGCCGGCTCTTAAATCATGCTAATAGCTCATATAGTAAGCGGAAGAAAGATTTGGTTAACGGGTATACTTGTGCGTAGTGTCTCTTCATGAAATCACGAACACACCTAATAGGTGGACACCCATTCAGTTGATGCTTGCCTTGTTGCATTTCGGTATGAATTTCGACTTGTTGAATAGTTAAATTTGACTCATGCCCTTGTTCAATTTCAGGAAGCGGAGAAGGTAAATTTCCTCAAGCGTCACAATCCTAAGGCCACGCTAACATGTTTCCAGTCGCCGCTGTCGAATTTTTGCTCCTCAAGAGATTTGCCAAGTTTGGAAGCGTCAAGGTATACCTCAAATCAACGAATAACATTCGCTCGCTAATATGCAAGAAAAATCAGGTTCCAAGTATCATACGTCTCAGCAGTGCAGCTGTCACAGACACTGCGATTGCGGTTTCGCTGTGCTACTTCTTACAGAAGAAGCGCACTGGCTTTAAGAAGTATCTAAATCTCTTGGTATATATGGCGCTCGTTCTCATGGCGTTCTTCTCCAAGAGACGACGAAGTTGTCAACTATTTGATCTTGTTCTCGATCAACTCGGGCTTGCTTACCAGGTGAGAAATGACCACTACTGGTTTAATCACGGGCCACGAGGCTGAACGCCGTTGTGGATTTTAGTCTCATCTCAATTGCTTCATTGGCCACCGTAAGGGATTATTGCTTTATTGTTGCCTGCCTGAATTTTGACAAATACCTCCCTTAGTATCTACTGGTACCCCGAACTTGGGTTTACACGGCTTTATGCTTTTTACTTAGTCGACGTACTACTTTCCCTTTACGCTCCAACTTTTGATTGACTTCTATATATAGTCTATGCCAACACTTTCCTTTGCTCGTAAGTACACATATACCTCTCTTACTCTCCATGTCTAACGCACCTGGTAGTCTGAACTCTCGTCAAATCCTTCTCAGCTCTGGATCTGATAACGAGAAACATCTCCCGAAAGGCGCTCGTTTCCGGCCCAGGCGTTCCACTTGGTCGGTCGCAGGTGACAAAGTTTGTCAATCCACGGGATACATTTCTTCGTACACTCATTAACCGGAAACATGCAGTCGCCGACACAAATAGATGTCTTCGTCGTAACGGAAACAATCACGGATGGTCCTCAAATTTTGACATCTGCCAAGGTAAATACTGGCATACCATTGTTTCAAGGCGTATTCCGCTCGGTATAACCTCATCATGCTATACGACAGATTCGCAACTCAAACACACATTTGAAGGAAATTCTGGAGAACGATTCCAATTCCAGTGCAGGCAGCACACTCGCTGATTCATCCTCCGGATCTTCCGCCGAGTCTGGGACCCCATATCGTTGAATTTCCAGTCATAGTATGGGTTTAGTCTCGAGGTATAATATACCCGATACACCCTTCGAGAAGGATATAATCTATAGATTGTTCTCTATGCTCTCAGCTAAGTTCATCGGATAAATAGTATGACTATTGCGATCCTATTCTTTCTACCCTTGTCTACTTCACTTTGCATGTATATTAATGTTTTGACACACATACGCCGTTAGCTCGGCATCTGTATTTACCACTCTTTTAGAACTTGATTTGCCAAACTATTACCTTGAAGTACTAACACTCCCCCCCCTGGGCCACCCCGTCAAATGGGCCAGTTGCAAATATCTCGCCAGTGGCTTCCCCGTTCCTCTTGAAATTCTACGTACTTACACACATAGACTAAGTCAATAAAATCATCAAGTTTATTTTGTGAAAAACGGCTGCGGAAAGGTGGTCAACTAGACGGGTCTAGTCACACCTTGGTCACAACTATCAGTGGCATCTGAGCCCTGCCCCGCAACATTCAGCTGTGACACACGTGTGACCTGGCCCATTTGACGGGGTGGCCCAGGGGGGGGGGAGTGTTAGTATTGGTCTGACTGAGTTCGTCGTCCTGCCTCGCAACTGGGGTTCCCGGTTTGTATTAGCCCCTGTCAGTTGTCGCGAAGCGCACAGCCACTGATGCGGCAGAAGTTTGTTGGCGCCAAGCTCGCCGCCACTCACCTTCTCACCACTTCCTGCTAGTAACATTCTTTGCCCATTTGCCCATTGAAAGGAAAGAAGTCTTCTCTGTTCATAAAGCCCTAAATCGAGCTGAGTTGCGTCTTGGCCTATTGGTGAACGACTTCTTTCGAACGACGCCGAGGATCCCGACAACTGCCCAGTATTCGATTACATGAGTCTCGGAAATAAGCTCCCGCGATTCATTTTCCTATCTGCTTTAGTTACTTTATTCAGTTGCAATACTATTTGTGCGCAGAACTGTCCGGAACTCCTCGAAATTTGCGACACGCCCTCCATCATAATACTGCCAGGGATGACAAATACGCCGTCAAGAACTGGGACTTCTCAGACGAGTTCGAAAGGCTCTGGATACCGGTACCCGCAATTGCCACTCGAAGTGGATGGATACGCGGTTGCGCCAGAGAACTTGGAATTGGAGCAGGTACATGTCTATGTGAGGCATGGTGCGTCCAGTTGTCCTCGCGTCAAAGGACACGGTTTACTCACCGTCCGTTTGTTGCAGGAGAACGCACCCCGGTTGGAGTTCGCCTGTCTGGTCCTCCAGCGTCGATACCAGAACATTGGAATATGTGCAAGACGGCTAGACGCTTTCACGCATCCACACCGAACGTTTCGGGTGACCAAAACCAGAAGATACCACATGTTTCAGGCGTTGATCGCAACGTTCATACGAACCTACCCACGCGGAAGGTTGTTGAAAGAAAGGATGGAACCATTGCCGAAGGAGACTGGTGAGAGAATCATATTCTTTATTCCCCCATGTTGTTTGTGTACTTGGAAGCTCATGCAATATTCCAGTCTACTCGGTGAACTGACTGACCTGGGGCGTCAAGTGAGTCCTGTGAATTAAAACTACGCTCCATCGTTTAACGAGTGGATCTCTTAGTCGACTTTCGACTTCGGAAACAATCTACGCAGACTGTACATCGATAGGTGGGTTACATCCATCACCTCCTCCTGGTGCACACGACCCTTATTTGCATGAAGACTAGGTTTCCTTCCAGACACACTCCCAGACGAGCGACATGTGTATTTCCGGTACGGTTATACTTCGGCCATTATTGAGTTCGCTACGGAGTTTGATGTCTTCTAGAACCACAAATATGCCGCGAACCACGGAGTCCCTTCAGCACATCATACACGGTCTATATCCTACTAATAAATGCCATCCTTCTGTGTTCCCTGCCATCCTGATCAGGTAGCCGTCATAATATCTTCTGACGAACTACTTATTCATACACTCCAGGAACGGAAAAGATGAAAACCTGATAGGAAACACCTATGCGTGTAAACGCTTAGAGATTCTACAAGTTGGTTTTGCCACTGGTACGACAGATTCCAGAAATTTACATCCAGAAATTTACAATTGTTGCTGATGGGTACCTCTCTAGCCGCCGCCGCTGCCTATAATCACACATTAGAACCATTGGACAAGAAGGTTTCCAAGTATCTGGACGGAAACCCGATCCGAGTTGATGGAAAACCTAGAGCTTCTGGTGTTATGGATACTGTAAGTGACGGATTATGTTGATTACCGTTTGTGTGCCTTACGGAAGTTTCAAGGTTCGGTCCGCCATTGCGCACGGAATCAAAGTTCCCGCAGAGTTTGAGGACAAGGCTATTGTTGATGTTATCGTGAGTCTTGTTTTCAGTGATACTTTCCTTCTGGAGGCTCATCCTTGTGTTAGGAACAAGCCGTCGTCAATGAATGGTTTGCGGGTAAGATTATTCTGTTGGTAACCATATGGCTCTGAGCACTAATACTCTGTTTAGGATGTGAGATCGATTTTCCTTTTCTTATCAATATCATTATAGCCTCTGCCCCATTTGACTAGACAAAACCGAGGAAGTTCGCCGTCTAGCTATGGGACGTCTCCTTGAAGAACTCTCGAACAAGATGCAACGTAAAGCTGAGCGCGGAAACACTGAGCCTCTCAAGATACTTGTGCATAGCACACACGACACCGCCATAGCGGGTCTCTGCTCCACCCTCGACGTATTTGACGAAAAGTCCGTCTCTCAATGAAGCTCTTATAGCTCAATACTCACCAGCACCGTCGTTGCTCATCAGGTGGCCAGCCTTTACTGCGTCAGTAACATTCGAACTATTCAAGAAGAAGGCGCTGGCGAGCCAATCCACCTTCCCGCAATCTATTCTTTCACGCTTCGGGACATCTTCTGCGTCGCCACGGCATTGTGTGTTGTCCTCATTTTTGTTGCATGATACGTTCGACAAACTGAATTCTCTACCATTCAATAGACGTAAGAATGAGATATCAGAACAAGGACATGGTTCTCAAGACATGTGCGGAGCCGGGTAAACATCTCGAAGGTCACCCTGAGTTCTGTACCTTTGCTGCGTTCCAGGAGAGAGTGAAAGAGCTCACCCCGACCAATTGGGATGTCGAGTGTTCGCCGAGTGGGCGTGGGTAATATTAATATTTGGGCTCGGTGATGATATAATTTCTACGGTTGTCATGTAATGCTTTAGACATAATCTGACCTTATTTATTGGTGAATCAATCAAGCGATACTCGTGAGCCGACTCGAATCGTACGCAGCAGGTCTCTTCTCTCTGTCAGGCTTCGCCTAGGTTCCCAATATTGGGTAGGTAAGGCAACCCAAGGCCTTGTGAATTATGGTTCTTGAATGACGTTGCGAGGTAACAAGTTCGACCAGTGGCATATCGCTCGCTTGAAAAGGGGAAGTCGTGGTACGCATGCAGAGGGACAAGAAGGCGAGCCCAACAAGATACTTATAAATAAACTGGAGCGGCTTTCGTAAAGTCGTGAATGAAGAAAAGAGAGAAACGGAAGGGAGAGGCCCTCGTAGCTTGTCTGTTGTACCAACGACATACTTGGTATATTTACTCCGCATCCGCTAACGACCACATATAATATACACCTGCAACGTCCACGAGGTGAGTAGACAGAGGATGAGTAGAGGCAATCAATCATTAGTTAAAGATATTCAATTAGAGACTCGTACCAAGGCTCCTGTAGGGCTTCCAATGTTCCGTTAAATCAGCCATTTCTTGCGGCGTTAGAAACGCTCCCCTGTGAACAACATGAGAACTACGGCGTTTGATAGTGACGTGGTAACCCTTCACTAACTTGATCTTTTTCTTTGCTTCCAGCCTCCTCTTTAACAGGGCCACGTCAATGCCAGATGGCAAAGGAGGTCGCTCAATGCCTGGGCTAGTGGCCGGCTTGTTCAGTGTCTTTTTGATTGACGGCGTGAAGGTGGGTGGCAAAAAGGCAAGGTTCTCCGATCCAGCCAGGGCCACAGGTGGCACAGATGACGAACCAATGTCATAACTCTTGTCCTCTTCGAGTTCGTTCACAACCTGAAGTTGATGCTTCTGGTCTTCTACTACCGCCTTTTTCTTTCCTTTCTTCGACGCTGATCCTCCACCCTTCTCCGGAGAGATGCTGAACGAGTGAGCTGGGGAATGGAGAGAAAGGAACCATCGAACTAGGCCACGCTGTACCCCCAAATCTCCTAGAAGTGAACGCAGAGATCAGTGTATGCATCGGTGACTATTGCAGGTCCCTTACCAACCGGAAGTATATCAGGACGGCGGAGGGAGAACATCGCAAACATGTCAACTGCAGCCGTAATTGAGATATGAGACAATCTCTTCATACAAGGATCTGGTTACCTGTCCACTGTGTGAACGTCGTCAATTTCTTGATCAACATCAATGCTTGGATTGTATGAACTCACTCTCCCAATCCCCCTCACCTCAATGAGCATCGAAGCCAGTTCTTCATCATTTGCCATCAGAAGCTTCTGCGTCGACAAGCGTCCATCTGAAAACCTCGCAGCAAGATCCTGAACTGTTTAGCGGGATTAATCAGATCATATTGGTTCGTAGCGCGAGAGAAGCTTACTATATTCAACTTTTCGGGCGCTCAAACCAGCGGTCCTCAATGTAGTAGCATCGGCCGTTGCGACCTGCTGCGGAGTAGGGAACGATGTTATCGCCCGTCGTCTTTAAGAGCGGGCGTCAATTCACAGTTACTTGGGCGGCACTTCACGTACTGTTCTTCGTTTGGCTTTTCGGGAAGAGATGGGTCGAAGAGTCTTATGAAACGATGATTGATTGAACGTGCCGCCAACCATGAAATCTGTTGTCCTCTGCAAATGAAGTTGATTGAAATTGTGGAGGTAAAATTAAAGGTTGCTTACAAGATAGAGGTAACCAGTGCACTGATCGTAGTTTACAACTCAACCAGTCGTTGCAAGATCCAGCCAAGGAGACCACCTACCGGAAAGGGTGTACTTGTTCCAAATGCTCATAAGGCTTGCATTTCATTCTCTTGAACAAGTCTTCAAACCGGTGGTCCACACGAATGAGGTGATTCTTAGCTTCCTCAAAATCAAAGGTCAAAACAGCTGGCACCAGGGCGGCCTCTTCAGTTTCTGGGATTCCAGGTGCATTTGTTGGCACTGCAGTATCTTGCTTCAGGGTTTTCTTCGCATTTGTTGCTATGGTTGTATCTGCTTTACGTTTGCGAGTCGTTGAAGGTGTTATCAAGCCTTCTTGCACTTGAAGCGTTTTCTTATCTGGAGGAGTGCTTGTAACATTGGCTGCATGATTCACGATATGCCGACTTCCTTTTGTTGAGGAACGTGTCACTGGCATGGTCCAAAAGTGATTGGCCACAGAGGGAAGACGGGTAAACAGTCGTATTTTGAAAGAAGAGATAACTCTGTTAGCAACTCGAAGTAGGTTGACCGACTTGTTGACCACGGAGGGCCTGTTGTTTATGGACACCCTTTGATGAGTCAACAAGGGTCGACCTTGAGTGTCACCTTTGGCGCGGCTCCGCACATAACGGGGGTAGATCTTCCGGATGCGGAAAGTCTCTGGAATTGCGGGGTTGTACAATGTGATCTATAAAGTCGACGTGTTCTTGAACGCATTTAAACACTTTCGCTGCCATCAACTTTCGTTTTTGACCCTCAACTCACAGACATGTCTAACAGTGGGTCGTTCTAACTAGCTAGTTTCTGGGTCGTTCTGACTTCTTTACGACACCGCAGGGTATATCGTTGTTTTCAAGAATGGAGTCACCAAGGAGCAGATAGATCAATACGTCAACAATGTAAATAAAAACGGTGAATATCACAATGTCTGTTGGTAGTAACGTACGCTAACAATATGGTTATCGGTCATAGGTGGTGAGGTCGGACATCGGTGGGACTCCATTCTCAATGTGAGAGATCAAAGTGGTCTGTAGGGTTCGGGGCTTTCGCTCATCATTTTGCTGCAGGGCTTCTCCGCAACACTCCCGGAATCCTTCTTGATGTCCCTTCAGAAC
This sequence comes from Crassisporium funariophilum, assembly GCA_014925845.1. Classification (NCBI taxonomy): domain Eukaryota; kingdom Fungi; phylum Basidiomycota; class Agaricomycetes; order Agaricales; family Crassisporiaceae; genus Crassisporium; species Crassisporium funariophilum. The sequence continues at coordinate 1,435,518 of JACGCL010000007.1, forward strand.
GACGAACTCATTGAGTACATCGGTGCGTCATACCTCACGACTGATCCTGAAGTGTCATTCGCTCAATCATCTATAGAGCCTGATGGTATTATGACCACACAGTAATTGTTTTATCTCACCCGTTCTGGCATACAAGAATATATCACATATGTAACGGTATATATGGAATGAATAAGGTCAACAAATTATCGTGACTGTCGTAATGAGCAGTGACCCACATAACAGGTAAGGAGTTTGTAGAGGGCCAGAAAGAGATGTCATAACAATGTGTCAAAAGTAAAACGAGTGGCAGGTCAACTTTCAGGATTGACTTACAGCCACAGGAAGAGATGTACAAAGAGAAGAGTAAAAGAGCATCATAACATTGAAGCCTGTACCCGGACCGATGGTCCGAGGTACGCGCCGGTACGCCACATCTTCCAGACGTCCAGTCAGCACGTCGTTCCTGGCGACATGCCGCTCGAGGATACTTGAGAGTCAACAACGAGGGCAAATAGTCGTGTTGTCATCATTGCCAATCATTGTAGAGTCGATTTTCAGCTTGGCTGGCTTGAAAAGTCGCCGAGGTCCACCGCATACAGTATGTGGAGCACCTGGAAACAAATTGGGAACAACCCTGATTTCATTCATGGACTGTCCGTTTTATAGTTTTGACTGTCAAGGCATATATTCCTGACCATGTATCTTCCTTCTCAGTCCTCTTCAACGTAAATAGTGACGAAGCCCATACGAAGCCAGCTCGCTGTGAGTACGCGTTCAATCTCGATGATGTCATATCAGCGCAGTTACCTTTATGCCCTCACTTCTTCGTAAGAAATTTTCGACGACGCATCGCGCTGCGAAAGGATTTATAGATAAGGAAAGCAAGCGGGACACGTGAAGTTGCGGAGCGAGTGTAGACTATAAAATGTTTTAAATCTGCGTTCGCGTCTTGTGTTTTATCTCTTCCTTCTGCCCCTCGGTCTCGATATATATATTTAAGAGCTCATACGCGCAGATTACTATAATTGTCATGTCTTCAATCCCATCACAGATGAGAGCGCTCTACTACAATGCGGTACGTATATATTTCACTACCCATCGACCTCGACGCGCTTGCTGACGAGTTGACCGCTGTTCATGTAGCCTGGCGATTTCCTTGTCAAGCAAGTGAATGTACCTGTTATAAACGATGATGAAGTGCTCCTGAAAGGTGTGTATATGCGATGTATTTTCTGAGAACACGGTCGTTGATGGCGGTGTGCGTTTAGTGAGCTGTTGCGGTAGGTCTCGCCTTAGCGTTTTCCCCGAAGCTCGAGGTTGAGCTAAAATCTCATTTGAAGGTATTTGTGGTACCGATGCGCATATACACGAGGTAAGTCATTCTTTTTAATCATCAACACATTCGACTCACATATATGCTTCCGACAGGGCGAGTTCATAGCCAAGTTTCCTGCAAGTCGCTTCAATCTCTCCATAAACGCGTTGTATTAATTTCTTCACGCATATATGCAGCTCATTCCTGGGCACGAGGCCATTGGCACCGTCGTAAAGATGGGAAAGAACGTGAAGGGCTTCGAAATGGGCGACCGATGCGTCGCTGACGTCGGGATCTCGGTCAGTCTTTCAGTGATCTTTACACAGCCACTCGGTCCAGCTGACTTTCGACATTTTGACCCGTTCATCTTCCTTCATTACTCCGTTCCTCGTGCCTCGATTGTCCCGATCTCGATAATGTTGTTCGCCACACACTTGATGAATCCCCGAGTAGTGCGAAACGTGCTTTTACTGCCGTAGAGGGCAATCTCTGCTCTGCGAGGACTTCAATGCGTGCGGCGTCACTCAGGATGGGGGTTTCGCAGAGTACATCAAGTAGTAAGTTCTGATCGGAGCGTGCCCGGTGGAATGTGTCCTAATTATGTCTATCAGCCAACAGAAAAAACTGTATAAAATTCACAATCTCACGGATGAAGAGTCGACCCTCCTCGAACCCGCAGCATGTGCCATACATGGCCTCGACAAACTCAACCCGCCGGTCGGAATCGACGTTCTCCTCATGGGAGCCGGACCCACTGGCTTGATCTTAGCGCAACTTCTCAGACTCAACGGAGCCAAGCGCATTGTTATTGCCGCCAATAAGGGGGTCAAGATGGACCTCGCGAGGAAGCTCAACATCGCAGATGAGTATTATGATATGGACAGAGAGAACCCCCAGGCTCAGTGGCAGAAGTTGAAGGATGATAACAAGTATGGCTTTGATGTGGTTGTGGAGGCTACGGGTGTGGAGAGTTTGGCGAATGATAGTATCAATTATGTGAGGAGGGGTGGTACCTTGATGGTTTATGGGGTTTACTCGAATGACGCGTTGGTGCATTGGAAACCATCTAAGGTATGTCGCTTAGTTTTCTCTTGTTCTCAAAAAGTTATTGAGCGCGGTCCGTGTACACAGATTTTTGGAGACGAAATCAAGGTGAAATCCGTTCTTCCTTGTAGAGAAATGATTGCTGATTGATTTATAGATCATCGGCTCCTTCTCCCAAACATACTGCTTCCCCCGGGCTGTAGAGTACCTAGATGGAAAGAAGATCAGTGTTGAAGGCATGGTCACCGACACCTACAAGCTTGAGGACTACAACAAAGCGCTAGAAAAGATGAAGGCCAGGACTTCGGTCAAGATCGTCATCAAGCCTTAGATATCATATTAAGCTGGAAGAGGTGAGAAGTGTAATTCTGTAAACTGTAGAGTAGAAAATATGGACAACTTGTATTACTGCATGTTCGTTCATACTTTGCAAAAACCACACCGGGAATTCCACCCGGAAGACGCGTCAATTATCCGAATTGCCTGTTTTGGAACACAATTTTTGCAATCGGCTGCATGCCGAGATGATGACTCTGCCAGCTGCAAAGCTTGCACGGTCACTCGGCGACATACCCGTCTGAAAGTTCGTCCTTTATCTCAACGGCACCTAGCCCGTTAATATTCTATGTCTTTCTGTATATGAATTCGCGGACTGGAGCTAGTACTCAAACAACAAGAATCGCAATCTAGACGAAACACTTCAGACACACAACCACACGACCCGGTGTCCAGCTGTGCGAGTGGTGGCAGCTTGGATAAATCATCTTCAGACAAAGTAGAAACGCGGGAACTATGTCGGAAGAAGGAGAATACGTTATCACAGCTCGGGGCGCGGTGAGGGAGATTGCTTTCGGTAGCGTGCGTCCAAATCCTCTTTCCTTCATTGCCAATCGAATTGACATGCTCCTCCTTCCCTGTTGTTCAATTTACTTATGTACAGATAGCGGGCATGGTATCGGAGGTAGTTGAATACCCATTCGATCTTGCTAAAGTCCGACTGCAAGCACAACTGCTTGCGCCGTCCTCCTCCACCACGCTGAAGTTCAAGGGACCTATGGATTGTCTGATGCAGACATGGAAGGAGGAGGGAGTCAAGGGTCTTTATCGTGTGCGTCTTTCGTCCATGTCGTCTTGTGTAATGTGCTTACGCGTGTATGTGTTTATAGGGATTACCAGCGCCGGTAGTGGGCTCCATGGCTGAAACGGCCGCACTTTTCGTCGCGTATTCAGCGTTCCAGAATGTTATACGGACGTTCTCCCCTCCCCCTGTTAGTAGCAGTAATACCCGTGGTCCTGCGCCACTTTCGATACCGCAGATTGGGCTGGCGGCGGCTGGTGCAGGGTTTGTTGCGAGTTTCGTCCTGTGGGTATTTCTTCTCAGACTCGAATTAGGGAAATCTTGCTGACATTTGTGCCGGTTGTCCTTCCAAAGTACCCCAATCGAACTGGTGAAATGCAAGATGCAAGTTCAAATGATGAACTTCCACCCGACACCCGCAAATGCTGCTGCAGGACGTATACCACATCGACCCTTTCCAATTCCATCTAGCGTATTTTCGTCATCATCACCCTCCGCCTCGACATCCGGAAAGCAACTACATACCACAGCACCGCAAAGAACCCATTCCCTACGTACCGAAACACACACCAATACCCCTGCCCATACGAGCGCCCGTGCATCAATGCACGACATTGCTTACCCAAAATCCAACGTTGCACTACCCTCGTCCATACCAGCCTCAGCAGCGCGTCCACCCGGCATCATTGCCCTCGTCCGCTCCATCGTCGACTCATACGGCGTGCGCGGACTATGGCTAGGCCACACCGGCACCCTCCTCCGCGAAACGGGCGGCAGCGCAGCGTGGTTCGTCACCAAAGAGTGGGTCGCGCGGAAGCTCGTCGAGCGGCGCGTCCAGGCCGCACGTTCTAGTAACCCAAGCAGCCAGCCGAGCACTGCGCTCCTTACGTGGGAGTCCGCGCTCTCGGGCGCTCTTGCTGGCGCTGTGGGGGCTTTGGTGTTCTACCCCGCCGATACGGTGAAGAGCGCCATTCAGACGGAGGAGGAGCTACGGCCGCGTGGGAGGAAGATCGCGGCGGGAGGGAAGAGTACA